>CM062651.1:73196862-73812962 GCA_031772095.1 Zeugodacus tau | reverse complement strand
AGCTAAGTTCGGTTTTGACCGAACATTTTATACTCTCGCAATTTATTTATTTAATATTATTTAATATTACAATTGACCCACATATTCGTCATATATATTGTATAAAGTCCATTGAAAGTTGGAAACCATAATATTAGGTTAGAAGCACCGAGGCCTCGTGTTCGATATATGGGGCCTTAAAAACCTCTGGTCCGATTTCGGCGATTTTTAGAATGGGGCTGCCACACTATAAACATAGTATTTGTGCAAAGTTCTGCACCGATATCTTCACTAGTGCTTACTTTATATATAGTAAAGTAAACGATTCAGATTGTCTTCAAAGTTCTGGTATATAGGAAGTAGGCGTGGTTGTGAAGCGATTTGGCCTATTTTCACAACATATCATTGGGATGTAAGGAAACTATTACAAACCAAGTTTCATTGAAATCGGTCGAGTAGTTCCGGAGATATGGTTTTTGACCCATAAGTGGGCGACGCCACGCCCATTTTCCATTTTGTAAAAAGATCTGAGTGCAGCTTTCATCTGCCATTTCTTATGTGAAATTTAGTGTTTCTGGCGTTTTTCGTTACTGAGTTAACTCACTTTTAGTAATTTTCAACATAACTTTTGTATGGGAGGTGGGCGTGGTTATGATCCGATTTCTTTTATTTTTGGACTGCATTAGGAAGTGGCTAAAAGAAACGACTGCAGAAAGTTTGGTTTATATAGCTCTATTGGTTTGCGAGATATGTACAAAAAACTTAGTAGGGAGCGGGGCCACGCCCACTTCCCCAAATAAATTACATCCACATATGCCCCTTCATAGTGCGATCCTTCATACCAAATTTTATTTCCATAGCTTTATTTATGGCTTAGTTATGGCACTTTATGTGTTTTCGGTTTTCGCCATTTTGTGGGCGTGGCAGTGGTCCGATTTTGCTCATTTTCGAAAGCAACCTTCCTATGGTGCCAAGAAATAAGTGTGCCAAGTTTCATCAAGATATCTTAATTTTTACTCAAGTTACAGCTTGCACAGACGGACGGACGGACGGACGGACGGACGGACAGACAGACATTCGGATTTGAACTCCACTCTTCACCCTGATCACTTTGGTATATATAACCCTATATCTAACTCGTTTAGTTTTGGGTGTTACAAACAACCGTTATGTGAACAAAACTATAATATTCTCTTTAGCAACATTTGTTGCGAGAGTATAAATATTCTCTTGGACTTTCTATAAAATATCTGAGATATTTACCGTTATTTTTAGAAAAAACATTTCCATTTGCACTGAGGTCTTCATGTTCGATATCTGGGTGCTTGAAAGTTATGGTGTGATTTGGACAATTTTGGTTGATTGATGCCGGTATTTGTGTACAGTTTTATTCCGATATCTTCAATGGTTTTCGATTTACATATTGCAAAGTGTACGAATTAGATGAAGTACATAATTGTGTTATATGAAAAGTAGGTGTGGTTACGAAACGATTTCGCCCATTGTACTATGATAACATCAGGGTCTCAAGTAAGTAGTATGTACTAAATTTCGTTGAAATTGGTCGAGTAGTTCCTGAGATATGATTTTTGACGCGAAAGTGGACGACGCCACGACTTTTAACGACAGATTGACGGATAGACAGACAGCTGAATTTCAATTCATCGCGCCATCTTGATTATTTTAGGTTATATGTATATACCTTGTTGAACTCGTCTAGTTTTAGGTAACACAAACCACCTTTATGTGATTTAAAAATTTCCCGCAAGTATTCACTCTTGCTCCGAGAGCCCTCAGCCGTGAATTGCTATATACATATGTATGTAACTTTCTATATAAAAGTATATTTTTCATAGCGCCACCTCACTTTACAACGCCGCCACTCAACGCTCACAGGCTTAACAGTATTGAACGAGTGAAATCCAATCAATAAAATTGATTGCTTGAAAAGAAATGAAACAAAACCGACGGAGGGGAAGGGTGGCAGTATATGTAGTAAAAATAAAATCGAAGAATTCCATAGAGGCGCGGAAATTGTGTCACAGGTGCATAAAATCAGTGGGAGTAGTTAAGCCTTTACCACTTGTTGTAATCCCCTCTCACTCACTCCCCTCCTCTCTACCACTCTACCCTCTCTTTTTCTCTTGCATTTTAGGTGGTCTTTGCGCAGCGCTATGAAATTCCCCAGACGAATGTCGCAACGTTGCAGAAATTTTGCAAAAAATCATTTGCCGTTCAACTGGTGGGATTCGCTACAAATGCAACGCTGTCGCCTTTGTTGTTGCTGTTGTATGTGTGTAAGTTATTGCAAAGTTTTTCTCACAAATATACATATGTACATACCACATGCTGATATCGTACATAACCTAAAAATAGGCGTGTTGTGAGGCGAGTCGATTGCACTAAGTCGAACGAGTTAATGAGTAGGGGCAATCAGGTTATATTTTTAATTGGACTAAAGCAGGTTGATGGTAATGGTGGTTGGTGGTTAACAAGAGACAGGTGATTGCATTTCCATTAGGTTTGTGCGGCTACAGGCTTATTGATTCATACTTGCTGATCATTATAGTGATTTCTATATATTCTCTGTGTGTTGTTGTTGTTGTGTAAGAGAGTTGGTACGAAAGTGGCACAAAAGTGAAATGAATCATAAAGAATAAATGATAAAAATGTAAAGAAGAAAATTATATTTTAGTGATTTAGATGTGCCACTGCACTAGTTTTTGCTCGGTTGATTGGAATTTATTAACCGAACTGGTGCAAGTAGTTGACGTTTATTGAGGGATTAAATTGGTTTGTGGACAATAAAATATCTTAATTAACTGTTCTCAAGATTATTATGCAGATATTAGTATTTCTTCTTGGAATTAGCAAATATTGTAAGTTGGATACTTCTAGTATTTTCTGAGAAAGGAAATATAAAGCCTTAAATCATCATAGACAAAAAATTCATTGCATTAAATTATGCTCATCAATTTTGAAATTTATTCTCTTTACCGAATTCTCAATTATCCCCTTCTTTTGTATTAATATAATTACATCAACAGACAGTTGAGGGCTTTAGAATTGTGTAAATTCCATGAATTCTCAAGTATTTGCCTATTTACGCAAATACAATTAACGCTTAATAATAAATAAACAGTAATTATTTATAAAAGACGTCATTAAGTACGAGTTGCCAGAAAAACGTTATTAAGTTAGTACAAATGAATGACAGAATAAGAACGTGGTGCAGAGTAAACAATTAATTTTCATTAAGTTAAGGAGTAAAATGCGAGAAAATAATTTAGTAAATCGTTGAATTGCGTTAATATGCAAAAATGTCTACAAATATTTACTAAATTAATGACTGTCTGTTGAAATGTATTTTTTCTGTTTCGATTTTTGATAGAGTAAATTAAATGAAATGTGATAAATGATTGCTAAGACTTCTTCTGTCATCTTACTTTAAAGAGCCGATAAATACTGGTTGAATATTATTTAATTTTTTTTTTAATTTTTTTTCTTTTGAGCATACAATCATTTTTATTGCTTCTCGGTTCTTTGAAGCAAAAAATCAATTTCAGTCACTCAATCTGCAGTAAAATTCAAGTTTTCATATCTCTGAATCTTAAATAAATTGAAATGGTATACATTTGAATGCAATAAAATCTCGTGATTTGGGTGCACAAAGTTTTTGCAGATTAGTTTACATAAATTTAATAGTTTTTTTTTCGAGCCAATAGCTTCATACATGTATAGACTGATAAAGTTATCGAATATATGTGTATATAAAGAGAGAATTTCACATATGTGGTGTGTTCAAAAAATAACGGGAATTTAAAAAAAAATAGTATTTCACGGGTTTGTAAATTCCAATAGTTACTTTTTGTTTTTTTTTATATACATCCCTCAGAAGAACGATGTTCAACTGTATTCATTGCTTACTTTGTCTGTAGCAGACGCTAAGGCTAGTCGTATTTTTATGAGTTTGGTGATTTTCGTTTGTTAAAAGCTCACTCTTCGTTGCTTGTTCGTGAATTCTAGGTCAAAAACAATACTGTGACGATGCCCCAGCTTCTATATTCACCATTATGATTCCGTGTGGATTTTTCCTGTTTCCAAAAATAAACATTAAATTAACAACTTTGCTTCCGTCGTTTTCCAATAGATATCTCTAGGGTCAAGCACTGGTCGATTAAATCGATTAAATCGTTTTATATCGATCTTGGACATTTGTGTCAACATTAACCCAACAAAATATTTGTAGAGATCTGTTTGCAGCCCAAACTGATTCTCAAAAGAAAATGTCACTTTTTGAGCCGAATTCTCGACATTTGCGGGAAATTTTGCTTTTTTTTTAATTCCAAGAAAAGTGCGGCTGAGGTTTATCGATATTTGTAACCATTTTCATACAAAAAAAAAACTTTAATTTACAAAAAAAAAAACGGCGGAAGCAAAGTTGGAGACCTAATAAAAGACTATTGGTTTACAAGCATACGAGAAGCCGCTGAAAGAGGCAAAGGTTATTCTAAAAGTCGAATTTGAGAAGTGTTTCGACGATTGGCAGAAGCGCTGGCATAATTGCATAATATCGAATTAGGACTACTTTGAAGACAAAAGCATTAATGTAAACGAAAGAATAAATATTTTTTCAAAATACGAAAATTCCCGTTATTTTTTGAACACACATCGCATGTCCATCTACAGCAAGATGACGCTACTTTAGAAAATTATTTTCGGGGTATTGGAATTTACTCGTATATATATGTGTTAGCAAAAAGAGTTTTGCATATTTTGTGTATTAGAAACGGTTGTCAATGTTCCAATGTTCCTGTTTGTGACAGCTAGGCGATGCATAGTATATACATATGTAACCATATAACGGTGCGTGGGACAGTTAGTAAATTTATGGAATTAATATTTTTAAAAGTTGGATAAAAAAATGTTAGACATGTTTATTTTGCTTTTTTTGTGAAATTTCAATTGTGTATGACAGGCGAGAAATCTTCTTTAGTACCCATGATTGATTGTGAAATTTTTTAGCGAAATTCGTTGTAACTTTTTTCACTCTACACATGGCTTAGTTGTCAGTAAAAACTAGTGGGCTTATATAAATTGGCTGCATAAACAATATACCGTAATTGCTTCTATGTATTTTTTACGATTTTACAGATACTCCGCTCTATTTTTGCTCATCAAAGTTACAATACATGTTTGTATTGCCACACTTTGTAGTTGTTCGTACTGCAGCGGTTGGTTTAATTGATTAATGAAAACAGTGAAATTCAATAAAACTGTCAATTTCCGCAAAGCAAGCAACATTAGCATTTGCAATTCACTTACTTTGTTGCTGCTTTTGTGCAGTTATCGCGACAAAATCAATATAGAAAACGGCTAAGTGACCAGTCTACGGTACACAGAGGACATTTTTTCTTGCTGTGCTTAACAGTTATCCACCGCCCACCACATAAAAACACATACATACACGCCTACCACTTGCACTCAACCCAGCTGCGCGGCCGCCTTAAAAGGCTCACATTTAGACCATTTCCTGCCACAAAGCTTTGCTAACTGAATTTAACAAATCCACTTAGGGGAGGAGGGCAAAAAAGTAGGCAGAAAAGCGCAAAAATCCTTTTCCTTTTTCCTTTTCCTTTGCAAACGCTTTTGTTTTCATTTGTATTTGTATTTACTCGTTTTGTTTGTTTGTTTGTCGTTTGCCGCGCGCGTTTGTCAAGCCGCACCTGCTTTCGAAATTATGCCGCGTGGCTCATTTGAAGGCGCGCAGCAATAAGAATGTGTGCTATCTGTGCTTGATTATTTAGCTTAATGGTATGCGTGTGTTTGTAATGAAATTAGTTTTACTATTGGCCACCAATTTCAACTTAGAGACTTATAAGAGACTTATAGTATTCCTCTTGATTTCGTCGTTGTTTGAGTTGCGTGACATGAATGACATATTGACTACTGCTGCTCTCCTTTCCAAGGGACTGATGTGTGACGTCAATCAAATTGCCGGTTTTGGCAGACAAAACAACCCAACAAATGAACTGACATATTGACAGCATAACGTGTAAATGACAAATCAAAGCATGGCTGACAAGAGGCGAATGTTTTGTTTTTTTGTTTAAAAGTGGAAAGAATTACTTGAGATAGAAGGCGCCGGATAGGGTGTTTTTTGGATCGAATAAGACTTTGTAACGAATAAGATTCTGTAAAAATAGACATGTAATTAAAATTTTGACAACAGAAATTAGAAAAAAAAAATAGTTATGAAAAAGGTTATCATAATTATTCCCTGAACAGGGTATATTAAGTTTGTCACGAAGTTTGTAACACCCAGAAGAAAGCGTCGGAGGCCCTATAAAGTATATATATAAATGATCAGTATGTTGAACTGAGTCGATTTAGCCATGTCCGTCTGTCTGTCTGTCTGTCCGTCTGTCTGTATATATACGAACTAGTCCTTCAGTTTTTAAGATATCGTTTTGAAATTTTGCAGATGTTATTTTCTCTTCAAGAAGCTGCTCATTTGTCGGAACTGCCGATATCGGACCACTATATCATATAGCTGCCATACAAACTGAACGATCGGAATCAAGGGCTTGTATGGAAAACTTCCGCATTTTACTACATATCTTCACGAAATTTGGTGTGAGTTATTGCTCATAGAAATAATTTAATCTCCGAAAAAATTGTTCAGATCGTTTCACTATAGCATATAGCTGTCATACAAACCGAACGATCGGAATCAATGGCTTGTATGGAAAACTTCCGCATTTTACTACATATCTTCACGAAATTTGGTGTGTGTTATTGCTCATAGAAAAATTTAATCTCCGAAAAAATTTCGGTTCACTATAGCATATAGCTGCCATACAAACTGAACGATCGGCAAAGGCTTGTTTTTTACTTACTTTTTCTTACGTCTTTAGATTTGCTTAAACACATAGTTACTAAAGAAATGCACCTGTGAAGGGTATATTAGCTTCGGTGCAGCCGAAGTTAACGTTTTTTCTTGTTTTATTTTTTTGTTGTTGAGAACTTGAAGAACTATAAAGTCGTTGGATAATATCAAGACGTATCAAGAAGCTCAGCCCAACATCACGAATGGGTTGCATATTTAGACATTCAAGCAATTTGAAATGTCCCGTTTTCTGGTTAGATCTGTCTACGAAACATTCGGACTAAATTTTCGTGGCACCCTTTAATAAATGAATCTTTAAAGCCTGAAGAACTATACAAATTATATTTCTCCTATTCATGACATCAAAGGTGTGTTCAAAAAATAACGGGAATTTTAAAATTTCGCGGAATCAGAGAGTCAAATTGTAATTTTTTTTAAATATGTTGAAACACATGCCCCTGGAGTACCATAAAAGTTCCGAAAAAAAATTCCCGTTATTTTTTGAACACATCTCGTATAGCTGATTTCTGTGCATTGACCGATTAAATTTGAATGTCAGTCAAATACAAGTAAAATCACACAGCATTTTGCCGCAGGACATGTACGAATGACAAAGCAAACAGTTAAATGAGCCACAATACCAAGAGAGCATTAGTAATAAGCAATGGGATGAATTGTACATATGTATATGTATAGGTAAAATATATGTGTGAGGAATAACGAACAGCTGTTTAGAAGAAAAAAAATAAACAACAAAAAATCGATTTAATTTCATGTATACTCATTTCTACGCTACTTGTACAAAAATATACTATGAACTGTATATGTGTGTATTATATTCCTGTGAGTTTTTTTTCGTCAGCTCTTTACTTATGCATGAAATGTTTATTGTTTGCTTGCGGTGTTGATTACATATTTCAAATGAGTAAATATCTGCAGACATTTGGCTGTAATGCGTACTTAATCACCAGGCATGTAGTAGTATGTAAGTGTAGTGAGCAGTTAATCAGTAGAACAAGTGTAATCGTTTTGTAAACTGTTATTGTAGCTAGTAATGTATAATATTATATATGAATAAATACACAGCTGAATATGTGTAAGCATGCTGCAGTGTTGTTATTATGTATTGCAATTGTGAGACTCAGTGAATTTCCTTTAATATACAGTTATGTATATCAAGCAGATAACTCATAATTAATAACGTCTGGCTTTCATCAGCCAAAATAATATATGGTTATAATATCTCTTGATATATGTATGTTGTCGAGTATAAACAAAGATTTACTGCTATAAAGTGCGTACATTTCAGCTGCTATTAACAGTACATATTGATGTCAACTCTCAAGCCTGAAGTAAGCTGCTACACCACTCTGCAATTATAGTATATGACAAACAAAATTATAGTGGTTTTAAAGCTTAGCGTAATTAAAACGAAACCGACCCAACAAACAAAACAAAGTAGCTTCAATTACATTTAAATTATTGTTTGCTCTTTGCGTTTAATTGCCTGCTTTGCTCTTTGGGATTTCACAGCCAGCAATTAATTCTTGTAGTTGGGTTTTATTGTATGCCAACTTGGCTGTAGAAGGCGTTGCACAGTGTTGCATTTACGTCATAAGAATGACAAGATATATACATATATACATATATATATAATAGAAGAAGTCCGAAAGTTGAAGGAAAATATGAGTGGGTCAGATTTCATTATGTTTTATGTGAGTGGCTCAAGTTATTTTTTAAAATATTAATTGGTGTTTATTCATTTATTTTTAGAGTGTTTACTACTTGTTAAATATTTTTTTTTATTAACAAAGGGACTTGAACCTTCAAGCACTACCGAACAACCACGGAAATTTTTTATTAAGGGGTTATATACAGTTAGAATTTTCAAAAAATCGATTTTTTTTTATTTCACTTTCTTAATGAACATATATTTAAGAATACACACAGAAAATTTCATATCATTCCGGTGAATATTTTCAAAGTTACAAGCAAATTTAAAAAGGCGTTTCAGAGTGCTTGAAAGTACAAGGTCCGAGCGGCAGCGCGTTTTTCTCAAAATGGTGTTTTCAAAGTCGGTGACCAACATTACTCGAAAACGGCTAGACCGATTAGTCTCAAATTTTAACACGACCTTCTTAAATATATTTTTTAGTAATTAATCGAAGATTTTTTCTCTCTGATAAATATTTTTTTTTTTATAAACAATTTAAAGCCGAAATTTCGGTGAAGAATCGATTTTTTTTTTGAGAAACCGCCATTTTGTCAAAAAATTTTATTTTGTTTATTCCTTCGATTAATTACTAGATTTAACATTATTTTAACGAAATCTGTTTGGTTTTTTAATTTCATATGATCCAGTTCCGAGATATAGTGGTCACCGCAAAACGTCTTTCTTGAGAGGAGCTCCTGGAGATCAGCTGTAGCTCTTTTTCAAATAAATATTTTTACTAGTACTAAGTCTTAAAATACAGTTAAAAGATACCATAATATGTGTATAAATTTTTGGATAAATAAATTAAAATGTTTTCTCAGAAAAAATTCTGGAAAATTCACTTTTTTTCGGCCGTCTAACTGTATATAACCCCTTAAAGGAAACACACTTCGAGTTTATATCTCCTAGAAACTTCCACTTTTCTAAACCTTCAATAGCGCACTAATTTGGTACGATAGCTTGACCAGCTGTAATATTTTTCCGCTTAAAATAATTCTATATAAGGAAATATAAACCCCTTTTCTCTATTTCACCATTTAAAATCACTTTCTTTACTATCCACATTCATGAAAAAAATCACTCATACGCCCTGTATTACCTTGTCATACATTATAAAGCAATTTACCATTTATCGAGGTGTGTCTGTTTGCTTGTCAACATATATGAACGGCAAACCTTTTTATCGCCAAATTAAGCAATTGTATACATGCTATTGTCGTAATAGAAACTACAACTAATCAAAAGACCAGGTGAAGGTTACAATGAAGCGATTTGTACGAAACACACACGCACACATTTCATTTCGCTTAGACACTAGCGCTTGCACTAAAAATTGTAGAAACGCTACACGTACAATATGTATGAAAATGAAATGAAAAGAGAATCAAATCAAAGGATATAAAATGAAATGTAATGTTGTGCAGTGAAGCGGCAGAAAGGTGAACACAAGAAAGTAGGCAATTGGTTAACAATGAATGAGCCATAGTAAAGGTAAAATGGTAATGAAAGGCTTTTCGGAATGAAAATTGGTTATTTTAAAAAGTATTTTAAACAAAGTGTACATATGTTTAGCGAGAAAGGTGAAATATATTTCATTTGTACATATACTCTTGACCACATAATAATAAGTTTATATGTGCATTGTATACTAATCAAGCACGACATGCCTTCATACTTGTCATAATAAGTTTTGAAATTTGTCACCATTAGCATAGAAAGTTTTGAAAAGCTTCACAAAACTCTGTTGTACACTTTATCACAAACATGCGGTGGTTTCAAGCTGTTAAATGGATTAAAAATTTTAGCGTCAAAGTGTATGCGGGGTGTGTTTAACATAAATCCAAAAAGTATACGATATTGGTATATGTTTCTATCAGCAAGAACGAACGTTGTTACGAAATTCATGCAGTGCTTGAAATTAAGAGGGCGTGATCTAATATCTATACTTATAAGTATATAATAGAAAAATATTTCCCTAATAAAAGCCAATCCTTGAAATATGAGCCTCTTGATAATCTAAGATATGGCAATAATGCGGCAATTAATAAAGAGAAGAGAGTGTTTGAAATAAATTTTAGTTGGAGTATTTGTAAAACGCTTCCCAACTTACCCAACGGATATACACTACAGGAAAAAATTCGAAATTTTTGGGCAAATTTCAACAGGCCGTAACTTCGAAAGAAATGGTCGTACAAGAAATCGATAAAGAAGGAAATTATAGCTCCAAGTGTCTAGTTTTTGGATTATAACTTTAATTTTTAACCTCTGCGGTTTTTGAGTAATCGAAGAAAAACCATTTTCAAAATTTTTTTAGTTTTTTTAGTCTACGGGCGTGGAAAAAATCTTTCTAGCTTAACCATAAGGATTGGATACTTTGTTCATTTAGCTTTAATTTGGTTTTTTGAACTGCTCGATACGTCCACTTCTCGCTGAAATATCGGTCTTCAAGGGAAAAGAATCCTTTTGTCTTTGATTATCGATATCTCAGCAACCAATGATCGCACAGAAAGTTAAAGGTGGGTTTCAGGAACTTGAATGAATTCTCCTTAACGACTAGCCATTGCTTTTCCGAAAAAAATTGTTTTCTTATTGTCACATGAATTTGAAAATGTAACAAAAAAAGGACTTTTGGTGGTTTTGGAAAATCGAAAATATTGAGGAAACCACTAATGTTAAGTGTGCCTTTTACAGTTCAATATGTCCACAAAAACCCTACAAAAAAATCAAATTAATCCAGTCAGCCGTTTTTTTGTTTCACTCGATCGAATTTTTGAAAAAATTAAAGGTCACGTATTTTGCTCTGAAAAGCTCATAATTTAAAAAAATTAGAAAGAAAATCGTTTTTCCTAGCTTTTTCCACATTTTTGCTCCAGAAAAAGCTTAAATTTAAAACAAACAAAAAAACAAGTTAAGGCAATTCAAGAAACCATCGCCCAATCATTTTTAACGCGTTTCCGCTGCTGTATTCCTTGATTCTACTGATCTTCTTTTAATTAAATTTAATTAAATTTAAATATTAAGGTTATATAGTTAACCGATCTGAACAATTTCTTCGGAGATTATATTATTGCCTTAAGCAGTAAGCCATGTCAAATTTCGTGAAGATACCATGTCAATTGCGGAAGTTTTCCATACAAGCCATTGATTCCGATCGTTCGGTTTGTATGGCAGCTATATGCTATAGTGAACCGATCTGAACAATTTTTTTGGAGATTAAATTATTTCTATGAACAATAACTCACACCAAATTTCGTGAAGATATGTAGTAAAATGCGGAAGTTTTCCATACAAGCCCTTGATTCCGATCGTTCAGTTTGTATGGCATCTATTTGCTATAGTGAACCGATATCGGCAGTTCCAACAAATGAGCAGCTTCTTGAAGAGAAAATAACATTTGTATAATTTCAAAACGATATCTTAAAAACTGAAGGACTAGTTCGTATATATACAGACAGATAGACAGACAGACAGACGGACATGGCTAAATCGACTCAGTTCAACATACTGATGATTTATATATATACTTTATAGGGCCTCCTACACTTCCTTCTGGGTGTTACAAACTTCGTGACAAACTTAATATACCCTGTTCAGGGTATAATTATGCAATTGAAAGAAGCGCTGCAAGATTGCATAACATCAAATGAATACTATTAATGTATGACAACGAATGAGTCAATATTTTTCAAAAAAAAAATTCCCGTTATTTTTTGAACATACCTTGCTCTTGCTCTTTTTATATATTATAGTATATCTACTATCTCCAGTACTTTATATTAATAAAAAACGTTTTTTAATCATTCAAAGCTCGAATTGAATGTGACCCATTTGCACCAAATTTTTATCCATTTCAATAATGCGAACTATATAAATTTCACCAGTAAATTACGTTGTAGACATGAGCGCATAAATTCCGCACAACACTCACGGTTAGCAGACGCTTGGTACTTTAATTCTTTGCGCGTTCGCAATTTATTTTCCGGACACAGGATATTTTAGTTAATTCGCACTTGGTGCGAACGCGGAAAATAACGATTAATTAACATTTATAAATCGGTAGCAGCAATTTATCCAAACACGGAGTGACACACATATGCTCAAGCAATGTGTGCGCGTATAACGCTATTATATATTTAAAGTAATTTATTACGGCCACGTTCAATGGCTGCTTGATTTCAAATTAATTTGGTGTTAATAGTGGCAGCCGCCAACGAAATTTTTCACACGCCTCAGCTTGTTTGCTAAAATTAACGCAGTTTTGACAACATTATTGAAGTGAAATTTATGCAATTTAGTCAAATTGTTGTTTGGCTGGACAAATTGTTGCTTGGCTTGACAAATTACCGAGCGCATTTTTTTGCTTTTGCTTTATTTTCATTTTGCTTAATAAATTACTGTTAAACTAATAACAGTTTGCTGCATGTACTGCTGCTTAAATAAATGTTGTTGTTGTTTTACGCGAATTCATTTTGTTAGTTTTGTGGCATCAAAAATATGCTTGGCAAATTAAAAGTGTTAAATATTTTATTTTAATATATTTTTGTTTGAAGAATTGAGCAATATATTTTGCTTTAACTTAAAATATTTCAAAAATGTTAAAAAAAATAACGGGAATTTTCGATTTTTAGAATATGAAGGCTTGGTCATCGTTATTATACCCTGAACAGGGTATATTAAGTTTGTCACGAAGTTTGTAACACCCAGAAGGATCAGACGCTTCCCCTATAAAGTATATATATAAATGATCAGTATGTTGAACTGAGTCGATTTCGCCATGTCCGTCTGTCTGTCTGTCCGTCCGTCTGTCTTTCTGTATATATACGAACTAGTCCTTCAGTTTTTAAGATATCGTTTTAAAATTTTGCAGATGTTATTTCCTCTTCAAGAAGCTGCTCATTTGTCGGAACTGCCGATATCGGACCACTATAGCATATAGCTGCCATACAAACTGACCGATCGGAATCAAGGACTTGTATGGAAAACTTCCGCATTTTACTACATATCTTCACGAAATTTGGTGTGAGTTATTGCTCATAGAAATAATTTAATCTCCGAAAAAATTGTTCAGATCGGTTCACTATAGTATATATCTAGTTCCTGTTACTCCTGCAAGGAGCATAGGGCCACAGTAAAACAGTTCCAACCATTTCTGTCACATGCCATACGCTTTATTTCGCCCCAACTTTTTCCTGTAGGTCTGAAGTCAGCCTCCAACTGTCTTCTCCACGTATGAGCAGGTCTGCCAACTCGCCTCTGTCCAGGCGGGTTCCAATCAATAGCATTTCTTGCTATATCGTTTACAGGTTTGCGCAAAGTGTGCCCGATCCACGCCCACTTACGTTTGAGAATTTCGAGACGCAGTGGGGTTTGTTGCGTGCGTCTCCATAGCGTTTCATTGGAGATTATATCCGGCCAGTAAATGCCTAGTATTCTTCGAAGGCAACAGTTGATGAAGGTTTGTAGTCGTTGTGAATCCCTGGTGATGACATTCCAAGTCTCACAGCCATACAGCAAAACAGATTTTATGTTGGAGTCAAACAACCGCACTTTTGTTCGAATGGATAACTGTTGAGACTTCCAAATATTTTTGAGCATTCTAAATGCTTGTTTTGCTTTTCCTATGCGATTACTTATATCCGCAGAGGAACCTCCCGAAGCGGTTATCGTGCAGCCAAGATATACGAATGATTCAACATCTTCTACGTATTCTCCAAGTATATGCAGTGGACTCTTATTGTTGGTGTTCAAACGCATAATTTTTTTTTTTTTTTAAATTAATTTTAAGACCTGCGTTTGCGGATGATTCGGCTATATCGTCGAGTTTAGCTTGCATATCTGCGTGACTATGCGATAAAACGCATATGTCATCCGCATAATCTAAGTCTTCAAGCCGATCAAACAGTCCCCACCTTATACCTCTCTCTTCACGCGTTGCGCTCCTCATCACAACATCCAGAACGGTGTTAAAAAGTAAAGGCGATAAAACACACCCTTGTCGCGCGCCTCTTTCGACAGGAATGCAGCTACCAAGTTGGCTATCGTGCAACACGCGGCAACTGGCCCCAGAGTACAAGCCCTTTATAAGTGTAATGAGGGTGTTTGGGACTCCTTTACATTCCAGAGCGCTCCAAATTGCACGATGACATAGCGTGTCGAACGCTTTCTCGAAATCTATGAAAGCTACATATAGTGAGGAGCGCCATTCCGCCGACTGTTCAACGATTATTCGCAAAGTGTTTACATGATCAACACACGACCTTCTGGGACGAAAGCCGGCCTGTTCTTTTCTGAATCCTTCGTCTAGTTCCGAAGCTAGTCTAAGCCTTATAATTTCAGCTATATCTTTATTGAGACAATTTAATAGCGTTATTCCCCTCCAGTTATTGTACAATGTGAGGTCACCCTTTTTCGGAAGATTAATGATGATACCTTCTTTTAGCTCATGCGTGAGCTCTTTCGACTGCCAGAATTTTTTAATAAGAGGCAGGATCAGAGAGGCACTCGTCACTGGATTTCATAAGTTCTGGGGGTATATTGTCAATTCCAGGCGCCTTGTTGTTTTTCATACATTTTATAGCCATGGTGATCTCGGCTACATTTGGACAATCTACGGATATAAGGGGGTTATCTATGTGAGCTTTGCATTTGCATATACGGTGTGCATTGTCAAGAGTAGAGGCTAAGGTTTTAGTGTAGAAATTTGACCAGATCTCAAGCTGGGTTTCCTTTGATGTGGTGATATTGCCATTGCTATCTCTTAGGGGCCTAGCGGTTGGTTTTGAGTGACATAGAGCCAGTTGTCTTGTGTATAGTATATAGCTGCCATACAAACCGAACGATCGGAATCAATGGCTTGTATGGAAAACTTCCGCATTTTACTACATATCTTCACGAAATTTGGTGTGAGTTATTGCTCATAGAAATAATTTAATCTCCGAAAAAATTGTTCAGATCGGTTCACTATAGCATATAGCTGCCTTACAAACCGAACGATCGGAATCAATGCCTTGTATGGAAATTTTTTTCTAATTTGACGTGGTATCTTCACGAAATTTGACATGGATTACTGCTTAAGGTAATAATATAATCTCCGAAGAAATTTTTCAGATCGGTTAACTATATAACCTTAATGTTTCTAGCAATCAACCCGGCTAAAAAGAATTAGTAAAATGTTATCTTTTTTTACATACTTTTTCTTACGTCTTTAGATTTGCTTAAATACATAGTTACTAAAAGAAATGTACCTGTGAAGGGTATATTAGCTTCGGTACAGCCGAAGAATACGTTTTTTCCTGTTTGTATTGTTTTCGGCCAAGAATTCACGAACAAGCAACGAAGTCTGAGCTTTTAACACACGAAAAAAATTGGACTTTTGAACAAAATTCCCGTTATTTTTTGAACACACCTCGTATGTGTCCAGGTAAGAAGTTGGAAGAGCAAATATATAAACATTTCAAAATTTGTCCAATTGACCCCGGACCATTGTTGTTTTTGTAGCACATATATTGTAAAATAAATGGGTGTGTTAATAGCTAACATAATTGCGAACTAACTGACTAACTTTCCAACTATGCACCTTTTCCCTAACAAATGACTCGGACACAGTAAAAAGTATCGACTTGCAACGCAACACATACACATGGAATATACAATACATCTAAAGGCTAGCAGTAAAAATTGTGTAGGTCACATAGAAGCAGTTGAAGTTGAGTTTTTCCAAACATAAATTACTCTGTTGTTTTCTATTCAGTGCTGTCTACAGTAGTGAAATGTATCTACACAGCTTTTAATCTTTGCTTGCCAGCACATACTCGTACTCGAGAAGTGTAAAGCAGTCTGCACGAACATCATTTATTGTTGGCTTATTAACCTGCATTTACACTGAGTCACTTTTATGTTGCCACAGCTCGAATAACAGTAGTAAGGTGCATTCTAGTTGGTCATTCAAAACAAAAAAAAGTGTTGCCTTTGGCTATTTGTCACTTTAACTGCTTTCATAGTTGTCGCAGTGTAAATGAACGAGTAACGAGTACACTTGCCGGCAGCAAAATATACATATAGTCAGCGAGAGTAGAGTACAAAGGCGGCACTAACGTTTTCTGTAGCATACTTTTGAGCGCCTGCAGTGTGTGTTTCATGAAAACTGATTGGCTAGTTAATAAATACATCAGCATTTTGCATTTAGCGTAAGTTTGTGTGCTAGTGCGTGTATTTGCAGACTTTTCTTACTTCAGATTTTGCTGAATCTAGCCTTCGTTTAAACGAATGTAAACCATAAACTTTGATGTGTTTGCGGCCAGTCAGGCATACTGAAAATATGCAAATTGCTATGATATGCTGTCATGATATTAATATGCATAAACGTATTTGTATGAGTTTGCTTAAGTGAATTTCTATGCATATTAATTTCTTGCTCTGTATGAAAGTATGTGAAGTAGAGGCAGCCTATCAGGCAGTGTTGCTGTATATGTTAAAATAAATATATTTATTTGTGTAGCTGGTAAAATGTTTGTAGAGATTATGATTACTTATTTCATATTCTGACTGAAAATCAATTTGAACGTGCATTTGCATAAGCATTTTTGTACAAAATTTGAAAAAGTGTTTTATTTTTATAAAAGAAAATTGTTTATTTTCAACAGAATTTTGACACATTTTTATTGGCATTAAATGGAATAAGCTCTAGAAATATTTTGTTGAAATTCAAATTAACATATTTTTAGTTTTATTCAATTAAGAAGGCATTAACTTTATATGAACAGATGACAAAAAGCAAAATTGTCACTAATCGTTTAAATGGAAAATTATTTAAAATATTTTAATGTAAGATATTTTGTTTTAATTTTGCTTACTTATTGCTTTGATTGCTTTGATTGCTTTGATTACTATTATTATTGTTGTTTATTTGCAGAAAGGCATGCAATGCAAACGGTCACTACAGCAATAAATGTCAGTAAATAGATGATATCAGTGGCGGTAATCATGTCAAGTGATTGACTTGCATATGATTTGCAGAAATTGATGAACCCACCTGCTGCTACACAACAGGTTCCGAGTATTAGTAACATATATAGCTTCAATGTCTAACC
The DNA here is from genome assembly GCA_031772095.1 of Zeugodacus tau. Lineage (NCBI taxonomy): Eukaryota > Metazoa > Arthropoda > Insecta > Diptera > Tephritidae > Zeugodacus > Zeugodacus tau. Next base: position 73,795,291 of record CM062651.1, on the reverse strand, counting down.
ACTTATGTATAAATATGAAGTACAAATTAAATTTACGAGTAAACTCTAGCATACCCGTTGCAAGAGCTATAGAATTACATTGCAATCATTTGCATATTCAAGCACCGTTTCAACTATTCTACCTTAACTTATGCGTGTCACGCACAATAAACTCCAATCAATCCATGCCGCATATACCAGTGCGTATAAATTGATTTATTTAATTCCATTTGGCAATCGCAACTATTGTATGTTGTAAGGTAAACAAAGTTTATTTGTTGATAGCAAAGTGATAAGTGACACCAAAGTAAATAAATTGAGTGCAAGTGTTGGAATTTCAAATATCTAAGGTTAACACAAAAGGATGATATCAATAGAATATAATAATACAATGAAAGTATAGAATGCTGAGAATTGTAAATAATAGATACCTTAGGAAATGTGAGTTTAAAGTATTTAAGACAAGTTTTTCACATAACTTAACAGTTGGCTATGAAGTTACTCATACGCACTGTCGAACTTTGTATTGTGTGTTGTTGTGGATAAATAATAAGATTTTCGTTGAAATTTTTTTGGTAATTTTCAGTAATATTTTTTGCTATTAAATCATGTTATTTTACAAAAGTAATAATATGGCATTATTATACAAAGTCACGAAAATTTGAAAAAAAAATTATAATTTCCAAAGTTATAGCTGTCTGTGTTGACCCAGTTTAAAAAAAAGGTCCTTGCGGTGACAATCATAAGTCCTTGGAGATTCATCTAAAATCAATCGAATAAAAAACAAGTAAGGAAGGGCTAAGTTCGGGTGTAACCGAACATTTTATACTCTCGCAATTTATTTATTTAACTTCATTAATATTATATAATATTATATAACCCACATATTCGTCAAATATATTGTAAAAAGTCCATTCAAAGTTGGAAACCCTAATATTAGGTTAGAAGCCCTCATGTTCGATATATGGGGCCTATGGTCCGATTTCGGTGATTTTTAGAATGGGGCTGCCACACTATAAACGTAGTATTTGTGCAAAGTTCTGCATCGATATCTTCACTAGTGCTTCCTTTATATATTGTAAAGTTAACGAATCAGATCGTCTTCAAAGTTGTGGTATATAGGAAGTAGGCGTGGTTGTAAAGCGATTTGGCCTATTTTCACAACATATCATTGGGATGTAAGGAAACTATTACAAACCAAGTTTCATTGAAATCGGTCGAGTAGTTCCTGAGATATGGTTTTTGACCCATAAGTGGGCGACGCCACGCCCATTTTCCATTTTGTAAAAAAATCTGAGTGAAGCTTCTATCTGCCATTTCCTATGTGAAATTTAGTGTTTCTGACGTTTTTGGTTAGTGAGTTAACCCACTTTTAGTAATTTTCAACCTAACCTTTGTATGGGAGGTGGGCGTGGTTATTATGCGATTTCTGTCATTTTTGGACTGTATAAGGAAATGGCTAAAAAAAACGACTGCAGAAAGTTTGGTTTATATAGCTCTATTGGTTTGCGAGATATATACAAAATACCTATTTGGGGGCGGGGCCACGCCCACTTCCCCAAAAAAATTACATCCAAATATGCCTCTTCATAGTGCGATCCGTCATACCAAATTTTATTTCCATAGCTTTATTTATGGCTTAGTTATGGCAATTTATGTGTTTTCGGTTTTCGCCATTTTGTGGGCGTGGCAGTGGTCCGATTTTGCTCATTTTCGAACTTAACCTTCTTATGGTGCCAAGGAACACGTGTTCCAAGTTTCATTAAGATATCTCAATTTTTACTCAAGTTACAGCTTGACGGACGGACAGACAGACATCCGGATTTGAACTTTTCTCGTCACTCTGATCATTTTGATATATATAACCCTATTTCTAACTCGTTTAGTTTTAGGACTTACAACCAACCGTTATGTGGACAAAACTATAATACTCTCGTAGCAACTTTGTTGCTAGCAACTTTGTTGCGAGAGTATAAAAACAGTTTTATAAATAGAAAATCCTGGGCCTGAACCAAACTTTTTTTTTCAAAAATTAACTAAATGGCGGCCTCAAGAAATTTTTTTCTAGATTTTCGGGAAAAAATCAACAGTTAAAAAATCTTAAAAAATCCAAATTTTTGAAAAAAAAATTTTGGTTCAGGCCTGAGTTTATTATGCATTCTAAAAGCTGTAGAAATTTCATTAAAATGGCGTGTTGGGGTGCCCGAACGCTCGTTGTTATTTGTCGAGTAACTCTAAAAGGAATTATCGGATAAACTTCAAATTTTCAGATTATATTTTTAAGATATTACACTTAACGAAAATGCAAAAAAAAAATTGATTTTTTGAAAATCCTGACTACACCTAACCCTGAAGATTTTCATTTTAGTGCAATATTGTACCAACTGAATACTGAAAACAAAAAAAATTTACATGATCTAATTTCTATGTTAGCTGTACACAGAATTATTCTTTTTGTAGACCTTTTAACATATTTAATAGATGTTTCCAAAAATTACGGGAATCGTAAAATTTAAAATTTCGCAAGGTTGGAGAGTCCAACTGTCAAACATTTTTTTGGCTGACATAAGTGCATAATAACGAATGGGGACTATTTTGAAGGCGACAACATGTAGGAGATTAAATAAATATTTTTTTCGAAAAACGAAAATCCCCCTTATTTCTTGAACACATCTCGTATATATGTATATATATTTTATATATATCTTTTTGAAAATATAGTACAACCATTCAACGATTGCAGCTCATTATTTCAGTCTAAATACTAGATTTGAAGACAATTATTGTCATTCTTCACTAACTTCCTGGTTATAAAGCATATGCATCAAAGCACTCAGCTTTTATAGGTGTTATAGCTACTAACAGTAAAAATATACAGCATTTTTTGCGGTAAACGTAAGGTGAATTATCATGCACACATTCATTTCGTTTAATAAAAACTTTTCTTTTATGGCACATAAGCTCATAAGAGTCCATTTGACTTTTCCATTCATTTCCTTTTCATATGAAATACCAGTAAAAGTATGCGCTCATAGAATTGCACGCATAAAACACTACGCCTCTGAATATGAACTGCTTATGCGAGATCATATTAAATTTTCTGCATATTTTTGTTGCATTAAACTATAACGTTGGGAAAATCATAAAATCGTTGAAAGTATATGAATATGACAAGAGTTTATTAATATCAGTTAATATAGTAACTATATTATATTAAAAGGTTTAGTGCTTTAATATAATCAGCTTCACAGCAGTTGTATGCTTTTATGGCTAAGAAATTTACAGTACCACATAAGCGCTTACTATTTTATATACACTGTGCAATACTTATATTTCTCAATAATAATATTTACCATATATGTGTTAAAGCAACAAATTGTAAATACCTAGTAATTCCTGCTTGACCCATGCAAGCTCACTGCGTACTCACTAACTTAGGAGAGCTCAAAGCAACTGATTTCGCACATTTGCTTCTATTTTATTTGCTTTGTTTACTCGCACTGCTTATTATAAAATATTTATTCATGTTTTTGCTGTGACTGCGCTGTTGCTTCTCAAATGCCGTGCCGCTACAGTAAGCTCATTTAAGTCTAACAAATGTTGCTCATACGCCATGGCAGCCAATTATTTATGTAATACAAGAATGTAGCTGTTTTTATTGTGTGGTTACGACGTGCGCATTCCTGTTTTTATAACGCCAATTATTTGTAAACAAGCGGAAATAATAATTCGATTTTGCTCAGTAATAATTTTTGCTATAGACTAAAATAAACAATCGCCGCATGCAAGTTCATTTATTGTACATAATACACGCAGCACGGGATTGGCTCGTATAGTAGCGCTGCAATTTGCTTGTTTACAATTCTATTTAATTCCTCTATAAATGTTTATATATTCTTGTTTGCATTTGGTTAGCTGTGTATGCGATCTCTTATATAGTTGGCGTGTTTATTTTCTTTTAAATAAAATCTTTATCCACTTAGCGAGGTGGCGTTGTGTGAAAGTAAACAAAATGAAAATTTGTATACCAATGCGCAGCACTTTGTATAGAGTATATTGGTTTTGTTGGCTTGAAGGTCGTTCGATAAAATTGAATAGACTTTAAGAATGCTTTGAAATCGTGTGAAGAGTGAGATATTTGGAGCTTGTGGGCGGTTGAGTATGAAAATTGACTTTCAAAGAGAAATATCACTTCGCAATTCCAAATCGTACAGATCAATTCTTCAAATCAACCGAATATTCTCATGTTAGACCCTTTCAAAATATCTAAAAATTCAGCAAACAGTACTATCACTACTTTGGCTTATACCTCAGTCAAATAATTATATGTGCATGAACTTTTTGCAAAAAAAAAAATAAAGATTACAAAATTGCAAAATATTTCTGAGTATGCAGGTTTGTTATTATTAATGTATACCATATTAAAAACAAAAAATTAACAAATTTCAAAATATTTTTAAAACTATAAAACAGAATTGAAGTTTAGGCTAATAGTAAATATTTATATGTGCATTTTACTATTTTTACCAGTAAAGCCTATACATTTGAGTTTCAGTTAAAGTTGAGAAATGTTTATTTTAATAGTCAGTAAAATTGTCCTTATATTTTAAAACTAAATTAAGCCGCTTAATCAAAGAATTAACTACTGACTGTTGAATAGTTATGTAAATATTGGCAAATTCTTGCTTTATGGCTAATTTAAGGTGACGTACTGTCTCAAACTGCTTACCGTTTTGGAAAACAGGAGCATAGAGGTTCCCTCAGAGATCCTCAATAGGATTTAGGTTCGAACTCAATGCTGCACATTGTAATACCGGAATTGTCCGGTCGTTAAAGATGTTCTTCGTGTGGATTGAAGCGTTATCCTTTCGATATGTTCAGTTATATGCCATAAATATTGCAGCAAATTTTATTAACTCGCTGTCCAAAAGATTTACATTGATATTAGCATTCATTTGAGTGAATATAAAACATGTAGATAGCTTTCCACAGCAGCAAAATGTTGCCCATGAAATCAAGGTATGCCTCCAAAACATCGCTTGTAGTAGGACCGTCGTTACTGGTGCGAATCTCTCCAATATTTCTTGCAATGACCTGGGCCAACCAAATTTAATTTTTTTTCGTCACTAAAGACTGTATTGTATCACTCATCGGTACGGAGTTGGTATTTATTTGCAAACCTCAAATGTGCTTTATTGTGTCTTTCTTTAGCGTTGGTTTAGGTGCCATGGAGGTGTGTTTCAGAAACTGATTTTTATGCATAATTGGAAAAATTATATTTATTGTGATTTTCTGTCTTAACTAGGTCCATATTTGATCGCTGCTTATCAAGTCCGCCACTACTAGCCGTCGAATCATCCTTTCACACCGCTCATCAATGTTGTTTTTCGTCCGCTGCGTCGCACTATACCATAATTAGTGGGGTTTTTAAGAAATTTTGAGATACAGTTCCGATGTCGCTTTGGTCTAAAGCCATTTTGGAACCGCTTTTATGCATTCCTATGATTATTACTTGTTCCTCGGCTGATAAACTAGTACCACGAGACATTTTAGGCTTAAAGTTATATAAATGTAATCAAATTTTTAATAATTCATTAAGTTAATGCACCTACAATAATTTTGCAAACAAATTTTAGCAAAAAAAAGTTTTTGCTGCCACACTATCAGTAAGAAAGATCCGCTAAACTGATTTTGCACATATAAATATTTACTATGCAATACCCAATTCTTAATGTAACTGTGCAATGAACGAGAAAAGTATGAAACAATTTTCGTTGCATAGTAACGGTAACATATCAACTTTTTATTCCACATTTACCGAAATCCAAAAAATAACAGTGAATAAGAAATATAAACAAAAGCAGAAATGCACATATAATTATTTGACTGGGGTACTATAATACCAGTTTGGCCTCTACAGTGCTCCTGAAATCCGGTGAATTTCTCGGTAAATCAGTTTTTTTCTTATTCTGGAATATTAAAAATAATATCCAATATTATTTGAGACTAAAATAATATCAGCTCTTATCATCGCCTAGTCCACATATAAATAATGTGTTGACCACAGCTAGTTTAGTGGTTAAATCAAATAAATTATTTCTTAAAATAGCGCACGCGTAATTGTGGTAGTGGTTAGCGTGCAGAGTCACCACTAATAAATCTACAAGATATTCTAATTATGTCACTCTTTATGTACAACCATATATCTACTAATCTACATATACTCGTATATGCTGCACTCTGCATTTTGCGTATGTTGCATTTGACTGCTTTCAACTCGCACAAAATACTCATAATTATACACGAAATGACAGCAATTTCAAACGTCATACGCACACATACAACTATTCCAGCACACACACACGAGTGTCGTCGCTTGCATGCCGCAATACGCATACATTATCAGTGCACAAGCTTAGAATTTCGAAGATGTCACTTTGCGCAGCAATGCTTACGCGCCAGATTTTGTGAATTTCCGTTCTTAAAATTTATCATTTGTTGTTAGCGAAGTGTCCTTGTTCTAAAAATACGTACATAGAGCCGAAATGGGGTTACGAAATTTAGGAGGGGGAAGAGACTGAGAGCGGGAGATGAGACTAGGACTTAAAAGATGATTACGAATATCAAGCATTCATGTAGGCATAATTACCGGAATTTTCCATATATTTACTTACTTTAGAAGTATGGAAGTAAGTATTTATAGTTGATATGTGATCCAAATTGTGGTATTATATAATAGATTTTATATTAGCTGAGTTAATATTTTATGATATATAGTTATATTATATGAGTTAAGTAAATATTTTACTTTGGTTCAATTGGAGTCTAAAAACATCAAAAATCAAAATATTAAAAATTCATCCAACTTTTGCCTTGTTCATTAGTTTCAATTTCTGCATACCACATGTGCACTAAATACCAACCAACAGTGTCAGTTATTGTTTACTAGTTAACAACTTGCTTACGCACCCCTTACGTGGTTTTGAGCTTGGTGTCCTTCAAACTTAATTGAAATGCACTTGTGACCAGCAGAGGACATTGAACGCAACATTGCAACTTAACTAGGTATGATATGAGGGTTCATGTGTGTATATATATGTTTATAAGTGAACATATGCCTGTTTTTGTTGTTAAACCCCTACAATAAATTTAAAAATGTGGTTGATTCGGAGAATGTTGAGTATACGAGGTGGTGTTCAAAAAATAACGGGCATTTTCAACTTTCGAATTTCGGATTTTTAATTTTTAGTCCAATTGTCAATGTTTTTATACTCTCGCAACCTGTTGCACAGAGTATAATAGTTTTGTTCACCTAACGGTTGTTTGTGTCACCAAGAAATATAAGAGTTAGATATGGGGTTATATATACATAAATGATCAGGATGACGAGTGGATTTGAAATCCGGATGTCTGTCCGTCCGTCTGTCCGTCTGTCCGTCTGTCCGTCTGTCCGTCTGTCCGTCCGTCTGTCCGTGCAAGCGATAACTTGAGTAAAAATTAAGATATCTTAATGAAACTTGGAACATATGTTCCTTGGCACCCTGAGGAGGTTGCTTTCGAAAATGGGCAAAATCGGTCCACTGCCACGCCCACAAAATGGCGGAAACCGAAAACCTATACAGTGTCATAACTAAGCCATAAATAAAGTTATGAACATGAAATTTGAAACATAGGATCCCATTAGGGAGGGGCACATTTGGATGTAATTTTTTTGGAAAAGTGGGCGTGACCCCACCCCCAAATAAGTCTTTTGTATATAACTCGCAAACCAATAAAGCTATATAAACCAAACTTTCTGCAGTCGTTTATTTTAGTCATTTCCTTATACAGTCCAAAAATGAAAGAAATCGGATAATAACCACGCCCACCTCCCATACAAAGGTTAGGTTGAAAATTACTAAAAGTGCGTTAACTCACTAACTAAAAACGTCAGAAACACCAAATTTTACATAAGAAACGGCAGAAGGAAGCTGCACTGAGATTTTTTTACAAAATGGAAAATGGGCGTGGCGTCGCCCACTTATGGGTCAAAAACCATATCTCAGGAACTACTCGACAGATTTCAATGAAATTCGGTATATAATATTTTCTTGACACCCTGATGACACGTGTGAAAAATGGGCGAAATTGGTTCACAACCACGACAACTTCCCATATAACTCATTTTTGAATTCCATCTTATTCCTTCACTTTATAAAATATACATTAGGAACCAATTAAGATAGCGAAATAAAACTTTACAGAAACACTGTATATGATCTGTTGCATCACTTGTGAAAAATTGTAAAAATCGAACCATGACTTTTCAAGGCCCCTGATATCGAACATGAAGAACTCAGTGCCTAAGGGTAATTTTTCCCCGAAAATATACTTAGGTAAATCCCTCAGATATTTTAATGTAATTCATTCCCTCTGAATTTTTTTTTATAACAGTTTCTCTCTGTACCTGAAATGGTAAAAATCGGGTCATAACTTCCCCCAGATCCCATATACCTAATTATAAGTAATATTAAATTAAGTGAGCGTATAGTCTTCGATACATTGTATCTTGGTGGTGAAAACGAGTGAAATCGGTTTAGGAATTACCTCAGTCCCCATATACTATTTATGATGATTTTCGTTATTCTATTGAACTTTATACGCAATATATGGGTCGAATTGTGTTATCTTTATAAAATTACATCAATAAATTGCGAGAGTATAAAAAGTTCGGTTACACCCGAACTTAGCCCTTCCTTACTTGTTTTTTTATTTTTTAATTTTTTAATTTTTTAAATTTTTTAATTAATAAGAGAAATTGCTGAAAGAGCCAATGGATATACGAAAAAATCGAGTTTGAGAAGTGTTCCGCCGATTGGAAGAGGCATAAGTGCATAATATCGAATGGGCATAATTTTAAAGGCGAAAACATTAACGTAGACGACTTAATTAATATTAAAAAAAAAACGAAAATTCCCGTTATTTTTTGAACACATATGTTTTTCAGAGAATTTGTTATTTTTTTTATTTCCAGAAGAAATATTAATGAAATCTTTGTCAGTTTATTATACATACAATTTACAACTGCATTAAAATATAGAATTATTTATAATTTATTCTACATTAATAAAATCTACTCACCTGCAACCGATATCCATTCATTTACTGTCTTAGTTGAATAAACGTTTTACTATTTTCAAATAATTTTTTTAAAACGCCAATGGCTGCGTGTTGCTCCACGTGTTTATGCTTATTATTTTCTTCACACACACCTCAAACAACATATAGTAATGTATAATGAGAATTATTAATGCACTTCATTATGTTGTTGTTGTAATGTTAAAACGTAATTGTTGTTGTAGTTTTAATACTTTGTGATACACTAAAATTTTACTTTAATGCTATTTTATGGATTGAACTGTGAAAATACAAAAATAAAATTATAAAAATAATTAAGTTAAATTTAAATAATTTTTATTTAATAAAAATATATTTTTTTTGTTTTTATTTTTTTGTTTTTGTTTTTGTCTACTTGCAATGCACATGTTTTTGGTTTTTTTTTTGTATTTCAGCAATTTTCTATTTTCTGTAATATGCCGCTTCAGTTGGCACTTGCACTTGTTTTTATTGCTGTTGTTCTATACTACTAACACAATAATCAAAGAGAGTGAGAGCACAGATGTGTGTGTGTGTGTGTGTGTGCGTGAAAAAGAGCGCGCGAAGCGTTGTGATTTTCCAGTTCAATGGCAGTGTGTATAGTTTATGTAAAGCAGCAATGAAAATAGAAAAAACGTGAAATTTAAGTAAAAGTTAAACATACATGCATATAGAGAGACAACACGCTCGTTGATAACAAAAAAAAATATTTTTTTCGTGACTTCCCTTTAAATAGTATTGCTGACCTTTATGCCTATATACATAGCAAAGCATGCTGCTTGCAGCTTTCAGTTGCGGTAAGCATGTAAATGCTCTCTCAGCATCTTTCACATGCATTTTCTTTACTTACAAAATTTTGACTTTTTCAATTGCTAATTTCCAATTTGTATTTAACTTTTACTTTTACTTTTAAGCTAAAAGCTTTTATTTGGCTTAAAGGAAATATATATATACATATACAAGCATGCTGCTACACACTCACAAACACACACACACACTGTCAAAAGTTAGATGCTTCCTTGCACAACAGCTAAGCTACACACATTTCTGGTTTTTGGTTTTTTGTTTGTTGAAAATTTTATCCAAGAAGCTGCTAAACACTTTTCACTTTTCCTGCACTTGAAACACTCAAGCAGCCAACAAATTTTCATTTTCATTCAAATTGTTGTTATTTTTGTTTTATAGCACACTTTCCTCAATGCAAGTGATTTAAATACCATCTGAACAAACGAAAATCGCACATCCGTCGACACGTCCACTTCGCCCTGTGACTCTAACTTGAATGATTGAGCGGCCTGTGACCACAGAATTCATTGGACGAGTATGTGCGTGGCTGCCTCGTGTGAGTGCCACATACATGCATGTGTGTTTGTGTGTGTGTGCGTTTATGCGCTTGCGAGTGTATCCATTAAGTTTATATTCCACTGACACGCAACAACCGCTGTTGCCGCGCACACACCCTCTGGCTCTTCAAACACATTTGACTTTTACTTGCACTCTCCAGCTGTCTAACTGAGAGTAACGGAAATTTTCCAGTAATGCTTACTTGCTCATTTACTTTTGGCGAGCTTTGGTGGTTGTTGTCGAAATTTTCCTTTTTGTGCGGGCGCATTTTGTTGTTGCATTGTAATTTTGTCAGTCACAGCTGATTTGTGCTTTTGGTTGTGTTGTTGTTTCTTTTTTGTGTAAAGGGCGCAAGCGATAGCATGCTTGTGTGTGGGCGTTGTGATAGAGTACTGGTTTTCCAGCAAAGTCATGCGAATTGATGACGTTTGAATAGCAAAATAAACAGAGAAAAGTATGACAATATTCATTGAGTCTAATGGGGAATAAAGATAAAAAGTATATGTCATGTTAGTGTGTTTTTATTATTAATTTGAAGACATTTAATTTTAAAATTTTAATTTATTAAATACTTTTTTTCAATAATTGTTTTTTTCCATATTATTTTTTCTGAAAATTTTTATTTTTTAATTTTTTAATTTTCTAATTATTATTTTTATTTAATTTGTATAGGTATTCGAAATTATTTTTAATTTGTTTAATATTTTTCAAACATATATCTTATTTTTTTCAATTGTTTCTGTAAATGTTTTTAATATATTTAGAAAGTATTCAATTTTCAAATTATACTTCACTAAATACTTTTCTTTTATTTTTTTATTAATTTTTTTTTTTTTAATTTTTTAATATATTTCGAAAGCATTTAATTTTCAAATTTGGAACCGTAGGAGGTTTGCTATTGAAAATTGCGAAAACCGAAAACCTATAAAGTGTTATAACTATAATATATATATATAAGTCATAACTAAAGCTATACAAGTAAAATTTGGTGAAAAGGATCGCACTAGGGAAAAGCATATCTGGATGTTTTTTTCTGAAAAGTGACCCTAAATAATTTTTTGTGAATATCTCGGAAACCAAGAAAGCTATATAAACCAAGCTTTCTGCAGTCGTTTCCCTTACGGACTCCATTACACACGATTAAAATTGATATAATCGGGTAATAACCCCACTCACTGGTTCCAGTTGACTCCGGTTCCGGTAACATCATTACCCCATTTCCGTTCCGGATGCCCCATATCCGGCCACCTCTCACCGGTTACCACATATCCGGTTCCGGTTTCATTACCCATATCCGGTCGACTCGTTCCGGTTTTCCCATATCCGGCCACTGCTCCGGTTCCGCTAACATTACTTGCGGTTCCATTACCCATATTCGCTCATTTCATACTGGTTTTCCCATTTCCGGTTCCTTTATGGAAACAGTACTTCCGGTTCCATTACCCATATCCGGTTACCTGATACTGGTTTCCCATTCTGGTAACAGTACTTCCGGTTCCGGTTCTCCCATTTCCGATAACATTTTCCGGTTCCGGATGCCCCATATCGGCTACCGGTTGCCGGTTCTGGTTGTCCCATTTCCGGTTCCAGTAACATCGATTACCGTAACATCATCGTTATTTTTTTATACATTGTATAAAATATGCTTGTTCGTTATAAGCGGTTTTCGTTTAAACGAATATTCGTTATTTCGGAAAACTACTGTATTTATTTTTTCCGATTTTTTTTAATTTTTTTAAATATACAGTGGAACTTGTCTAACTCGAATCACCATAATCCACAAAAAACTTCGAGTTAGATAGACTTTGAGTTATAGAATTTTCTATTAAAATATCTTTTTTTTTATAAAACATTCAAATGCCAAATTTAAATTTAATTTTTTTTGTTTAAATTTTTAATCATATTTATTTTCACTATTATTAATTTTTTTTAGCAAATTGTTGTTTGAACCCCTAACTTAAAAATTCTACAACATTTTACCACCATTTACCGTATAATTCCATCTGAGCATAATATGGCTTATCACAACTCAATTCTTAATCGAAGAGTAACATTTCGCTTGACAAACAAAGAGAATACCTACCCTTCCAATGGCGCTCTTTGGCACGAAAAGCTGCTGCTTCCAGAATGCACACGACTACAAAGTGATGACGGCAAAACAGGACATGCCGTTTGTAAAGCTTGCCACTGCACAAGCAGGCAACGAACGCACGCACATAGCTTAAGTAATGAAAGTGAACGGCAAGCGGCAAGTATGCGAGGGCAGCGCGGGTGCTATTGGCAATGGAAGCGGTCTCTATGGCTATGGCCTCTTGTATGCCGGATTCATTGATGCCCAAATATAGGTCAACAATGTGCACTGGGCGAAAAAGTCGGATGCAACGGTACGGCGAACAACGAAGTAAATACGAGAAACAACACGAAACAGACAACAAATAATTTAAATGCATATATATATTTATTAGAATATAGAATATAAAATGGTGATGTGCTGATGTACTGACGCATCGAACTGAACTGAAAGTGAATATGAAGACGTGTGCTTGGCAGCTACTGTGAAGAAGTGCACACAAGTGAAGGTAAAATGGGGCTGTAGTCTAGAATGAAGTAAAGTTAGCATTATTTAGTATGTGAGCAGGTGAAAATGCGTAAATATCAATAAGCGCCTATTTTTATGCAACAAAAAATGAATTCGAAAAATGTTACGTATACGCCCGGGTGGTAACTCGGCTAATATTCTGTTTATAGACGAAATATCAAAGCACTGATAAACAAGGTGAACACAAATAATAACAGTACTTTTTATTTCTAAACTTTGTATCGACCACCGCATTGCAGGGTTAATTTTCGATTGGTTGTATTGCCATGATTGAACCGCAAGCCAAGCCAACTGTTGGTGAAATGCTTATGCACACACCCATCGCTCTATGCACACGTGCATACGAGTTTATGATTGTTGTCGGTCGGTGTGACGCACCTATGCACACATACAATAACAAGAACACAAAAACCACCGGTACACAGAGCTCGTTTCAAGCGCCTGCAGTTTGTGGTTCGCCAGCAGCAGGGGGGCGTGCGACGCGTGCGGGCGTGTGAGTTGATTTCACATGTCAGCGCGAAAGCATGACATTTTTTATTAGGTCAGGCATGCAGTAAAAATGCGCTCGCATTTACCGTGCAGTTGTGTAAGCAAATGTAGAGGTGCTTACGAATTTATGCATCCGTGCCGAGGTGAAGAGTTGTAAGCTGGCGAAATGTTCATATGTGACAGTCGCATATGCACATATTTGCATATACACAGTTATGCGTTTTAGTGCAAAAGTTGTGCTGTGAAATTATATGCTCGCGCTACTTTTTCTACTCTCCACCTTTTATATTGGCGACTTATGCGCGCATCAAATCGTAATTTGTGTTGTGCTTCTTCTTCTTCCTTTTCTTTTTCCATTTTCCATTTTGCGTTTATTGCTTAGGCGTGCGTATAACTTGGCAACGTTATCTTCTTAGCGTGATTTGAATATTGCGCAATATTTACGGCTTTGCTGTGTGTTTAGTAAGCGGAATATTTTTCCATATCAATCTCGTGTTTAATATCTTTCTTTGCCGCAGTTGTGACATTTTTAATAGCAGTAATGTTAGAAAATAAGATGCAAATGATATGATGACAAAGGCTTGATGCGCGTTCGGTTAGCAGTCGAATATCGTCGATCAAGCGGTTTATGTAGGAAAATGTCATATTTTTCAAGTGTTGGCAGTTGTAGTTATTAACTTCGCATGTTTCTGCTTTTGCTTCTCATTAACATAAAAAAATTCCGTAGAAGCTTGTTCCAAATCAAAATTAAACAAGTAAGGAAGGGCTAAGTTCGGGTGTAACCGAACATTTTATACTCTCGCAATTTATTGATGTAATTTTATAAAGATAACACAATTCGACCCATATATTGGGTATAAAGTTCAATAGAATAACGAAAATCATCATAAATAGTATATGGGGACTGAGGTAATTCCTAAACCGATTTCACTCGTTTTCACCACCAAGATACAATGTATCGAAGACTATACGCTCACTTAATTTAATATTACTTATAATTAGGCTATAATCGCTTATAGCGGTTCCTACGCCAACTATATATATATATATATATGGGATCTGGGGGAAGTTATGACCCGATTTTTACCATTTCAGGTACAGAGAGAAACTGTTATAAGAAAAAAATTCAGAGGGAATGAATTACATTAAAATATCTGAGGGATTTACCTATATTTTCGGTGAAAAATTAACCTTAGGCACTGAGTTCTTCATGTTCGATATCAGGGGCCTTGAAAAGTCATGGTCCGATTTTGACAATTTTTCCACAAGTGATGTCACAGCTCAAATACAGTATTTGTGTAAAGTTTTATTCCGCTAGCTTCATTGATTCCTTATGAATACATTATAAAGTGAACGAATCAGATGGAATTCAAAATTGAGTTATATGGGAAGTAGACGTAGTTGTGAACCGATTTCGCCCATATTTCACCCGTGTCAGGGTGTCAAGAAAGTGTTATATACCGAATTTCATTGAAATCGGTCGAATAGTTCTTGAGATATGGTTTTTGACCCATAAGTGGGCGACGCCACGCCCTTTTCCATTTTGTAAAAAAATTTTAGTGCAGCTTCCTTCTGCCATTTCTTATGTAAAATTTGGTGTTTCTGACGTTTTTCGTTAGTGAGTTAACCCACTTTTAGTAATTTTCAACCTAACCTTTGTATTGGAGGTGGGCGTGGTTATTATCCGATTTCTTTCATTTTTGAACTGTATAAGGAAATGGCTAAAAAAAACGACTGCAGAAAGTTTGGCTTATATTGCTTTATTGGTTTGCGAGTTATATACAAAAAACCTATTTGGGGGCGGGGTCACGCCCACTTTTCAAAAAAAATTACATCCAAATGTGCCCCTCCCTAATGAGATCCTATGTTCCAAATTTCATTTTCATAACTTTATTTATGGCTTAGTTATGACACTGTATAGGTTTTCGGTTTTCGCCATTTTGTGGGCGTGGCAGTGGACCGATTTTGCCCATTTTTGAAAGCAACCTCCTCAGGGTGCCAAGGAATGTGTGTTCCAAGTTTCATTAAGATATCTTAATTTTTACTCAAGTTATCGCTTGCACGGACAGACGGACAGACGGACGGACAGACATCCGGATTTCAAATCCACTCACTCCTCATCCTGATCATTTATATATATATAACCCCATATCTAACTCTTTTATTTCTTGGTGACACAAACAACCGTTAGGTGAACAAAACTATTATACTCTGTGCAACAGGTTGCGAGAGTATAAAAATCTCACTTGATTAAAAAAAATTCTAATTTTAATAAAAAAGTTCTGATATTATTAAAAAAAAATCTGATTTAATTAAAAAAATTCTAATTTTATTGAAAAAAAAGTGAAAACAAAATCTGTTTTTCATAAAAAATGCTGTTTTATTAAGAAAGATTCTGATTGTGATTTTTAAAAATTCTGATTTTATTATAAAAATAATAAAATTCTGAAAAAATCTGACTTTTTAAAAAAAATGCTGTTATTATTAAAAAAATGTAATTTTAATAAAAGAAGTAATAATTATTAAAAAATTTTAATTTTAATAAAAACAGTTTAATTATTATGAATTATGAAAAATTCTGATACTGATTTTAATAAAAAAAATCTGATTTTATTAAAAAACATTCCGATTCATTACAAAAAAAATTATTTCGATAAACAACAATTATGTTTTTAATAAAAAAATCTCACTTGATTAAAAGAATTTCTAATTTTAATAAAAAAGTTTTGATTTTATTTAAAAAGATTTGATTTTAATAAAAATTAATTTGATTTTAAAAGGAAAATTTTAATTTTTTAAACACAAAATTCTGATTTTTTTTTATACCGAAGCAACTTATTCATAATCTCTTCTTTCTGATTGTCAACAAAGCCCAATATTCGAGGCAAATTTCAAAATTGCATCTTCAAATTAATTTCAATTTAAATAGTTAATTTTGTATTCACAAAAGCTTGATTGGTGGAAACTATTAATAATAACACTGTGTACGCTGTCGTTGCTGTGTCAGTTGTGGTTGCAGTGGTCGCCACTCTCGCGCTACCGCAACAGCTATTGTTAACCGTTAGTGTTTACAGCCACTTTTATGCATTGTTTTTTGCTTTGTCCGTTGGAAAATGGCCTTGCAGCGATGCGTTGACCTCAAAAAGCCCGTCTGAAATATGCAAAAAAAAATGCACAAAAAGCTTGCCGAAGCGAGGGAAACATAATAGCCGTAGCGAGGTGGCGCGCTGCAGCTAATGGGGACATACGTGGTGGCCACGAAGCGCAGCTATGACTTTGTTGTTGCAGAAAAAGCACACACACACACAAAGCGGAGTAGCTGTTTATAGCGTTGGCATTGCACGCATCTTTCCCTTGGCGTTCGCGAGCACAAAGGCGTTCCGTTGCGCTTAATGAAATTTTTTGAAAGTAACTTACGCCACTGCAACACTAGCGCGACGCAACGCGAAAAGTTGGCGAGTGTTACAAAGCAGAATGGCAGCATGACCTCTGAGGGAGCAGCTACGCGGTGTAGAATGTTAAGCAGCCCCTTGCTGCGTTGTCTTTGAAATTGGTAGACGCCTGACTAAATCCCACACCGACTGTTGCACAGTCACTGTCAACGAGTGTCGAGTGTCTACGCTTAACGGTCCCACTTGCGTGTGTACTCCTTTCCATAAGGACACTTTTAGCATATCAAGGAATTATTAAACGTTGAGAACCCTTTATTATTTTGTTTATAGTTCAAAATATATTCATTTTGAATTACCTTTCTGTGTATAGCTTTTTATGTATGTATGTTTGTATGTTCACATTTGTGTTTATGGTTTTTGTATTAAAGTCAAATGAAACTCTTCACATTTCCACCAATGAAGTTTGCTAAAGCGACTTCTAAATAATTTCTGATTTCATTTCATTTCTGCCAAAATCACAGCATTGCTTCAATTTCCCCACACAGTGGCGCCCACTTAATGCTAAGTATCATGCTTCAACATGCGCTTATGTATGTGACGCGCTAATATATTCCAAATGTTCTCTCAAACTGAATGAATGTGGCTCCCACTCGTCCGCCATAAAAAATATACATATAAATGTATATATCTAGTATATGACTCTTCAAATATACATATATCTGTGTAGGTGTGTGTTTGTGTTTGCCTTTGCGCTGCGCAACACCAAAAATTATGTCGTAATATCACG
This sequence comes from Zeugodacus tau, assembly GCA_031772095.1. Classification (NCBI taxonomy): domain Eukaryota; kingdom Metazoa; phylum Arthropoda; class Insecta; order Diptera; family Tephritidae; genus Zeugodacus; species Zeugodacus tau. The sequence continues at coordinate 73,777,566 of CM062651.1, read as the reverse complement.
AACTCAACATTTGAAATTCTTATCGAAACGATGACGTCTGTTTGCCAATGTCTACTTTCAGGCTGCTTTAACACATTTAGTTGTTGCTGCTGTTGTTGTCATTGCTGGTTCATTGTTCTTTTTTACATACAAAGATTTGTATGTGAGTGTGTGTGTGTGTGCATTTATTTGTGTTTAATGTGTTGCTTGTGTAGTACTCGATATTGTTAAGTTGTATGTTTGTAGGTGTTATAAAAAAATGTATTGGAGTGCTTGGTTATGTGGGATTAACGGAATTTTGCCTAAAAGAACGCTCTTTTTATTGGTTTCTTAAATAGAAAAAAAGAAGTTGAATATTTGCTTTAATGTTGACGTTTTAAGGGGTTATATACAGTTAGGAGGTCGAAAAAAAGGCATTTTTCAAGAATTTTTTCTAAGCAAACTATTTGGTTTATTGATTTGAAACTTGGCAGGTATATTATGACAACCTTAAACTATATTCACATATTTTTTATTGCCAAAAATAATTATCGGGAAAGTTGATAATGCCAATTTTGCAGAGGTCCGCAAAAAAGGCCTCTTGCGGTGAGCACGATGTCTCTGGACTGGATCATCTAAAACGCAAAAACCAAATAAATTTCATAATATAATAAATAATCTAGTGATTGATCGAAGGAATTAGCAAAAAAAATTTTTTTGACAAAATGGCGGCTACTCAAAGCAAAAGGTTCGATTTTCGACCAAAATTCGGGTCTTTAATTGTTTATAAAAATAAGAAAATTTCATCGAATGGGAAAATCCTTCGATTAATTACTAAAAAATATAGTTAAGAAGCTTGTGTAGAAATTTCAGACCGATCTTGCTCACCGAGTTTGAAAACAGCGAGAAAAACGAGTTTAAAGTTTTGAAAGCACTTTACATGTAGTCGGCGCGCCTTCACTAATGTGTCTATAACTTCGAAAATATTCGTTGGATCGACTTGAAATTGTGTGTGTGTATACACAGATAAATCGATTTTTTGAAAATCCTAACTGTATATAACCCATTGAGGGGGTATTCTGGTCTAGAAATTCCAAAAAATCGAAAAACTTTTTTTTCATATTTTCGAAGTTTAACTATTCAAGAAAATGTATGTAGAGGATTTTTCAAAATTTAAATTATTTTCGGAGATATAAGCATTTTTCTGACCTGGCGTAAACTGGTTCGGCCGGAACTTAGACTATAAAAAACTTTACCCGAAACTTTAAACGCGTTTTTCTCAAAACTGTGTTTTTCGGTACGATACCCACGATTTTTCAGGTTCTACTGGACCGATTTACTTGAAATTTTTATGGACTCTTCTTTATTGACTTTCCTAGAACTGGAACTAGGCCCATCCCCAAATTTTCATTTTTACTATTTTTAAAAAATTCAAAACAGCCAAAAAAAGTAGTCGAAAAAAAAATTTTTTTTTTTAAACAGTCGCCATTTTGTTATAAAATTTTTTTCAAACTTTTCCCTAGTTCCGGATATTGCGACATTATTCTTGATTAATAATTTTTTTTTTTTTGGTTTCAGATTGCTAGGAGGGTCGAAATCATGGGTACGGTCACGTGAAAATTTTTCAAAAGCCCCCACTCCGTCAGCTCATAATTTATTCAATTTTTCACTATTTTTAGTTTTTAATTTGTTTCTTTATTCTTTCAATGTTAATAAACAACCAAAAAAAAAAAATGGATAGTAAAAATATTAATTGCCTTTTTTTTACGACCTTTCAAAAATTACCTAAAATTTACGCTTCTACACCAGAATACCCCCTTAAATATTGGAAATATAAGGAAGAGCTGAAATAATCCAGTTGAATCTCAAAATAGATTTTTGAAAAAGCCTTTCTCTCTCTCTCTGCAATTTATCAAATGATTTTAAAACGACGGTCCTTTAAGATTATCTTTATTTGTGGAAATAGGAAAAAGTCAAATGAAGCCTAGACTGGCGAATGTGGATTACTAAAAGCCCGTGAAATTTGAAATTCTACAATTCCAGTTATTTTTGGACACATACTTACATATATAAAATGTATATTCCCACTCGGAAGCGAAAAACCTAGTAAAATTGTGAAGCTTAAACTTTTGATGCGCTTTTTCGAGAGACATATTTTTCTCCTCAGTTGCAGATCGCTTATCTGAGTGCATGTCCATCTCTAGTGCCTAATGAATCCAGTTTTATTTAGTGATTTATTAAATTAGTAAGAAGTTCTGTGACGTTTGTTCTCATTATTATTTTTTCTTAGAATTTTTGAATTAATAAATATTTGAGTTATCAGCTCATACAATTCAGATATGATGATTATCTGTAGAAAAAGTGGATATCTTATAGACGAACTGCCAAATGTTTTAGGAAAGCTACTAACAAAGATTTACATAAACTTCAAAGCGAGCTGAAACTACGTTAAAACCATTAGATTGCTAGTAAAGGCTATTAAGATTTATGATAAAGTTATAACCTTTTCGCACAGGAGTTAATTGATCAATTAACTGGCCTATGCTCGATTAAAGTGCTGATTTAAATCGATTTGAAAAACTCATTTTTCTACATTACACCTAATTCTGTTTTTACACGAATTATTTTTACACGAATTTGAAATAACACGAGTAAATACGAAAAAATATTTCTATTTTTACACGACATAATTTGAAATAACACGAATACAAAAAAAACAAAATTACTTTTTTTACATGAATTATTGGATTTAACACGTTTTTTTTCAATGAATTTTTTTCTACTTAAAATAATTCTGGTGTGTATTCTGAGTTATGTCTATGTATGCGTAATTTCTGTTTAATTTCTGTGTAATTTCTGGAAATGCGGGATTCCCCGAATTATTGAAAAAGTAAAAACGTACATAATGTATTGTACACACAATTTAGTTCCTATTTGACAATTATAATTGAAAGATCGTTAGTTTTTGCTGATTTTTAACAAGTGCTAAGTAAAATAAAGTAGAAGCTCATATAATTTTGGTAGACCAATAACAGGTTAGTTTCAAATATTTAATTTTAGATTTTTGCATTTTTGATTAATAAAATATATTTTGGTAGCCATACCAATGTTACATAATTCTCCTGCATTAAAAATGAGGAAAGCGATCAGCTTAGATACCAAAATCAAAATTTTAGATCAACTTGCAACGGGACAAGGCGCAACGGTTGTGGGAAATAATTTCGGAATCCATGAAGCTACTGTAAGAACAATTAAAAAAAATGAAACGGCAATTAGAGCATCAGTATGTTCTGGAACAAAATTAAGTGCAAAGTCATCATCGTATGTAAGGGATGTTGTTAAAGAGAAAATGGAAAAAGCTTTGGTAATCTGGATAGAAGACAAATCCCAAAAGAGAATACCAGTAGACGGACTTGCTATCAAGCAGACAGCATTAAGAATCTATAAACGTATCCAGGAAATTGATCCAGATACATCATCTCAGTCAAAACAACATGCATTTTCCGCAAGTACTGGTTGGATGACTGGTTTTTTAAAAAGACACGCTCTCCACAATATAAAAATTAAGGGAGAAACTGCATCCGCTGATGAATTGGCTGCTAAAGAATTTCCCGAAAAACTAAAAAAAATTATTGAAGATGGAGAATATACTCCAGACCAAGTTTGGAATTTAGATGAAAGCGGCCTTTTTTGGAAGAGAATGCCTAGAAGAACTTATGTAGCAAAATCGCAGAAAACAGCCGGTGGTTTTAAAGTAGCAAAGGACCGTATTACGTTGTTGTTTTGTTCCAATGCTTCAGGAGAACGTATTCTTAAGCCACTCCTAGTACATCGTGCCTTAAGACCACGTTCCATGAAAAGTGTAGATTTCAATAAATTGCCTGTACACTGGATGGCGAACAAAAAGGCTTGGGTAACCAGTGCAATTTTCACAGAGTGGTTTCAGAAGCACTTCATCCCAGAAGTTAGGCGCTACATGAAAGAAAAATGTCTCGAATTTAAAGTTCTTTTGATTCTAGAAAATGCACCAGGCCATCCAGTTTTGGAGCACCCAAACGTACAATTTTGTTTTTTGCCGCCTAATACCACTTCCCTTATACAGCCACTAGACCAGGGGATAATTGCTACGTTTAAAACGTATTACATAAGAAGTTCATTTCATTATGTTGTAGAAAAACTTGATAATTATGAGGAATCATCAGTCATAGATGAATGGAAAAAATTTTCTATAATGGACTGCATTAATCAAGTCAAGATCGCGTTAGATTTATTAAAGCCATCAACTTTGAACTCGTGTTGGAAAAATATTTGGCCAGAATGCGTAAAATGCAAAGATCCTGTTATCGATAATAACGCTGAACTTGCTGATATAATAACAATGGCCAATGCAATCGGTGGGGATGGATTCGATGACCTATCGTTAGCAGATGTAGAAGAATTGTTGGTAGATGAAAGCTTGAGCGAAAATGAAATTATCGAATTCACCCTTGAGACTCGTTATGATAAAGAACATAGTGACAGTGACGAAAGAGATCGTCCAATTTTGAAAGCATCTCTAATTAAAGAAGGTCTTGATCTCGCTACAAAATTAGGTAGTCATTTTGAACAACATGATCATGACGAGGAACGAGCTGCCAAATTTCAACGTGAACTGAAATCATTAATGGCATCTTACAGGGAAGTTTATAATGGGTTAACGCGAAATAAAACTCAATCTAAGATAACTGATTTCGTTCAAAAATCTACTGATGTCCCAACACAGTCGGCTAGAAATGATAATGATCAACAAAATCATTCCAGTGATGGCAGTGATATTGTAGTCTTTCGCAAACGTTTACGTTTATTATCAGACAGTGACAATAAATAAAATTGTTTAATGTTTAAATTTTTCTTATGGTTGTACTTTATGTTATTTAAGTTTTTTGGCAATGAATTCCTGATATTATTTTTATTAAGAAATCTAAATTTTAATTTATTTTATTATAATTTAGTTTATTTAATAAATTAAAACGAAAATAAATTCTTAAAATAACTACAACAATATTTTTTTTCTATTATTTTTGTACTTGGCCAGTATCTTTTTTTACACGATTTTTTTTTACACGAATTTCTCGGGAACCATTCTATCGTGTAAAAACAGAATTAGGTGTACTTTTTAAACGAATACAAATCGTGTTGAAAATGAAGTGTAACTCTCCGTTAGTTGTCCACGCTGGAAATTTGATTGCCGTAATGATAAAATAGTCAGCTGATGAAACTTACCAACTTCTTATGAACAGGAAAAACGAAAATATATAACAGTTTATATATCAGCTAATCGTTAATCGAGTAGCCGGCAGTGCGAAGGGCAAAAACTGGTTTCTAAAGGACGATCTTAATGTCTTAAATTAATTTGGCTGTGCGAAAAGGTTATTAGTTAATTACAAAGTAAGTTCAAAAAAAGGGAATTTTATTTTTTTTTTTTAATTTTTCCCTCATTCGTCTACATTAAGCACAATTTTAATTTACATACTTTACTGCAACAAACAACTTTTGCGGTTCCAACCGTTATACATTTAAGTAGCACGCTGTTAGTCTCAATATCATATTAATTTCACCATTTACTTGTCTGATTATGTGCGCTATGCATCTGTCAGCAATTTCACTCAATATGTGACTCATGCGCCAGTCACGTGACTGAGTGACAGTGCAAAAAAATATCTATAAGCCAACTGCTTTAAATAATTTATTTAATACTTATCTTCTCTAAATTCTAATACCAAGCTCAATGTGGTTTTAGTGGCATAATCGATTGTGCAGCTGTGAGATAAGTTCTGTAGATCCATATGCACATAGCAATTCACTTTATCGAATCCACAAGTTAATATATATATGTCAGTTTATATGTTTGTAAGAACGTCTACAGCAGTGCTACAATTAATTATGTATATTGCTTTTGGTTGTTGAATTTTCGTTCGTGAATTTTATACTGCAAAATGTTTGCTCAGCGATAACAATTCACCTGACTCTATAAATATGTTGATATCAATTGCCCGCTTTACAATCAAGGCGCTACCCAATTTATATTTGCTTCTATTTCCTTTTGCTGCTAATAAATACGTAAATATGTATATAACTAACGGAAAGGTAAATATATTGACAAATCTATATACATACACCATTGCGTGCCTTACTAGTGAGTTAATAAAATACGTAAGCTCAATTCACCGGCGCACCAAATACCCACACTCTATACTAAATGGAAGTGATTCCTGCGTGGTGTTGTAAAAAATGCGAACAAAAAATAAAAATTTGCCTTGTCAGCATAGTCAGACAGTGCACTTGTAATTGAAAGCGACGATTTTTACTAAGAAAATATTTAGTTTTTAGCGAGTAAAAATTTATAACGTAAATAAACTTTGTTCATATCAAACACTTGTCTTTAATTCGTCAATTGCGCTGTGTGATTCATCATGTATGGCCATAAATTTGAGTACGCATATTAGTTATTGTTTTGATATTCCGATAGACAAGTGTTCTTGGCACTGTTCTTTGTTCGGTCTGAATGTATGTATGTTTGTATGCATAAAAATAAATAAGTTGACATTTCAAGTAGTTCGATTGCGCCCTAAAAATATTATAAATACGTATAATATAAATATTTAAAAACAGTGTTGCCAAGTGTCTAGATTTCTATGTCTATGCTTTCACTAGAAAGTGGCTTGAAGTTTCATTTACTGCATCAATAAATATTATTCTGATTCGAGAATGATCTGAGGCTATTAAATTTAGTCCGTTATGCAAATTTTAAATGAAAGCTCTGTTTCGAAATCGAAATGAGTATTTTTAGGTGGTGACCCAATGCTTATATTTGACAGTATTAGTTTCACAGAGTAAAGAAAAATTGCCAAATTTTTTTAAAGCTACTCTGACAATGAAATTTTATCACTTAAAGTGAAAGCTTACTAATTTCAAAAGTCATATTCTATGAAAGCTTTCGGCCTGATAAAGAATGTTTATCACTTAAAGTGAAAGCTCACTAATTACATAGTATTATTTTCATACGATACAAAAGCCATATTCCATGAAAGCTCCTTGTCTGACAATGAAAGTTTATAGCTGAAAGTGAAAGCTCACTAATTTAATAGTATGAGTTTCACAAAAGTTATATGAAAGCTTTTTGTCTAACAATGAAAGTTTACCGCTAAAAGTGAAAGCTCATCATATTTTATTAGTTAAGAAAGTTGAATATATACTTAAGCTTTCAGAAAATTACTTTCTTCATTTGTATTAGTTTCTTTTGCCACTCGAAAATATATAATATATACATATAGTGAGTGTGTGTTACAATTTTTCATCGCATCTATTTTTAGAACCTTGAAAATGTAGGCTTAACGTTGTAATGCTTCTATCTATGAGTTTCATAAAATTATGAAATTAAATAAAATAAATTTATTGAAAAATTCTTTAAAAATAATATAAAAATTTAAGCTTAATTACTGACATTGAAAACTTTAATGGTAAGCAACTATTTGTTATACATATGTACCAAAGATCTCTGCCGAATTCTATTGAGAGTGAGAGTGACGTTGAGCGTAAAACTTATCGCTGAGCGCGCATGTTAACTATTATTAAAGCGCACATTTGTGTGTGTGAAGGTGTGTGTGTGTATTAGCGCCCATATGTTATTTAACTTGACGTATCGCTATCAGCAAAATGATAACATCAACAAACAACATTTAGCACATTTGGTATGTGCGTTCTCTTATAAGATATCGACACGGCACATACATACTCGTACATGTGCATATTCATTTTCGCCACTAATTAAACGAATTCTTAACTGAGGGAAATTTAAAAGTGCGCGAGGCATTGTTGGCTACGGATCGGCGTGAAATTGATCGCAACGTGTGCAGGTTACGTTGTGCTGACGGTGGCGTTTATTGGCACAAACGCGCAAACATACAAGTACTTGCTATAACGAAAGTGATTTTTGTAGTTCGGCATATGTACATTGCGAAATTTGTGCTAGTTTGATAAGCATATTGGAAATATTGATTCGTAGCTGTGGGAGTATAGAAATCTTTAATAAAAAGTGATTTGAATTGTTGAAAGTTCTCTGAAGACCTCGCAATAATAAAAAAATATATAAAGCAAAATATTCAAACCAGTGCCAACTTGAAAAAATTAAAAAAAAAAATACTAAATCGATAAAAAAACCATATTAAATGACTTAATTGAAAATTATTGTCTATTCATGAAGGTGATTAATGAAATGCAATCAAAGTCTAACAAATAAAAACAATAAGCATTATAATTAATTTGAATGCGCAAAAAATATAAAAATATAAGCCTTTGATAAAAAAGGAATTGATAAAAGATTGATTTAAAAAAATTGCTAAAAAATTAATTGCAATAATAAGCCATCAGTGTCGTATTGCAAAATAATTTGCCAAGGGGAACTGTGCTGATGCCTTGCAGCGTTTTGACAAAATGACTAATTTTCAAAATGAACTTGTAAGTAAACGATCGACAGTTTTGAGCACACATAGCTATAATGTTGAGACATATTTTTTAACTCATGAGGCTGAAATGGAAAATTCAAGTATTTCTATATCCGGATGTTATATTTGAAAAACCGGATATTAGAAATTAATAAAAAAAATATTATTTAATAATACAGTTAATTTGAAATTATATATATTTAAATTTTTTTTATAAAAATAGTTTTTTTTCATAAAATATTATATTTATAAAAATAGCTTTTAAATAAAATTTTATTTATAAAAATATTATTTTATTATAAAATATTTTATTTATAGAAATAGTTTTTAAATAAAATTTAATTTATGAAAATATTTTATTTCAAAAAATAGTTTTTCAATAAAATTTTATTTATGAAAATATTTTATTTCAAAAAATAGTTTTTCAATAAAATTTTATTTATGAAAATATTTGTTTTTATAATTTTTTTTATAAAATATTTTATTTATAAAAACAGCTTTTAAATAAAATTTTATTTGTGAAAATATTTGTTTTTATAATTTTTTTTTTTTTTTTAATATTTTATTTACAAAAAATTGTTTTTAAATAAAATTTTATTTAAAAACTATTTTTATAAATAAAATATTTTATAATAAAATATTTTATAATTTTAATAATTTATAAAAATAGTTTTTAAATAAAATTTTATTTATGAAAATATTTTATTCAAAAAAATAGTTTTTCAATAAAATTTTTTGAATAAAAATTGTTTTTAAAATTTATTTTTAAACTATTTTTTTTAAATAAAAATACAAAAGAATTTTATAAATGTTTTGCTTAAAAACGTACCACCTCCATTTCTAATAAATATATGTGTGAGACTTCAATAATGTCGTTGTGTCAATTCAGTTTTTTTTATCACAAGCAAAAACATTTGTCTTTTCCGGCAAAAAAATAACAAATTGTTAACAGATGTCAAGTGAAGTGTTTGACTAGCGTCTAATGGTTTTTCAAAAATGTGTTTGTTGAGCAATAAATTTCTTTTTCAAAATAAAATCATTTGCTATTTTTAATAAATATATATACAATGCAAATAAAGTATAAGTAATCTATTATTTTAAACTTGAGTGGTACTCTCCAAGATTTAAAAATACAACTTCCCATAGTTAATTTATACGCTTTTTATATAGAGATATATTAGAGTAGATATAATAATTTACAAAAACAACAATGATTTATGCGATTTTGCTTAGTAATCGCTACCTCTTAATTGATAAGATCAACTAACGAAAAATGACTTCACGTTCCTTGAAAAAGCATTATATTTAGACACACTTACTTGCCAATGTACATAAAAATCACAACTAAATTGAGTTAATTTAAAAATGCCTATGATATCATAAGTCAAAGTATAGATATTTAAAAAAAAGGTAAATTATTTATTACTGCATTATTTATTGGTTGTTAAGTAAAATAAATATTTGGTTTTAACGGTATTATTAATGATTTTATTGCGCTGTATTCGGCGAATATATGTGCACACCTACTATACTATACAGACCAAAAAGATTTTCTGATAAGCTTCAACAATAGTTTTTGACAATAAATTACAGTGGAATTTCCATAACTCGAACTTCTATAACTCGAAGTTCTCCATAAATCGAACTCTTGAAGTGACAATAGAAGTCAAATTTCGTACAAATTTCCTTCCATAAACCGAACTTTTTTACCAGGGGATAATACAAAATTTAAAAATTTACTATCAAGGCAGAATTTTAAAGGAGTCCCTCTATATCGTACGGAAGCGAACAAAAAATATGATGTTACACTTTTGGATAGCATAAATCATGTAAGAAAGGCTTGGGATACAGACGTCAGAGCCAAACAATAGCAAACTGCAACCAACAAAATTACAAAATAGATGTTTTAACGTAAGAACATAAAACATTATGCGAAGCAATTAAATAAAACTGTATTTAAATCTATATTTTCCAGCTTTTTGAAAAATTTTATGTTTATTGAAAATTCTATAACTCGAAGTCTCTCTAACTCGAAGTTTTTTTTGAGGATTATGGTGATTCGAGTTAGAGAAGTTCCACTGTATTTTATTAACATTCCAACACAAAAAAGTATTTTATTTTAAAATCCGTAAAAATTAAGAAGAAGATAGTGGCATACTAATTATATGCTATCATGTGCTATTTCTGAGAGCTTGTATCATCCAGTCTGGTTTTATGCTACAATAAGATACCTCACTGTTGGAATTACAATCAAATTATTTATCTAATTATTTTATTGTAGTCTGTTTTAAGCCTACTTTAACTTGTCAGACCTTCTCGAATTTTTGATTTTCGTTACGCAGAAATTCATAGTTATTTGCTTACTAGGCAGTGATATATATTATATATTGTCATAAATTCTGTCTTTACATTCAATACAAAATTTTGTCACACCTGCTTAGTAAAGAAAAAATACAAATAAAGGCGCCGCTTCAGCAATAAAAATTAAAAAAAATATCTAAAATCGACACCAACTCATTTACATATAAATTTCGCGCATAATTTTTCGATTACTCACATTTTCACCGCTGAGTTGTTTAATTAGTTTTTCAGCGTCGCCATATCGAAGCGCTCGTCAGTTCGTTATCAACGCAATCAAATCTCAGTCCACTATCAGTTGTTGTATGTATTGCTTTCGTTCGTAATTATTCGTATTGTTGCTTTCTTGTTTTTGTATTTTTTTTTTTTGTATTTATAACTGCATATTTATAGCTGGTCATGCCTTTTCCGCAATTTCTATTAGTATTGATTTACCATTAAAAATTTCAGCAAATTGCATTGCTTTCAACTTGCCGAGTTCAAGCATTGCCTGTGTCGTGAAATTGTAATTTCACAAAAAATAATAAAATAGTAAAAAAAAATTGCATTACATGGCGTTAAAGTTTCAGTTATACTTATTGAGGTATTAGTCATATTTACACATGCTCATGATACTTCTAAATGTCTGGCGCTGTGCAATAGTTGTTTGCTAGTGGCTTTATCGAGTGCTTTTAGGCTTTTAAAAACACAAAAGCAATGTCTCTTGCAAATGTCAATTAATTAAAGCTACTTTGAATGACAGTTTAAGTTCTGCTTAACAAATCACAATGGTTAGGTAAATACTGCAGTTTGCCTAAAGGCTTGTGAAAATTTATAGCGTTTGAATAGCTTGAGTGCTGTATTACTTAATTGATATATTTTATTATAAAATTATAAAATACGCACTAAAATTACTACAAAATTTAAATTCATAAACATTTTTTTTTGAGTCAAAATAAAAATTGTGTGCATTTAAATCATACCAAATTTATGCTTTCATGCTTATCAGCGAATTTTTGTCTGCTCTTACTACAACATTAGATAAAAAAAAGTTCATAGCTGATAAGCGCATACCAATGCTATGCAGACGCTAACCAGAGATACACTTACTTTGCAGCACTCGACTCTTATTAAAGTGTATATTTTTGTCACTATGCGCCAGCCTTTGCTTTATAATCACATTGAGTAAAGTTCACAGTGACTAAATTATTGAATGGTATATAAAAACAAAAAGTTTTGTGAAGACTATGGTCAAATAAATGACCTTAGCTTTGGGAGATTGTGTGTGATTCCCCATAAAATTTATGAATTTATTTCATCAAAGCCACGGTGCGGTGTGCCTTATCAGTGATAATAATAGTAATAGTATAATTCGACAAATGAGGTGTGTTCAAAAAATAACGGGAATTTTGATGTTTTTTGAAGAAAATATATTTCCATTCATGTAAACTAATGTTGTCGCCTTCAAAATAATGTCATTCGATATTATGCGCTTATGGCAGCAGCACTTTTTTCAATCTTCGAAACACTTCTCAAAACGGATTTTTGAGATAGACTTTGGCTATTTAAGGGGTTAGAGGTAGTCAGAGACACAAACTAATGAGAATTTTCAGTATTTTTTTCTTGCTATTAAATCATTTTATTTAAAAAAAATATAATTTCCAAAGTTATAATTTTTTCAGGAAAATTTTTCTAGATTTTCAACAGTTAATTGGTCTTAAAAAATTGAAATTTTTGAAAAAAAAATCTTTGGTTCAGGTCTGAGTTCATTATGCATTCTAAAAGCTGTAGAAATTTCATTAAAATCTACCGAGCGGTTTTCTACCCCTACCCCTGACTACACCTAACCCCTGAAGTCCCTTAAGGTTCTCTTTTTGCTTGGAAAGTCAGACTGAGCCATGACTGCCGAATATGGTGGCTGGAGCATCGTAACGGTGTTTTTGGATAAGAGTTAACGATCAACGAAGTATGAGCTTATATCAAAATCACAAAGCTCATAAAAACATGTGTAACCTTAGCGGCTGTTATAGACAAAGTGGGCAACTACGTGTTACTCTTCCCAATGCGAATGCCATTACCATATATAGCCCAACTGTAAAATATATAAAAAAAAAATTATAAAATAACTTAATTTCCGACCACTTTTTTCTGCAACATTTCTGAAATACCAAATTATATTCACTTAAGTTTCAACTGATAAAGCAGATTAAAAACCCATTAGTAATATCCTGTATTTGTACATAGCTTAGCATTTAATTACCAATGCCACGCAGATAAATTTTGCGTTAAGTATACATATTTTTGTGGAAATAAATACTCATTTGTATATATGTATATGAATATGCTTGCGAAAGCTACTAACTACCGCAGAAATTTTCAATTCTATTAACTGATATGAATAAATTGCCTTAATACAGGAAATTACTACTTAGCTGCCAACCACAAAAACATGAAATTCTTGGCGCAATAAATCTCAAATATTTTTGAATTTTCGTATACGTTTAAACTTATTTAGAAACGTGCACTAGTATCATACACAAATGCCTTTACATATACTTCTGCATACACACAACAGCGCAGTCGAGCGCACATAAACCCCCTTGGCGTATAAGCAACCACTCGTGTTGTTAAAGTGCCTTTTGAGGTCTATTGGTGTTATTAACTCGAGTATGTCAAGCGATAAATATGTCTGAATGGTTTAAAAATTATTTTGTCTACCTAAAAATATGCAAATACAGACACATGAACCAATATATATGTTTATAAAACCTTAAGTATATATAAAATAATCCCTTTTGCCAGCACCCATGCGAACTCACTCACCTTTAGAGAATTCAATCAATAATGAAGTGTTTGTTTTTCAATTTTCCCTTCTATTTTTATGCGCCACTCAAACAGGGCGAATGTGTGTGGGTGAAGCCGCAAAATGCCGGTGACAATGAATTTGTGGTGCCGTTTGGCGCGCGCGTCATACGCACAGAGAAGACGCGCACGCTTATTGCCAATGATGAGGGTAAGCAATTTTGGGTGCCCGCAGAGGATGTAATGAAAGCGATGCATATCACGTCACAGCAAGGCGTCGATGATATGATTACATTGGGTGATTTGCAGGAGTACGCAATTTTGAGGAATTTGGAGATGCGCTACGCAAAGCGGCTTATTTATGTGAGTGACACAACAATTTGTTATACAGGTAGCGATATATCTTTAGCTAATTTCAACTAAACAATTTTTTCTCTTAGACCTACACCGGTTCCATGTTGATCGCCATCAATCCCTACCAAGTGCTGCCGATTTACACGAACCGCGAGATCACGAAATATCGCGGCAAGAAGATCAGCGAACTGCCACCGCATATATTTGCCATCAGCGATAATGCCTTTCAGCAGCTGAAGCGTGATCACCAGAATCAGTGCATTGTGATTAGCGGCGAATCGGGCGCCGGCAAAACGGAGAGCACGAAACTCATACTACAGTATCTGGCCGCTATTAGTGGCAAGCACTCGTGGATCGAGCAGCAAATTATAGAGGCCAATCCAATTTTGGAGGCTTTCGGCAATGCGAAGACGGTGCGCAATGACAACTCGTCGCGTTTTGGCAAATACATTGAGATACGCTTCACGGATGCGGGCACCATACAGGGCGCGAATATCGAGCAATATCTCTTGGAGAAGTCACGCATTGTGGCGCAGTCGCGCGATGAGCGTAATTATCATATTTTCTATTGCATGTTGGCGGGACTGAGTAAAGCTGAGCTGACGCGTCTCGAACTGTTGGATAAATCGCCTACAAAGTACCATTACTTATCACAGGGTGGCTGTCATGAGTTGCAGGGTAAAAATGATGCGAAAGACTTTGCGGACATACGCGCTGCTATGAAGGTGCTCTCTTTTGGTCCCGAGGAAGTGTGGAGTATATTCAGTTTATTGGCGGCCATACTACATCTGGGCAATATGTACTTTAAGGCGACGGTTGTACAAAATATGGACGCGACGGAGGCTAACGATGTTGTGAGCTTGCAGCGCGTAGCTTCCTTGTTGGGTGTCACGAAGCAAGCTTTGGCCAATGCGTTAACGTCGAAAACGATATTTGTGCATGGCGAACGTGTTGTGACCAGCCTCTCACGCGAAATGACCATTGAAGGCCGCGATGCGTTCGTGAAGTCGTTGTATGGCGCAATATTCGTGCGTATCGTTGAGCGCATAAATACGACTATCGATACGAAGGATAAGTCTTCGAAATCGCTAAATACGATCGGTGTTTTGGATATCTTTGGTTTTGAGAACTTCACAGATAACAGTTTCGAACAACTGTGCATCAATTATGCGAATGAGAATCTGCAGCAATTCTTCGTGCGACACATTTTTAAGGTTAGTTTGAAAGAGAAATCATCACTTCTTCGTACATTACATACAAAAATTTCTCTATATAATACCAACAGATGGAGCAAGCGGAATATGAACAAGAGAGCATAAAGTGGCAACACATTGACTTCCAGGACAATCAAGAGATATTGGACTTAATTGGCATGAAATCGGTGAATATTATGTCACTCATCGATGAGGAATCGAAGTTTCCAAAAGGTAATCATCTATCAGCTCTTTACTCCTAACTGTGAGTAAGAAATATTCTCTACACACTTTTGATTAAGAATTCTCTTGTAACATAATACTAATTCTCCTCTTTTACAATAAAATCCTCCAGGTACCGATAACACCTTGCTGGAGAAATTGCACGTACAACATGGCAATCGTTCCATATATGTCAAACCTAAATCCAACCAAGCCGCACTCTTTGGTATTAGACATTATGCCGGTGTTGTTATGTACAATCCAAATGGATTTCTGGAGAAAAATCGTGATTCCTTTAGCATGGATTTGCGTGAGATGATTGGAAAATCGAAAAATAAGTTCCTCATAGATATTTTTCCACTACAAATGCCCTACGATACAATGAAGAAACAGTTAACGTTGTCCGTTAAGTTTCGGAACTCATTGGATCTGCTCATGCGTACACTATCTGCAGCGCATCCGTTCTTCATTAGATGCATTAAGCCGAATGAGGAGAAGAAATCTAATGTAAGTATAATTCAAATATTTTTTATTTAATTTATTTGTCATCAAACTATCCACTAATTTTGGTCTCCATAATGTCAAACGATGCAGAAGATCTTCTAATCTGCTTCTAAATCTAAATTTAAATATTTTATATTTTCTCTAGTAAACATATATTTTTATTCCCTTATTTAGTTATTTGATCGCGAACTCTGCGTACGTCAGCTGCGCTACTCTGGTATGATGGAGACGGCACGCATACGGCATGCAGGTTACCCCATACGTCACAGCTACAAGGATTTCGTCGAACGTTATCGTCTGCTACTGCCGAAACTCGGTCCAACCCGTGACGTCGACTGTCGCCAAGTGACCGAGCAGATATGTAAACAATTGCTACCCGCCACCGCCGATTACCAGTTCGGGCGACAGAAAGTATTTCTAAAAGATGTAGATGATACATTCCTAGAGAAGGAGCGCGCACGCATAGTGCTCCAATCCATTATAGCCATACAACGCGGATTTCGTAAAGTACTCTTCCGACGTCAACTGCGACGTTATCGCGAAGCGGCGCTCACCATACAGCGAGTGTGGCGTGGCTACAAGTACCGACGCGATTTCCTCATTGCACGTCAAGGTTTCCACCGTTTGGGCGCTTGCATTGCACAAAAACAACTAACGCATCAATTCACAAGACTGCGCAGTCGCATCATACACTTGCAGTCTTACTGCCGCGGCTATTTGGCACGTCAGGCATACAAGTTGCGCCGTCAGCGTCATAAGGAGTTGCAAGCATTGCGTGCGTCGGAGGAACTGCTAATACGACAGGCGCGTGAACATCAACAGGCCGAGCGAGAGCGGCAGTCACGACTCAGCGCCAATGCAGCGGCTGCAGCAGCGGAGGCAACCAAATCGGCTCATCAGACTACTCCTCCGACTGCAGCACAAGCGGCTATGAATGGCCAACTGGCTTTGAACGGTAAGCACGGTATTAATGGTGTGGCCGTAGCTGAGCAGCGACAAGTCAAAGAAGTGCCCAATGACAATTACATCGATCTGGAGTCATCGAAACAGATTGTGGACGACGTTTTTGGCTTTCTCGACGATGCCGATGTGAGTGCACCCGTCGTGTCGAATGTCAGAGAGAAATCATTGATGTTCGAACGCGAATTGCGTCTGAAAAAGAATATACCCATTAAATTGTTATCACGTCCGGTTAATTATTATGAGGCGCCGCTGCCAGCGCCGCGTAAATTGTCGAATCAAACGAGATTATAAATTAGAATTAAATAGTTGTGAACGCAATTAGCGCTTAAGTGTATGCGATGTTGTATATAGTTGGCTGGAAAGCTATAATGACTTTGTTTCTTTAAAAAGCAATGTGCCTGAAAATATGCTTTAAACACTTTTAGTCTACAAATAAACTAAGAAATGTATAATATAATATTATGATAATGTATATGTGTTGCTGTGTAGCACAAGTTGTAGCCGGCGATTTTCACATCATGCTTATGTGTCATGACACACTATTTTTGAAAAAAAAAAACCGTTTGGTTTACTGAGTATCCATGTACATACATAGTAGTTAGCATATATTTTTGTTTACTTTAAGCTTAATGTTAATTTAGTAAGAAAAATCATTGTATTCAACAGTGTATTTTTAATACATTATTTATTAAGCACAAGCTTGTAGTAATTTGCTTTAGAATGCATTACATGTGTACTTAAATATTGTGCATTGAAACGTTTGTAAATAAACATTTTTTACATTACTATACAATATTAGTTTACCATTGATGTGTTTATTCTTATAAAATGATATAAGATTTGGTTGTGGTGGTATGCTTCCTTTGTTTGTTGTTGTCAGAAAATTTTAGAAATTTTTGAATTGTTGCTGATACTTGTAGAAATTGTTTGCCTTACATCTGTTTATCTTAAATTATATGTATTTACTTGAACTCACTTGATAATTTCAGAATATTTTAAATATTTAATGTTAGTATGAGTATATAGATGTCGCTGAACTCAAACTAGTTTTTTCAATATTTTTGTGTATATATTCATTTAAATCGCCTTAAGCTACTGCCTGCTTTATAGGCTTCAAAAAATCGATTTTTTTGTTTTGTTTTAAATCTCTTCCAAAACTATCCAAGAATATGTCTTTAAAATTCCAGAGGCCAATTCGTCATATTTTCAAAGCTACAGCAGTTTTAGTGGTCGAGCGTGATATATATTTTTTGGACAAACTTTAAAGCGCGTTTTCTCGAGTATTCATTTTCACAAGTGTTACAAAACGGTGCCGGCGATATCTAAAAGATCGAAAAAAACCAAAGTGGTCTAGCTTCAGTATTAAATTATCTTCTATTTGAACTATCTAACTATCTTCTATTTGGACAAAAGTATTATTTAAATTACAGTATTATTAAAATTTGTAACTTAAAGTAATTTTTTTTTCTTAAAAAAGTGAATTTTTTTTTCAAACATCGAAAAAATTTGGAATTTTATAACTTCTTCGGTATTTTTTTAGTTCATAAAGAAAAGAAACTTATAAAAATTAAAAAAAAATTTGGTTCGACTGTTTCAGATACATCGACATCACCGGCACCGATTTACAAGTGCAGACTCCAAGCGCTCCAGAAAAATACATACAACTTTGAAAAAATTTCAATATTTTTTAATTATTAATATTGTTTTTTAAGCCTTAAATATAGTACACTATCGTCTTGAAATTGCTAAAAAAACGCTTTTTTTCGGCTTCTAAAGCAGACTACTGCCTTAAATGTTAATATTTGCTTCGATTTTCGTATTTATATAATATAATTTTTTGAAGTCTGCGAACTACTTTTATTATAACATTTTAAAAATTTTCGAACCTCAATGAGATTACTCGTTCCAAGTCAATATTTTGTATTTTTATTCAAGTTATTTTTAAAGTTCATAAATTTTTTATTCCATTTGCTCCTAATTTGCACTTGCACTTCCGGACCCGCATTCTCCCTAAATACATATACGCTGAGCTTAAGTTGAGTAATGCCCGTATTGCTTTTGTATTTGTAATTTTTGTTGTCGAAAATGTTTGTTGTAGCTTTCTTATTTGATAATGGTTATTCTCTTTCCATATTAGATAGTTCATGCAAATTATTCGCGAGTATTTTTTTATCAATTATCTGAGTATCGGACGATCATTAGCTAACTGAGAATTTTTAATTAAAACGATGACAAATACACTTTAAGTCAAGCAAGTCATTGTGGTAATGACCAACGATATTTTACTTACAGTTATATATAATTACCAGTTTTTTCATGTTTTCATAATTTCTCCCATTTCTGGCATATTTAATGAATTGAAATAGTCTATGTGTTCAAAAATAACGGGAATTGTAAGATATATAATTGTAGAATATAGAATGGGCACTATTTTGCAGGCGACAAAAAAACACAAAAATTCCCGTTATTTTTTGAACACATCTGGTTTCTATAAAAGCTTAAAGATTTTAGATCCAAAATAATTACATTATTTATGACAAATACCGATAGATAAAGAAGAAAGACCTGAGTTTTATAAATTCCCAGCTTAGCAATTTAAAATGCTTCATACCTTACCTGAAATTCGAGTGACATAACTATATTTCCAACTTTTATTAAAACCACAATTTTTAAAAAATTATTTTCAGCGAACACTTATGTAAAATATTCAAATTTTGCACTCTTCTTCGATTTCCTTGATACAATTCAGAAATATTTTCTAATTACATAGCGCTTACTCATTTCAGAATAATTGATTTTTTTTTATCCAAAGCGTGCTGAAACTTTTACTTACTCTTCGAATAGTAAAACAACCAAACCTTTGCTTTTAGTAAAAAAATATTTATTAAATATTTCCAATAACCACCACCAAATATAAATTTTATTGCGTGGAGACCTTCATCAGCCTAAAAACGCAGCAAAACTAACCGCGAAATGTAAATTCAACCAGCCCAAAACCAAAATTCAATAAATTTAAATTTGTATAAAAAAATAGCCATATTCATCTAGTATCATAAATTTATTACCACTCATATCAATTTATAGAGCTGATAAAACAAGTGTACCGCATTCAGTGGCCAACGCTACTTATCTAAGTATAAAGTGGTAAATATTTGACTAGGTGGCACTTAACATTAAAGGCGGCAGCAGCGGGATTAATGTTTATCAAAATAAAATAAAGTATTTATATGAATGACGCCGTACTACTATGAAATGGAGTTTTAGAAAATATGAGGAGTGTTTGGTCTATAAAAAAAAGAATATCCCAGTAAGCATAATGAATTATTAACAAATATTCTAATAAAATTAAAAAAGTAGGGCTTGAGTAAGATTATAGTATTTAATCGTATATTAAATACCCAATGTCTATATTGACCGCGAAAAAAGAAACGTTTGTAAGACTATATTATATTATTTAATAACTTTGCTAGGTGAAAATATTTCGAGATATGAACTAAGATATGAAAGGCATTTCTTGAGAACAATCATAGATTCCTCGAAACACATACAGCTTCAAATTATTACTGGGGCTACTAGTGATATTAGTTTAAATAAGGCTACTTAGACAAGTAATAATAAATGTCATTAAGATTCATCAAGAATCCTTTAGCATTTACGATTTCTGTAATGATATTGCCTTCCCTCAAATTATACGCCTTTAGTTTTCAATGAAAGTGTATCGATCTTTTAGCCTCTACGCCATGCGATGTCCACAGGTGGTACAATACGCATACCCAAGCCCAAAACAAATACCATCGATACATCTGAGTATAGTTTTGCGAAATTCGCTGCCACCTACTTTAATGCACAAGCGACGGGTTATCATAGTACAAAGCCGTTAAAGAGGCCTTTGCTTAAACATGACTTACCTATGGATGGCATTGCCGCCAAGGTAAGTGTGATTTTATGTTAATTCATCAGAGAAGATATGATATATCAATATATAATCCCGAAAACAGGCCATTTGGATAATGATATTGCGTTTTATGGGCGACATGGCCGAGGCGAAGTTTGAAGACGATGATGAAAGCATATCACAAACTCAAATCGCCCAATTTAATAATACTGGTAAAGAGTTTGTGGGCACTGTGGGTAAATCTAGCGTTATGCAACGTCTGACAATGACACTTTCGAAGAGCGTATCACAGAGTAAGGAGTTTCAAGCTGCACTTGCTGCATTGAACGAAACCGAATCGAATCATCAACGTTTGATACGAAAAACATTGAAACGCAAGACAAAATTGCCGGATCTATTACGCAAGTCGTTAGATAATAGCGAGGAAATCGAATTCTATGAGCAAGTCTTGAATGTGCGCAGCAATAATTTAGAGAAGTTGCATTTCATAATTGGGCATGGTATACTGCGGCCCACTTTGAGGTAACAAATCTTTCAAAAATTATAAATTTGAAAAAATTTATTTTTTTTATTTTTAAGGGATGAAATATTGGCTCAAATCTGTAAACAACTAACCAATAATCCTTATCGTACTTCATTCGCCAAGGGTTGGATATTGCTGTCTCTCTGCATAGGTTGCTTTCCGCCTAGTAAGCGTTTCGAGAATTTTCTACGTTGTTTTATACAGAATGGACCCGCGCTGTATGCGCCGTATTGCGAAAATCGTTTGGACCGTACGCTAAAGGTAATCAATTTTAGACTGCGATATATACCTTTGTTCTCTGTTAGAAAGCGGGAGATTCCGTTTCCTTCGTTATCTCCATTTTATTCAATCTCCTCTGCATTCACTCTAGAATGGTCCACGTACACAACCACCATCGTGGCTTGAGTTACAGGCAACACGCAATAAGTCCAACATCACGTTAAATGTATCTCTGGCGGATGGCAATATGAAGAAGTTACAGGTGGACTCAGCTTCTACAGCAAAGGAAGCAGTACAACAGTTAGCAGAGCATATAGGACTCTTGGATAATTTCGGCTTCTCCATTGTTATCTCGATCTACGAGAAAGTCATGTCACTTGGCAATGGCAATGAACACATAATGGATGCCATCTCCAATTGTGAGCAGTACGCGAAGGAACAGGGAAAGAATGAGAAGAGTGCGCCTTGGAAGTTGTTTTTGCGTAAAGAAATGTTTTGCACTTGGTACGATCCAAGTATGGATCCACTGGCTACATTTTTGATATATAAACAGGTTTGCATATAATGCTGAAGCCAATTCTGACATTTTGTTCTTGTAACCTTTTCTTTTCTCAGATAACACGTGGACTCAACTTTGGTGAATATCGCTGTCGCACCGAAAAAGATATTGCCATGATCTGTGCGCTCGAATATTATGTGGAACAGGGTGCAAATATGGATAGAAATGTAGGAATATGAGGTTTGAAAACCATTTCAGTTGTAACTTTTTGAGTTCATACTTTTTAGGTGTTACGAAAACTTATACCTGACTTTGTGCCAAAGAATCTCTTGACAGCAGGTGAGAAAAGCCTGAAAACTTGGGAGGAGCTTATAACAGCAACATTTGCCAGCAATGAATATGTGAAGACCGGTACACCCAAACAGGCCATGGAGGATATCTGCTTGTTTGCACAACTCTCATGGGCTATGTATTTCTCGCGTTACTTTGAAGCTGTACGCACGTCTGGTCCAAAACTCGTCACAGATAATGTAGTTATAGCTATCAATTCGAATGGTGTCTATTATATTGATGAAACCGAGCAAGTGTTGGCCGAACTATCCTATGCCGAGTTGAGCCAAGTCACGTGCGTCTCAGTGGAGAGCTCGAATATCAGTGAGCTACACATTGAAACAGTGCAGAAGGAGGATTTCATCTTCAAATGTTATGAAGCGGCAGATATCGTGGAGTTGATAAATTTTATGTTGAAAAATCTCAAAGCGCGCTCGAAATATGGCATTGCCATTGAGGATTACAAACCAGCATCAGAAGAGCGTGAGGGACGCCTATACTTACTAAAAGGTGACTTGGTGCAATTTGATGGCGATATAACTGGAGCGTATGTAATGGAGGGTAAAAAGCGATGGTTACCAGGAATTTGCAACGACGAGTTGGGTGAATTTCCAGTAGAAGCTGTCAGCGTGCTAGCAACGTTAGTAAAACCCACCGAAAAGTTAATACAGATATACAAGGAGAGCGCTGAAAGTGTACACAAGCGAAATTTAAAATCGATTAAATATACAACTATACAGCGTCAACGTATGCATACACTGAGAAAATTTGCTGAAGAACATTTTCGCGATGACATCGTGTGAGTAGTCTTATAACTTTAGATCTGAGTCCATATACATTTGATTTCACACTGAAATGCCTTTTTAGCGTTGGCCGCCCTTCACAGGCTCAGCTGCATACCTTGAAATCTACTAATGATGAGCTATGGCGTCATTCATACAATATGCTTAAGGCCCCACTGCTGAAAGTTCTCTTACGTGATCCCGAGAATTTTCAAAAAGCGCTTGTAATATTCTATAACATATTAAAGGTAAATGAGAATTAGTTTTTAGATACTTCATTAAGTAGATTACCAAATTGACTACACTAATTGACTCAATTAAGTAGCATTTGAAATGTTATAATTCTATTTTTTATACAAAATTATTTCTGTAGTATATGGGGGACACGCCGCATGGCAAGCAGACCGTAAATACCGATTTAATTTTCAAACCTGCTCTCGAGTGTGAGACCCTTTGCGATGAACTCTACTGCCAGCTGATGAAACAGTTAACGGCGAACCGCTTGCAACATAGTGAAGAACGTGGTTGGGATCTGATGTATTTGGCGACGGGTGTCATGTATCCCAGTCCATTGATTATGAAGGAGCTACTGGAATTTCTAAACACGCGCACACACATCTTGGCAACAGAATCGCTGAAGCGACTGAAACGTACACTAGCGAATGGGCCACGCAAACGACCACCACATGCCATCGAAGTGGAGGGCATACAGCAGCGTTTCATGCATATTTATCATAAGGTTGGAGGACCACACTCTCAATTATACAATTAACTAAAATATCTTCTCTTTTCCGCAAACTAGATATACTTTCCAGATGGCAGCGTGGAAGCTTTTGAAATTGAGTCCTTTACACGCGCTGTACACCTTACTCAAGACATTGCCAAACGTTTTGAGCTCAAAACTTGCGAGGGCTTCTCACTATTTGTGAAGATCGGCAATAAAGTGTTTTCCATGCCGGAAACGGAATTCGCATTCGATTTCATTAACGAATTGGAGGAATGGATGAAAGTGAACTTACCCAGCCGCTCAATGACGCAAGTCGCTTTACAGTATCAACTGTATTTCATGAAAAAACTATGGTTCAATGTGGTGCCCGGTCGTGATCGTAATGCCGATATGATTTTTTACTATCCACAAGAAGTGCCTAAATATTTGAGTGGTTACTATAAGGTGGATAAAGACTTGGCGATCACAATGGCCGGCTTAATTTACATAGTTGGTTTTGGCACAAGTACAACACATTTGCATAGGATCGGTGATGTGCTGCCACATTTGGTGCCCGAAGATATTATAATGCTCTTGAAAGTTACCGAATGGCGTCCGCGTATAATACAGTGTGTAAGTGGGCTGTTGGAGGAGAACGTCGATGAGCGGGAAGCGCGACAACGTTTTCTCAGTCAGTTAACAGCGCAGCAAATGTTTGGTTCGACATTCTTCTTGGTGAAGCAGAGCGGCGATCAGAATTTGCCCGAGACTATATTGATTGCGATAAATAAGCGTGGTTTTCACATTATACATACCGAAACGAAGGTGCGTGAAATTATATTAAGGTTTCCATGATTATTTTATAAATTGTTATAATGAACTTGTAAAATTTTTCTAGGATATACTGCAATCGTACGGTTATGCCGATTTGAATTTCTGGAGCTCAGGCAATACATATTTCCATATGCGTTTTGGCAATATGATTGGTGCCTCGAAATTGCTTTGCACCACCACACAAGGTTACAAAATGGACGACTTGCTTACTTCATATATCAAATATTTTAATGAGAAGTAGAGAATATATAATCTCTCCGCTGAATGCAATATATTTTTATAATTAAAATGCACACATTTTATGTCTGAACGCAAATATATTGAACACTGATAAAATTTGACAATTCTTTTGTGATTTAAAGTGCATATTTTACTTCCAAATATTTCAACTCTTTGGCCTTCTTTACCAACGCCAAAATACCTGCTAGTGTATCCTCGCAATGTGGCAATATTTGTATCGGCGGCAAGATAAAACCATAGCGTCCAGTATCTCGGAATTCAATGGTGTAGGAAATACGAATACCTTGCTCATTATAAACCCAATCTCTAGTCGAACCGGTAGTAAAATCTATAAAAATAAATATGTCATTTTAATAATTAATTCCAAGTGGTATTTTTACACTACTTTAATCACTTACAAGTCTCTAACATAAACACCAAAATGTATACTTACACATAGATGTCGCTGACGTGCCATATGTGTATTCCGTGCCATAAGGCAATGCTTTGACCGCGTCCGAGTATGCCTTTGCTACAGCCATTAAATCATCGTGATTATCTGCATGCTCAGTCGTGTGTCCATAGGGTGAAAGCAACACTTGACTATACGAATGAAAGGCGAGATAAATATTTATGCGTTCCTTAATGCTTGCAACATAATCGGTAACAGCTTTAATCTCTGGCTCAGAGAATGGTTGTATGCCGGCAAAGGTTTCACTACAAGGATTTGAAGAAGCACCATTACTTTCCATCCAATGTGAATCACTATTACGATTCGGATCGGCGCCAATGCAACGTGAACCCTCCACCGGTTGGCGCGTCTTACGCCACATACGATCCTGAAAATAAACATATTATGAAATAATACTCCTCTTTTCTGTATTACTATAATAACTCTTACGGTGGTGTGTGTGTAGACAAAACCATCCACATTCAGCACTGGCACAATATACCAATCATAATTCTCAGCCAAGTCACGCACATCAGTATCGGTGGAAGTTAGCAGCTGGTTGATGAACCATGTGGCAGTCGCCGATGTTATCCATTCACGTGCGTGTATGTTCGATTCAATGAATATACCGGGGTTACCTTGTTTATAGGAGATTTTGATGCCGTGTATCTTACGTCCTTCATAACTGGTGCCAATATCAATGTGACTAGTGACATCAGGGTATTTGGCGAGTATGTCATCCAAAAAAGCTTCAATGTCTGCTAAGGGGTAATAACGCGTCCAACCAAATGACAGATCATCGGTAGATTGAGCGCGCTGTTCCGCATCAATTAGACTATAATGAATTATAGTGTAAATGAAGTTAAAAAGTTACTGAGTATTAAATGTGAAGATAAAGGGAACTTATATTTTATAATTTTGAAAATGAGTTTTGGTTAGATTTTCATATTGTATTACCTCTGTACATTTGAGACCATCACTTGAAAGGGTAGTTGATAGGATCGCGTAACATTTTGTAGATAAATGAGCTTTTGTGGATTTACCATTATATGAACTTCTTTATCATCGCTGTGCCATAAATTAAACTAAATGCGAAAATAAATTAGTGTTAGTCATTGCAAATAAAAATTAGAAACAACATTGCTATAAATATTTAAGTATCAATTATATGGCTCAGACGTGATGGAAATTGACTAACTTTGTTGATAAAATGTTATTTTATGTCGAATAATTATAAAATTATAATAATTATTTGTAGTTATGAGTACTCTTTGAAGGATTCGACAGAACCAATAATTGAACCAAGTTTTTTAGGCCACTTATTAAACACATTTTATATCAAAGATCTTCTTCAAAAACTTTTCTTTTCATACGTAAGAAAAGATTTTTGATTCTATATAACGGGTGATTTTTTTGAGGTTAGGATTTTCATGCATTAGTATTTGACAGATCACGTGGGGTTTCAGACATGGTGTCAAAGAGAAAGATGCTCAGTATGCTTTGACATTTCATCATGAATAGACTTACTAACGAGCAACGCTTGCAAATCATTGAATTTTATTACCAAAATCAGTGTTCGGTTCGAAAGTTTTTTATCGACAAATTTTGTTCAGCGATGAGGCTCATTTCTGGTTGAATGGCTACGTAAATAAGCAAAATTGCCGCATTTGGGGTGAAGAGCAACCAGAAGCCGTTCAAGAACTGCCCATGCATCCCGAAAAATGCACTGTTTGGTGTGGTTTGTACGCTGGTGGAATCATTGGACCGCATTTTTTCAAAGATGCTGTTGGACGCAACGTTACGGTGAATGGCGATCGCTATCGTTCGATGCTAACAAACTTTTTGTTGCCAAAAATGGAAGAACTGAACTTGGTTGACATGTGGTTTCAACAAGATGGCGCTACATGCCACACAGCTCGCGATTCTATGGCCATTTTGAGGGAAAACTTCGGAGAACAATTCATCTCAAGAAATGGACCCGTAAGTTGGCCACCAAGATCATGCGATTTAACGCCTTTAGACTATTTTTTGTGGGGCTACGTCAAGTCTAAAGTCTACAGAAATAAGCCAGCAACTATTCCAGCTTTGGAAGACAACATTTCCGAAGAAATTCGGGCTATTCCGGCCGAAATGCTCGAAAAAGTTGCCCAAAATTGGACTTTCCGAATGGACCACCTAAGACGCAGCCGCGGTCAACATTTAAATGAAATTATCAAAAAGTAAATGTCATGAACCAATCTAACGTTTCAAATAAAGAACCGATGAGATTTTGCAAATTTTATGCGTTTTTTTTTAAAAAAAAGTTATCAAGCTCTTAAAAAATCACCCTTTATATCTTTAAACTATTTATATTTCAATATATACGCATCCTTTTTGCACTTACACCTTTCTTGTTTTCCGCCAACTCTTCGATCACTTGCCGTTGTCTAGCATTTTTAGTTTTAATTTTGAAAACTTTGAAATTATCATAACGCTCTTTGGACGCTTCAGCGAACACCAGACACGCGGTTAAAAATCCGAAAATTATTAATGCTTCGCGGAAAACTTGCATTTTGCCAGAGTGCCGGTAGAAGATCAACTAAAAGCTAATATGGTTTGAAGATTTTTGTTAAAGCTAATGTACAATCTAGCTTTTGCGATAAGCGATAATTGGTGATAACCATGTTATCAGATTATTTCGAGTATTTCAGAATTATAAATACATTAATCTTGTAGACGTTTACGATAATAATATATGTATGTGTATGAGTCCTTCGATAGATTATGCTTTATAGGTCTAATAAATACTATATCTTTATGTATGTATAGTATGAAAGATACTCTAAATAAGTTTAGAGTAATTATACTATGAAACAGGAGGAATGTTAATATAATTCTGAGCCAGTTGCTTTCTAAGAAATCAGTCATTTGTCAGTAGGTCGAAAAAACACAATTTGTACCATTATTCCGTATGCATAACCATATTTATTTTTATTGCATGTATTACATACAGCATTATTTTGTAAACCAACAGAAATTATATTTCATTTATGAAATGCTCATAAGTTATGCATATTTAAGCTTGAGGTAGCCCAGTTCATCGGCCTTTCCCACCAGAGCTAATAAACCGGCCAGTGTGTCCTCACAATGTGGTAATATCTGTATTGGTGGTAGAATGAAACCGTAACGTCCCGTATCACGAAATTCGATTGTGTAAGAAAGCTTAATGTCCTGTTCACTATACGCCCAATCATTGGCAGCACCGGATGCGAAATCTTTAAGAAATAGAAAAATACAAATTTGAAGTCAGTATACCGTCAAATGCGAAAAAATAAACGCTCATACTTACACATTACATCAGCGGTTGCACCGTAAGTATACTTTGTTTTGTAAGGCAATTGGAGCACCGCATCCGAATATGCCTTCGCAACCGCCATTAAATGATCAAAATTTGATGGGGGCTCTTTTGTCCAACCGTAAGGTGTCAGTAAAACCTGACTATACGAATGGAATGCGAGGAAAATATTAATGCGATTTTTAATACTCGCTACATAATCTGCGAGCGCTTTAACTTCCGACTCAGAAAATGGGTATGCACCACCGTATGTTTCGTCACAAGGATTCGACGAAGCACCATTACTTTCCAACCAATGTGAATTGTAGTTGCGGTTCGGATCGGCACCAATGCAGCGGGAACCTTCCACTGGTTGACGCGTCTTACGCCACATGCGATCCTAAGAATAGGTAAATATGTATTAATACACTTTCTTTCAAGCTTTGGCACAATGAAACATACCGTTGTATGCGTGTAGGCAAAACCATCCACATTCAGAACTGGTACAATATACCAATCATGATCCTCAGCCAATTTTCGCACGTTAGCATCGGTTGAAGTGAGCAGCTCGTTAATTAGCCAGGTGGCAGTCGCCGAAGTAATCCATTCACGTGCGTGTATATTCGATTCGATGAATATACCGGGATTACCCTCTTTATAGGAGATTTTGATGCCACGTATCTTACGTCCTTCATAACTGGTGCCAATATCAATATGACTAGTAACATCAGGGTATTTGGCGAGTATGTCGTCTAAGAAAGCTTCAATTGCTGATAAGGGGTAATAACGCGTCCAACCGAAAGTGTTGGCATCGTCCGTCGCTTTACTTAACTGTTCGCCGTCAATTAAACTTTGACGAAAAATTGGTATTACTTTAGACTCTTCTCACACAAACTAATTTAAATATTTACCTTTGTACATTTGAAACCATTACTTCCAAAGGTAAATTAAACGTTTGCGTATAATTTTGTACTTGTATGAATTTTTGTGGACTAACCATGATGTGTACCTCTCCTTTGCCACTATGCCATAAATTAAACTGTAATTATAAATAGTTAATTTATGTTTTTGCAAGCAGTAAATTAAAACAAAAGTTAAAAACTCACATTTTTTGACTCCTTCGCTAAGTTCTCGATCCATTTTTGTTGCTCTAAACTCTTTGTCCTGATTTTGAAAACTTTATAATTATCATAACGCACTTTTGTGGCACTAACAATGGCCAGAAGAATGGCCAATATGGCCACCACTAATAATTGGCTTTTCATCTTGAGCAGTCGGTAGTTAAAGCTTAACTGACTATAGCCAATATAATGGTAACGCTTAAGTACATGTTGTTATCACTAGTTAGATCTAATCAAACTGTTGAATTATTGATAGGAAGAATAAAAGTTGTTCATTTGGATTTGTAAAGTATTTAGTCCAAGAATTTGTAGTGTATGTATATTATGAAAACCAAAGTGATAAATAATATCGTATTATCCTCCGTACGCACTGTACTTACTGTTAATATTTTATTAAGTTGATTAAGAAAGAGGAAAAAATGTGGAATTCAAATTTGAAAAAATTTAAAATTAAACAGGATTATAAATAATAATAGTCCAGAAGAGCTCATATGAGTGATTCTGGTACTAAAACACACAAAAAAGCACTTGATTTTTTTGTGATTTTGATCCACCAGATATATATTGTGATTATCCCAGTAAAAGAAGTGTTTGAATTAGGTTATGTGCAAATATTTGAGGAACATGAACTACCGACACATATTCGTGATCTCCAGAGAAATACATTGATTTATATTGTTAACTAGGACTACATTAGGATGATATGGGTACAGGCCCCCCTTTTGGGAATTGTTTGCATATTATTTTTCCTAAAACATACAGAACCATGATTAACATAATTTTGATTTATTTTTTATGTATTTTTTTATAAATAATTCACATGAAACGTTAATATTGCCAAGTATTTTATTCGTATTTAACTTTTAGATAACCCAGTTCGTCGGCTTTGTCCACGAGAGCTAACAGTCCGGCTAGCGTGTCCTCGCAATGTGGTAATATCTGTATTGGTGGTAGAATGAAACCAAAGCGTCCTGTATCACGAAACTCGATTGTGTAGGAAAGCATAATATCCTGCTCACTATAGGCCCAATCATTAGTAGCACCAGAAGCAAAATCTTTTGAGAAAAAATTTAAGAAATTAAAATAAATAAACCACTGGTAATATTGAATGCCTGGAGATTATTTTCCACACAGACCCGTGAAATATCTCGCACACTTACACATTGCATCAGATGAAGTGCCATAAGTATAATTGGTTTTGTATGGCAACTGGACCACCGCATCGGAATAAGCTTTCGCTACCGCCATTAAATGATCAAAATTGATGGGAAGTTCCTTAGTCCAGCCATGTGGTGAAAGTAAAACTTGACTATAGGAATGAAAGGCTAGCATAATATTGAGTCGTTCCTTAATGTTGGTTACATAATCGGCGAGTGCTTTAACCTCTGGCTCTGAAAAGGGATGTGTACCGGCATATGTCTCGTCGCAGGGATTCGAGGAAGCGCCATTATTTTCCATCCAGTGCGAATTGTAGTTACGATTGGGATCAGCACCAATGCAAGGTGAAAAATTTACTGGTTGTCGCGTTTTGCGCCACATGCGGTCCTGATTTTTGTTTTGAAAATGTTGATATAATTTTGAATATTCTTAAATCAACTTATAAAGGAGAAGTTTATATACCGTTGTATGCGTGTAGGCAAAACCATCCACATTGAGAACTGGTACAATATACCAATCATGATTCTCAGCCAATTTTCGCACGTTAGCATCGGTTGAGGTTAACAGCTTATTAATTAGCCAGGTGGCAGTCGCCGATGTAATCCATTCACGTGCGTGTATGTTCGATTCGATGAATATACCGGGATTACCCTCTTTATAGGAGATTTTGATGCCACGTATCTTACGGCCTTCATAACTGGTGCCAATATCAATGTGACTAGTGACATCAGGGTATTTGGCGAGTATGTCGTCTAAGAAAGCTTCAATCGCTGATAAGGGGTAATAACGCGTCCAACCGAAAGTGTTGGCATCGTCCGTCGCTTTACTTAACTGTTCGCCGTCAATTAAACTTTGAAGCAAAATTGGTATTACTTTAGACTCTTCTCACACAAATTAATTTAAATATTTACCTTTGCACATTTGAAACCATCACTTCCAAAGGCAAATTAAACGTTTGCGTATAATTTTGTAGTTGTATAAATTTTTGTGGACTCACCATGATATGTACCTCTCCCTTGCCACTGTGCCATAAATTAAACTGCAGTATTAAATAGTTAATTTATGATTTTTCGCTCATTAAATTTTAATAAAAATTAAAAACTCACACTCTTTGACGCTTTCGCTAAGTTCTCAATCAATTTTTGTTGCTCTAAACTCTTTGTCCTGATTTTGAAAACTTTATAGTTGTCATAACGCACTTTTGTTGCACTAACGATGGCCATAAGAATGCCTAATACGGCTAAGACTAATAAGTGGCGCTTCATCTTGAGCAGTTCGCAGTTGCAGTTATACTGATTTCAGTTGAGTTCATTGAAATAATTAAGCACAATTCGTAGACTCTTTCAAACTTTATCAGGCATTTAGTGTAAGATAAGCCAATTTAAATCGGTAATTGTAGTAGTTAATCGAAGTGTATTTAATTGCTTTTTAAAACAGCAATAATTCTGTGTTATCGGATTTTATGAATTACTGGTTAACTGCATACCTTTATATGGGCAATATAATAATGGCTAACATATAGGGTGATCAAAGCAAATAAAATGCAGTTTTAATATTATTTTTTTTCATTTTTCATTTATATTCTTGAAAGCGTTGCATAATATAGGCTTCTTATTAAAATTATGTAATATTTGATATTTCAACAAATTTAGTAATAAACTTAATTTTGATTATTTATCTCATACAGATATACATACCTAAATAGTTTTTTTTAAATAAACAAATATAAATGTTGCCGTTATAAAATACACTTTCTATGATAGTTTATATTACATTTTCTTTTGAGGTGAATTTTTCATTTGCTTTCCTTTACTTTTTGGCATGATGCACCGCAATCTTCACCCTCACAAATATCACAAAGCGACGATTCCACTTGGTAGTATTCGGTGGCACGACGATCCGTTTGGTAGTAATCATAGATGGTGACCGGTGCGGGCTTTTGTTTGGCCACCGCGTGTGTTTTCGTCGCTTTAACAGGCACACACTTGCTATCGGCAGGTTTCAGCCCATCGAAGTAGACAATAACCGTCGAATCGGCGTTTTTCGTCTCAGTGCGTTTAACGCGATCCACCGCCTCAATATCATTGAAAGCATCGGTTTCTGCCGTATAGCCGGAGGGTAGCGCTATCTCCATGACAGCCATATTGGATTCTTGCTGTGCATCGTTGGCGTCCACCGGTACATATTCAGCGCATATGTCAAGAATTAATAGGTTTTCATTCTCACTGACATTGGTTTTCACTTGGAAACTTGGTGCTTTATCCTTATCGGCCAAATTATAACGGTATGATAATTGCACCATTGATGAGCCATTACCCTTGGCGGTAAAATCAACTTGACGTGTTGTCTTTGGTAGCTGTTTGCAGACGAAAACGAAGAAAAAATATCTAAATTAGTTTCATTCAAATATGAAAAGTCGCATTTCAAATTAACTCACCACATGCGTTTGCAGCACCAGCGAATTTTCGGCGTTCACATTAATGGCACCCTTATTCTCTTCACCGCCACTAGCGGTAAATTCAATGTCCATCGCGCCGCTGCCAGCGCCGGTTTTTTCTGCAAAGCCTATGAGCGCCTGCAATCCCATCACGGTGTCCTGCGTGGAAGCAAAACCACCATTGCTATTGCGCTGCGAAATCAACCATTTAATAACGGGCAAAGCATTTTCGGCACCCTCTTTATCCAGTATAGCAAGCAGTATATACGATGTGATCTCTACATCATTGCTACGTGATTGCCAATGCCAGATGTCATCCTCAGTGGGCGCTTCAGCTTTGGACCACCACTTGCGATCGCTCTCCTGCTTGGCGAGACCTTGTAGTTTGGTGAGCAATTTATCGGCTGCTGGCGATTTAGCTATTTGCAATGCTAATGCAGCAATGGCCAACGAGTATTGATCATCTGTTTGATCCACGTTATCCAATAGATATTTCAAACCATTGTCGACGTGCGTTTTATACT
This sequence comes from Zeugodacus tau, assembly GCA_031772095.1. Classification (NCBI taxonomy): domain Eukaryota; kingdom Metazoa; phylum Arthropoda; class Insecta; order Diptera; family Tephritidae; genus Zeugodacus; species Zeugodacus tau. The sequence continues at coordinate 73,743,739 of CM062651.1, read as the reverse complement.
TGGGTATGTGCTCCTATAAGTGTGTGTGTAAAATAAATGAGGTTGAGTTAGCTACATATTTATAAAGCAGCTCGTTTCTTGACTGACTTCACTTTATTCTACTACTTACCACATTTTCCAGGAATGCCAACAGTACAAAAGCGGTTAGACCCAATTCATTTTGATGCGCCGAATCGAAGAGTTTTCCATATTCGGGGAAACTACCATTGGCTGCTTGTTTCGAGGCTAAAAAGTCCAGTCCCTCTACAATAACTTTAGGATCAATATCGCTGTATTTTGCTGCTTGGTGGAATGAACGCATCACATATGCGGTCAGCCAAGTGCTACCGGACTTATCGGATTTGCCAAAAGCGCTGTACGAACCATCATCGTGTTTGTACGTTAATTCGCGTTGATAACCAATATCGAGATATTTCTTTGCTTGCGCGGTAATTGCAGGCATATTCTGGCCGATCGCTTCCAAATAATGCAAAACCAATATATTCGGCACGAAATTCACCATATTTTGTTCACCACAGCCATACGGCTTGCGCACTAACTTGTCGAGATTCTTCATTGTCGGTCCAAGCAAATCGCCCACAACGGAAAATTCTATATATTCCGAGTCGGGCACAGCTTCGGCTGGCACATCCACATGCAATTTATCATTGTACACATTTTTATCCTTCAGATTTATAAAGACTGCACGATTCTCGTATTGTGTTACACCCTCCGGTTCGACTTTAAGCATTTGATGTATGGCATCGCCGGCCAGTGGTGTAGTTGCAGTGATTTTCAATGTGATCTGTCCAATCTTTTTGGGACGTATCATAAAGGAAACGCTGCGTCCAGTGTTGGATGGCACCGAGACACGTTTAACGCGTTGCACCACATCCAAGGGTTTGTCTTCAATCTCATTTGTCGCTTCGGTAAAATCATACTCATTATCTGTATTATCCATAACGACTTCAGCATCCAACGCTTTGTCCATATAATTGAAGATTATAACGGGTATGGCAATAACTTCACCTAAAGTGACCAAAGAAATGTGTTGAGAAAATTATAGAAGTTTATATTTTACTTTAGGCATGCGCTTGAACTTACCGCGCTTCACCGAATACGGCAAATTGGTCGAGACAAAGAAGGGCTGGAACACTTGTATTTTTGTGGGATCTGCTGTGAGCGCAATACCAGTATTGGGATTCAGTGAGAAGCCCGTGACAACCCATGAGGTGATTGTGTCGGGTATCTTCTTGCTCAGCGTAAAATTACCACCATCGGTGCTGTAGTCGAGACGCGTTGAGTGAGTGCAATAAAAAATTGTATATGTTATTATTTGTGGAACAGTTGCGAGTTTGAGACAATAGCACAAAACAGGCAAGAAGCGTAAGCGGTAAGCGTGATTTAAAGTTGGACGAAAATTATGACAAATTCGTATGAGCATGCATAGGGAGGTGTTAATTATGTGCAGAACTAATATTATATTTATGTTTTAGTATGTGTGTGTTAAATTATGTATTTTAAATAAATAACTGTGAATATAAATATCATGCAATATTTTTCCAGTAGCAGATTTCGAACTCTTTGAATCATCATAGCATGCAATCTGAGCTCGGCATTATTACAAGTGTGAAGAGTGTGAATGTGGATGCAGGTACAGTTTTCAAAGCAATATTTACAGTTAAATATATGTTATAAACAATTGTCACCAATGAGCATTTAACGAATTTTATTTTAAGGGAAAAATTCTATTTTTTCCAAATTAATATGAAGAGAAAGTGAGGTTATGTACATATATAAGTTTTTAGAAAAAAATCAAAAAATTGCGTTAAAATGTTTAATAATAATTTACATGCAGAACTTAAATGTATAAAGTGAATATGAAAAAAAAATTTGAAAACAAATTTTGGAAAAAAAATATTTAAAAAAAATTTGAAAAAAGTTTTGAAAAATTTTGAAAGAATTCTCCTAAGGCAATTTTCAATAAAAAATCGAAGGTGATTATGTTTATATGTTTTAGCACAAATGAACTTACTTGAAAGAAATGTATGTAAATTACACCCTGTATAAATCTTTTCATTAACTAAAAGTGATAGGTAAAAATTAGAAAATGCTTTTCTCAAAAATCAATACAATCTGAAACAGACATAGTGCTACCACAACAATTGTTCTAACAGTACTAAGTGTATGTATCACCATTGCCCAGCTGTCATATTTAATATTAATAAAATGTCTTTCTACATTTCGAAAACCTACACTTCATTATTATTATCGAATATCCACGATTCTGGAAATTCTTTACGCACTTCAGCTGGACTTCTGTTTGTGTCCATTGGACCGGCGATAGTAGTAGTATAAAGCACTGGTGAAGTTGTTGCTACAGGGGGACCAAATGCTCCCAATGGCATAGGCGCGAGATGATAGTAAATAACTGGAAAATTTATTAGAATTTCCATGAGAGACGACGTGATAAGTTGAAATGTACATGGATAGAAAGAACAAAAATTCGTGAATTGGAGAACAGTGGAAGATTCTAAGCAGATACTAGTTTAAAATACTCGTATAAATAATCATAGTATCTCGGTAATATATGTCTACGAGTATAAAGATATTATCTACTAAGTCTCCTTTTTGAGGTTATATGGAAAGAAGGGTCACTACAGCTTTATATGTGCCTTCGCATCTGTCGTAAGCGATATATATATATTAAATAACACAATAAACACCACAAACAACTGAATTAACAAATTGATAGTAAAATTGACAAACAGAAATCGATGAAACATTAATTTTGCGTTAAATTATAAACATACGTAGTAATGAAAAGTATTAACCACAATAGCATCATGTTGCGTCCAAATATTAAACACAAATATTTGAAAATAATCAAAACAAAAAAACATCGTACGATTTCACCGCGCAAATTTTGTAAAAAATCCAATTTTCAAAAAAATTTTCTCTCGCACGTAATTCGTATTGAATTTGCTTATCGCCGTCAGCTGTTATAGGTGCAGCAGTTGTGGTGGAGGTGGTTGTCAACGAGGTTTCTGTTGTGGATTGTTTGCGGTGGTTGGAGGCCCCATTGATCGGCACGTTAGCACCGCTAGAACCGCCTACTATTGGATTACTTTGCTTAGGGCCTATACGGAAGACATGCAGAAGTGTAGAACACGTATACAACACGGTGACGATGTGCTTATAATTAAATTTTAATCTTACCTAAGTGTTAGTCATGCAAATATTATATTTATTTATGCAGTAGTTTTAAGACCCAAACATAGCGTATAAAATAATGGCAGAGTTTTTAATAGTTATGTGAACCGAGCCACTAATTTTTAAAACGAACGAAAAATGAGTTTATTATACCCACTAAAGCTTCGAGCTTAAACTCATTACGGTTTCCACAATTTGGAGTGAGTACATATATATATACATCACAAAAACATTACAAAAAACCAGATGAGGGGCAAGCACATCACATTGACGAAGGCTGAGAAACCAATATGTTAACACAATATTATTACTCAATAAGGACGTATATCCAATTTTCTGCAAACATTTTACGTATTGACGGTACAACTAGCGAGTTCCGAACGTTAGTACGTCCGCTGTGGCGTGTGTGAGCTGCATTATATCTAACTACCGTCGGTGATCTATTACGACCTACGCTGGGGCGTACCATATTGCCACTCCTCAAGAAAATACCGATATTGGAAGCGGGATAGGAGTGGTGAATTGCTATAAAATATGTAAAGCGTTTAAGAAATTCTGTTAACGAGGCAATGGAGCAATTCGCATGAAAAGAAATATGTGTTGAAAATAGTTTACAGCACTGCGAATGGTGTTCTCAGAGATTCATATGAATGTTTTTTAAGCGAACGTTAATACTCAGAGAAAGAAAAAGTTTAAAGCATAAATTTCAAAAAAATTTTATAGTAAAAGACTTTATGCAATATTGCTGCTTATACAGGCTTTAAGCGTTGTTCACTCTATTTTTTGTGTTAACGTGTTACTTGATATAAAATAATAATTCAACATTTGAGCATGTCCAAGTGCGCTCTACGTATGTGCGTGTCGGTGGTTTGGTGGGACGAGCGTGCAAATTTTTCGCAAAATACGCTATATCGTCTATGATATCTTCTCTCAATGAAGCTGCTGCGGCAATGACATCCAGATCGTGAAAAAGAAGCTCTTCTTCGGGTATCGGGTCTGGTGTCCAGTAAACAAGTTCCGCCTCTTTTGAAGTGAAATTTAATAAGAAAACCATATAGTGGGTGACAACACGTCTAAGCTGTAAACTTATGTTAGATTCGAACTGTTCGAAGTATTGAAGAATATATAAACTAAATACAAGTAGGATTAAGAGAATGGATCGAACGGTTATTGCAACTATTATAAAGTTCTGACATGCTAACCAATATAAAAAACCAGCTTAAATACACCAACATTGAAACATTGAAACCAAAATTACGCAAAACACTTTCGCAGGCATGATTTCGAATTCATAATTTTCAGTTTAACTGTCGAATGTCGAGTCCACAAAAAATTGTAAGTGGTGTGTTTTTGATGTAGTTATGTTAGTAATTTGATTCCCCAATTATATTTGCTTGTTTTTATTGAAACATTTAAATTTATATTACTTAGTATTTTCGTATATCCAGTTTTCCGCAAAATTTTTACGTAATTTTGGTGCCACTGCTGGATATGATGGATAAAATTGCACTCTTGATGCTGCTGGGTGAAGCATAGGACTAGGATATGAAGAAGCAATTCTGAAACCGATTTCAGGCCTATCAAACTTTTGAAAAGCAATGTAATCGTAAAGATCCATTCCATAAAAAGGTTTGGCTGCAAGTTTAAAGAATATATCAATCAACTTTTTCAAAACAGTTTATCAGTGTTTGTGTTGAGAGGTTGGACAGGAAAAATATTGCTGTATCTAATTATATTGTAAGAAATAATCTGAAAAATAAGATAGTCTATTTTGGGAGAAAAATTTGGTTTTGAACTGTCGAATGTCGAGTCCACAAAAAATTGTAAGTGGTGTGTTTTTGATGTATGTAGTTATGTTAGTAGTTTGATTCCCCAACTAAATTTGCTTGATTTTATTGATATATTTAAATTTATTTTACTTAGTATTTTCGTATATCCAGTTTTCCGCAAAGTTTTTACGTAATATTGGTGCCACTGCTGGATATGCTGGATAAAATTGCACTCTTGATGCTGCTGAGTGAAGCGTAGGGCTAGGATATGAAGAAGCAATTCTGAAATCGATTTCAGGACTATCATACATTCGGAAAGCAATTCTATCATTAAGATCGATACCATAAAAAGGTTTGGCTGCAAGTTTAAAGAATATATCAATCAACTTTTTCAAAACAGTTTATCAGTGTTTGTGTTGAGAGGTTGGACAGGAAAAATATTGCTGTATATATATATTGTAAGAAATACCTATAACACAATCTTAGAACACTTCGGGTTTTTAAGATTGCTCTTACAGAGAGAGTTCACACAATCATTAAAAGGTAGTATTTATAAGACAACATCCAACTGAACATATTTCTATATACTACTAAACATAGAAAAATAACTATCACACTCCAACTATTACTATATAAATATCTAAGAATTACACACGCATAAGACGTGTAAGTCAAGTGCATAAGTATTTTATGTACCTAATTCTTTGATTAAAGATCCAAATTTCGGCAAAATTACTACGCCAGTGCGTTGAGGTCACACTGACTTTATCACATTTGGCGAGCTCCATTGCTTGTAGTGGCAGTGCTTCACATAATAGATCTTCGTCAGTTGGGTCAAGGTATTTATATTCTAAAGCTACATAATAAGAAATTCTGAGAGAGAGTTTCGCAATGGAAAGGAAGTACTGATTGTTAAACAATTAGCTATTAGAGGAGCAGATAAGATATAAATAATTGCGAATGAATACAATAGAAATTTTGGAAAAAAATCAAAAATTAAACAGTCGTTGCTCGTTATTTTCAGTCGCCAAGACAATGTTTACATTAATGGCTCTCGGGTTTATGCTAAACTTCAAGGAAATTCGTTGTCATTCGTTGCTTATAACAACTGTTTAATTTTTCTAGTTTTATACCAACTTTAGAATATAGTGTTATTAGTTTATATAAGTACTTTTTGTTAGTATGTGTACAAATTGATTCAAATTAGAAACCGTTAAATTTGTGTCGTTAAGCTCAACGGTTATTTACAAAAGTTTAGTAATGAACTGCATTGAAGATAAACATATTTTTTTATTAAACTTGTATTAGCAAAAAGTTTAAATTCTTTCTTTTTGGAAAAATCAAATTGATTGTCTAGTCAACTGCTTTTGAAAATGCTCATAAAATAATGAGAGCCATAGACAGTTATAGTTCATTACTACATAGATATGCACCGATATTACCAATCTGGATAAAAAACCAATACAAATATGGATTTAGAATATCTAAATTCAAAATAAATTACTTAGGTATATATTTTCAAAAGACTAGGTAGATATGCCCAAAAAACAAATAACATGTACGAAACTGTTTATAAATAGTGTAAGTCTTAAATATAAGCACAGTGTTTTCCAACAATGTATATACAAGCGTTTACAAACGAATCGGGGCAACTAGAAAAGCGGTAAAATACATAGCAAGCATACAATACATTTACTTTTCTTGATTCATGAATATCCAGTTTTCGATAAAATTTTTCCTCAAAGTCGGTGTTAGAGTCGGTGTTAGAGCGCTTGCTGGACCTAAGCCTTGCCCTGGTTGAAGGTGGATTGAAGGCATTGCATTGGCGAATAGGAAATTGGATTGCGCGACCGGTCCCCCAAAAGAAGCTAGAGCATAAACTGGTATTTGGAAACCAATGCCATTGTAATAATGTATGACTGCGAATAAAAAATTGATTTAAATTTTCCGCACTCATTTAGTTAATGTTTTAATTGTGAAAATTATTCAGTGATTATCATTAAATTCGTCAAAATTATTGGATTTTGGATTTTATTAAACTTTGAACACCAGTGTAGATCGAATGCAAACAATTTAAGTGTAATTGCATGTAGCGCTGCTATGAATCACAACACACTTTAAACCCAGTGCTATGTATCGTTATCGTTGGTTAAAAATTAACACAATGGACCCCTATGAAAGCTATGCATGTCTAGTATAATATTTTAAAAAAGATGGAAGAAAATGGTATACAAATTACGGATACTATTGGTTTACAACTTTGCTTCCGCCGTTTTCCAATAGATGTCTCTAGGGTCAAGCACTGGTCGATTAAATCGAATTTTTTTATATCGATCTTGGACATTTGTATCAACATTAACCCAACAAAATATTTGTAGAGATCAGTTTGCATCCCTAACTTATTTTCAACTGAAAATGCCACTTTTTCAGCCGAATTCTCGACATTTGCGGGAAATTTTGCTTTTCTTTTTTAATACCAAGAAAAGTGCGGCTGACGCTCATCGTCATTTGTAACCGTTTTTATACAAAAAAAAACTTTAAATTTACAAAAAAAAACGGCGGAAGCAAAGTTAATATAATAATAAACAGATTTTGCTCATTGGTTTTATAAGTGCAAGTGTTAAATTGTTGTACTTAATTGTTGCATATTTTTTAAAGAATGCTGTTAATCTATACTAATATTATAAAGAGGAAATGTTTGTTTTTTTGTTTGTTTGTCTCGAATAGGCTCCGAAACTACTGAACCGATTTGAAAAACCGTTCGAAAGCTATACTATCCCTGAGTGACATAGGCTATATTTAGTTTAAATAAAAATAGGGTTCCTTACCAAAACTCCGATAATGTAAAAAAAAAATACCAAAAAACTTTCTTTAATCGCGAATGCTGCGAAAACGATTGAAGATATAACATAGTGATGTACTACAATGACATCATATCTCTAACTATTATAGTTTTGTCACAATAAGTGATTTTGTATAAAAAAATTAATTAAAATACCACTACTTGAAAAGGCTCTTTATTTATACCTTAGTATTAATCCTTTTCGAAATAAATGATTTATTATTTAAGGTCGCTTCAAAACCTTTATATAACTTTTTAAATTATTAGATTCTGACATTCCATTCAAACGAGTTGAAAATTTTGAAATTCGGCGGCTATCTATGCGTTGTAGAGTTGTAGGCGTCACTCAGGCACGTAGGTACGGGAGGGGGGTTAGGATCACTCGCGCGTTCGACTCACTACTGAATGGTCCTGTGCGGAATTAAAAAATTGTCGCTTGATAATAATATAATATAAAAATGAATTGCTGTTCGTTTGTGCCGCAAAAGAAACGAAAACGGCCAAACCGATCTGGCTAATTTTAGTCTTGAAATATTCGTGGAAGGCCAAAAAAAGATTAGAAAGTGAGTAAATATGAAAAAAATTGCGAGGAAGATAATAATAAGAGAATTTTATTCGAGTGGACAAGAAAAATTTAAAAACAGAAAACAAAAAAATTATATTTTGAAGGTTGTCATTGTTGCTTTGTTAAGTTCAAGTGTATTGTTTTTGTTATAGTTCAATTGTATAAGGTTGTGTCGATAGCCCAAAACAATTTGTAACAAATAAGGAAAGGCTAAGTTCGGGTCCAACCGAACATTTTATACTCTCGCAATTTATTGATGTAATTTTATTAAGATAACACACAATTTGACCTATATATTCGGCATAAAGTCCAATAGAAAATGATCATATATAGTATATGAGGGCTGATGTAATTCCAGAACCAATTTCACTAATTTTCACCACCAAGGTTAACGGGAATAGGGGCAACTTGGCACCTGTTAGTAGGCAAACATACGGCACATTCGGCCTTGAAATTACTCCTAAATTGCAAATGAACGAAACACAAAAATACCGCTATAACGAAGTCGCTGGAGGTACTGCACAGGACTTTAAAAGATCTTGATTGTCGATGAACGTTTTTGGTGGAGCCAGGATTCTGTTAGTAGGTGATTTACGCCACACTCTTCCAATTATTCTTGGATCAACTGTTACTGACGGGCTAATCGCATGCCTAAAATCATTTAATTTGCGGCGACACACAAAGAATCGCCAATTAACAACTAACATATGAGTAATCATTATCGTCGCCGAAGCCAAGATTGGACCAACTTAATTTAATGTATACCTTAGCCACAAAAACGTGTGGCCGGGTCTGCTAGTATTATATAACACTACAGATTACAATAATATGATTTTATGTGTGCAAAGTATTTTCTATAAGGAAGTATGAATTGAAAGTCGAATTTAATAACTGTAGGGATTGTTTTCACATTTTAATAATAATATAGAGTCAGTTGTGTTCAAAATATAATTTTTTTCGCAACAAAGAAAAAATTCAGTTTTATATAAACCATTTTTTTTTACAAAAAAAAAACTGCCAATTACATACAATATGTACATATCTATAGGGGAATTGCATTAGCACGTGATGAACAGATGCATTTAAGTTTGTTTTGGGTGCATGCATTTATAAAGAGAGTTGTGCACTATTTTGCAACTAACATTTCGCTGCCACTAGTTGAGAAATATTGACAGAGTGCTACCACAACAATTGCTCTAACAGTACTAAGTGTATGTATCACCATTGGCCAGCTGTCATATTTAATATTAATAAAATGTCTCTCTACATTTCGAAAACCTACACTTCATTATTATTATCGAATATCCACGATTCTGGAAATTCTTTACGCACTTCAGCTGGACTTCTGTTTGTGTCCATTGGACCGGCGATAGTAATGGTCGTATAAAGCATCAGTGAAATTGTTGCTACAGGGGGACCAAATGCTCCCAATGGCATAGGCACTGGCGGTGCGAAATGATAGTAAATGATTGGAAAATTTATTAGAATTTCCATGAGAGACGTATCACGTCGTCTTGTTGAAATGTACATGGATAGAAAGATCAAAAATTCGTGAATTGGAGAACAGTGGAAGATTCTAAGCAGATACTAGTTTAAAGTTCTCGCATAAATAATCATAGTATCTCGGTAATATATGTTTACGAGTATAAAGATATTATCTACTAAGTCTGGAAAGAAGGGTCACTATAGCTTCATATGTGCCTGCATCTGTCGTAAGCGATATATATATATTAAATAACACAATAAACACCACAAACAACTGAATTAACAAATTGATAGTAAAATTGACAAACAGAAATCGATGAAACATTAATTTTGCGTTAAATTATAAACATACGTAGTAATGAAAAGTATTAACCACAATAGCATCATGTTGCGTCCAAATATTAAACACAAATATTTGAAAATAATCAAAACAAAAAAAAAAAACATCGTACGATTTCACCGCGCAAATTTTGTAAAAAGTCCAATTTTCATAAAAATTTTCTCTCGCACGCAATTCGTATTCAATTTGCTTATCGCCGTCAGCTGTTATAGGTGCTGCAGTTGTGGTGGAGGTGGTTGTAGATTGTTTGCGGTGGTTGGAGGCCCCATTGATCGGTACGTTAGCACCGTTGGAACCGCCTACTATCGGATATCTTTGCTTTGGGCCTATACGGAAGACATGCAGAAGTGTAGAACACGTATACAACACAGTGACGATGTGCTTTTAATTAAATTTTAATCTAACCTAAGTGTTAGTCATGCAAATATTATATTTATTTATGCAGTAGTTTTAAGACCCAAACATATAGTATAGAATAATGGCAGAGTTTTTAATAGAGATGTGAACCGATCTACTAATTTTTAAAACGAAAGGAAAATGAGTTTATTATAATAGCTTAAATCGTATGAGGTTGTAAACTATACATATTATACTTTGGAACTTATATACTTAGAAGTAATTAATGACGAAACGTTGAACCGAAACGGAGACTCTACAAAACTAGTACAATTTTTATTTGAACCGCGAATTCGAATCAACTAAATTCTGGATCCGATTCACATCACCGATTTTGAAGCTCATATTACGTATACCCACTAAAGCTTCGAGCTAAAACTCATTACGGTTTCCACAATTTGGAGTGAGTAAATATACATCACAAAAACATTACAAAACTCCAGATGAGGTGCAAGCACATCACATTGACGAAGGCTGAGAAACCAATCTGTTAACACAATATTATTACTCAATAAGGACGTATATCCAATTTTCTGCAAACATTTTACGTATTGACGGTACAACTAGCGAGTTCCGAACGTTAGTACGTCCGCTGTGGCGTGTGTGAGCTGCATTATATCTAACTACCGTAGGTGATCTATTACGATTACGTTTCCTATGGTCACTCCTCCAGGAAATACCGATATTGGAAGCGGGGTAGGAGTGGTGAATTCGTTTTGAAATTGCTATAAAATATGGAAATCGTTTAAGAAATTCTGTTAACGAGGCAATGGAGCAATTCGCATGAATAGAAATATGTGTTGAAAATAGTTTACAGCACTGCGTATGGTGTTCTCAGAGATTCATATGAATGTTTTTTAAGCGAACGTTAATGCTGAGAGAAAGAAAAAGTTTAAAGCATAAATTTCAAAAAATTATTATGGTAAAAGACTTTATGTAAGACTTTATGCAATATTGCTGCTTATACAGGCTTTAAGCGTTGTTCACTCTTTTTTTTGTGTTAACATGTTACTTGATATAAAATAATAATTCAACATTTGAGCATGTCCAAGTGCGCTCTACGTATGTGCGTGTCGGTGGTTTGGTGGGACGAGCGTGCAAATTTTTCGCGAAATACGCTATATCGTCTATGATATCTTCTCTCAATGAAGCTGCTGCGGCAATGACATCCAGATCGTGAAAAAGAAGCTCTTCTTCGGGTATCGGGTCTGGTGTCCAGTAAACAAGTTCCGCCTCTTTTGAAGTGAAATTTAATAAGAAAACCATATAGTGGTTGACAACACGTCTAAGCTGTAAACTTATGTTAGATTCGAACAAGACAGTATTGAAGAATATATAAACTAAATACAAGTAGGATTAAGAGAATGGATCGAACGGGTATTGCAACTATTATAAAGTTCTGATATGCTAACCAATATAAGAAACCAGCTTAAATACACCAACATTGAAACATTGAAACCAAAATTACGCAAAACACTTTCGCAGGCATGATTTCGAATTCATAATGTTCAGTTTAACTGTCGAATGTCGAGTCCACAAATAATTGTAAGTGGTGTGTTTTTGATGTAGTTATGTTAGTAGTTTGATTCCCCAATTAAATTTGTGTGATTTTATTTAAATTTATATTACTTAGTATTTTCGTATATCCAATTTTCCGCAAAATTTTTACGTAATTTTGGTGACACTGCTGGATATGATGGATAAAATTCCATTCTTGATGATGCTGAGTAAAGCATAGGACTAGGATGTGAAGAAGCAATTCTGAAACCGATTTCAGGCCCACCAAACATTCGAAAAGCAATGTTATCATAATGATGGTGGCCATAAAAATGTTTACCTGCAAGTTTAAATAATATATCAATCAACTTTTTCAAAACAGTTTATCAGTGTTTGTGTTGAAAGGTTGCATACAATAATATTGTAAGAAATACCTATGACACAATCTTAGAACACTTCGGGTTTTTAAGATTGCTCTTACAGAGAGAGTTCACACAATCATTAAAAGGTAGTATTTATAAGACAACATCCAACTGAACATATTTCTATATACTACTAAACATAGAAAAATAACTATCACACTCCAACTATTACTATATAAATGTCTAAGAATTACACACGCATAAGACGTGTAAGTCAAGTGCACAAGTATATTATGTACCTAATTCTTTGATTAAAGATCCAAATTTCGGCAAAATTACTACGCCAGTGCGTTGAGGTCTCACTGACTTTATCACATTTGGCGAGCTCCATTGCTTCTAGTGGCAGTGCTTCACATAATAGATCTTCGTCAGTTGAGTCAAGGTATTTATATTCTAAAGCTACATAATAAGAAATTCTGAGAGAGAGTTTCGCAATGGAAAGGAAGTACTAATTGTTAAACAATTAGCTATTAGAGGAGCAGATGAGATATAAATAATTGCGAAAGAATTCAATAGAAATTTTGTAAAAAAATCAAAAATTAGACAGCTGTTGCTCGTTATTTTCAGTTGCTGAAACAATGTTTAGGTTAGTCGCTGTCGGGTTTATGCTAAACTTCAAGGAAATTCGTTGTCATTCGTTGCTTATAACAACTGTTTAATTTTTCTAGTTTTATACCACCTTTAGAATATAGTGTTATTACATTATATAAGTATTTTTTGTTAGTAGGTGTTCAAATTGATTCAAATTAGAAACCGTTAAATTTGTGTCGTTAAGCTCAACAGTAAAATATTTACAAAAGTTTAGTAATGAACTGCATTGAAGATAAACATATTTTTTTTTTTATTAAACTTGTATTAGCAAAAAGTTTAAATTCTTTCTTTTTGGAAAAACCAAATTGAGGCAAAGTCTATTGTCTAGTCAACTGCTTTTGAAAATGCTTGAGCAGAGCGAAAACATAATCATCTCTCATAGAGTAGTGCTCATAAAATAATGACAGCCATAGACAGTTATAGTTCATTACTACATAGATATGCACCGATATTACCAATCTGGATAAAGAACCAATACAAATATGGATTTAGAATATCTAAATTCAAAATAAATTACTTAGGTATATATTTTCAAAATACTAGGTAGATATGCCCAAAAAAAAAAATACAATCTACGAAACTGTTTATAAATAGTGTAAGTCTTAAATATAACCACAGTGTTTTCCAACAATGTATATACAAGCGTTTACAAACGAATCGGGGCAACTAGAAAAGCGGTAAAATACATAGCAAGCATACAATACATTTACTTTTCTTGATTCATGAATATCCAGTTTTCGATAAAATTTTTCCTCAAAGTCGGTGTTAGAGTCGGTGTTAGAGCGCTTGCTGGACCTAAGCCTTGCCCTGGTTGAAGGTGGATTGAAGGCATTGCATTGGCGAATAGGAAATTGGATTGCGCGACCGGTCCCCCAAAAGAAGCTAGAGCATAAACTGGTCTTTGGAAACCAATGCCATTGTAATAATGTATGACTGCGAACAAAAAATTGATTTAAATTTTCTGCACTCATTTAATTATGGTTTGTGAAAATTATTCATTGATTGTCATTAAATTCGTCAAAATTATTGGATTTTGGATTTTATTAAACTTTGAACGCCAGCGTAGATCGAATGCAAACAATTTAAATGTAATTGCATGTAGCTCTGCTATGAATCACAGCACAATTTAAACCCAGTGCTATGTATCGTTATCGTTGGTTAAAAATTAACACAATGGACTCCTATAACAGTATTTGATGATCAATCGTTCACTTGAAAGCTATGCATGTCTAGTATAATATATTCGAAGATAAAAGAAGATGGAAGAAAATGGCATACAAATTACGGATACTATTGATCTACAACTTTGCTTCCGCCGTTTTCCAATAGATGTCTCTAGGGTCAAGCACTGGTCGATTAAATCGTTTTATAACGATCTTGGACGTTTGTGGCAACTTTAACCTAACAAAATATTTGTAGAGATCTGTTTGCATCCCAAACATAGTCTTGACTGAAAATGTCACTTTTTGAGCCGAATTCTCGACATTTGCGGGAATGTCTCTAGGGTCAAGCACTGGTCGAATAAATCGATTAAATCGTTTTATAACGATCTTGGACGTTTGTGGCAACTTTAACCCAACAAAATATTTGTAGAGATCTGTTTGCATCCCAAACATAGTCTCGACTGAAAATGTCACTTTTTGAGCCGAATTCTCGACATTTGCGGGAATGTCTCTAGGGTCAAGCACTCGTCGAATAAATCGATTAAATCGTTTTATATCGATCTTGGACATTTGTGTCAACATTAACCCAACAAAATATTTGTAGAGATCTGCTTGCATCCCAAACATATTCTCAACTGAAAATGTCACTTTTTGAGCCGAATTCTCGACATTTGCGGGAAATTTTGCTTTTCTTTTTTAATTCCAAGAAAAGTGCGGCTGAGGCTCATAGATATTTGTAACCGTTTTTATACAAAAAAAACTTAAATTTACAAAAAAAAGGCGGAAGCAAAGTTAATATAATAATAAACAGATTTTGCTCATTGGTTTTATAAGTGCAAGTGTTAAATTCTTGTAATTGTTGCATATTTTTTAAAAAATGCTGTTAAAATTATCTAACACTACAGATTACAATAATATGATTTTATGTGTGCAAATTATTTTCTATAAGGGAGTATGAATTGGAAGTCGAATTTACTAACTATAGGGATTGATTTTACATTTTAATACTAATAGAGAGGCAGTTGTGTTAAAAATATAACTTTTTTCGCAAAGAAAAAATTCAGTTTTATATTAACTTTTTTTTTTACAAAACAAAAACTGCCAATTACATACAATATGTATCTATAGGGGAATTGTGAACACGTGCTAATGAACAGATGCATTTTATTTTGTTTTGGGTGCATGAATTTATAAAGAGAGATGTGCACAATTTTGCAACTAACATTTCGCTGCCACCAGTTGAGAAACTATCGAAAATCCAAGCTTCAGCAAAATCCTTACGAATTCTCATAGGACGCGTTATTACACTTGGTGCAAAACTGGGCGCAAACGCGCCAGCACTAATTGGCATTCCTGGTAAAAAACTATCGTCTACCATACCAGAACGGGCCCTCAAGAAATAATAACGTGGTATACCTATAAATAGATTAGCACCATTATATAAAAACCAAAAAAAAACATGCCTATTTGCATTGCCACAAACAGTTCGACAATAAGCAACATTCAATTGTTATGATGTTATGAGTAAAATTAAGTAAGCACATCGCAGGCACTACATACTTAAATATATATACAGTATATTGAGCAACTTTCAGGATTTGTACACACACGGAGCTTAAAATAAATAAAGTAATGCGTAATCGTTGCAAGGTGGATCATGCACTTTACCACATATTTGCGAAAGTTTCTAAAATAGCTGTTCGATTGTGCTCGTCTAACGTTTTTTCCAAATTATAAATAATTTTCTAATTCATTTGTTTGAATGGTAGTATTGAAATGTGCCTATCTAAGCGGGTTTCTGTTTTCTGAAAAAAGTTTTAGAATCTGAAAAAACAGTTATTTGTCAGTCAAGTCTCTCTTAATTTGGGAGAAAAATTTGGTTTTGAACTGTCGAATGTCGAGTCCACAAATAATTGTAAATGGTGTATTTTTAATGTAGTTATGTTAGTAGTTTGATTCCCCAATTAAATTTGCGTGATTTTATTGATATATTTAAATATATATTACTTTGTATTTTCGTATATCCAATTTTCCGCAAAATTTTTACGTAATATTGGTGCCACTGCTGGATTAGCAGGATGAAATGACTCTCTTGATGCTGCTGAGAAAAACATAGGTCGAAGATATGATGTACCCTTTCTATAACTGATTCTAGGCCCAGCATACATTCGAAAATCAATGTTATCATAATGATGGTGGCCATAATAACGTTTGCCTGCAAGTTTTAAGGATGTATCAATCAACTTTTTCGAAACAGTTTCTCAATGTTTGTGTTGAAAGGTTGGACAGCAACAAGATTGGTGTATATAATAACATTGTAAGAAATAATCTGAAAAACAGTTATTTGTCAGTCAAGTCCCTCTAATTGTGGAGAAAAATGTGGTTCTCCGAAAGAGAAACTTATCATTTTAAAACTTATCAAAAGGTGTATATTCGAATTGTTATTTTTGTAAGTTTCTTGGTTATTTTTTTTAGTTTTTTGTTTTACTTATTTTTTTGTGTTGCAACTAATGCTCTACATTGGTTCGAGTGCTCCGTATGCATACGATTCCTTAATATGTACACACGAAGTATGCTTTATTTTAAACCAACCGTTTAGTGTCATTTGTTGACCCATTTTCATACCAAATCCATACTTCATTGAAATTTTTACGCACTATGGGAATGGCTTCGGCTGTTTCGGTCGACACGCTATTAACAGCGAAACGATCTATGGAGTCTGTTTCGTCTATATGATCATATAGAACGTTTTCTTCTACTGCGAATGCTGTTTCAAGCATGTATATATGCTCAGCTAAAACCAAAAAGTATAACAAGATAAACATGTGTATAAAATTATAGGCGTGCTGTCTTGTACCACTTGTTCACTTTTATATAGATATTTGTGTAAATATTTAGTGTCCTCCACCGCGAATATAAATAAATCCAATTAGTCTAATTGTTTTAACGCTGTAATACTTATTGTATTTCATTCTTTGAAAGCATTACTTTTTTTTTGCAATACTACGCGCTTAATTTCCACCTCAGACATGCTAAATATTTACAACCGTAGTACCATAGGCAGCGCATGAAATCACTAGTAAAATTGTTATTTTTAGACACCACCATTAGGCAGAAGAGTCGCTGTAGTTGAAGCGCTTTAGTATGTTCGCTTATTTTGTTTTTGTTTTAGTTTTTTTTTGTAGCGCTTGAACCTAGTATTACGCAATATCCAAATCCAGCTTTCTAAAAACATTTTCCGTATCGGCAATACGCCATACGCTGAAGGATCAACTGTCATATCCGTAATATCACGATGCATAGGCTCATCATTAAGCGCAACTTCAAGAAACGCATCGTTTAGCACGTCATCGGCAAGTGCCAGTGGTGATGGGTATAACTCTTGGGTTTACATAAGTATGTATATTTATAACACTGATTATCAACAGTAGGCTCACATAGAGCTCTTACAATATAATATTAAAAATAAAAAATAAATTTCATTGCAATATGCACTTACCTTCGTTGTAGGGATAATTGGCATTTGTCATTGTTACCACACCGGATTCCTGACCCGGATAGCGTCCATAACCACGCATCCATGGTGTACTAGTCTCATAGTTGCTTAGCGTGTTGAAAATCTGATCTTTGGTAATATCATTACCCGATTTAAGTAATAGCACACTCTGGTCAACACCAAGTAAGCCGACAAATGAATCGGGATCTGTTTTGACATGTAACTGTACTTCCTCGCCCGGTTTCGCTTGCGGTTGTGCACTAATGTCGATCTATTCGAAATATTTTTAGAAAAACAAATTATTTTAAAAACATTTCTTCTAAAAAAACGTCAGTTGATTTACCGAATTTTCGAATTGTTTTTCGAAATTTATAGTCTTCTCTTCGAAGCGCAAATTATTGTCGAAGACATAGTGCACGTATAGACTAGCCTTCGGCACCATTTCGAATGTGGGCATAAATTTGATGGTCTGCGATTTCCTGCCCTCTGGCACATCGACATATTCACTCTTCAAGATATTGCCACGTGCTACAATTGTGTAAACAAAGTATGGAATATTTTCACTTGATTTCACCTCTACCACAACGGGCTTGCCCAGACGCGGTCTGTTAATAAATATGTAAGTAGATCAATAACAATACTTCACTGCTCACTGCTATTAACTGCAACGTTTGTGTACTTACTTTTCGGTGTTCACCGACAATTTTAGCAATTCTGGTTTATCAATGCTAGGTATAAATTTCGATATGGAACTTAGATATGATGTTGTATCTAAGAATTTGCATTTTACGGTGTAGTAACGGTCAGTTTCGGCCAAAGTAAACTCAAAAGTAGCCATGCCGTGTTCGTCCAGATTTGACTCAAATTCCAAAATGTTATTATCCTCCTTATGCGTTGATTCATCGTTAGATAAATAATCTCGGAATATATAATCTCGCGGGGGATTCACAGTCAATTTCGCTTTATTCTTTGCATCTTGCACCGGCGAGCCATCTACATTCTTCACAACAATCGTGACTTTGGTCGGTTTACCCGGTTGATAAGTGTTCGGCACGTTAACACCTTCGATGCGATAGCGCTCAGCATGCAAGTTAACAGTTGCTGTGGCATTTTGTGTATTACCAGTGAGCTTCTCACGCATCGAAGCAAATACTTTCAATGGCGGCACATATGTGCGTTCAGCAGTTATACCCAAGTCTTTAACTAAATCGAATTCAACGTGTCCTTTACCATCGACGTAAACCTCTTTAGATGACTCGGGTTGTATATTTGTGCCATAATAATGATGATATGTTGGTTTAATGTTTACCGTTGCCATGCCTTCAACGGATTTACCATAGGTATATTTTGAGCGCACGGTCACCTTAATAATGCCATCCGGTATGGCCACATCTTTGGCGGTCTCTACAGACACTTCAAATTTAGGCAATACATATTTGGCTACCTCAAAGGACTTCGACTCTGGTGATTGACCCTCTACAACAACCTCGATATTCCAATCGCCGAGCACAGGTTGTTCGGAGAGCTGAAATTCACCGGTGTAAACACCTTTGGTCAATTTGACATCCTGCAATTGTTTAATGCGATTCCGTGCGCCATCCTAAAAATGAAATTTTGTATCAGCAGCTGTTTAAAATGTTTACTTACAAATTATTTGCTTGAAATACGTACATTAATCACAATTGTGATGGGCTTGGCAATTTTTGCCGGACGTGTATTGGCATCCAAGAATAGTACACGAAACTGCACTAAATCACC
This sequence comes from Zeugodacus tau, assembly GCA_031772095.1. Taxonomy (NCBI): domain Eukaryota; kingdom Metazoa; phylum Arthropoda; class Insecta; order Diptera; family Tephritidae; genus Zeugodacus; species Zeugodacus tau. The sequence goes on along the minus strand of CM062651.1, from coordinate 73,724,223 downwards.
TGGTTTATAGGTGGCCTTATCGGTTTGTATATACGTGGCTGGTTTGTAGTCTGCATAATCCAGCTTTGTGGAATTCTCGAAGATGATGCCAGACACACCTTTGGCCACCAGACTGTAATCACCATCCTTTAGTTGTGGCACATCAAATTCAACATTTTCGGTGGACATCGGTTGCACCTCGACGGTTTTAGTCTCATTAAAGGAGGGACCCCTAATGCTAACATCAATTTTGGCAGGACCCTCCGCCTTGTGCACGGAAACGGCTACATTGTATTTAAAATTGGAGCGTATCTTGCCAGGTCCGATCACGGAGTAATGTCTGTGTAATGTATGAAATGGCAACGGGATATTTGTTTTATTATTTTTTAGTATATATACAGTATATTTCAATGTATTTTTTTTGTCTAATATAAATTTACATCCATGTCTAATTGTTTCTGTCTGTTGTACGCGGGTCAGCTCTGAGTTAAACCTGTTCATTACATTTATAATAAGTTTATCGAACCCTGTCTAAAATCTACAAACATGCAGCTCGTTTTTTGTTGTATTAATTTATGCACTTTTTTGCAGTTCGCAACAATTTATTTGTATTTACAAACAAATTTTAAAAATTTTAATAACATCTGATCGTACCAAGCCGATATAAATATTTTTTTTTGTTTTTGCAAACTTATAACTGACGTACAATCGGTTTCCAATAATCGATTGCTTTAGTGCATACTCTCTTCTTATATTTTTTCTGTTTTTTTTTTTCTTTCCATATCAGGTTATTGTTCATTTTTTATAAAAAAAATACTTATATACTAATCTCTCTCAAGAATATACTGTCTACATAGATTAATGTGGGGGAAAAACGTGTAGGAAGATTTCATTGTTTTTTCACTTAATGATCTACCTACAATTAAACATACATACATACATATGTATGTCTTGTCGAAATAAACAAGCACTTCAAACAAGTCTCGACTCATAAAGTTTGCTGCTTTGTTGTTGTTTATATTTCGTACAAATGAAAGTTAATCAAAAGAAGCTATCATCAATTTCTCGGTATTAATAAAGCCAATAGGTCAGCACACTTGATAACCTCTAGATTTAGGTATTCTTGGATTATATTTCTTATGAAGACAACTAAGACACACTTGATAACCTCTAGATTTAGGTATTCTTGGATTATATTTCTTATTAATTAATTAAACATATGTCTTATGGTGATAAGCGGTAAACTTTTAATATTTCATTTGAATGCAATTATCTTTAAAGAATTAATGGCTGGGTTTTTGAAGTTATCACTCAAATGTTGAATTTCTAGGAATTGGCAAGATCAGGTCACTACATATGCGTTATTCTACAAGATTTGATTATTTTTGCAACTAATATTATATAATTTTTGTATTTTCGATTGGTTATCATCATATATATATATATATTCTATATATTCTATTCTATTCTTCTATGTATATATATGAATTTAATATTTAAATATGCATGACATCTGGCTTGATTGATAGGGATGATCATATGTTTAAATAAAAATAAAAATAAAAAAACAAAAATAATAACAACAACAAGCAAACTGTGCTCAAATTCAATTTAGCCGGTTTTTTAAGTTTTTTTTTTATTTATTTGTTGTGAGAGAAGCTTTGCGCGAATGAAAACCAGCTGATACTGATAGAGATACCCGGTAGGAAATTTCTACGACACTGCAATAAAAAATAGTTTTGCGCTAATTTGGTTTAATTTTAATATATGTTTTGAGTAAAGCAACATAAATTTTGTACTTTACATTATTTCATATGTTAGTTCATGCAGTTTAGTTAGATATTAAATATAAGTAAAATGTTAACTAATTTTAATAATTGCTAGTAAATGATAATTATTGTTTATTTATTGTTGAATTTTCGCAACACGGTACAAAGAAATAAAAAAATATATATAAAAAAATCGAACTATACATGTGTACGTATGTATGTACTCGCTAAGTGCTACGTGCGCGCCCCACAATTGCGCTAGGGAATTCCCAATGTACAATCCGTATTAATGTTGTTTGATACTTTGTTTTATGTTTTTTAGCCGCTGGCATTGTCTGACGTAAATCATATGGAAATCATGTACAGATGCACATACACATGTACAAAATGAACAATTAAGCTTTTCCAGTGAAAGAAATGTCAAATAGTCAAAATGTGTTTGCACCATTAATTACTTTAGAAATATAAAATATTGCAGATTATTGTTGAACAAAGAACACGTTATTTGGTGTTTAATCATTAAATTGTAATTACTTTTTTTCTCAACTTTAAAATGAAATTTTTAGAGAGATGCAAGATTTATTAGCGATACGGACTTTAATTGATTTGCTTATTTTTTAAAAGCATGATTCAAGAGTTTTAGCACCTTTTGTAGGAATATCATTTTCTTTTAAGTAATCAAAGCGAATGTTTGTGTGTTTTCCGTTTGGAATTATTTTATTATTTTATTGATTATTTTATTATATGCGAGATGTGTTCAAAAAATGACGGGAATTTTGATTTTTTGTGTTAGGTGGGTTTTAAAATTTCAAAATTTCGTATTAAACAGTACAATATGTTTAAAATATTTTCCAAAATTATCACATTAATCCGAGTATAATTCTAAGAGGTATACTATTCGGTAGTTCCGCCCATCTGGCCACGTCAGTTACAATATTAAACTTTATACGCGTTTATTTCAAAACTCAATTTTTTAAGTCGGTGGGCACGATATCTCGAAAAATTATGAAACGACTTTATTCAAATTTTGCAAACTATTTTGGCATAATATTTTCTGGTTAATGAATGCAGGATTTTTTTTTATATTTTTATTACAACAATTTTTTAACCAACTTGTGTCGAAAATTTGACGAAGAAGTGAGTTTTTTTTTTGTTAAAAATCTGTCAAAAATATAAATTTTAATATTTTATTTTTTTCTTCGTTCATTAACTAGATTTATACATTTGCTAACGCAATATTTTGATTTATTGTTTTTAGATGAACCAATCATGAGTTAATATGTCCACGGCAAAACTTTTTTTTTGGACCCATCATGGGAGATGAGGTACCAACGCCATTTTTATTATTTTATTAAATATTAATTTCACAAAATACCATTTAAATATGTATCTTTGCTATGCTGAATTGTTTATGTGAAATTTATGATTGTGTATATTTAAAAAAAAAGTTGAAAAAACTCTCTTATTTTCAGCCTCTTAAACCCACATAACCCCTTAATGTTGTCGCCTTCAAAATAGTCCCCTTTCGATATTACGTACTTATGCCAGCGCTGCTTCCAATCGGCGAAACACTTCTCAAACTCGATTTGTGTGATAGACTTTGGCACTTCAAGCGATTTTTCGAAGGGCATTTAATGGATTATGGAAATTCACATGGCAGCATATCTAGCGAATATGAAGGCTGTGTCATCTCAGCAACGAAGTGTGAGCTTTTAAGAAAAGAAAATATTCAAGCTCTTGGAACTCGTCTAAACTTGGCGGCGGCCACAGACAAAATAAGCAATGAACACTGATTTTTGTTGGAAGTTATCGTATTTCAGACGCATGTTTATAAACGTAATAAAAAAATTTACAATTGGAATCTTCAAAACCAAGAAATTTTAAAATTCCCGTTAGTTTTTGAACACACCACGTATAATATAAACATTAAAGTTACTAAATTTGTACCAATATATGTATAAAGGTATGTTTGTGATTGAAAGTATAAAAAAAAAAATGAAAAAAATATATAAAAAATCAAAATAATAATTAATAAATAAAATATTATGATTTTCACTTACCCCGCTGCGCACACCAAAGCGACGATTTGTATGATACAAAACGCGGCAATACATAGCCGACGCGACATCTTGTTATCGTGCGATGCTTCGTTATGTTTTGTTTTCTAATTATGAACTCTTCGCTTTTGAATATCGAACTAAACTGTGATCTAAACAGATATAGAAATGTAAACAAGTTCGGAAAATATAAATAGGCCATACATAATTAATTAGGTGCATTTACAAATGTACATACATATGTATGTTCTACATAATAAACTGAACATTTTCTATTTCATTATTTTCAGTGCTGATTAATAGACACCTATGTATGTATGAATGTTTGTGAATAGTGTTTCATGGAGAAAGATTCATTTTTTAGACACGTAGACACATTTGTAGATACAGTGGAACTTCCATAACTCAATCTCTTGAAATGGCAATAGAAGTGAAATTTCATACAAATTTCCTTCCATAAATCGAACTTTTCGATCAGGTTATAATACATAATTTCAAATTTTACTATCGAGTCGGATTTTAAAAGAGTATCTCAATATCATATGGAGTTGAATTAAAAATATGATATTACACTTATAGATTGCATAAATCATGTAAGGGATGGGATACAGACGTCAAGAGCCAAACAATAGCAAACTGGAAGAAGCAAAATTACAAAATATATGTTTTAAGGGGCACACCTAGTGTGAAATTTCAAAAAAAAAAAAATCATTTTTTGTTTCATATTTCGGTAGATTACACCTTTAAAAATAACATATTAAAATTTCAAATCGATATCTCAAATAGTTTTTGAGTTATAGCAATTTAAAGAGCAGTCGCTCGGTAACAGTGAAAACGATCATTTTATCTTTAAACGCGTTTTTCTCGAAACAGCATTTTCCGAATTTGCTGCAGTGATTACTCAAAAACAAATGATCCGATCACTATCGAATTTTTTTTACATGTTCTATATGTATATAGTTCTCCGTACAATGACCTATCGATTTTTTTTACATGTTCTATATGTATATAGTTCTCCGTACAATGACCTATCGATTTTTGATCTGATCAAATTTTGGGTAAAAAACGACTATTTTTTAAAACGCCGCCATATTGTCAATTTTTGATTTTTTTTTATCGTAGGTCATTGTACAGACTATATTATCTAGTTTAACGAGACTTTTTTTTTAGATTTCATCCACGGAGAAGGCCGGAATCACTGCAGCAGTGAAGGGCCTTTTTTTCGCGCCGTTGGAGTTCGACTATAACTTAAAAAATATTTAATTTTTTTCTTAAAAAATTTCACTGTATATTCCTGAAACATATATAAATATATTCTTAAAATTTTGAAATAATTTTTAAAGTATTTTTTTGAATAAAAATTCCCAAAAATCACCTTTTTTTTAGGCCATCACACTAGGTGTGCCCCTTAACGCGTGTACATAAAACATTATGCGAAGTAAATAAATAAAACTGTGTATAAATCTATATTTTCCAGCTTTTGGAAAAATTTTATTTTTTAATGAAAATTTCTATAACTAAGTCTATCTAACTCGAAGTTTTTTTGTGGATTATGGTGATTCGAGTTACAGAAGTTCCACTGTACAGATGTATTTATATACTATGTGTTTTTTTTTTTAATCAAAAGCGATTTCTGCACTAATAATACATGCATGCTGTTGTTATTATATACATAATAATTTATTTATATTTCTCATTATCACAAACTGCATTTTTTTTTTCTTTTTTTCAAAGTTTGCTTCGCTATTTGCCGGCTAAAAGTTTTTTAATGTTGGCATGCAATCAGCAGAACGTTCGTTTTCAGCGCTATATTTATTGAGTTTGCTAATCAATTAGGCAACAGTAAAAGTAAGCAACAGAAACATAAATATGTAAATGCATATATAATATACTGTGTATATATGTACATATGAACATTCGCAGTGCAGTTGATTTGTTTGCGCTATCACTTTCCTGTTTCCTGCGCAAAATCAAATCGCAGTTTCAAATAAAAAATTATTTTTGATAAGTCTACTATATATGTATGTATGTATAATTCAAATGTTATATAAATGTATTATATTTTTTAAATATTTGCCAGAATGCTTGTTCTTGTTAAAAATAAATGTATATTTTGTAAAACAATATTTCACTTTACACTTTGCAATCAATCAATTATTTGTGGAATCACCAAACACACGCTCAATACGAGTTTGAACTATGAAGAATAAAGTTAAGCGTTCGCGACAACCGTTGGATTGCGAATGACCAGCAGCTGGCTGCGTACTCATGCTTATGGGCTTTCGTGAGGTATTGTGTTTCATTTGTTGTAAGTCTAGCTCACTTTTGTTTTATTATTTGTTTTTATACTCTTATTCAGTTTTTGTTTTTGTTTTTGTCTTTGTTTTCTTTTTAATTATCTCTTCACAAGAGCTTCTTCGCACTGTGTGCGGTTATTTACTTATGTTTTGGCTTGTTTGTTCATTTGTTTTAGTGCTTTTTGTTGTGATTTGTTTCAGTTGTGCTTTTGTTGTTGTTTTTTGGCTTCTGCTGTTATGTGTGTTTTTTTATACTCTCGCAACCTGTTGCACAGAGTATCATAGTTTTGTTCACATAACGGTTGTTTGTGTCACCAAGAGTTAGATATGGGGTTATATATATATAAATGATCAGGATGACGAGTGGAGTTGAAATCCGGATGTCTGTCCGTCCGTCTGTCCGTCTGTCCGTCCGTCCGTCCGTGCAAGCTGTAACTTGAGTAAAAATTGAGATATCTTGATGAAACTTGGAACACATGTTCCTTGGGACCGTGAGAGGGTTGCTTGAAAATGGGCAAAATCGGTCCACTGCCACGCCCACAAAATGGCGAAAACCAAAAACACATAAAGTCTCATAACTAAGCCATAAATAAAGTTATAATAGTAAAATTTGGAATAAAGGATCGCACCAGGAAGGGGCATATTTGGATGTAATTTTTTTGGAGAAGTGGGCGTGGCCCCGCCCCCTACTAAGTTTTTTATACATATCTCGCAAACCAATAGAGCTATATAAACCAAACTTTCTGCAGTCGTTTTTTTTAGCCACTTCCTAATACAGTCCAAAAATGAAAGAAATCGGATAATAACCACGCCCACCTCCCATACAAAGGTTAGGTTGAAAATTACTAAAGGTGGGTTAACTCACTAACGAAAAACGTCAGAAACACTAAATTTCACATAAGAAATGGCAGATGGAAGCAGCACTCAGATTTTTTTACAAAATTGAAAATGGGCGTGGCGTCGCCCACTTATGGGTCAAAAACCATATCTCAGGAACTACTCGACCGATTTCAATGAAACTTGGTTTGTAATAGTTTCCTTACCTCCCAATAATATGTTGTGAAAATCGCCAAATCGCTTCACAACCACGCCTACTTCCTATATACCAGAACTTAGAAGATGATCTGAATCGTTTACTTTACACTATATGTATAAAGTAAGCACTAGTGAAGATATCGGTGCAAAACTTTGCACAAATACTGTATTTATAGTGTGGGAGCCCCTTTCTAAAAATCGCCGAAATCGGACCATAGGTTTTCAAGGCCCCATATATCGAACATGAGGACCTCGGTGCTTCCAACCTAATATTAGGGTTTCCAACTTTCAATGGACTTTATACAATATATATGACGAATATGTGGGTCAAATTGTGTATTATATAATATAAATAAAGTTAAATAAATAAATTGCGAGAGTATAAAATGTTCGGTTACACCCGAACTTAGCCCTTCCTTACTTGTTTGTTTTTGTTTTGTATGAATATAGTGTTGTTTTACATACATATATACACCTGCATGCACATTTTGTATAACTGAAAATGTATATTTTTAACATTTGCTTTTTAATTGTTTGTTTGTATTGATTTTACTTTTCCTGCCGTACTTATTGTTTACATACAATTCTTGTTTTATTTACAGCTATATAAATATATGCATACAATCAGACGAGTTACTAGTTTTTAAACTTGAACCTTCGCTTTTCAGCTTCACCGCAATGTTTACATACATATGTATGTAACAGTTGTCGATAAGTATATCGATCACAGCTTGCTTGGAATTCCTTCTTACCTATGCGAGTACAGCGCAAAGTATGCTGCACTTTATGACCCCCCCAAAGAGAGATTGAATTGAAAGTTCAAAAGCACTTTGTAAGCCACTGTCTATGGTTGTTGTCTCTGTTGTAAGCTTTATACGTAAATTTTATGTAATTAATTATGTTAATTCCATATATAAATTTCCCTTTCTCATTTATTAGCAATACAGCGAGAGAGAGAGAATTGAGTAAGATAAACATGAAACAGCAAAGTCAAGGCTGGTAAACATCATTTTCATGAGAACAGATTTGCGAAATCTCTTTTCGCAGAAATTTACATGAAAGTGATAGTAAGTGATAGTGTTTATAAACAAAATTTATGTAAACAAAATTAACCATGAGTATATTATTATTCATATATAATTTTATAAGCACACAGTTAAGGCTTAAGCATGTGTGTGAGAATACTTTCACATACTAAGTAGATTGCAAGTGTATAAATGTCTGGTTATTCCCGAACTCTGCCCTTTCTTTCTTGTTGTTTTTGTAATACACATACATATACATATACATATATTTATATTTATATTATATATTTCAACTTTAAATATATTTTTGACTACACTTCTCTTCAAATCTGTATTATCGCGCTATGTGGAAAGCCTTGACTATCGCCTTTGGAATATATAAAGAGACTTTCGATTGAAGTAGAACCCACAAGTTGAGCTTTATTGCGATCGTAACTGTAGCTTGGCTCGGTCAAAAAAGGTAATTACAACTTGTTTGACACATGAGCCCTAGTAAATTTGGCTTTTATATATTTTCGAAGAATAAATTAATGGTATATTAATAATACTATAATGAAAAAATTGAACAGTAATATAGAATCGAAAATTTGTGTGCCAATATTTAAAGTATTCCCAGAACTTTTTATGCAAATAAGATTGTTTGTGTGTAGTTTTAAAGTGATAAGAATTATCTGCAGATTCCTGGAAATAATTCTCCAAATATATACAGTGCAACTTCCATAACTCGAAGTTCTCCATAACTCGAACTCTTGAAGTGGCAACAGAAAGCAACTTTCATACAAATTTTGTTCCATAAATCGAACTTTTCGACAAGAGCATAATATAGAATTTAAAAAACATCTTTTATCGTACGTCCATAACAAATTTTGCTATGTAACTAAATAAAACGGTGTATACATCTATATTTTACAGCTATTTGAAAATTACATGTTTTAATAAAATTTCTATAACTCGAAGTCTCTCTAACTCGAAGTTTTTTTTATGGATTATGGTGATTCGAGTTAGAGAAATTCCACTGTATATATATGTATGTATGTATATTTGTGCAATGATTTAAATCGAAAAGTGAAGTAAAAACTGTTTAAAATCAAGAACCTTGTTGTACAATAATTAAGTAAAAATTGTATGCTTCTATGTGCATTTTTTTTATTTAAAAAAAAATGAAACGATAACTGCATTATTTTTATAAATATATATTATATTTATATTAAAGTATACATGCAAACATATTTATATAAGATAAAAAGCTTATATAAATATATATATTTAATACATTTTGACATTAAAACCCAATTTTACTTTCTCAGCAATTGCATTTCAGTACTTGATCGCCTTTTAACCAGAATGGTCAAATATGCTGGACTGCTGCCTATATTGGGCTTACTTATTGTAGGTGCCCAGGCAAAAGGATATTATACAATAACGTCACCGGGTAGCGTAAGACCCAATTCTAAATTTAGTGTGCATGTGAGCGTATTTGATATATGGGAAAATTCGAGAATCAGTCTGACTCTGCAGGGACCACAATATGAGAAGTTGATCGAAGTTGTCGTGTCACCTAACTCTGGACAAAATGCAACATTTGAATTGGGTGATATTACAAATGGCGTATATACATTGATGGCTCAAGGTCTATCGGGAATTATTTTTGAAAATTCCACGAATCTGGAATTCGTAGAAAATCTACCAATGATTTATTTGCAAACCGATAAGGCCCTATACCGAAACAGTGATACTATATATTTTCGCATAATATGCCTAGATCAGTATTTGCTACCGGCAAAGGTCAATCAATCGCTATCAGTTGTTTTAAAGGTATATGAGATGATCTTTGTGACTTAATATAATAATATATGTGGCAATATTTGATACTTCTACCCTTATTTAAGTAAACTTAATTAAGCTAATCTCACATATTACCATGGATATATGTATATCAATATATATAATATGTATTTAAATATTTTGCCATAGGATTCACAAAATATTATCATTGAACGTTTCGATGATATTGCACTAAATACCGGCGTATACAAGGGTGAACATAAATTAACTGACAATGTTGTGCCGGATGAGTGGTCTGTACAGGTGTTTTTGGGGCAGAAAATGTTGGCGAAAAAATTCGTCGAGGTGAAGGATTATGAACTGCCACCATTTGAGATGGACTTGGACGCACCCAGTTATGTGACATTTAGAGAGGCGCAATTCGTGGCAAGTGTACGATTTCGGTAAGTTAATTCAAAAATATCTCTAATAACAAATTTAAAGAGAATATAAAAGTGAGAATAATCAAAAAAAAAAAATATCTTAACTTTAGCTTATTTCAAAGTTTAAGTAGAAATTATGGTTATTTCACTTTCTGCTTGTGCGCTAATCCAAGCCATATTACAATTATATATATATGTGAAACTGAAGCCGAATATTTTGATAAATATATGAATGTATGCATTGAAATTGTCGAAAACATGCTATATTGTACAATCATTTCGTATTTTCCAGCAATGAAGCAATGAACAGCCTGACCTCAGGGCGTTGTATATTAACCATCATATCAAAGACAAATGAAATCACATATAGGAGGATACATCATCTGAATAATTGCAAAAAGGGAATACCAGTGAATCTAAATAAACTTGAGAGAGTTATGCAAAACATTATGGTAAATGTCACTGTTCAATTTAAAGCACACGGCACACATACCGTTTCGAAGTTTGTGAGATTCGTACCCAATCTGTATATAATTAACATGCCATCCATGTCATACGAATGTCATGAACCAAATGAAGTATTCGTATACCGCGCCCATATTTACAACTATAATGGCAATCCGATTGAGGGGGGCGATCAAATTCGTGTAACTTTAAATCCGGGTACTAATGGAATGCCTGAGACATTTTTTAGCCACGTCAATGACGAGGGTTGTCTGGATGTGCAAATTAAATGTTCTAATTCTAAAATCACTTATGTAACTATCAACTACAAAGGCACACAAAGCAAACCAGGAATAATTGAACTTAAACAGCTTAACCGCAAAGAGGGACTTCATGTTAACACACAATTGTAAGATAATCGCAATACATGGACGTATATTTTATAAATATACAAACAGACGAATTACAAAGATAAGAAAATTTCATTTTATTTCAGTCCAACGATTGATAACGCTATTGAAGTGCAACTCGCATCGCGAGAGACCTTTAACAGCTTTGTATGTGTGATTCTCGGACGTGGCAATATTGTGTATAGTAATATCATTGACGTTCCCAACCGCGCCTGGAGACAAACACACACCTTTTCCATTACACCAACATACGAAATGATGCCGGAAGCACATATGTTTGTGTACTTCTTTAAAAACGGAAATATGGTTTACTATGAGACAACGTTTTCGGTGAAAAGCGAATTTGAAAATACGGTAAGTTAAAACAAGCATTAAGCAAGCAACAAAATAGGTATATACATTTGTATAATAAGAAACACTGAAATTACAGTTGATTCACTACTAATACATAATTACTCGAAACATAAGTGACATTATTTTCTCGAAGATTATAATATATATAAATGACTTCTCACGTATTTGTTTTAAAATGTACGCAGCTTTTCCTCGACACACCGGAAACCATAAAACCGGGTATTATTCTATCAATGAACGCATTTACTGAACCAAATTCTTATGTTGGTTTATTGGGTATGGAAGAAAACGCTTTCAACTTACAATCAGAAAACAATCTGAATGCCAAACAGATCTTCCGTGATCTATCAAATGTGCAATCGAAGACATCAGGTGTAATTGCTGGGCTTGTAACAATGACAAATGCAAATCACGATTTGGTTAAAAGTATTAGCAATAACTCTTTATATTCATCCATAAATTAAAATTCGAAAACTCATTTATAGTATACACACCCGTTATAAAAGAGAGAGCTCCAATTAGGAAGCAGACCACGCAACGTGATTATTTCGAAACGTTTGCATTCAACGATTATGTAAGGTACATAATTGTATTTTAAATTTTTTAGAAGGATGATTTGTAAAAACTCAATGATTACCATTTATTTTGAACATATTGCAGTGTTAGTGGTTTTGATGAAGTAGTTTTAAAGTTGCCAACCACTTTCTTCAAATCTTGGATCATTACCGGGTTTGCGATTAACCCAAAAACAGGATTTGCCCTTACGACTTCAAGGGCAATGAAAACTCTTAAGGAAATACATATTGATATCGACGTGCCGCAAGCTGTACAGCGGGGTAAGTAAACTGCGTAAAAACTATTTTTTTTTATTTTTTCTCTATTTGTTTTCTGTTGTACTTGACTTTAGGGAGCACCATTACTTTGAAAGCTGAAGTATACAACTATTCACGTAGAAGGACGCCAATATATGTCACTCTAGAAAAGGAAAAAGATGAGTTTGAATTCGTTAAAAATGTAGGAAAGATCAGTGAGACTCTGCGTACGGATATAATTTCACCAGGAAAATCCAAACCAATTAATTTCCAAATACGCCCGAAAGTGAACGGTATGATTACCTTGAAATTGACTGCTTCCTGTCCTTGGGCAATTGATGTGAACATTAAGAAGCTGAAAGTTGTAGGAAATTCACTCGGTTAAAGCATTTTTATGTGCACAAAATTTTATAATAAATATTCAATACAGCATACTACAACTGTGTTTCATTCGTTATATGTATAAAAAAACTATCAGGTTATAAATAAATTAATTATGAACTTACTGTCGTGTGGTTATAACTAAATTCCGTTGATTTAGGACACCAAAAATTATAAATAACTGTGCTTAAAAAAACAGTCGGTCAATTTCAAAACAAAAACAAGTAAGGAAGGGCTAAGTTCGGGTGTAACCGAACATTTGATACTCTCGCAATTTATTTATTTAATTGTATTAATATAACACACAATTTGACACATATTCGTCATATATATGGTATAAAGTCCATTGAAGGTTTGAAAACCCTAATATTAAGTATATTGGAGTTAGGTGAAGTTATAACCCGATTTCACGTATTTTAGGCACGGAGACATATTATTGAAAGAAAGATATTCCCTCCGAATTTCTTCAAAATATCTGAGAGACTTACCTATATTTTCGGTAAAAAAAAAATTAGAAACACTGTGGTCTTATGTTCGATATATGGGGCCTTGAAAATTTATGGTCCGATTTCGACGATTTTTAGAAGGACGATGCCACATTATAAATGTATTATTTTTGCAAAGTTCTGTTCCGATATCTTCACTAGTGCTTACTTTATATATTGTAAAGTATACAATTCAGATAGTCTTCAAAGTTCTGGTATATAAGAAGTAGGCGTGGTAGTGCACCGATTTGAACTATTTTCACAACATATCGTTGGGATGCAAAGAAAATATTACAAACCTAATTTCATTGATTTGTTTTTGACCCATAAGTGGGCGGAACCATGCCCATTTAAAATTTTGTATACCTTTTTGAGTGCAGCTCTTCTGTATCTTCTTTATAATGAAATTTAAGGTTTCTGTTGGTTTTCCTCACTGAATTAAAGCATTTTTAGTAGTTTTCAACGGAACCTTTGTATGGGAAGTGGGCGTGGTTATAATCCGATTTCCTCCATTTTTGGACTATATGTATAAGGAAATGCCTGGAAAAAACGATTCCTGAGAGTTTCGTTGATATAGCCTTAGTAGTTTACGAGATATATACAAAAAACTTAGCAGGGGCAGGGCCACGCCCACTTTCCCAAAAAAATTACATCCCAATATACTCCTTCTTAGAACAATCAAACAATTCTACCAAATGTCACTTTCATAGCTTAATTTGTGGCTTAGTTATAGCTCTTTATGTGCTTTCGGTTATCGCCATTTTGTGCGCGTGGCAGTGGTCCGATTCCGCCCATCTTCGAACTTAACCTACTTATGGTGCCAAAAAACACAAGTGTTCCAAGTTTCATTAAGATATCTCAATGTTTACTCAAGTTACAGCTTGCACGGACGGACAGACGGACAGACGGACGGACGGACAGACAGACATCCGGATTTGAACTTTACTCGCCACCCTGATCACTTTGGTATATATTACCTTATATCTAACTCGCTTAGTTTTAGGACTTATAAAACCGTTATGTGGACAAAACTATAATACTCTCTTAGCACCTTTTGCTGCGAGAGTATTAAAAAACGTAAGAAAACGATTTTCCACTTTCTTCACAATGTCATTTATGCGGTATAAAGCCCACTGGAAGTTTAATAATCCGAATATAAGGTATATGAGAGCTAGGTGAGGTTATGACCCGATTTTAACCATATTTGGTACAGATACACACTATTAGAAGAAAAAGATCCCCTCTAAATTAAATTAAAGTATCTGAGAGATTTACCGATATTTTCGGTGGAAAGAAACCCTTTGGTACTGAGTTCATCATGTTCGATACTCAGGGCATTGATAAGTTATAGTCCGATTTCGAAAATTTCCCCACAAGTGATGCCACAGCTCAAATATAGTATTTGTGTAAAGTTTTATTCCGTTATCTTCATTTGTTGCTAATGTATATATAATAAGGTGAAGGAATCAGATGGAATCCAAAATCGAGTTGTATAGAAAGTAGGAGTGGTTGAGAACCGATTTCGCCCATTTCATGCGCGTCATCAGGGTGTCAAGAAAATATTATATACCGAATTCCATTGAAATCAGTCGAGTAGTTCCTGATATATTTGGTTTTGACCCATAACTGGGCTATTTTCCATAAAAAAAAACTGAACAACTTTGTCGCAAGAGTATGAAAATATGTTATATATGTATTATAATTTCTTTTAAATCGAAGTAATTTCACACACACGAAATCACAAACAATAAAAGTGTGAGCTGTTCTAAAGTCTTTGATAAAGCCTAAGCATGAACACATGTCTACTATTTTTGTGAAATATAATTGATTTTCTTGGAAAACCCATATTTTTGTGAACTATGACAAATTTTCTGGAAAAAAACATTAATTATGTGTTTTGACACCAAATTAGCACTAAATTTATACAAATACATTTTATGTACATATATACAAATGTATATATTTATAATCTAAAGAGCCGCTTATATTTTACTGATAAGCTTATATTTATGAAATTAATATGAGATTATATTTTTTATTGTATATATACACATGTACAATTACATATACACATATACATATATTAATATAATATACTTTAACATCTTCTATAAATATTAGCAATGTCAGATTTTTAACTTTAGTGTTTCAGCACTTGTCGTTCGTTATGGTGAAACTTGCTGAGCTGCTGCCAATATTGGGTTTACTGATTGTAGGTGCCCAGGCAAAAGGATATTATACAATAACGTCACCGGATAGCATAAGACCCAACTCTAAATACAGTGTACATGTGAGTGTATCTGATGTACAGGAAAATTCGAGAATCAGTCTCACTCTACAGGGACCACAATATAACAAGTTTACCGAAATTGTGGTGCCACCTAACTCTGGACAAAGTGCAACATTTGAATTGGGAGATATTACAAATGGCGCATATTCATTGAAGGCTAAAGGATTAGCAGGAATTATTTTTGAAAATTCCACGAATCTCGAATTTGTAGAAAATCCACCAATGGTATTATTGCAAACTGATAAGGGAATGTACAAATTCGGAGAGACTATACAATTTCGTGCAGTATTTCTTGATCAGTATTTGCTGCCAGCAAAGGTCAGCCAACCGATATCTCTGGTTTTAAAGGTACGTAGACTTGCAAATAAATATATTTTATTATTATACTATATGAAATATATATATTTTTAAGAGCTTGATAACTTTTTTTTAAAAAAAAACGCATAAAATTTGCAAAATCTCATCGGTTCTTTATTTGAAACGTTAGATTGGTTCATGACATTTACTTTTTGAAGATAATTTCATTTAAATGTTGACCGCGGCTGCGTCTTAGGTGGTCCATTCGGAAAGTCCAATTTTGGGCAACTTTTTCGAGCATTTCGGCCGGAATAGCCCGAATTTCTTCGGAAATGTTGTCTTCCAAAGCTGGAATAGTTGCTGGCTTATTTCTGTAGACTTTAGACTTGACGTAGCCCCACAAAAAATAGTCTAAAGGCGTTAAATCGCATGATCTTGGTGGCCAACTTACGGGTCCATTTCTTGAGATGAATTGTTCTCCGAAGTTTTCCCTCAAAATGGCCATAGAATCGCGAGCTGTGTGGCATGTAGCGCCATCTTGTTGAAACCACATGTCAACCAAGTTCAGTTCTTCCATTTTTGGCAACAAAAAGTTTGTTAGCATCGAACGATAGCGATCGCCATTCACCGTAACGTTGCGTCCAACAGCATCTTTGAAAAAATACGGTCCAATGATTCCACCAGCGTACAAACCACACCAAACAGTGCATTTTTCGGGATGCATGGGCAGTTCTTGAACGGCTTCTGGTTGCTCTTCACCCCAAATGCGGCAATTTTGCTTATTTACGTAGCCATTCAACCAGAAATGAGCCTCATCGCTGAACAAAATTTGTCGATAAAAAATTTTCGAACCGAACACTGATTTTGGTAATAAAATTCAATGATTTGCAAGCGTTGCTCGTTAGTAAGTCTATTCATGATGAAATGTCAAAGCATACTGAGCATCTTTCTCTTTGACACCATGTCTGAAATCCCACGTGATCTGTCAAATACTAATGCATGAAAATCCTAACCTCAAAAAAATCACCCGTTATATATATGTATTTATGTACATCTTTTTTGTTGTCATAGGATTCGCAAAATACTACCATTGAACGTTTTGACGATGTTGTTCTGGACACCGGTGTATACAAGGGAAAAATTAACTTAGCTGAACAAGTCACTTCGGGCATTTGGGCCCTGCAAGTTTTCTTGGGGCAGAACATGTTGACGCATAAAACGATTGATGTGAAACAATATGACTTGCCTCTATTTGAAGTGGATTTGGATGTACCTAGCCATGTTTCTCTTAAAGATAAACAGTTTGTTATAAAAGTTAAAGCACAGTAAGTAGATTTATTTCCATTAAATCCCACATGCATACATACTATGTATATACATGAATGTTTGATTTAAAATGTCCTTTCGAACTCATGACGCTCATATGCATATTGTTTGCTTTAGAATTCTGTAAACATTTCTTTCGATATTGATAAAACGATTTTTTGGTAGTTACACCTTTGGGAAACCGATATTTGGCACCTGTGCACTCGCCTTCAATGTATCGAGGGATAGAACTGTTAGAAAACAATTTAATTTAGAAGATGGCCAGTTAGAAACTACAATAAAAACCAGAGAGCTTGGCACGAGACTAAGACTAAGACCCATTCCAATAGATGTCGAAGTGGCAGACATAGCAACACAAACCTCACGTAAAATCTCGAAAACAATACTAATTGTGGCGAATCATTATCGTATATCAACACCGGATGTTACTCACGAGTGCAGTGGACAGGATGAAACATTTTTATATCGAGCACAAATTTCACAAAGCAATGGTAAACCGATTGACACTGAACGAGAGGTTTACGTAACAATTGCTGCGCGTACAAAAGATGGCGACACAACTGAAACGGTATTAGCTTACGCAGAAGAAAATGGCGACGTTGACGTGGAAATTGAATGTGGAAACAATGCCAACATAAATGTAACCATCAAATATGACAACGCAGAAAGCACGGGCCTTGTACAACTATATCATCAAGATGAAAGCGGCGAAGGAGGAATATATGTTAAGACACAATTGTAAGTTTACGAACACTTTTTTCTTCATATTCACAGCTATTACCTATGTATATTATATCGCAAAACGGTTGTGTATTTTTTTATACTCTCGCAACAGAAGTTGCTAAGAGAGTATTATAGTTTTGTTCATATAACGGTTGATAGATATAGGGTTATATATATCAAAATGATCATGATGATGATCCGTATTGAAATCCGGATGTCTGTCTGTCCGTCCGTCTGTCCGTGCAACGGATAACTTGAGTAAAAATTGAGATATCTTAACGAAACTTGGAACACGTATTCTTTGGCACCCTGAGCAGATTGTTTTCGAAGATGGGAAAAATCTGACCACTACCACGCCCACAAAATGGCGAAAACCAAAAACCTATAAAGTGTCATAACTAAGTCATAAATGAAGTTATAAATGTAAAATCTAGGAAGGGACATATTTGGATGCAATTTTTTTTGGAAAGTGGGCGTGGCCCCGCCACCAAATCGGTTATTTGTATATATCTCACAAACCAATGAAGCTATATAAATAAAACTTTCTGCAGTCGGTTCTCTTACGTACCCCACCACACACCATGAAAATAGTTGAAATCGGATAATGACCACGCCCACCTCCCATACAAAAGTTAGGTTGAAATCTCTGGCTTCACTTATGACAAAATTGTCGAAAACGGACTATAACTTTTCAAGGTCCCAGATATCGAACATGTTGAACTCAGCGCCTAATGGTAAATTTTAACCGAAAATATGGGCAAATAATAGTGTGTCTCTGTTCCAAAAATTATTAAAATCGGGTCATAACATCTCCTAGCTCTCATATACCTAATTAAAGGTTTTCCAAGAATACGGTAGGCGCATATATGTATTGGTAAATATGTGAGATAGTAAAATTAAGTGAGCGTATAGTCTTGGATATAGTGTGAAAATGAATGAAATCGGTTCAAGAATTACCTCAGCTGTCATATCCATATATGATTTTTTTCCTTTTAATTTCAGTCCCACAGTTAACGAACAGATGGAAGTACGCCTAATAACGCCTGAGGCCTTTACCAGCTTTGTATGTATGATTGTGGGACGTGGCAATATTGTGTATAGTAATGTCATCAAAGTTCCAAACGGCGGCTGGACAACAACACACACTTTTTCTGTTACACCAACTCACGAAATGATGCCCGATGCACATATTTTTGCTTATTTTTTCAAAAACGGAAAGATGTTTTATTACGAGACAACATTTTCGGTTATCAATCAATTTAAAAACACTGTGAGTACAGAAGTTTATATAAACGTTTGGAAGAACAGTACTGTCCAAATTTGTTTTTGTTAATTAAATCAGATTACACTAATCTGGACTCTTTCGGTAATAGATTTCGATCGATGCTAACGAAGTGGTCAAACCGGGAACTTTTATTCAATTAAGTGTTGACACGGAGCCAAATTCATACGTTGGCTTATTAGGTATGGACAAAAGCGTCTTGCTACTAAAGGAGGGCAACGATTTCAACGCCAAAGCAATTTTTGATGATTTAAGACATTCCTTAGAGAAGAGTAAAATATCAGGAAGACATGGACCGGGTATAATATCTGGTCTTGTAACAATGACGAATGCCCATTACATAGGTGAGACTATAATATTTATTGTTGTTTGTTAAATATTTAATTTTTGTATATTTTTCTAGAGAATAAAAATTTAGGAGAGCTGGGTCCGGTGAATCAGCGAAGCAACAAACCAATCATTCGTCGGAATTTCTTTGAAACCTTCGCTTTTATCGATTTTACAAGGTATACAAATATAACCAATGTAGGATAAGTGGAATATGTTTGGAATTTCCAAGTCTAATTTTTAATAAGTATATAGTATAGTAACTAACCAATTGTTGGACAATAATAGCAAATAGTTATATGTTAGTAAAGCACATTTAATAGGTGACAGCATTATCCCGAAAAACTTATGAAATCCTTGGTTTGCTTAAATTTTTTACCTCAGTATCAGTATATGATAAATAGAAATGTATTTCTAATTTCAGTGAGGACGGTCATGATGAAATACAACCAAAAATTCCTGACACTATAACTACTTGGGTGATTACCGGCTTTTCTCTCAATCCAAAGACTGGCTTTACGCTCACAACAACACCAACGCATATAAGGACGTTCTTGAATTTTTTCGTTACCCTTAAACTACCACAATCGGTGAAATTAGGCAAGTAAATGTAAATTTCAAGCTACTGACATTTAATCAAATGTACATATTGCTTTTCATATTTTATAGGAGAGATTATAGAACTGGAAGCAACGGTATTTAACTATTCTCCCACAAATGTACGCGCTTCGGTCACATTAGAAACACAAAACGACGAATTTGAATTCTTTTCAAACCCCAATGATAAGAAGCACACCGTGAGAGCAGAAGTTACAAAAGAAAGAACTAAAACCGTTAAGTTTAAAATACGTCCCAAAGTGGTTGGAATGATAACGCTCAAAATTACAGCGCAATCGTTGTTTGCCACCGATGTAATTGTCAAAAAGTTAAAAGTCGAACACGAAGGTATCCCGGTGTTTGAAAATAAAGACTTCTTCATTAAAGGAGATGAAAGTAAACCGTTTCGTCTGGATATACCACAGAACATTGTGCCCGGTTCAGAACATATTGAAATATCTGTTAGGGACTTTGTAATGGGGTCTATGTTGAATTTGATTAATAATGGTGAGAACTTCGATCAGCTCATCACTAGTCCAACAGGATGTGGCGAACAAAATATGGTGCACCTAGTACCAAATTTGATGGTATTGAAATATTTACAGGTGAGATATGCGTCCAAGGACTACTACATGTATATAGTCATTTTTACATTATTTTACTTAAACCATAAATGAAAACCTCACTCGTATTTTACTACTATCACCACTTCTCTTCTAGAGCACAAGTGCTTCGAATCAAGCAATTGTACAATTGGCAAAAAGTCATCTGCAGATTGGTTATCAACGCGAACTCACCTACAAAGTTTCAGATTATTCGTATAGCACTTGGGGCAAAGCTCCCGGTAATACTTGGCTAACGTCATATGTTATTCGCATATTTAACGAGGCAAAATCTTTCATCTACGTGGACGAAAATATTATTAAGAATGGACTCAATTTTCTAAGGAGCAAACAAGAAGCTGATGGAAGTTTCAGAGAAGATGGCAGTCTATATGATTTTGTTACTCTCAATAAATTAAGTGTCACTGCATCTGTGTTGCTTACTTTTCTGGAAAATAAGCAATACTTAGATCAATACAAGAAGGTCATAGATGATGGTATAAAATACATAACAGCGAACGTAAAGCAAAATAACGACATGCGTGCGAAAGCATTGTCTTTATATGTGTTGCATCTGCGCAATGATCCCATGGTTGAGGAGCTGCTAAATATATTGGAAAAGAAAGCAAAAACCAGCGGTGACCATAAATGGTGGCAACATACTGATTCACCAGCGAATATTGATGTTTATGTAACAGGTTATATATTGATGACAATGATCGAATTAAATAAACCGGTTACACCAATTATCAAGTGGATAGTGTCAAAACGAAATAGTAACGGTGGTTTTGCATCCACTTTCGAAACTGAAGTGGGGCTACGTGCTTTATCAATCTATGCCGCCAGATATAGGGAACATGGCAGTACTTTGGAAATTGATGTTTTCTCGCACAATCAACTGGTGCACACGTTCAAAGTTGGCGATAAGAATAAAGATATCAACAAACTAATTGAGGTATAGACTTGAAAAAAAAATATAAAAACTATTGTTATTTTTTAATAATTTCTCAAATTTACAGCTTCCTAAGAATACGCGAGAATTGCAGTTCACTGCAGCAGGAAGCGGCACGGCGACTTTCCAAATATCGTATCATTACAATACTTTGGAACCCCAAACTGGTGTTTTCACCATAAACTCTACCATAATAGATCCCAACGCTCCGAGAAAAACATTACAAGTCTGCATGCAATTGGTTGGTAAGAAAATTGAAAAATCCAATATGGCAATATTGGAGATTGGTCTCCCAACAAGTGATGAAGTTGACCCTAACTGTTGTGACGTTAAGTTGCTGAGACAAGCAAAGGTAAATAACGAAATATCATGCTAGACGGTCAAGTTTTGAAAATCAAATGCGCTAAATAGGTCAATAATATGTATAAAATAAATTAATCGAAAGTATTATCCATATTCCCAGCAACAAAAGCGTTCTTAGAAAAAAGGAACAGTAGTATAATGAAACAAGTTTAATTAAATCAAGAAAAGTGATTTTTACATGCCGTTAATTCAATTTTAGACATCTGCATTTACTTCTTATTGACATGTGTTAATATTTGTGTTTTCTTTCAAATTTTCAGAAAATTGTGCGAAGATCAAAACAACAAATTCACGTGTACTTTGAAGGTATAAAGAAAGATGACAGTGATTGCGTTGATATACCAATGTTGAAACAATTTGATGTGGACAATCAAAAACCTGCGGGGATTGTCATATACGATTACTACGAAAAGAATTTGGTTGATAAACATTTTTACCAAGTAAAGCCATAAATTTACACCAATCATTTGTTGTATGTATGTAATTTTATAAAACTAATAAAATAAAACGAGTATTGAAATGTGCAATTATTTGACTATAGTAAACGAAAAATTTATGCACAGAATTTTGAGTAGTAGATATTCGTTAGCACGGCGGGCAGCGTATAAAATTGCAAATGGTTTATTTAAATTTAGTAGACATTTATAGAGAAATTTCCAAAAGTCTACAATATTAATTAATTAAACCAAATTAAGTTACATATTCAAATTTACATATTCAAATCATAGACCAAAACCCACAAGTGGTTTTGAACTTTGCAAGGCAAAAGAGCTTTGGCGACACAATAACTTAACTTAACTGCTATTAAAAGAAAAAAGCTCAACACCAAATACCAGCTTACCAGCATTGCAGCCAGTTTCATTGCGAACACTTAGCCTGGTCAAAATCAGTATCGAAACGGAACGCAACACGCGAACAACATATAAATCCGCTAAAAGCGCTGGCGCACAGTAAACGCGAGTTACGTTGTGAGTAGAGTAGCTGTGAATGTGAATGTGTATATGTGTATTACAAAATACGACAATTGCAAAACACGCACAAGTTTAGATATATATGCATACATACATATATATATATATATGCATATTTAATGAAGGGTTGCAAGCCAACGCATACAAATTAAGTCAATGAGTTTGTTTAATAAGAAAATGCCAATTGTGAACGGTGAATTAGCCAATGAGCGTAGCAGTGATCGCATCATCGCATCAATTTAACAACAACAACGACAATAACAAGCGTAGCGAGTATCTTAGCAACAAACAAACACCACACCAACCACAAAAGTCTAAAGCAGACATTAAGAAACCTAACAAAATTTCAATTATAAAGCATAAAATATAGTTTATAAAAAAATACGCGATATAGTAAAGTTATACGTGTTCATATGTATGTTCATGTGTCGGCTGTAAACATTCGTATTTGCAGTTATTGTGATCAGTTAGTATAAAAAATAAAAAATAAAAACAAAAACAAAATATGTTATGTTATCAGTGTAAAGTGCCGCTCAACTGCCGCTGCCACCACCGCCTCAACTTGGTGCTGTTCGTCTTCCTCGCAACGCTGCTGCAACGCGCACAGTTGACAGCTGGTCAGGGGTCAGTACAAAAATGGTTTGACTTATTATATATGTACCTGTGTACATATGTATATATGTATATATTTATATAAATATGAAATTATACAAAGCACAGTGAAAAGTGTTAGTGTATGCATTAGAATTGTGAGACGAAAATGCAGAGCAATTTGAGCAGAGTGTTTGGAATGTATGAGAATGACGAGTGCTCGCTTGTGTAGCAAATTGTTATTTACATATGTACATATGTACATACATATGAATATGACTGCACGTAGGTGTTACAACTCACGTTCAATATGTGCACATACTAGTTGGTAGATGAATGAAATTGTTGTTGTAAACATTGTTGTTACAGCTGCTAGTCAAGTTACAATAATGCAAATTAGTCACATTCCCTGTTCATTTGTTTCTATTTGTTTTTCACAATAGCTATTTGCAATGTTCTCCCAATTGTCGTGTTATATTATATTTATATGTATTTAACATTGAGTCATTCCAAAAGTTTCGCTTTAAAATCGCATTCATCGCATGTTGACTTGTTTTTGGTCATGAAGTGATCTCATACGGAGCGCAATGTGTACTTTAGTGTGCGGCCGTTTGCCGCATGCTCTGACGAAACAAAAGACTTAAGCGACGAACGCGCAAATTAAGCGAACAACAGAAATGGGCAACAGCAAGAAACGGCAAAAACGAAACAAATGCAGAAAAACAAGAACTGAAGCGGAATGAAATCATGGAATTCCATACAAATTCTTATGACTGTGTTAATACTTAACTGTTATATAAAAAATAATAATTATCGCAAATAATTAATAACGAGTCAACTTAATTTATTTTTCTGTAATTTTTTTTATTTTTTTTGTATTTTAATTTATTTATTTTATTTTATGTTATTTTACTTTATTTTATTTTATTTTATTTTATTTTATTTCATTTTATTTTATTTTATTTTATTTTATTTAATTTAATTTAATTTAATTTAATTTAATTTAATTTAATTTAATTTAATTTAATTTAATTTAATTTTATTTTATTTTATTTTTTTTTATTTTTTTTTATTTATTTTATTTTATTTTATTTTTTTTATTTTTTAATTTATTTTATTTTATTTTATTTTATTTCCTTTCATTTCATTTCATTTCATCTCATTTTATTTTATTTTATTTTATATTATTTTATTTTATTTTATTTTATTTTATTTTATTTTATTTCATTTTATTTTATTTTATTTTATTTTATTTTATTTTATTTTATTTTATTTTATTTTATTTTATTTTATTTTATTTTATTTTATTTTATTTTATTTTATTTTATTTTATTTTATTTTATTTTATTTTATTTTATTTTATTTTATTTTATTTTATTTTATTTTATTTTATTTTATTTCATTTTATTTTATTTTATTTTATTTTATTTTATTTTATTTTATTTTATTTTATTGTATTTAATTTTATTTTATTTTACTTTATTTTATTTTATTTTATTTTATTTTATTTTATTTTATTTTATTTTTTTAATTTTTGCAATTGTTATTGAAGTGCTATATACGCCTACATGTAGGCAAACTATGCGTAAAGCAGTCATTGAAACTTGTCTTTAATAGGAAACAAAATGTATGTGTAAACTTCGTTCTTATAATTGCAAAATATCATGAGACATCATGTAGGTTTTCGTAAATTCGTTTTTATATATATTTTAATCAAATACTTTTCAGTAATTAACTGACGTACAAATAAAGTGATGTGCATATTTTTGTATGATATACATATAACAGCTGCCTACACCGGTTTAAAATTTTTCGAATTTCTACAATTCGGAGTCTCATGACAGCTGCGTAGTTAATTTTTTACTTTATTAATTAAATACGTTTGAGTTGTGAATATGTGTAAGAGAGTTAAATTGATTTTTTTTTGCGTTGGCAATATTTTTATACTTAACTTTTTATATGTATTATATATGCATATGTACTTATATATCTGATTTTATTTCAAATTAAATCATATATATACTTTGAAGAAAATGTGAAGTAAGTTGACGTTGAGCAAGACCAAAAGCTCCGTCATGATTGGGAAAGACCTCTCTGAGCCGTTCGATACCAAACGAGGTTTCAGACAAGGTGACTCACTATCGTGTGACTTCTTTCACTTAATGCTGAAAAAAATTATACGAGCTGCATAGCTAAATAGAGAAGGTACAATCTTCTATAAGAGTGTACAGCTACTGGCGTACGCCGATGATATTGATATCGGAAGGAAGGTTTGTACTGCTTTTTCCCGCATGGATAAGGAGGCGAAGCAAATGGGTCTGGAGGTGAATGAGGACAAGACGAAATATCTCCTGTCATCAAGCAAATAGTCGGCGCATTCGCGTCTTGGCTCCCACATCACTGTTGACAGTCATAACTTTGAAGACGTAGATAATTTCGTATACCTGGGAACCAGTATCAACAACACCAACAATGTCAGCCTCGAAATCCAATGCAGAATCAATCTTGCCAACAGGTGCTACTTCGGACTGAGTAGGCAATTGAAAAGTAAAGTCCTCTCTCGGCGAACCAAAATCAAACTCTACAAGTCGCTTATCATTCCCGTCCTGCTTTATGGTGCAGAAGTTTGGACGATGTCAACATGAGAGTTTTTGAGAGGACAATTTTGCGCAAGATTTATGGTCCTCAGAGTATTGACAACGGCGAATACCGCAGACGATGGAACGATGAGCTGTACAAGTTATACGACAACATTGGCATAGTTCAGCGAATAAAAAGACA
The DNA here is from genome assembly GCA_031772095.1 of Zeugodacus tau. Classification (NCBI taxonomy): domain Eukaryota; kingdom Metazoa; phylum Arthropoda; class Insecta; order Diptera; family Tephritidae; genus Zeugodacus; species Zeugodacus tau. The sequence goes on along the minus strand of CM062651.1, from coordinate 73,697,866 downwards.
GCGGCTACGCTGGCTAGGTCATGTTGTCCGGATGGACGAAAACACTCCAGCTCTGAAAGTGTTCGATGCAGTACCCGCCGGAGGAAGCCGAGGAAGGGGAAGGCCTCCACTCCGTTGGAGGGACCAGGTGGAGAGCGGACTGGTTACACTTGGAATCTCCAATTGGCGCCGAACTGCTAAGGAAAGAGAGGAGTGGCGCGCTCTCACCGATTCGGCTATAACCGGCTAAACGGTTCAACGCCAATCACATACATACATATGTGGTGTGTTCAAAAAATAACGATTAGAATTTCGATTTTTGAAAAATATATATTATATTAATTCGTCTACATTAATGTTGTCGCCTTCAAAATAGTCTACATTCGATATTTTGCACTTATGTCAGCGCTTCTTCCAATCGTCGAAACACTTTTTAAACACGATTTTTGAAATTACCTTTGGCTCTTTCTTTCGAAAGATTCGATTTCTCGTATGCTTGTAAAACAACGACACTTTAAGGTTCTCTTTATATTTGGAAATAGGAAAATCTCACACGGAGCCTTTTCTGGAGGCTGGGTCATTGTTAAAGTATTATTTTTGGAAAAGAATTCACGAATAAGCAACGAAGTGTGTCCAATCTCCAAACCTATAAAATTTTAAATTTCAAAATTCCCGTTATTTTTTGAACACATCACATATAATACATATAGCAATTTATATTTGCAGGTGTACATATATGTATATGTATATACATATGTATATATAACTACAAAACAAAAATTGATTATTATTAACTTTAATTGGCCACAACGATTTCTTTTTCGATACGCAACAGTTGCAATTTTACACTTTGCAATAGGAAACATAATTAATTTCTTTTTCTTCTTCTTACATAATAGATAATCAAAGCGCTTGTGGCAACTGCGGTCAAATCGGGTTTCGCTGATTGTTTTGTATGACAAAATAAAATAAAAACATTAATATGTATAAATTAACAAAATTTTTCAAATATTAAATTTACTGATGTGTTTCCTATAAGTATTTAAAAATAATAATAATTTCATTGGTAACTTTCAACCGTTGACCCAATTGCACTATTGCTGTAAGCCGCATATAACATTAGAATGCGTGCACAATACATATGTACATATATCAGCATGTAAATATCTAGCAAAATGTAACTATTGACTGTTAGGACTTACCTTTACCATTTTCGATCAATCCCACATGTGCTGTTTGCGTTTTATTCTCAGTCAGCTGCTTCCTACATAATTATTTATTTGTGGTTATAAGCACACAAAGCACATATGTTTGTTTGTTTATATGTACCTTATACATGTATGTATGTAAAGTGAAATACGCCAGCGCTATGTCTGCTATTACGAGTGGTAACTTAATCTGACCAAAAATGTTCACGAGTCATAGATATGTCCAGTTAGAAGACCGCTAGTTGCAAAGTAAAAGAAAAGAAAAACATAAATACAGAGTATGTGCACATAAATAGCAGAAAATAATGTCCATATGTTTGTATGTACATACATATGTATATGCGCTTGTATTGCAGACTGGAATTTAGCACAGACACAAAAAAAAGTGATAATAATAATTAAATACGGTTTCTTTTGGTGTTGCTGTGGGAAAAATATTTCTGGTCAAAAAGCAAGCTTAATTAAACCGCTTATAAAACTTTGGCGTTAAAAAAATAATATATAATAATAATATATGCGCTAGGGTGAGACGCTTTTACACAACTGATTTCACGCAATCAAAATATAAATATAAAAATATATTTTTCTTATCGCTAACAGCACAAACAAATAATTGACTCCATATGCATACATATAAACCTACAGATAACAATGCATTTCAAAAATATAATATTTTATAATACGCCGAACAAATGATTATTATAATTATCGGTGAACCATGTGAACAATGTTTTGTTTACATGCAGCTCCCAAGGTATATGTATATTCGCACAGACTTGCAACAGTTTGCACAATTATGATAATTATGTATGTACATCCGCTTCCGCGCGGGGATTGATAACAATACATTCACATACATATATTGTGGTTAATGGCGCAGCTATTTCAATTTACATATGAATACAATATGAACAATATGAATAGTTATCCGCTAAATGAAGGGACCAATAAATTTAAAACCAACTCGAAAAGGGAAATGTATTTTATGAACAGCTATTGTAAGGCAAAAAAAAGGAATATTTTACTTCATTCACTTAATTAAGTCAATTAGCAAAACGATTACACTAATTGCTACTCAATTAAGCGGGGGTAAGGTTTGACAACTTTTTTTTCCATTTTTTATTTTTATTTTTTTTTTCTGAACCATCAACATCTTAAGAATATTTGAATCGATTTTCCCAAATATGTCATTTTTAAAGTCGGTGACCAGCCTACAGAAAAAACTACTGCATCGACCGTTTTGAAATTTTGTACAAATATTCTACATATACATATATAGCTCTCGAATGACGTAGAGTTTTTCCAATTTTTTTTTTTTAATTACTAACAATTTAACAATAACAAATAGGTCGGTTTTTCGTCTAAAATCGCCATTTTGGCTTGAAAATGGTACCAAAAATTGTAAAATTGAAAAATTAAAAAAAAAAACTCGACGTTAATTGAAAGATAAACTAATAAACTAAAGAAAGTATTTTGATTTTTTGGATTCAGATGTGAGTCCAGTGATGCTGTAGACTGGTCACCGCACAAAAACTTCTTTTCGAGGTGCCTCGACGATAAATCCGTTATTCCTCGCTATTATTCGATAAAACTTTTTTTTAAGTATCCTTCAAATGTTGTACTTTCATATAACAATAAACAAAATAAACCTACAGCAATAATTTTTTCTAAAAAAATTCATGAAAAAAGGTATTTTTTCGACGAAACAAACCTTACCCCCCTTAATTAGCGGATTCGGTATTTCTGACCTATATAGTCTTGATATGTTATCAGATAATGGTTACAAACAGTAATTAATTGAGTAAACTGACAAATAGTGTAGATATTTTTCTAATTTCCTTAATTAACCGACTTAATTGAGTGTAAAATAGCTCGATTTGAATAACTGGAAAATACAACTATTTTTATTTCAATATTTTATTTATATATGTATATTTATGAGATGTCATTAGTAAATAGCAGTATTATCAAGCATAATCAAAACATGTTTTTCGATTAATGGACTATGTAATTATAGCCTTTTCGCACAGCAGTTAATTGTTCAATTAATCGAGCTTTGCTCGTCTAAAGCGCTGATCGATTTGCCATACAAAAGAAAAATCTTATTGTACTACATTAATTTTTAATTGAAGACCAATCGTCTTGAAACCGGAATGCAACTCTGTGGGTTGTTGACCACGCTGGAAATTTATTGGTCATTATTGATAAAGTAGCAGTTAGCTGATGGAACTTACCAGCTTATAATAAACAGCAAAAAAATGTGTAACAGCTAATTGTTAAACGAGTAACTGGCTGTGCGAAAAGCAAAAACTGATTTCTCAATTATAAACTTAATGCATTAAATTAATTTGGTTGTGCGAAAAGGCTATTAAAATATTGAAAATCAATTTTATTTTTTCATTTCAATATTTTATTTGCCGATAAGTATATTTATGAGATGTCATTATTCGATTAATGTGTGGGACAATTTATTAAATTAAGTTATATTTCTTCCTAAATAAATTTGAGTCATAATTGCGATGTAAACAGTCTACGAATTTTCTCTGGAACTTGCAGTGAAAACATTCCGCGTCAAGACTGTTGGAATAGTTTTTAAGGCTTTTCAAATCACAATCGATTATTTTGGACACGTGAACCCTATTAACTAGATTTAAATTAGCAATAATTATATATTGGTATAATATTATATTTTGTTTTATTTTCTACCTACAGTATCTATTCAATAATTGCGCCCAACACACTGCGGCCCAACTCACAGTACCATGTCGCTGTGAGTGTACATAAGTCGCCAGAACCTGTCAAAGTGAAGCTGGGCATAATTGGTAGCAGCTATACCGATTTTAAATTTGCCGAAGTGCGACCATACTCAACGGAGCTGGTGCTTTTTGAGGTTTTTAAATATACCATTTTTACTGTATCTATAAATTATCCCAACTTTAAATCCAACATTAGATACCGGCGCTGAAACGTGATCGCTACAACTTAACTGCTGAGGGTGTCAGTGGCGCCATATTCACCAATGAAACGCAGCTGAACTTTGACACAAAACAGTTCACAGTATTGGTGCAAACCGACAAAGCCATTTATCGGCCTGGTGACTTGGTGCATTATCGTGTGCTGGTTTTGGATGCCAATTTGAAGCCCGCACGAAATACTGGACGTGTGCAGCTAATAATACGTGATGCTGGCGATAATGTCATACAAAACTACCGCGATATACGTCTAACTAATGCCGTTTATAGCAATGAGCTACAATTGTCGGACTATCCAAAAATGGGTGAATGGTCGCTGAACGTTGAGGTGATGGAAGAGTCTCACCGTAGCACTTTCGAGGTGATTGAGTATATTTTGCCAAAATTCGTGGTGGACATAGACACAGCGAAACATGCAATCTACAAGGATGGCAAAATACGAGCCACCATCAAGGCACAGTAAGTACGCATAGCACAGAAGTATGTATAGTGGTTAACAGCTCAGTTCGTGAAGCGAAATGGTTGTTCTATTGCAACGCGTTTATAATATATATGACTTATGTCGACGTTAAATGGATATCTATTATAAAATTCGTATTTTTCTAGTTATGCCTACGGTGAACCAATTAAAGGCGAGGCTACACTCTCCATTTACCCAACCTTCTTCGGTTCATTGCAACCGTTCGTTAATGACCTGATTACGAGAAAAGTAGTGCCCATCGACGGTAATGCTTTTCTAGAGTTCGATATACGTGATGAGCTCAAGCTGAAGGAGGATTACGAACGTGAATACTTGTTGGATGCGTTAGTTGAAGAAAAGTCCACTGGTTCGGTGCAGAATTTCTCTACTGTGATAACGGTACATTTAGATGCTTACCGTGTTGAGACTGTACGAATTCCTAGCTATTATATACCGGGTGTGCCATTTGAGGTGACGGTAAGTAAATGCAAGATTAAGATTCTTTGTTCTTCATAAATTTTATTGAAATCTACACTTCTAAACTGTATTATGTTTTCAGGCAAAGGTTGTACGCAATGATGGTGCTCAACTCAAGGACTTCCCACCCGAGGCGACCGCATATCTTACTAATGTCTATGGCAGTAGTGAGATGTACAACAAAACTGCATATGGCATCAATACAAATGGTGAATTTAAAATGAAATTTACCGTACCAGAAGGCGATAAGGATGAATATCATTCGGTTATTGTAAGTTGAGGAGAATGAACGGCTTAAATTAGAAAAAAAATGTATTTGCTGTATTAGATATTTGCAGATATGTAGATATATCTCGACATATACCGATAATAGAATAACATTTCAAATCCTCTTCTCCACAGGTGAACTATATTGGCATTATCACAGATGTCGGTAAAATACCACGTAAACACTTGCATAGCAAAAATTATATTACCGCAAAAGTATTGAATGACAAGTAAGTAATAGAAAATTATATAAAGAAATCTTATAACGATTTTATTCATTTTATTTGCGAAGGCCCATGATAAATCAGGATGTCGCTGTAGCTGTACGTTCCAATGAACCCATGAAGTATTTCGTGTATCAAATTGTAGGGCGTGGCGATATTATAACAACTCATGCTGTACAAGTAAGATTTCTATAGCCATTGTTATTGATAACCGGCACAATTTATGACTAATAAATAAATAATTAAATAAATTATTGTTAGGTGGATAACAGTAACTATCATACATTTAAATTTTTGTCCACATTTGCTATGATGCCGCGCGCTAAATTACTCATCTATATGGTGGTAAATGGTGAATTTATCTATGATGAGCAAGTGATCGAATTTGAGCACACTTTGATAAACAATGTGAGTAAAAAATACAAAAACATAAGAAAAAATATATTTTTTTTAAATACAAAAATTAATTATAAAATTTTTTTTTTTAAATACAAAAATTAATTATAAAAATATTTTTTTTTTAAATACAAAAATGTTAAATTATTTTTTGTTTTTTAATATAAAAATATAAAAAATAAGTTTTTTAAATACCAAAATAAAAAAAATATTTTTTTAAATACAAAAATTTTAAATTATTTTTTGTTTTTTAATATAAAAATATAAGAAAATTATTTTTTGTTTTTTAATATAAAAATAAAAAAAAAATTTAATACAAAAATATTAAATTATTTCTGTTTTTTAATATAAAAATATAAAAATAATTAATTACAAATATATAAAAAAAATTTTAAATACAAAAATATTAAAAATAATTAATTCCCAAAGATTAAAAAAAAATTTTTTAAATACAAAAATATTAAATTAATTTTTGTTTTTTTTAAATAAAAATATAAAAAATAATTAATTCCAAAAAATTAAAAAAAAAAAATTTTAAATACAAAAATATTTAATTATATTTATTTTGTAATAAAAATATAAAAAATAATTTTTTTAAATATAAAAATATTAAAAGATATTTTTTAGAAATATTTATAAATAATTATATTGTTATTTACCAATTCCTTTGACAGGTGCAAGTTGAAGCACCGCTTAAGGCACCGCCAGGTCAAGACATCGATATAACAATCACAACAAAGCCATACTCCTATGTGGGACTAATGCTAGTTGATCAAAATGCGGCGAATATAAGAAAAGGTAAAAAATAAAATTTTACGTTCTAAACTCCCATCAATAACTGCAAACATAATCTATCAATTCCAGGTAACGATCTTAGTTATGAGGGTCTTATGGCTGCGTTAAACACCTACGAACTGCGTGATGTCAATACACAACGCGGTTCGCCTGGCAAGGAATCGGGCGTTATAACAATGTCGAATGCTGATTTCATAATAGAAAAGGGTAAGCACCAAATAGCTAGTATGTTTTCATGCAATGACCGTTTACTTCAATCCCAGAACCGGAAACCACACCGAATTTGCTGCGCGATTATGATGATGATGATGACAATAAGTTGACGACAATACGCAAGACCGATATAGGTCCCGCACATCACATCGAGGTGAATACTTTGGCACCGGGTAAGGGTCGTTATGCCTTCTCCTATACACCGAAACCCTATTGGCATAATCCACGCATTTATTTGATGCACGAACCGGCTGACACTTGGCTCTTCCTCAACATGTCGGCGGGCAATGAGGGACGCACGACCTTACATCGTCGTATACCTAGTTCCATGACTTCATGGGCGCTGTCCGCATTTTCATTGGATCCAATAACCGGTTTGGGTTTGACAAAGTCAACGAAAACACTGCTGTCTTATAAGGAATTTTATATTACCACCGAAATGCCATATTCGATTAGAAAGGGTAATTACGATACTGAAACATATGAATTTGTCTTACCCTTTTCTTATACGTTTAACTTGTTTGACGCATGCAGGAGAGACTATCGCTTTGCCATTCGTTATCACGAACAATAAAGATGCCGATTTGGATGTGGAAGTAACATTTTACAATACCGCACAGGAGTTTGAATTTCCACAACTCGACAGCAACGGCGATCCCACACCAAGTAAGTACCAATACACTTGTTTATACACTACAAACTACATTACCTTCATTCTAGAAATCGAATTGTACAGAAGTCGTAAAGTGCGTGTGCTCGCGCAATCTGTGAAACCGGTCGCTTTTATTGTGAAGCCCAAACGTGTTGGCGCCATTAATGTTAAGGCTGTCGCAAACTCTCAACTGGCTGCCGACACGATCGAAACAACGCTACTCGTTGAATATCCCGGCGCAATGGAAACAGTTAATCATGGTTTCCTCTTTGAGCTCAGCTCAAGTCCACAAACCAAAACGAATATCAGCGTGAAGGTGCCACGTAATGCGATCGCCGACTCCACCCGAATACAAGTGACCGCTGTCGGTGATGTTATAGGTAGTTTGCTGGGGAATATAGAGCATTTAATTGTGCTGCCCACGGGTTGTGGTGAACAGACGATGGTGCATTTTATGCCCAACCTATTGGTACTACGTTATCTGCAAGTAAGAATTCAAACTGTTACATGTTTTTGCTCACCGACTTATTAGCATTAAATGTTTATTAAAATAAATATTCTAGCGTATCAGTCAACTGACGCCGTCCATTGAAACGCGCATCAAACGTAATTTGGAAGTGGGCTATCAACATTTGCTCTACTACAGACACATGAACGGTGCTTTCAGCGCTTTTGGTATAGAGCAGAAGCGTGGTTCTACCTGGTTAACCGCGTATGTGGCACGCGCGTTGCGACAGGCTGCGCCACACATTTACATTGATGAGGCGATTGTGAAGAGTGCTTTGGAATATTTAGTTAGCACACAAAATGCGAATGGCGGTTTCGAAGAGAGTGGCGATGTATTCGAGGATTTCGGTGATGACGGTTTGAGTTTAACGGCATTTGTAACGTTGGCCTTCATAGAGAATGCGGTATGTGAAATTGCAGTTGAACTTCCATAACTCGAAATTCTTTTTAAATCGAACTCTTGAATTAGCAATAGAAGTCAAATTTAATACAAATTAGTTTCCATAACTCGAAGACTCTCTAACTCGAAGTTTGTTTGTGGATTATGGTGATTCAAGTTAGGGATGTTAAACTGTATAGGTCTTCTGATAAGATTGGTTCAAATTCGAAACAAAACAAAAAATTAATTTATAAAACAATATAATAATAATCTCACTTCGCATTTCCATAGAAAGCATATCCCGAGTACACGAACCAGCTCAACAAGGCTTTGGACTATTTAACACGTGGTTTGGATAATTCCAACGATTTGCATGCCACAGCCATTGGCACATACGTGCTATCGCGCGCCAATCACAACTCCAAAAGCGCTTTTCTGCAACGACTCGACTCGTTGGCCGTCAATGAAGGTTTGTTTACACATTTAAACTGTGAACCGACTATTAACCGTTGCAACCGACTACTAACTTTTTTCAGATGGCAAAAAGTGGTGGAATAAAACCGCACCAACCGCCGAAGGGCCCTCACCTTGGTACAATCGCACACGCTCGGTCAACATTGAGATCTCTTCGTATGCCGCACTCGCGCTGCTCGAAAACAATCTGATCGGCGATGCTTTGCCAGTGCTCAAGTGGCTGGCGGATCAGCGTAATGCTTTTGGTGGTTTCGTCTCCTCACAAGACACTGTGGTGGGCATACAAGCACTGATGGCCTTCGCCGAACGCTTTTCCAGTCAAGCGAATAATGTACAGATCAGTGTGCAGTATGGACAGGGCGTCGAGACACTGCTGAATGTGAATGCGCAGAATTCGCTGGCGCTACAAAGCTACGAGGTGAGTTTGCCATTGCTACACTATGTTCTATATATTATAAATTTTCATACGAAATCTTGCACGTACAGCTACCGAATACCATAAGAAATGTGACCATATCGGCTACTGGGCGTGGCACGGCGTTCGCGCAATTGAGTTACACTTACAATACGAATGTGACGAGCGCATGGCCACGATTCGTATTAGATCCGACAGTGAATCGTAATTCGCATTCGGATTACTTGCATCTTTCGGCTTGTGCGAGGTGAGTGTTTTACAAGTCTCCAAGATTTCATAATAACTTTTTGTTGTTTTTTGTTCTTTTTACTTAGTTTCGTGTCCGTAGAGGGTGATGCTAGTCGCTCCAATATGGCAGTCATGGAGATATATTTACCCAGTGGCTTTGTGGTGGACACTGCAACACTGCCTACACTAGAATCCAGCGAAAGAATTAAGGTAAAGATGTTAGTACTATAAAAGCTATTGAAATTAAATATATTTTACCTGATTTCTAGCGTGTAGAGACGCAACGTCGCAATACAGTTGTTGTGATTTACTTCGACTATTTGGATAGACGTGAAGTTTGCCCCACTTTGCATGCTTACAAAACTGTGAAAGTGACCGGTCATCAGCTGGTGCCAGTAGTCATGTACGACTACTATGACAATGGTGAGTCCAAAGTCAGTATACCAATATGTATATTAACCGTAAATATTTACAGCTCGGCGTGCGCGTCAATTCTATCGTGCACCAAAATCGGTAGTTTGCGATATATGCGAACACGCCAACTGCGGTACGCTCTGTGAGAAAGCGGAGAAGCGCGAATCGCGTCGCTTTGGTGGCAGTGATAGCGAAGTGGAAGGTAGAACGGTCAACTCGAGTACGCGTAGTATAGCCTCTGTGCTCTTGCTGCTCACACTGGCAGTGGTTGCAGCGCATTTGACATAATTTATTTTTTTTTCTTAATTTAATTTGCAATATTTACTAATTTTACAAAAAACAAAAAAAAAAAAACAAAAACAAACACAAAAATCAAAAACAAACAAAGCTTTAACAATTTTTCAATGTAACAACAAGTGATACTAAACAGTGTGCGGTGCTGTTCATAGAAGCACATTTGCAAACATTTTACAAAACCTTTGTAGTCATGTAGTTTGGGTATGCATGTTAAGATGGTTGTTCAAATTTATTTTGACAGATTTATATGTTATGTATAAACAAAATGTAAATGAAATATATTCATTATTACATTTAAAAAACGAGATATGCAAACGTAATGTATGTATGTATATTAATATAATAAAAAATGTTAACTAAATATGTACTTAGTAATATAAGCGCTGAACTACTATTGTAAAATAATTTCTAACAACGAAAATTTCTCACGACTCTCACACGCTCCGTGCTTTCTATACAGAAAGTAATAAATATTTCTAATAATACTAAACTTAATAAAAATGTACTTATTTTTTAATGTGGTAGCATGCTTTGAGTTTCCAGTCTTGGATTTACGTTTTTCGTTTTGGCTTTTTGCTCTCCATTAAACTCATAATAGTTTTGCGTAACTCTTCCGTTTCACTCAGCTCCAATTCGTAATTGCGTATTTGCTCGTTTTTGTCCTGGATTTGCGCCTCCAACACTGATATAACATCGTCGGATTTCTTCTTTGCGTCCTTTTGCTCTTCGTAGAGCTTATACGTTTTGCTCAGTTCGCGCTCACGCTCTTCAATGAGACGCGATTTTTCTTTGATATCCAGTTCGAAAGCAGCGATCGACTTCTTCAGCTTTTCTATGCGCGTTGCCTAACAAAAACAACAACAAATAAAAAAATGTTTAATATTTTGTGACTTATTCAAAAAAAAAATTAAAAAAAAATAAAAAAAAAAATTTAAACAAATAAAAAAAATTAAATAAAACTAAAAAAAAATTAATAAAAAATAAAAAAAAAATTAAATAAAACTAAAAAAAAATTTAATAAAAAAAGTTACAAAAAAAAATAAAATAAAAATTAAAAAAAATTAAATAAAAAATAAAAAAAAATTAAATAAAAAATAATAATAAAAAAAATTAAATAAAAAATAAAAAAAAAAAAAATAAAAAAAAAAAAAAAAAAAATTTAAACAAATAAAAAAAATTAAATAAAAATAAAACTAAAAAAAAATTAATAAAAAAAGTTAAAAAAAAAAAAATAAAATAAAAATTAAAAAAAAAAAATTAAAAAAGAAAATTAAATAAAAAAATTAAAAGAAAAATTAAAAAAAAAATTAAATAAAACTAAAAAAAATTAAATAAAAAATTAAAAATAAAAAAAAAATAATAATAAAAAATTAAAAATTTAAAATAAAAAATTAAAAAAATTTAATAGAAAAGATAAAAAAAAAATAAAATAAAAATTAAAAATAAAAAATTAAAAAAGAAAATTAAAAAAAAATTAAATAAAAAATTAAAAAATATATATATTTTGCGACTTATTAAAAAAAAAATAGTTTTTACATTTTCTCTGGTATTGGTTTGCATTTTCTCCAGTTCCTTGGTCTTTGTTGCCAAATCCTCCTTCAACTCGCCATTCTCCTTTTGCAATACTAAAAAAAAATGTATATGTTAAAAATTATATATTGAAGTATTAAATTAAATATTAAATTATACGAATATACTTTCTTTCTTACCTATAACTTCGGAGACTTTAACGGTCAAGCGCTTTTCGCTTATTTGCAATGACTCCGATTGTTCGGATAACTTTTTCATTAAACTCGCCAAATTATGTTTCAGATTGTCTTTTTGTTGTTTTAAATCTTGGCATTGTGTTTGTAAGCTGTAGATAAATGAAATTATATTAATTAAATGACAACTGCAATCTTAATTATGTTACGGTTTGGCTTACCCCTCTTGACTGACGTGCAGCTCGAAATTCATCATTTCATATTTTTGCAACTCTGCATTTTGCAAATTGATGCGTTGTGTTAAATTTGTTATCTAAAAAAGAAACATTGAAAATAAAATTTTCGAAAATCAAAATTTCAAAATCAAATTTTCGTAAATCAAAAATTCGAAACTCAAACATTCGAAAATCAAAATTTTGTAAATCAAAAATTCGAAACTCAAAAATTCGAAACTCAAAAATTCGAAACTCAAACATTCGATTATTAAAAATTCGAAAATCAAAAATTCGAAAATAAAAAATTCGAAACTTAAAAATTCGAAATTCAAAACATCTTAAAATTTACCTCTTCACTAGCAATTTCCAAACGCCTTTGCATGCAACTCTCAGAACAACTAAAAATTTCACTTTTATAATTGAACAATTCAATAATCTGTGACATTGCGACATTCTGTATTTGATTGTTACGATGCGCATTGCTTATCACTTCGATTAGCGCATTGAGACGTTCTTCCATTTCCTTGCCAACAAAAGTTTTGTGACTTTTCATTATAATATTCAACTTTTGCCATTGATCACTTTCTGCAGTGACGTTAGTATTGCCAGCAACACCTTTGTAGGGTGTTAGTTTGGAGATTTGCTTGAAAATTTGAATGTAAAAGATTAATGCATATATACTAATAAAAGTGAAGTCCATAACCACTTACATTTGCCACTTCAGTTTGGGGAAAACGTTCGAATTGCGAAATTTGAAAAACGGCGCCGCACACCTCCTCACTGCCACCGACCATGGCACGTGCCAATGCATTTTGTATGGTTGGAAACTGCAAGAGCGTGCAACATTTCTCAAAATATGCCTTCTTCGCCACGCCAGCGAAATTGATCAATAACAGCAGACAGTAAGTGTATTTTTCGATCTCTTCTGGTGTTGTTGCATTCAACGGTATATCTGAACGGCCACTGCTGATAAGCGGTGCAAACATTTTATCAAAATATGACTCCGTGATACGTGACAAAACCAACTTCTCCGTCTTTGGGTGATGTAGCAGCGATGACAGCAGTTGTAGTATTACAGATATATGACGCGCGCTGGTCTCCGATTTTTCTGATGTACTAATTAATTGCACGATGTATGAGGGATCACGCGCAATGCGTGCTGGTATCGACTCCTTAGGAACTGTTAGAAAATTATTCCAATTAAGTTAAAACAACTAGATATGTTGTATTGATAAATACCCATTGTTATTAGGCCATTCAATAAGTGCACAGTATCAACGCCACATATATCGGAATCCAGCCACTTGCCGAGCAATTCAAATATTCTTGGAACATTTGAGTCTAGACTTATTACATTTTCTTTACCATCAATCTGAGGAATTGTGCTCAGTATTAGTACATAACGTATCAGTCTGAAAATTAAGCTCAGGCATGTATGCTGTTGTTTGGACACCTGCTCGTCTGCCTCATCTGTCAGACCGCATGACTCCAATTGCTGAAAATGCAGGAATTGTTCACATAAATGAAATCATTAACATTTAATATAAACACATACGTTAAGTAGCCGCTCCACATCTTCACAATAATGTGTATAGCTTAACATTGAGCGATGTAGACAGGTGTGGGATTTTGAATCCAATAGAAATTCAATTAAATGCTGTAAATATGGCACATTCCAACTTTTGATGCATTCCTCAACTGTGGCAAATGTTGAACGTATAAATATCTCCAGATCCTTTTGATTGGGTGTATAGGTATCCTCACTGAGTATTATCAACATTTTACTGGCCAACATGCCAAAGCTTTGTATGCGTTTCGTAAAATTCGAAATATTTACCGAGCGCAAGAATAGAAACATTACCACAAAATTTTTATAGCACAAATTGATTAGCACAGATAGTGCCAACTGTGCCAGCGTGTCCTCACTATCCTCCGTGGCTTGGTATATTAAGTTTACCAGCTGTTCGAGCAGCACTATTAAATATGGTTCTTCCCAGCTTATTTGTATGCCATATGTTAGATCTTGTATGAGCGTTAATAATTTTTGTATCTTCTCTTGGCCATGCGAACGTTTCAGCACGAAAGATAAAAGCGGTACGAAACGAAAATCCTCAACTAATGCGCGACGTGCTGTCAAATTACGGCTTAAATGTTGCAACAATGCTACGCAGGCCCAAAGTGCATCGGAGTCAGCAGCTAAAGTGCCCATTACCGCATGCAGATCGATGAAAAGTTTCGATGTTTCCAACTGCAAAGGATTAAACAATTGTGGATGCACAGTTGTGCTAAGTAATGAAGCGGAACGATTAAGTAGCGCTAATGATTCGATTGTTTGCTGGTTTCGGTAATTTGTTGCATGTGTACAAAAATCGCGCACATAGCTGAGCGCCTGTTGTGTGGCCGAATCATTTGTAGATTCACCAAAAGTGGACAGAGCTGCAGCAGTCACACTTCCGTTTGCGTGTTTGGTAGGCGCCATCGATTGTATATTTGTATATTGACTCCGTTGATATTCTCACTCTATAAACGCAAATATTATAGAACACAAAATATGTATATAAATGCAAATAAAATTATCAAACAAAGAGCCAATTCAATTATGGAATTTGCGCCAAGCTGTCAAACAAATTCAAACGCGAAAATGTCAGGTTGGTGTTGATAATGCAGTGCAATAGGGTGTTACGGTGAAACAGATTTTATAAGTATTAAAACGAAATGTATTTAAATAAATCTTTAAATATTAATAAATTGAAATTGATTTTGCATTTATTTCATATATACAAGTAAACTAATAGCTCGGTTAAAGCAGCGCAAGTTGTTGCAAAGTTAAAACGATATAATAAAATAAAGACAGAGTGTGTAATATGAATAATAATGGAAACAAAATTTTTATTTGTACTGTATTATAGGATTATTAGTTCATATTTGTTTATTAATTCATATTGACACCCTGTTTTGATGCAGTTAAAAGCTTAAAGCATGTTTTTAGGCAATAAAGCCAATCCTTTCAGTATTTTAGGAATTAAAATTAGATCATATATTGTTGTTAGTGCTATTATTAAATGTATATATACCATGTAGATATGCAAGTGTGAGTTTGTATGTATAATTAGCGTATTGTTTGACAGAGTGACCTTGCTAAAAATAAATATTCCGTTGAACTATATTTAAGCAAGTTAGTGTGGAATAAATTCGGCTGAGTCAAAACATTAAATTTCTTTAATGTACATATGTCTGTAAATAGCTCAGATCAATCCAATACATAAATTTAAAATTTTTAATATTACCGTTATTTAACTGTTAGTTGAACAAAAATGAATATTTTTTATACACGCATTAGCCACTGGGTATAAAATTTAATTAATCAGCAACACGTGTTCACATACACACTCATTTATGCATTTCATACAAACACATGTAAAGATAAACACATACATTCATACTCAGGTCACAGAGTTCTGCACATGCAAGCTAAATTTAAAATGATCTCAATTTAGTTTTTTAGGTGCTAAATCTTTCGCAACGCCGCAATCACCGCTAAATTTCACTTAAGTAATGCGACAGTTTTCTCAGAGCGTCTTCGCATTCAATGAAATAAAATTGTATGAATGTGTTTACATATATATGTACATACATAGTTTAGGCGAAATGATGCGACGTCACCAGCAAGTTGTCCATCAACTAGCCGCGCCATTTGTGTAAGCGTCATTTTGATGACAATCAAATCTTTTATATCAGTGTGGGAGCGCTGCAAACAACAGTCCTGTTGATTACTATTTAGAATAGAAAATTGGTGGCGCAGAGACAGATGGATCGAAGCGTTTAGGCAAAACAAAAAAAAAGCAAAAAACGAAAATTTGCCTGGTGTTTTGGTGCGCGTTGACTAAAAATTGCGCGCTTAACATGATTTTGTCTCAGTTATCGGCGGACGGTGAGCGTGTAATGAACTCAAGTGATCGGTAGTGATAAGTACAGTGATGGCGCAAGTGATAAGAACAAGTGATTGATGTGATATACATGAGCTGCAAGAGTTTTTAGGATTTTGATCCTTGCGTGTATACATTAAAAAACAGTCCCTTTTTGTGTAATAAAAATAAAAAATAAAATAAAAAAGCCTACCAATGATAAATGATTTTTGATTTTATTACAAAATTTTGTTACTCATACGCACTGTTGGACAAGTCACGTATGGACAAACTCAAACAAATATAATAAATTGCTGTGATATTAATGGTTTTATGATCAATTTTATGCAAAATATATATTCAAATATCAAAAGGAGTATTGTGTGAATGAGCGCCATAAAAAATACAAAAAAACAGAGTATTTTGCACTGCCAACAAGGATATGAAATTTTATAAATTTTCATATTGTTGTTTCTAATTGTCTAAAGTGCTTTATAAGCTAACTACTTAACGAACTAAATTTGTCAAATCAGCGAAAATGTTCAGTCGCAGCAATTCACATCCTGGCAATGGACCTGCTGACGCCTACACACAGGTGTTTGCGAACAACACACCAACAACCAAGTCCATAACGGCGGGTGCGAAAACCACCGAACGTGATGCTAATCGCGGTCAATGGGGTTCAAAGACAGAGTTTATGCTGTCCTGCATCGGCTATGCGGTGGGCATTGGCAATGTTTGGCGTTTTCCATATCTCTGCTATCGCAGTGGTGGCGGTAAGTAGGAGCGGGGGAAAGAAAATAAAAAATAATAAAAAAATATAAAAAAAAAATTAAAAAAAAAATTAAAATTTTTTTTTATTAAAAAAAAAATAAAATTTTTAATTAATTAAAAAAAATTAATTTAAAAATTTAAAATAAAAAAATAGAAAATTAAAAATATAAAATTTAAGAATGTATATGCAGAATTTTTTATTTTCAATTAAAAATTATAAACAAATAATAAAAATTTTTATAATAAAAAACACCTTTTAAGGCAGTGGTCTGCTTTACAGGCTTGAAAAAATCGATTTTTTTGTTTTGTTTTAAATCTCTTCCAAAACTATCCAAGAATATGTCTTTAAAATTCCAGAGGCCAATTCGACATATTTTCGAAGCTAGAGCAGTTTTAGTGGCCGAGCGTCGAGCAGGTACGAATGGATACTGAAAACTTTAAAGCGCGTTTTCTCGAGTTTTCATTTTCACAAGTGTTAGAAAACGTTGCCGGCGATAGCAAAGATAGCAAAAATAATATATATTCGATCGAAAAAAAACCAAAGTGATCTAGCTTCAGTAATAAATTATCTTCTATTTGAACTAGACTAAAAGTAGTTGAAATTGTACAAAAGTATTATTTAAACTACTTGTTTTGCAACTTAAAGTCAATTTTTTTTCTTAAAAAAGTGCATTTTTTTTCAAACTTCGAAAAAATTTGAAATTTTATAACTTCTACGGTATTTGTTTAGTTCATAAAGAAAAGAAACTTATAAAAATTAAAAAAAAAAATTGGTTCGACTGTTTCAGATGCATCGCACGACCTCCATCACTGGCACCGATTTACAAGTGAAGACTCCAGGCGCTCCAGAAAAATACTTACATCTTTGAAAAAATTTCAATATTTTTTAATAATAAATATTGTTTTTTAAGCCTTGAATATAGTACACTATGGTCTTAATTCCATTTATCACAATCATTTCCTTCCCTTAAAAAAAAAAAATTGCTAAAAAACGCGTTTTTTCGGCTTCTAAAGCAGACTACTGCCTTAAGGCTTTTACAATTTACTAGTCTCTAAAGCAATTTTGCAAACCCTGAATAACATTACGATGTCCTTCCCAATCATCAAAATCAATTTGCTCGCGCCATTATCCAGTTAGTGCTAAAAATAAATACTAAATTACTTCAATGAACATTTTTCCTTTGATTATTCTCGAGTTTTGAGCATTATCAAATTAATTTAATTCAAATTTTTTTCAAATTCTTTCAAACACACATTAGTAAAAGACTTAGTTGCGTCTTCTTTTCAACACCAAATTGCTTCAAATTGTTAATTTACTTTTTATTTATGCAAACATCGACAACAACAACACACACACATTGGAGCTGAGACTGTCGCACGCCACAAGCATACAAATACTCGTACGACTCGCGCACCATAATTGCAGTAATTTTACGATTTATTTTTTGATTTTTTTTCCGCTTTTTCACTTTGCTTATTTCGCTCTCTGCATTTGTTTCTGATTTTATGCGCTTCAATACATTGCTTTGCGCTTTGCTTTCGCCAAACTCGCATTGGAAGCTATTTTTAGATTATTCGCAAATATACACAAACAAATTTGCAAAAAAAAGCATGCTGCATCACTGGGCCACACATACACTTAAATTGTGAGTGGGTAGCGGCAATCATTCGTTGAACTTGTGGTTTGTGTGCGTGTGTGGAATTGGAATTTCTTTCTCCTTTGCATTTATGGTGCGCGCGCGCCAACTTCCGCTTGCTTTGCGGAATCTCTGCCATTGAAATGGCTAAGTGGGTTATTTTCCAGGCGGTAAACAACGCCTTCGATAGCTCAGTTGGTAGAGCGGTGGACTGTAGAAGTTCAGTTGTTAAATAGAGTGGCGGTGCTGCGGAATATTCGACCCCAATGATGAACACCATCGCCAAATATTGGGTTAATTGATAAAAACGCTACACACTGCCACTTCTACTGCAATCTTGATATGTTGAAATCCATAGGTCGCTGGTTCAAATCCGGCTCGAAGGAGACTCGAAACACTTTTTTGTTACTTTGTTTTTTGTTTTTGTAATTTTTTGTATTAAAATTTTATAATTTTTATTTCGAAATTTCTATTTTTGAATAAATTTTGCATAAAAATTTAAATTAATATATTTTTTAAAACATACTTTCTCTACTTTCTCTACCTTCTCTCACTCATTCTTGCATTTTTAGGCGCATTTTTGGTGCCTTACCTGCTGATGTTATTCTTTTGTGGCATTCCATTATTTTTCATGGAGATTGTTATGGGCCAATTCTCCAGCGTTGGCTGCATAGGCGTCTTCCGCTTGGCACCGTTATTTAAAGGTTTGTTTGTGTATCGTTTTCAAGTGAGTTTTTATTAAAAATATTTTGTTTTTTTGGAATTTTCAGGTGCCGGCTTCGCTATAGTAATTGTTAATTTTATTTGTACCTGCTACTATTCGGTGGTCATCGCCTATCCGATTATGTTTTTAAGTAAATTATTTTCATTAAAATTGCCTTGGATTGACTGTCAGAATGCGTGGAACACGGAGCATTGTGTGGAGGTTTTGGATGTGAGTGTTTTTGAGGCTTTAAGAACTTTATTTTTATTTTTAATAAATGTGGCTTAAAATACATATACTGAACGCATTTTCGGGACCCGCATACATTTTCTTGATCCCTGATCCCAAACTAGATCGTTCTGATATCGTTTGATTTTTTATTGAGACTGTCTCATTGAAGTCTAGTATTTGAATTAGCATTTAGTACTTAAACCTCCGTTAAATATCGGATTCACCTTCTTTCCAAATTTTGTATGTGCTTCTCAGTTAGAGCCTATCGCGCTCTTGGTTCTTCAAAAATTAAAAAAATAGTTATTATTAAGGTATTAAGGTATTACGGAATCTCTATTTCTTATCTTTCAGTTAGCGAAACGTAACTTCACGCATCACTCAGGGTTTCGCACGCCAGCCGATGAGTTCTTTCAGTGAGTATTAACCCCCAATTCCAAATTGCTTAAAATCTCACTTTCGATAACTATTTCGACACAGTTTCGAAATTTTAAAAATATCTGGCAGCATTGAAGAATTAGGCGGACTGGTATGGCCGTTATTCTATTGCTTGATCTTTGTGTGGCTCTCGGTGTATGTCTGCATCATACGCGGCATAAAAACGGTAATCCCTTTTAGTCCAAATTTTTCTTAGATGTACAATTCACTTTCAATAATTTGTATATAAACATATACCCCCAGGTCGGCAAAGTGGTTTACTTCACCGCTGTCTTTCCGTTTTTCATACTCTTCGTGCTATTTGTGCGCGGCATAACGTTGCCCGGCGCTTGGAAAGGTATTTTGTTCTATATCAAACCGGAATGGGCACGCCTGCTGGATCTCAAAGTTTGGGCCGATGCTGCAATACAGATATTCTTTTCACTGGGACCCGGTTGGGGCGGTATTGTGAATATGGCCAGTTTCAACAATTTTCGCAACAATGCCAGAGGCGATTCGTTTGTTATACCGATTGTGAATTGTGCAACCAGCATATTTGCAGGGTTCGTGGTGTTCTCCGTGTTGGGTTTTCTTTCGCGTTAGTTTGCATGACGTTTACTTCCACGAAAATAGTTTGTATATATTTAACACATTTTTATTTCTGCTTTGGATTTATTAGACCAATCGGGCATACCTGTTGCCACTGTAGCAACTTCTGGTCCGGGTCTGGCCTTTGTAACATACCCGCAGGCGATCGCCATGCTACCAATGCCACATTTGTGGGCCGCACTCTTCTTCTTCATGCTCTTCCTGCTGGGTCTGGATAGTGTGGTATGTGTTTCTTATGGATAGTTGAAACATATTTTGCTTAATAATAAAAAAAATTCTTACAGTTTGTACAAATTGAGGCGATTATATCGTCTGTTATCGATGAGATACCCAAGCTGCGTAAGCATAAGGCTTTGGTCACTCTGGGATCGGTTATAATCATGTTTTTAATGTCCATAATTATGGTGACAAGGGTAAGAGAATAACTTTCCCGCTGTGGAACAGCCATACAACCTAACTTAACCTAACCTTCTGTAGGCTCCGTGAGAAAGCTCTGCCTACCAATGTAATCGTTATTTTTTCCATTTACAGGGTGGCATATTCATACTTCAACTATTTGATTGGTATTCCGCCTCGATTTCGGTCATACTCGTTTGTGTTTTAGAAGTTGTGATGGTCGCCTGGATCTATGGCGTCGACAATTTTATTGCCGATATTTACTTTATGATCGGCAAACGTCCGGGAATCGTTTGGAAGTTTTGTTGGAAGTATATAACACCGGTTATATTGATTGTGAGTGTAGAGACAAATTTCCACAATTCTTTCTATACACTTAATTCACATATAATCTTCTACAATACCCCGTAGGGCATGTTTTTCACCACCATCATATTCAATCGCGATATAACCTATAACGGTATTATATATCCACGTTGGGCCATAGCACTTGGTTGGCTGAGTTGTTGCATCTCCATCGCATGCATTCCAGCATATATGTTATATACGTTAGTGCGTGGGAAGACCACGCCTCTGAAGACTATACGTAAACAATTGCAAGCTGTAGACTGGACGCCGGCTAGTGCGCAGCATCGACTTGAGTACGAGGAATATCAGCGTTCACGCAAATTAACTAGTGAACTGAATAATATCAAAGTGGAGTCGATCGCTAAATCAAGGGTGTGATTGCACAAAATGTACAAAGATGAAATATATGTAAATATGGGAATACAATTTTTATTTCCATTACTAAATCTTAAGCAATTATAAATAATTTGTTTAAGCAAAAATTTGATATAATAAGCATTTATTAATAAAAATTATGAATATTTATAAATGTTTCTTTGGCTTAGAGAAAACGTACGTAAAAATATGAGCTCAAATTCGAATAGATTTCTATATAACAATAAACACTGCTACTAAATCTGTGTATTAATACGAGTATATATATATACAATTTGTTCTTTTCTACAAATCACAATTTAAGCACTTCAATATGCATATATATACATATACACATATTATATAGCTGCATCCCATTTAGATCGGTAATAACGTAGCGCATTATGGCACAATTTCATCTTCCATCTGACTCAATTGATGTGTAATATCCATATTGCCCATGGCCTCCTCATAGCGTTGACGCTCCTCCATTTCCAGCGGATACCAGTCCAATGGACGGCAACAACGGCGAAAACGCATTTTGAACGGACCTGTGGTCTGTAGCAGCACATAGATCATGTAGCCGGGTAAATAGAGCCAAGGTAGCACGATGAGGAAAACCGCAGCTAAATGCACCACAATCGAGGCGACGCTGTGCTCGAAGTACGCAGCAAATAGCGAAACTAACTGTAATTGAAATAGTTTAATTGTTAAGCGGCGTTTTTTCAAGCATTCATCAGTGAGTTTATATAGTAGTGATGATGAGTGATTTGATATTGAAATCTATATGTACTATATATATATATATGTAATTCAACTCACTAGTAGTAGCACCAGGCAAATCGGTGCAACAAATCGCAACACATTCACTTTCCATGTGGAAAAACGTTGACCCAGCATGAATTCTATATCACGCTGAAAGCGTACACGTCCATAAATCCAAAGCGCGACTAGTAGAAGCAGTAGATTCAGTGCTGTTTGCGTAAATAGTGAATCCATTGACATGGCGCTGAAGAAGATGACACCGTGCTGCAAATGGTAAATGAAAGGACATGAGATCTTATGATATCATACTCATATTATATCATATCATCACATCATTGCATATCACAACATAACACATTACATTACACCGGTCAAAACACGGAATCACATCATATTTATAACATTATATAATCTAAAAATAGGTATCAGATCATATCTTAAATAATTCCTGAATATCACATCGTCATATCATAAAAACCATATCACAATACACCCCCAATTAACTCAAAGCTTATCAAATTATAACACTTCACATCATAAATTCATACATATTAAAACACGGTAACACATCATATCTAAGAACAATGCATATTATCACATCGTCAAATCATAGCACATCACAACACAACTATCAATAGATGGTATCACATCACATCTTAGAACATTACATTCTATGACATAGTCACATCATGTAAATCATATCACATCACATGATTGTACAGCAAATCTACTTATCAAACACCATCATATCATTATAAAATTATCAACATTACTTCATCGTTTATACATTCTCCATATCTTATGATCACAACATTAATCGAAAGAACGATTTGTAACCGATTTAGACCCCAACTGAAACTTACATTGGAGCAAGTATATAAAGACAAAACTGCTAGTATACCAATGGTGCCGAAAGTGACTTCAGTTCTTCGCGAACGTAATATTTCAAATTCATCGAAGACGCTTTGGAAAATAGAGAATAAAGATGTGATCTGAAGGAAAGAGAGAAAAAAATTAATATTCGAAAAAATTTAATATTAAATACAGAAAAAAATAATTCTTTACCATCGTAATCAATGCCATTAGCGCGAGCATCGCAAAGAAGAGTAACGACCAGAGATTCGGCCAGCTCATCGTAGCCAAAACGCTGCCACTCGATAAATACAAAGACCAGTGATGGTTCACATACACATACAAATTATCAACCTCGTCATAATGCTCGGTTATAGCTGATGCAAAGCGACAATAGAGGTTAATAAATATATTTTTTAAATAATATTTTGCTATACTCACAATGAAAGTAACCCTGTATGATATGCGTTAAGATGCCATATGCCATAAAAATACACATTTGCCCCACACAAATGAGCCAACTAAAATTCATAATGTTCGTTTTGAAGCGATTAAAACTGGCCAAGGCAATAATGGAACCCCAACCGGGACCGAATGCGGATACTATAAACAACAGTGTATTCGGTATGCTTTCGGCCAATTCACGCGGAGTTGCAATGAAAAAGCTGAATATATATTTGAAATCAAGTGATAAAAACAGGAAACGTATGACAGCGATGACCAATAAAGCTAGGGATGCCCAAATGGTGTAACGTAAAAATTTGCTCATCTGCAAAAATGGTGAAAGGGTGATATTGAGTAAATATTAAGTTGTGAGAGTTTAAAAGTTTCGATAAACGTACCAAATCAGTATTGTAGAAGCGATAAAATGCGCCAGCCACAATGCCCCAGGTGAGCAATGTGCAAAGCAGCAACTCCCATGAAAACATAAAGGGGCTGTGATTCTCATAGTTTTCCATCAGATCGTCGCCACCGAAAATCGAGCTAAATTTTTTTGAAATTTTTGTTAATTTAGAATTGTGAAGAATTACATACATATGTATTCTGCTTGACGCTAACTTACTTAAAGAATAACACAGACGGCACTTCATAACCAATATATTTATAGGAATCATTGCTTTTTACCATGCTGGCATTAAGCTCCACTACATCCTTCATTTTACAGGACTACAAGTATATTGAAAAAATTATTTTTGGAAAAAGAAATATTATATTTTATACATATAGTTGAACTTCCATAACTTTGGTCACAGAATCCACAAAAAATTCCAGTTAGGAAAGGTAATTTGTATGAAATTTTACTTCAATTGCCAATTCAAGGGTTCGATTTACGGAAAACTTCGAGTTATAGAAGTTCAACTGCATATCCTACATATTGTATATAAGTATTCGATATAAACTTACATGTTCAACTTCCACTTCGGTGCTGTTTATAAACCATTTTTCCATACCCTCACAGCTCCAAGGCAATGTGGGACGCATGGAGTGAAAGAAGTAGAGTAACGGCACAGCGGCGAACATGCTGTAATAGGTTAGCACTGCCAAATTGACGCCCAAACTTATATAACCCAAGCCTAGAAGTGGATTAATGCGTTAAAAATTGCATTTTTTTTAAAGATATGAGATTCTGCTATACCCTTAAAGATTGGTGATATGCGAAAGACCGATATGAAACCGCTGCTGGAAAATTGTCCCAAAAACGATTGTATCACAATAATTGGCACCACAAACAGAAACATACAGATGATATAGTGTATAATAGCACCTGTTGCAGATAGATTAGAAAAAATAATTTTAATAAATAATATTCGCGAATTTTTTATATTGATATCGGTCCTTAAATATAAGACGGAATTAATTGCTTGATATTGGCAGCACTGTAGACGCTTCTACCTTAATTTTCAACCAATCCACCATAACATTTGCTTCCGCCGTTTTCCAATAGATATCTCTAGGGTCAAGCACTGGTCGATTAAATCGATTAAATCGTTTTATATCGATCTTGGACATTTGTGTCAACATTAACCCAACAAAATATTTGTAGAGATCTGTTTGCATCCCAAACTTATTCTCAACTGAAAATGTTACTTTTTGAGCCGAATTCTCGACATTTACGGGAAATTTGGCTTTTATTTTTTAATGCCAAGAAAAGTGCGGCTGAGGCTCATCGAATGCTTTCGGATACGTACGGTGAGGCTGTCCTAAGTGAAAAAAGACTTAAATTTACAAAAAAACGGCGGAAGCAAAGTTGTGGACCTAATACATTATATCTGGAGCGACGAAAGTGTAACAACATTATTTTTTTTTTTAATTCTTCTGACATACATACAAAATTAATATTCAATATACAGTGATCCTAGCTTAAGTGCTTCCCCTTTATTAATTAGAAATAACTATGATTTTCATTCTAAAAAAATAGTAGATCGAGGTATTTAAGAAAAAGTTTGGTAAGTGCCTCAAGGCGCTTAAACAGTATTTATTTAAGTGCCCTCCTCGCTTTAGTGCTTCAAAGGCTTACATGTTTAGCAGTAGCACTAAAGCGCGGATTACTGTATATAAGTAAGGCTATTGCATTGAGTAGCCAATACTCTTCATTCCATGTTTACTAATTTAAAAATATATATATGAAATATTTCAACACCTACTGAATATATGAAGTATATAAATATAAATTTCGCTTATCTCTTAGGCAAAGGTTATTGTGCAGTTAATTATTGACATATAGACTATGTAATTTTAAATAATTTAGAGGCGTAAACGTACATATGTATGTATGTATATTTATTAGACACAGCTTATCAGCATGAATTATTTGTGGAGGTCTAATGCGAGAAGCGTGTTGATACAATATGTGTTCTGTGTAGACTCACATTGAAATTGAAATATATTTGGTATTAATTTTAATGAACAAATTAAGCTGACAAATTGAAATTTATAACTATGAAATTTGAGTGCTTAATGCGGAGAAGAATTGGTATCAATATATATTTTATAATTCTTTTTAAATTCAGATTTATATATTTTTTAAGAAAAAAATATTTTATATTATTTTTTTTATTTTTTGTTTTGTTGCGTCTCTAAAAAATACTAACAACGATACAAATTCTTTAAAATGTATATACAAAATTTATTTATTTTATTTTTTAAGTTCCACCGCACGCTTTAAGGGGTTATATACAGTTAGAATTTTCAAAAAATCAATTTTTTTTATTTCATTTTCTTAATGTACATATATTTAAGAATACACACAGAAAATGTCATATCGTTCCGGTGAATATTTTCAAAGTTACAAGCAAATGAAATATTTGAAAAGGCGTTTCAGAGTGCTTTTAAGTACAAGGTCCAAACTTTAAACGCGTTTTTCTCAAAATGGTGTTTTCAAAGTCGGTGACCAACATTACTCGAAAACGGCTAGACCGATTAGTCTCAAATTTTAACACGACCTTCTTAAATATATTTTTTAGTAATTAATCGAAGATTTTTTCTCTCCGATAAATATTTTTTTTTTATAAACAATTCAAGGCCGAAATTTCGGTGAAGAATCGATTTTTTTTTTTTGAGAAACCGCTATTTTGTCAAAAAATTTTATTTTGCTTATTCCTTCGATTAATTACTAGATTTAACATTATTTTAACGAAATCTGGTTGGTTTTTTAATTTCGGATGATCCAGTTCCGAGATATAGTGGTCACCGCAAAACGTCTTCTTTGAGAGGAGCTCCTGGAGATCAGCTGTAGCTCTTTTTCAAATAAATATTTTTACTAGTACTAAGTCTTAAAATACAGTTAAAAGATACCATAATATGTGTTTAAATTTTTGGATCAATAAATTAAAAAGATTTCTCAGAAAAAATTTTGGAAAATTCACTTTTTTTCGGCCGTCTAACTGTATATAACCCCTTAATATTATGTGTTGCCTCAAAACCATAAATATATTTTACGATAAATTAACTTTAATTAGCACATAACACTAACTCCAAAAACCGCTATTATTGCGCGGAATTCCCTTCCGGTCACTTAAATTAAATTTGTATAAAATTTTTTATCAAAAAATAATGACTAGCGCGTGCTACAAAACCACTTATCAAACAACTTGATTTATATACATACATATATGTATATTTTTCTCACGTCGAAAATACATAAATATGTACTGAAATATATGTACTTGTAGCTACTTTGTGCACTACAGCATCACTTAATTTGCAAATTTCAAAAAATATAGAAAACAACTTGTCATCAACTCACCGCCCATGTGTTGGTAAATGAACCAGCCCATTGACATGACATCCATGCGAAAGCCCAAACTAATGCAGGTGTAAATGAAATCACTTGGCGCCGCCCAATAGCCGCGTGTCAGATCGGGCTTATGTGGCATGCGACCGCTATCATACGATGACTCGTAAACCATTTTGAAAGCAGTTTACTGTTATCACTTTCACTAAATTTTTGTTTTCGCCGAATTATTTTGCAATATAATTTATATGCGCGTTAACAAATTACTAAAACGTTGTAAACACAAGTTAGCTAAGGCTGTCTCGTCGCAATGCTGCTATTCCGTTATGGCGTTCTAGTATGCAAACGAGTCGCGTACGAAAACCGCTACGACACTGGCAATGAGTGCCAAGTTTATGCCACAATAAATGTTTGTCTGCCTGCCGCTACGTTTAATTACATCAATGCGATAATAGAAACCACAAAATTCAACTTGAATATAATGTTGTTGTATATAATATTTATTATACTACATATGTATATACGTGTACAGCAGATATGTAAAAGTTGAAAAAGTATGAGCAATATTTTAATTAAAACGTGAGCAACATTTGAGCAGTTAAATGAATAGAAAAGCCACACTAAATTAATACTCGGATGTTCAGTGTCATTTACTTGGCTTTATCATGCAAACGCACACACATACATACATACAGGCATACTCGTACATACATATGTATGTGTGTGTGTGTAGCTTTGTATTACTGTAATATAATTTTGCAACTCATATAATATTTAACTGTGCAACAAACAATATGTTTTCCTGCTGTGCCGTTGTTGTTGTTGTTTCAATTATTATTGTTTTTGTAATATTTTTTTTAATTTTTTTGTTTTTTTTTGCTCTAAGTTTTTTGATTTGTTTATTTTGTGCTCTGCTCTTGTTTTGCTTTTGATAATCGTTGTATTTAGTTGTGCGCTTTTCAATGTTGACTTTTTCATCTGCTGCTTGAGCTTTGCAAAGATCGCGTCGCACTGTTCCGTTCGTTATATGCCGTAAATATTTGTACGTTGTAATTAGTAGCAACAGCTCCGGCGCATTACTGAAGCGCGCTGATCATTCTCATCAGCATCACATTATACGCGTACATACATGCAAACATATATTGCATTTATTGTCTTATTTATATGTGTGTTTGTGTGTACTATTTATATATTAATACTAGGCAATATGATAAGATTGAGCGCATGCAATTCTTCGTAAGGCCGTCGATGTTGTGAATTTCGTTGATTTATCAACAAAATTTTCATTGTTTGTATATATGTTTGTACAAAAGTGCCGCTTTAATCATTTGAAGTTCAAGGTGTTTACATATTCATCTATATAAATATATACACCTTATACATACATATGTATATATGTAAGCGTTCACTGTCACATATCGTCGATAGAAACCATGTAATGACGAGCAGCGCAATTCTGCTCGATTTGCATCTCTACATGTGCTCGCATTTCAAAAAGATAGCCTGTGGTGTAGCAATAAATAAGCAGAAGAAATTACAATATCACATAGAAATAAATAATCGTTGGCGAAATGAAACTATTCTGTAAACTAATATTTTCAAACTGAAACTAATGGTGTGCAAATGGACTAGTCCGAAGTAGAACAAAAAGAAAGAAAAAAAAACAAGTAAGGAAAGGCTAAGTTCGGGTGCAACCGAATTTTTATTGCAATTTATTTTTTTTAATAATTTTTGGAACAGAGACACACTATTAGAAGAAAACAATTTCCTCTCAATTACATTAAATTATCTGAGAGATTTAACTATATTTTCGGTTAAAATTTATCCTTAGTCGCGGAGTTCAACATGTTCGATATCTGGGGCCTTGAAAAGTTATAGTCCGTTTTTGAAAATTTTTTCACATGTAAAGCCAGAGATGATATGCACTATTTGTGTAAAGTTTTATTCCGTTATCGTCATTGGTTCCTATGTATACATTATAAAGTGAAGGAATCAGATGGAATTCAAAATTGAGTTATAAGGAAAGTAGTCGTGGGTGTCAAGAAAATATTATATACCGAATTTCATTGAAATCTATCGTGTAGTTCCTGAGATATGGTTTTTGACTCATAAGTGGGCGATGCCACGCCCATTTTTATACAACATTAAACAGTGCAATTTGTCTAAAATATTATACAAAAATATCAAATGAATCCGAGTAATATTCTAAAAGTTATAATCTTTGGAAGTTCCCCCCATCAGGCCATGTCTGTATGAATGTTAAACTGTAAGCGCGTTTATCGCAAAACTCAATTTTTCAAGACGGTGGACACGATTTCTCGAAAAGTCATGATGCGATTTTGTTCAACGTTTGCACATATCTTTGAAATAACAAATATATAGTAAACTAGCTAACTCCGCAGTCGTTGCACTGCGTGAAATTATTTGTTTTGAAAACAAAGTTGAATTTGTATAGTGTTGGAAAACATTTATTTTCGATTTTTCTAAATTTTTTTTTTCAATGTAACCCAGCTTAATAAACAACATTTTTTGTTTTCTGTTCCGGTGCGTAAATGTACAAATAAGATGATTTTTCAACTCGTGAATGAAATTTATGCCACACACCTCCAGCGACTGTCTTTGAGACCTGTTGATTGTCATCCCAAATGCAAGTCTCATTGGAAACTGAATACGTTTGAACTGAAATGGCAAATCGTTGGATGTCAAAGAAATTCGTGGAATAAAGCAATTTGCCCCTTGAAAGTTCCTTTAAAAAATTCTTGCAACTACTACATTATTCGATAGCTGCTTGAAGATTGCGAAGCATAATAAATGACAAAGCATTATAATGACAAATAATTTAGAAATTTCACTGGATAATTCACAGCTTCGTCTTCATTTTCAACATGACCAATGTTCATACACAACAAATATCCCGGAAGTTGACTTTAAGTCGTATAGATTAAGTCATCGACATCGGAATTTTTGACAGTTAAAAATCTGCGTGCACTCAACCAATCGTAGTTACGATAAATTTGGCTAATGTTCGGATTGATATCAAACCATTAGAAGTATTAACCGGAATTTGCCCAGTTCTTTGCAAATCTTCTGCGGTGCTTTCCTGTTGCAGGAACACACGCATGGTCAATAATATGGTTTTCGCGTGCCGCCACAAGTACGATGACTTGAGACATGCGTTCAATTCCTCCGCCGCTGTTGATTTCGAAATAACAGAATGTGTTTGTCAATAACAGTATCATTACGCCACCAAAGCGACGATTATTATTCCATAGATCGTGCTTCTAGAAAATTGCGCTCATCTCATATATGTTTCATAGATTTGCATGTTTAACTGAAGCTACAGTGTCGTATGTGCCGTTCTTCCAACTTCAAGTAGCGTTGCAATTTAGCTGCTGCAATTCCAGTAGATGCGAGAGCCAACGTAATGCCATTTTGAGATCGAATCATTGCCAAAATCCCGTTTTTTACACATTTACCACTGTTTCTTCGCTCCTATTGGTCATGATGCTATATAGCCTATAGCCTTCCTCGATAAATGGACTATCCAACACAAAAATAATTATTCAATTCGAATCAGTAGTTTCGGAGATTAGCGCGTTCAAACAAACAAACAAACAAACTTTTCAGCTTTATAATATTAGTATAGATGAACGAAAGATTTTTTTTATTATTACAACAAAATTTTTCGAAGCCAATATATGCAGAACTTTGACAAAAAAGTTGGATTTTTGGTTAAAATTTTATCAAAAATACAAATTTCAATATTTTATTTTTTCCTTCGTTCATTAACTAGATTTATCCATGTACCATCGAAATATTTTTGGTTTATTCTTTCTTAGATAAACCAATCTTGAGTGCTGTCCACAGCAATACTTTTTTTTGGGATGTGAAGTACCAACGGCTGAGTTTTCGGAATTTGTAAATAGATCATTCAAGAAATAATGTTTAAATATGTCTATTCGATATGCTTAATTGTTTAAATGAAATATATGATTTTACATATTATATTAAAAAAATTAAAATACGCTTGTTTTTAGCCTCTGAAGCCCCTTAAATTTGTGAAATAAAATCTACTAAGAAATAACGTCAGTCTGCTGTCGTTGTATACTAGCTTTGGTATAAAGTAGTTTACAACTAGTTAAAATGAGTTTTGTTTGTAATTCAGCTATAGATCTACAGTAGGGCTTTATATATAATTGCGCATCAAATATGGATTGACAGGAATGCCACAGATATATTCTAATGCAGTTATTAGCATATATTAAGTGATGATACTTATGTTTTTATTAGATTTGGTTGTGAAATTCTTAGAAATATTACAAATGTGTGCTTCTTACTAAAAATGACGCTTATCTATTTCAAACGAAAAGCTACACAATGTATAGCGTTGACACAGGAAACGCATTTTGAATGAAACATTTGTAAAAGTTCAGAAGATTAGCAAAAATAATGATTATAACAAAAAACAAGTAAGGAAGGGCTAAGTTCGGGTGTAACCGAACATTTTATACTCTCGCAATTTATTGATGTAATTTTATAAAGATAACACAATTCGACCCATATATTGGGTATAAAGTTCAATAGAATAACGAAAATAATCATAAATAGTATATGGGGACTGAGGTAATTCCTAAACCGATTTCACTCGTTTTCACCACCAAGATACAATGTATCGAAGACTATACGCTCACTTAATTTAATATTACTTATAATTAGGTATATGGGATCTGGGGGAAGTTATAAGAAAAAAATTCAGAGGGAATGAATTACATTAAAATATCTGAGGGATTTACCTAAGTATATTTTCGGGGAAAAATTACCCTTAGGCACTGAGTTCTTCATGTTCGATATCAGGGGCCTTGAAAAGTCATGGTTCGATTTTGACAATTTTTTCACAAGTGATGCAACAGATCATATACAGTGTTTATGTAAAGTTTTATTTCGCTATCTTCATTGGTTACTAATGTATATATTATAAAGTGAAGGAATAAGATGAAATTCAAAAATTAGTTACATGGGAAGTTGTCGTGGTTGTGAACCAATTTCGTCCATTTTCACACGTGTCATCAGGGTGTCAAGAAAATATTATATACCGAATTTCATTGAAATCGGTCGAGTAGTTCCTGAGATATGGTTTTTGACCCATAAGTGGGCGACGCCACGCCCATTTCCCATTTTGTAAAAAAATCTGAGTGCAACTTTCATCTGCCATTTCTTATGTAAAATTTGGTGTGTCTGACGTTTTTCGTTAGTGACTTAACGCACTTTTAGTAATTTTCAACCTAACCTTTGTATGGGAGGTGGGCGTGGTTATTATCCGATTTCTTTCATTTTTGGACTGTAAAAGGAAATGGCTAAAATAAGCGACTGCAGAAAGTTTGGTTTATATAGCTTTATTGGTTTGCGAGTTATATACAAAAAACCTATTTGGGGGTGGGGTCACGCCCACTTTTCCAAAAAAATTACATCCAAATGTGCCCCTCCCTAATGGGATCCTATGTTAAAAATTTCATTTTCATAACTTTATTTATGGCTTAGTTATGACACTGTATAGGTTTTCGGTTTCCA
Source organism: Zeugodacus tau (assembly GCA_031772095.1). Lineage (NCBI taxonomy): Eukaryota > Metazoa > Arthropoda > Insecta > Diptera > Tephritidae > Zeugodacus > Zeugodacus tau. The sequence goes on along the minus strand of CM062651.1, from coordinate 73,664,801 downwards.
CCATTTTGTGGGCGTGGCAGTGGACCGATTTTGCCCATTTTCGAAAGCAACCTCCTCAGGGTGCCAAGGAACATGTGTTCCAAGTTTCATTAAGATATCTTAATTTTTACTCAAGTTATCGCTTGCACGGACAGACGGACAGACGGACAGACGGACAGACGGACGGACGGACAGACGGACGGACAGACATCCGGATTTCAAATCTACTCGTCATCCTGATCATTTATGTATATATAACCCCATATCTAACTCTTATATTTCTTGGTGACACAAACAACCGTTAGGTGAACAAAATTATTATACTCTGTGCAACAGGTTGCGAGAGTATAAAAATTATTTATTTATCACATGACTTACACTTACATTACGAGGAATGTACATACATACATATATGTAAAATCAATAAAGTCAATGATGCTCAAATGGTTTACCGAAAAATTTGCTTGAACTGCAAAAAAGAGTGCGAGATTGATAAAAAAAATATTATGCGTTATAAGTAATTAAAAAGAATTATGGTGTACCAACCAACCGCGTAGGAATTGATAAATCGAAAGAAAGCATTGGTTACGGTACAACAATGTGAGCATTGCTCAAGAAAGTTTAAATCATCTCGCTGTAACTGGTATGACTTATGCGATACAGACATTTTCTTGGAATATTTCAACAGATTATGCTCAACAAATGTATGTACGTAAATCGTTTTAGCCGAAAAGAACAATTATTTTTTAACATTAATTTTTTTATCGCAAGTATATACTTTGAATGTCGAAGTAAAATGATATTTTTTTTTTGAATGCCAATTTGATGATTATTTGACTTTGTTAATTTGTTAAAATGCATATACATACATCTGTATATCAGTAAAGGCGTATGTTTGTATAACTTTTATGTGCAATTTTTGTAAATAATTTAAAATAATGCAGATAAAGTTACAAATACCCATATAAAAGCTATGAGTATACTAACAAGTGTTTCATTGAAATGTGCGCTGAGGGAAGAGCAAAAATATAAAATGCAATTAATATATTATAGATCATCGCTGTTCGCTCACATTAATATTTTGTATATTGTGGTTTGCTGTTCTTTTTTTCTTTCTGCTTTTTTTTGTTAAACTGATAAGCATTTAAAAACGTTGAATTTTCACTGCTTCAGTAATAATCGTATACTTCACATAATGTATTGACCTTTTATGAGGTTAGATATGAAATATATAAAGTGCAAATGAGTAAGTACTATATGAATTTATATTATATATTCGTCATATTTTTCTGGACATAACTATCGTATGATCAAATAAATAAAAACAAGATACCGCCTATCCTTATATAACATATATATATATAGGTCTATTTACCGACCATTAAATACTGAAGAAACTTGTCTAAAGCAACTTTCCGAATATCTGGAGTTCAAAGACTTTCACATTGCTATTTCTATACCGTTTTGTAGAACTCATAATGCCCAGTCCCACTCGAACTTAGTACTTCCTTACTTGTTTTTTTTTTTATAATTGAAATAATTCGTAACTACGAAATGAAACTGTTTGATGGAAAGCAAAATAAAAACAAGTAAGGAAGTGCTAAGTTCGGTTGTAACCGAGCATTTTATACTCTCGCAATTTATTTATTTAATTTCATTAATATAACACACAATTTTACCCACATATTCGTCATATATATGGTATAAAGTCCATTGAAAGTTGGAAACTCTAATATTAGGTTAAAAGGACCGAGGCCCTCATGTACGATATATAGGGGCCTTTAAAACCTTTGGTCCGATTTCGGCGATTTTTAGAAAGGGGCTGCCACACTAAAAATGCAGTATTTAATCAAAGTTCTGTTCCGAAATCTTCACTAGTGCTTACTTTATATATTGTAAAGTATACAATACAGATCGACTTCAAAGTTCTGGTATATTGGAAGTAGGCGTGGTTGTGATCCGATTTGGACTATATTCACAACATATCATTGGGATGCAAGGAAAATATTACAAACCAAATTTCATTGATATTTGTCGAGTAGTTTCGCAGATATGGTTTTTGACCCATAAGTGGGCGGTAGAATGCTCACTAAAAATTTTGTGTACTATTTTGAGTGCAGTTCTTCTGGACCTTCTTTATAATGATATTTAAGGTTTCTGTTGGTTTTCATTACTGCATTAAAGCATTTTTAGTAGTTTTCAACGTACATAACCTTTGTATGGGAGGTGGGCGTCGTTATAATCCGATTTTATCCATTTTTGACTATATAAAAAATCGACCCCTTAGAGTTTCGTTGATATAGCTTTAGTAGTTTACGAGATATATATAAAAAACTTAGCAGGGGCGGGGCCACGCCCACTTTCCAAAAAAAATTATATCCAAATATGCCCCTTCTCAGAACAATCCCTTGTACCAAATTTCACTTTCATACTCGTAGCTTAATTAATGGCTTAGTTATAGCTCTTTATGTGTTTTCGGTTATCGCCATTTTGTGGGCGTGGCAGTGGTCCGATTCCGCCCATCGAACTTGTCCATCTTATAGTCCCAAGGAACACGTGTTCAAAGTTTCATTAAGATATCTCAATTTTTACTCAAGTTACAGCTTGCACGGACGGACAGACAGACATCCGGATTTCAAATCTACTCGTCACCCTGATCACTTTGGTATATATAACCTTATATCGAACTCGTTTAATTTTAGGACTTACAAACAACCGTTATGTGGACAAAACTACAATACTCTCTTTAGCAACTTTTGTTGCGAGAGTATAATAAAACAAAGACAAGCTGAGTATGAAAATACAAAAACAAAGAGCATATAGAAAATAAAAAAGTAGCAATAGTAATTATCAATACGCTGCACACATGGAAACTATTAGTTTAAATTACCGGTAATTTGTAGCAAAAAAGAACTTCAATAATAATAAAGTAAAAAACAAAAATAAAATTAATTTCGATTAATATAAATGCATTATATATATTCACAAACACAAAAATTAAATTGATAATTATTAAAAAGGCAATCAGAACATGAATGTCAAAACTATAAAGCTGTACAGATACAGACGTCGAGAGCAAGTTGGAGAGTATTGAAATTAGAAGAACGACTACTTTATATAGTAACACACATATTGAGCGGAAAAGAGAGCAGGAGATTTGATAACTTTCGATTTGTGTTTTATTACAATTATGACAAAAAAATTACATCAACAATTATTATATACATACATATAAGGCAATTAGTACGCTTTGCTCTTCCGCTCCTCGATGTGTCTATCCAGAGATTTGTTTGTGACAGACTTGCACGAAATAATATGTGCTTAATGAGTGTCTGACTAATGCTCTAATGAAAATAATGTCACGGAAGTATTTTGATAATTAAATTATTATCGATTATTAACATTCATCATTAAAAAAATATTTATAAATATATGCACCATAAACTGTTCGAGATTTTGGTATAAATTTATATTTATGTATCTATAATATTTAATAAATAAATTTATGGACAGAAAATATTAAAAAAAAAATTAAATTTATTAAAATTTGAAGAATTAATTTTTACTACCAACACATACACATGTATACAGAAAACTGTGGAGGAAAACAATATACACGGCTCATATGTACATATGTATGACGGCAGTAAAAAAATTATTCAAATGAATTTAATGAAAACAACCGAAATTAAAGCAAAAGCGATTATTATTTAACCTCTGTGACTTTCTTATTCTTTCTTCTGGGAATATGCAATAAAATATTATCAACTTTAAAATTAGCACTAACTTAGTGAGTTGTTGTGAAAAGCATTGTTATGATAATAATACAATGTCAATGCAATCTTAAATGCTCACAGAGGACACAGTGGACCACTTCTGTTATTGTTCTGGGAAGTAATGAATCAGGAAAACCTGTTTGTGTGCTTATAAAAACGAACATACATACATATATACATGAAGTTTAAGAATAAACTTTATCGCGTACCGTCAATGAAATTGTTTTTGGTAATTGTTATATGTACAATGCGTGCAGAAATTAGTAAATTTTTATAACGAGAAGTTCTGACAACAGATTAGAGACTTCAATAATTTAATAATAATAGAAACACTGAATAAGTGCTTAATGGCAAGTAGACTGATAGAAATATTGTATAAATAGACTAATAAACTAAACAAAGTATCCGACTCATTCGGATCGAAAACGTGTGGCCAATCGTAATGAAAAAATTGCGAAAGTATCGAAGAACACAAAAAACATAGCTAAGATTTTGTAGGGAGCAGGAAGCTACAAAAGACAGTCGTATTTTGTTGAAGTGATTCTTCCAGCGGCATTATATAACATACTAGAGTTTTTATATAACTCATTGATTTTCACGTGTTTTATTTTCTGGCAAAAAAACATATAATTTTTTATTTTTTTTTTGAAATAATTCTTAGTCAGTGCAAATTATAAACATTTTTCTATTAAAGATCACACTTGTAGCTAAATTCAATCACATTCAGCCCTATGTCGCCGTCTCTTCATCCAATTGGTGCGTCATATCGGTGTTGTGCATTGTCTGCTCGTAACGTTGTCGGTCTTCTAACTCCATGGGATACCAGTCTGTGGGACGACAACATCGTTTGAAGCGCGTCTTAAAAGTACCAGTCGTTTGCAACATAATATATAACATATAACCCGGTACATAGAGCCACGGCAGTACAATAAAAATTACTGCCGCTATTTGCACCACCACTGTGCCCGCAGTGTGGTATAGCAGTGAAATGAAAAGTGCTGCGAGCTTTAAATATGATATGATAGAAAAGCATTATTATTGTAAAAAATAAAACAAATTAAAATTACACAACATACCAATAGCAAGATCAAGCATAAGGGGGACACAAATCGCAGCATATAAATCTTCCATGTGCTAAAGCTTTGACTCAACATAAACTCAAGATCACGCTGAAAACGTACACGCCCATAAACCCACAATACTACGAACAATATCAGGAGATTCAGTGCGGCTTGCGTCACAACCGTGTCATTCGAAAAGATTACATGTAGGAAGACACCTTTCTGAAAAATACAAATATTTTTTCTTTCAATAAAAACTTATTGATTTCAGGGCGACAAGTGTTAACTTACGTTTGAGCAAGTGTATAGCGAACAAAAACACAAAAATCCAATAACAATGAGAGTCACTTCGGTTTTACGCGAGCGAAATTCTTCGAACTCATCAAAAATACTCTGAAGTGTTGAAAGTAAACTGACGGTCTATTTATATTAATATAATCATAATTATAATTTGGCAAATTTCACAAAAACACTGCTTACAATTGTGATTAGTGCTGTTAGTAGCAGCATTGCGTAATACAAAATACACCAGAGGTTCGGCCACGACATATCCGCCATCACGCTGCCGGTGGAGAGAATTAATACCCACAAATTGTTTATTTCCACTCTTGACCATGAATCTTCACTGTTAAATGCGTTGCTAATTTCTGAAATTAATTTTATTAAACATATACAGCCATCAGAGCTCAAAATTAAACTCACCATCATAATAGTTATTGGTCACGTATACTATATAAGCAAAGGATAAAAATATCAACATCTGTCCTACGCAAATAGTCCAGCTATTTTGTATAAGTTTAGTCTTGAATTTATTGAAACTAGCCAGAGAAATGATGGTGCCCCAACCGACACCATACGCTGATATCACAAATATGCCCACAGTAGAAAAGCCATTCAGAAACGTATCCCAACTCGGTATAAAGAAATCATATATAGAATTCAAGGGATCCTTGGGTACCAAAGCAAAACGTATCACAGCAATTAACAGCAGTACGAAAGTACTGAAAATGCCGTAGCGCAGCACATTGCTCAACTTTAATTTAAAATAATTTAAATTATTATTTAGTAAATACAAAATATTACGTTTTATAACCACCTTTTCAATGCTCTTGTATTTGTAGAATAACCCCGCAATCAAAGCCCAAGTGACCAAAGTACAAAGTAAAACCTCCCATGAGATGAAGAAACCCTCCTTAAGCTGAAACAACTCCATGTGATTAAAACGAGATCTGAAGAAATATATACGTGAATTATATGCAACAAATTTGTATAAATGTAATATGCATTACTTTAAAAATAAGTTCGATGGTATTTCATGTGTGACAAACCACGTAAAATCGTTCTTTGGCAGTGTTTCATTTGATAAAATATGGCAGAGCTGAAATGGAATATGTGAAGTATTACATTTTTAATTTAATTTAATTTAATTTTATTTTATTTTATTTCATTTTATTTTTTTTATTTATTTTATTTTTTTTTTATTTTATTTTATTTTATTTTATTTCATTTCATTTTATTTTTTTTTTTTATTTTATTTTATTTCACACTCACATGTCGCACATCGTTTTCGGTAAAATTGTATGACCAACTCTTTAAGCCCTCACAGCTCCACGGCAATGTTGGACGCATTGAATGGAATAAGTAGACTAGCGGTACGGCAGCAAAAATACTGTAATAAGTGAGTGCACCCAAATTCACAGCCAAACTAATGTAGCCGATTCCTAAATATTAAAGAAGCGTTTATTATTCGAACAAAAAAAAACGTTTTAATTTTTTTTTAAATCAAACCGTGCTTACCTTTAAAAAGCGGTGCTATTCGAAAGGCCGATATGTAGCCACTACTCGAAAATTGGCCCAGAAATGATTGCATTACGAAGAGAGGTACCACAAATAGGAATAAACTTATGACATACGGTATTACGGAAGCGCCTAAAAATTGAAATTTATTTCAAAAAAGCACAGAAACATCACACAGTAGGCGCCTAGAATTTCTTTCTCTGTTTATTAACAAAAAGTTATGCTTAACAAAAACCAAAAATTATGCGCAGGTAAATGCTGCTGCTGCTCAATAAAAGTTGCATCTTTACTCACAACCAGCATATGTGAATGCCATCCATGCTATGGAGAAGACATCTAAGCGAAAAGCCAAACTGATGCCGGTGAATATGAAGTCACTGGATTTGGTCCAATAGCCGCGTGCTAAATCCGGTTTATACGGCAAACGACCGCTATCGTAAGAACTCTCGTAAATCATTTTTAAGAAGTTAGCCAACTTTTTCTTATTTAATTTGTTATTTGTCAAATATATTAATAATATTAAATAATCACAACACAGTTCTAGCAACAATCACGGCAAATTCTAAAGCAGAGATAAAGAGATGTACAACTCTCATTTCACTTGAAGTGAAAGCGAAATTTCAAACGTCAAAACCTACTAATCTTTTGACAGTTGGAATAGATTAGTAGGTTTTGATGTTTCGCAATTGGGAAACTGGAGCGGCCAGGTTGAAATGTTGCCAAAAAAATTATACGACAGAGGCATTTTTAACAGCCGTGCAAGATAATCTATAAGAACTCAAAATAATAAATATAAATGGAAACGTGAAATTTTAAGGTATTTGATGAAATGTTTTGTGATCTGCAGCATCGGGATTTTAATTTTCCATGGAAAATAAAAAAATATTAACTGCCAGTTGATACGTACTAATTCACTTTATTTATCACTAAAAGTTCGAAAACCAGTTGTTCTAATATACCATAATATCACTGACCGAGATTTAAATAGTTATTATTTACATTAATCGTTAAGTATAAACAAATTATTAACTGTTGGCTATTTTAATTTAAATGCCCAAAAATTTAGTATTTTTTCTGATCTGGTAATAATGCAAAATTTTATAAAAAACGCAAATTTTGAGGCGCTCTCACACTGGAATAAGTTGGACATCCCTTTATCCCTGTTCTAAAGCGTCTCATGCACGCAGAGTGCCGAAAAGCAACTGATCAAGAGCTTCTGTTTGATTTTCCAAAAATTGTACACTAGCAGACCCGGCCACACGTTTTCGTGGCTAAGGTATACATTAAATTAAGTTGGTCCAATCTTGGCTTCGGCGACGATATTGATTACTCGAGGTTGATTTATGTTACGCAGCATGATGACAACTCACACTACTTTTAATTGCAAAGTGAGTGGTGATAGTACAGGCAATTTTAAATAGTTTGGGATAATTGACTACGTCATCCTGGTTTGTAGCTGTGTCAACTCTCTTGGACCGAAATTCTAAATTGTCGCATTAAGATCATCGATATCTTTTTTTTACCACCAATATAGGTCATTCAATCAGTCATTTATGGTTATCATATTGAGGTTTCATGTCAGGAAAACTTCTCTTTCGAGTCAATGAAGTGACAGAAATCTGTTGGAAATGTTATTAATCCATCGAGGTGTCAACTGCCAACTACTTCTACAATCGCAATTTGATATTGTTGCAAAAACACTCATATGTTAGTTTTTAATTGGCGATTCTTTATGTGTCGCCACAAATTAAATGATTTTCGGCATGCGATTAGCCCGTCAGTAACAGTTGATCCAGGAATAATTGGAAGAGTCTGGCGTAAATCATCTGCTAACAGAATCCTGGCTCCACCAAAAACGTTCATCGACAATCAAGATCTTTTAAAGTCCTGTGCAGTACCTCCAGCGACTTCGTTATAGCGCTATTTTTGGCGATTTTTCCGACTGGTGTTTCGTTCATTTGCAATTTAGGAGTAATTTCAAGGCCGAATGTACCGTTTGTTTGCCTACTAACAGGTGCCAAGTTGCCCCTATACTTATTATTAATTTTTGTTTTCTATTTTTTTTATTTTGTTGTCAACTCATACATATAAAGTTCTGTTATTGCAATCTTCCGCGCAATTTTTTCTATATTTACTTACTTTGTTCTAATCTTTTTCTGGCCTTCCACGAATATTTCAAGACTAAAATTAGCCAGATCGGTTTGGCCGTTTTCCTTTTTTGCGGCACAAACGAACAGCAATTCATTTTTATATTACATTATTATCAAGCGACAATTTTTTTAAATTCCGCACACGGTCATTCAGTAGGGTTCCGACCGCAGGAGTGATCTTAACTCCCCTCCCGTACCTTCGTGCCAGAGTGACGACTACAACTCTACAACTCATAGTTAGCGGCTTTTCAAAATTTTTAACTCGTGATATCTTTTGAATGGTATGTCAGAATCTAATAATTCAAAAAGTTATATAAAGGTTTTGAAGCGATCTTAAATAATAAATCATTTATTTCGATAAGAATTAATACTAAGGTATAAATAAAGAGCCTTTTCAAGTAGTAAAATCGCTTATTGTGACAAAACTATAATAGTTAGAGGTATGATGTCGCGACGTTTTTTGTAGATAATGATAAGTTCTTCAAAATTGTAGTACATCACTTTGTTATATCTTCAATCGTTTTCGCAGCATTCGCGATTAAAGAAAGTTTTTTGGTATTATTTTTTACATTATCGGAGTTTTGGTAAGGAACGCTATTCTTTTTTTAAACTAAATATAGCCTATGTCTCTCAGGGATAGTATAGCTTTCCAACGGTGAAAGAATTTTTCAAATCGGTTCAGTAGTTTCGGAGCCTATTCGAGACAAACAAACAAAAAACACAAACCTTTCCTCTTTATAATATTAGTATAGATAAGTGCATGTAGTATTCATGAAACAGGCGAAGAGAATAACGAGCAGAGAAAACACTAACACTAACATTTGAGTAGATATGTGTTATATGTACAATATTGAAATTGTGAATATAAATTCTCCGTCTATGCATTATTTGTTTTCATTAGAGATCGCTATATTTTCATTTTCGTACGAATGCCGCTATTCATTATAAATATATAATATGTATGTATATGGAAATGTGACAGCGATGCCAACAATAAGAAATAATTCGTACATCAATGAGGTAAACCAGCAGAGCATTAATATTTGTCTATTTATTTGAATCCATAAATACAGTTGTGAAAAGATATCTCTAGCGGCATTATATAACATACTAGAGTTTTTATATAACTCATTGATTTTCACGTGTTTTTTTTCTGGCAAAAAGACATAATTTTTTATTTATTTTTATTTTTATTTTTAAATAATTCTTAGTCAGTGCAAATTATAAACATTTTTCTATTAAAGATCACACTTGTAGCTAAATTCAATCACATTCAGCGCTATGTCGCCGTCTCTTCATCCAATTGGTGCGTCATATCGGTGTTGTGCATTGTCTGCTCGTAACGTTGTCGGTCCTCCAACTCTACTGGATACCAGTCTGTGGGACGACAACATCGTTTGAAGCGCGTCTTAAAAGTACCAGTGGTTTGTAACATAATATACAACATATAGCCCGGTACATAGAGCCACGGCAGTACAATAAAAATTACTGCCGCTATTTGCACCACCACTGTGCCCGCAGTGTGGTATAGCAGTGAAATGAAAAGTGCTGCGAGCTTTAAATATGATATGATAGAAAAGCATTATTATTGTAAAAAATAAAACAAATTAAAATTACACAACATACCAATAGCAAGATCAAGCATAAGGGGGACACAAATCGCAGCATATAAATCTTCCATGTGCTAAAGCTTTGACTCAACATAAACTCAAGATCACGCTGAAAACGTACACGCCCATAAACCCACAATACTACGAAAAATATCAGGAGATTCAGTGCAGTTTGCGTCACAACCGTATCATTCGAAAAGATTACATGTAGGAAGACACCTTTCTGAAAAATACAAATATTTTTTCTTTCAATAAAAACTTATTGATTTCAGGGCGACAAGTGTTAACTTACGTTTGAGCAAGTGTATAGCGAACAAAAACACAAAAATCCAATAACAATGAGAGTCACTTCGGTTTTACGCGAGCGAAATTCTTCGAACTCATCAAAAATGCTCTGAAGTGTTGAAAGTAAACTGACGGTCTGTTTAAATAAATATAATCATAATTATAATTTGGCAAATTTCACAAAAACACTGCTTACAATTGTGATTAGTGCTGTTAATAGCAGCATTCCGTAATACAAAATACACCAGAGGTTCGGCCACGACATATCCGCCATCACGCTGCCGGTGGAGAGAATTAATACCCACAATTTGTTTATATGCACTCTTGACCCTGAATCTTCACTGCTATATGCTTTCCTAATTTCTGAAATTAATTTTATTAAACATATATAGCCATCAGACATCAATACTAAACTCACCATTATAATAGTTATCAGTTACGTAAACTATATAAGCAAAGGATAAAAATATCAACATCTGTCCAACGCAAATGGTCCAGCTATTTTGTATAAGTTTAGTCTTGAATTTATTGAAACTAGCCAGAGATATGATGGTGCCCCAACCGACACCAAACGCTGATATCACAAATATACCCACAGTTGGAAAGCCATTCTGAAACTTATCCCAACTCGGTATAAAGAAATCATATATCGAATTCAAGGGATCCTTGGATACCAAAGCAAAACGTATCACAACAATTAATAGCAGTACAAAAGTACCAAATATACCATAGCGCAGCACATTGCTCAACTTTAATTTAAAATAAATAAAATTATTATTTAGTAAATACAAAATATTACGTTTTATAACCACCTTTTCAAGGCTGTTGTATTTGTAGAATAACCCCGCAATCAAAGCCCAGGTGAGCAAAGTACAAAGTAACACCTCCCAAGAGATGAAGAAACCCTCGCTATTGGGCTCAAACAACTCCATGTGATTAAAACGAGATCTGAAGAAATATATACGTGAATTATATGCAACAAATTCGTATAATCACTACATAGTATAAAATAAAGTCGCATTTTCTGTCCCTATATCCCTATGTGCGCTTAAATCTTTAAAACTACGCAACGGATTTTGATGCGGTTTTTTCCAATAGATAGAGTGATTCAAGAGGAAGGTTTATATGTATAATACATGCTTCATATACTAAGGCAACATTGCTAATTTTAGAGGTTTCTAACATGATGTCGTAAATTAACGTATTTTTTTGTGCTTATTTAGCAATTTAGAAAAACGCTTCCTAAACCCTACGAGTTAGATCAAATTAAAAATGTACTACAGTATTGTACACCATAAAAAGGTCTACAAAAAAGTCCGCGATGGTATATGTTTATCTTTTAGGGATAACCCTTAATAACTCGGCTTATTTATACCCGAGACACATATGTAGTAACAATACTAGTGGTACTCATTTAACGTTGTAAACGTATGGCAAGATCGCAAAATTACAATATCGTAAAACAGCTGTTAATTTTTACATGCATTTCATTTTACGACAATCTTGCAAATATGCGAGACCTTTTTCAGTGGCATTCATGGCATCCTTACAATTAATTCACAATAAGCTGATAGGCATTCATGGCATGCTTACAATTAATTCACAATAAGCTGATATTACCACAATATTGCCAAAGAGCGCTCATTTAACATTTGTTGCCATATTGCAAATTTACTATATTTATATCATTGCAACGTTAAATGAGTACCACTACTATTGTTCGTACGAATACAAGATGTGTGTCACCAAATACCAGCACTTTACTATTACTACGTTTATGCTTCTTTTCTACTCGGTCATATTATACACGGGTAAGTTCAACCCACATGCATAAACACTTTTTCACTATGAGTTAAATGATCTACTCGGATAGAATATACACATTTTATTTACGTATGTAGACGAGTTAACTCGGATGCATAAACGAATTTAGAGTTAAGTTGAAGGTCAAATCAGTTGATTTTTGTGCCGGTGTATATGGTTTTGACAAATTGCATATACAGGGTTCCCGTATTGCCAATTTTTCGCTAAAAACCCCTACCCCACTTACTACCGAATTTTTGCGGCAAACGCCTGGTACTGTGTAGTACTACAGTAACCGGTAATTGGTTACTTTTTGGCACCGGTTTTTTTGTGGCACACCTGTGGCACTGTGGGTAGTCGGATGGTGTAGCGAAAACCGGTTATTTGCAAAAACTTCGACGAGTGGGTAGTCGGTTTTCGTAGAAAAACCGGTTTTTTTGGGTCGGTCAGTGGTCGGTTTTGCTCGTGCATTTCTGCCCGAACACTTCTCAACAGATTTATGCCGCACACCCCGTATATCTGGAAAATACGGACATATTTATAAAACGTGGCAGCCCTCAATTTAATTCAATTCAGAATTTACCTCGAGTAGAGTATTTGCCGTTTATGCTTATAGGCTTTACCCATGTAGAATATAACCGTGTAGAAATAAAGCATAAACGTAGTATATGTGAGCAATGTAGTATTTTGCTGGTAACAATATCAGCAATTTTTTTTGGGGTATTTCACAGCTGAAAATAGGTTTGAAACCTAGGAGAGAGCTCATATACAAAAGCTTTTCAAAATATTTTGTCAAAATGACTTATCAAAAATACTAGATCGATTTTAATCATGTTTTCATTGAGTAACATAGGCATATATATTTTATGCCCGTGCAAAGTCGGAGCGGGCCGCTATGTTTTCATATACAACGTTCATAGTTTTTCTGTAGTGTATTTAATTTAGTATCAGCATTGCACCCGTGCGAAGCCAGGGCGGGTCGCTAGTATTTATATGCCTTACTTTAAAAATAAGTTCGATGGTATTTCATGTGAGCGAAACCACTCCAAATCCTCCTTTGACAGTGTGTCATTTGATAAAATATGGCAGAGCTGATTAAATATAACATAATATAATATAATTTAATAAAATATAATATAATATAATTGAATTTAATTTAATTAACTTTAATTGTATTTAATGTATTTTAATTTTATTTTATTTCACACTCACATGTCGTACTTCGTTTTCGGTGAAATTGTATGACCAACTCTTTAAACCCTCACAGCTCCACGGCAATGTTGGACGCATTGAATGGAATAAGTAGACTAGCGGTACGGCAGCAAAAACACTGTAATAAGTGAGTGCACCCAAATTCACAGCCAAACTAATGTAGCCGATTCCTAAATATTAAAGAACCGTTTGTTATTTGAAGAAAATACATTTTTAATCAAGCCCTGCTCACCTTTAAAAAGCGGTGCTATTCGAAAGGCCGATATGTAGCCACTACTCGAAAATTGTCCCAGAAATGATTGCATTACGAAGAGAGGTACCACAAATAGGAATAAACTTATGACATACGGTATTACGGAAGCGCCTAAAAAATTTAAATTTATTTCAAACAAGTAAGGAAGGGCTAAGTTCGATTCAGATCATCCTCAAAGTTCTGGTATATAGGAAGTAGGCGTGGTTGTGAAGCGATTTGGCCTATTTTCACAACATATCATTGGGATGTAAAGAAACTATTACAAATCAAGTTTCATTGAAATCGGTCGAGTAGTTCCAGATATATGGTTTTTGACCCATAAGTGGGTGATGCCACGCCCATTTTCCATTTTGTCAAAAAATCTGAGTGCAGCTTCCATCTGCCATTTCTTATGTTAAATTTAGTGTTTCTGACGTTTTTCGTTACTGAGTTAACTCACTTTTAGTAATTTTCAACCTAACCTTTGTATGGGAGGTGGGCGTGGTTATTATCCGATTTCAACTAATTTCAAGGTGTGTGGTGGGGTACGTAAGAGAACTGACTTACCCCACTTTTAGTAATTTTCAACCTTACTTTTGTATGGGAGGTGGGCGTGGTTATGATCCGATTTCTTTCATTTTTGGACTGTATTAGGAAGTGGCTAATAAAAACGACTGCAGAAAGTTTGGTTTATATAGCTCTATTGGTTTGCGAGATATGTACAAAAAACTTAGTAGGGGGCGGGGCCACTCCCACTTCCCCAAAAAAATTACATCCAAATATGCCCCTTCATAGTGTGATCCCTCATACCAAATTTTATTTCCATAGCTTTATTTATGGCTTAGTTATGGCACTTTATGTGTTTTCGGTTTTCGCCATTTTGTGGGCGTGGCAGTGGTCCGATTTTGCTCATTTTCGAAAGCAACCTTCCTATGGTGCCAAGAAATAAGTGTGCCAAGTTTCATCAAGATATCTTAATTTTTACTCAAGTTACAGCTTGCACAGATGGACGGACGGACGGACAGACAGACATTCGGATTTGAACTCCACTCTTCATCCTGATCACTTTGGTATATATAACCCTATATCTAACTCGTTTAGTTTTGGGTGTTACAAACAACCGTTATGTGAACAAAACTATAATACTCTCTTTAGCAACATTTGTTGCGGGAGTATAAAAATTATGCGCAGGTAAATGCTGCTGCTGCTCAATAAAAGTTGCTTTTTTGCATTACACTCATGTTTACTCACAACCAGCATATGTGAATGCCATCCATACTATGGAGAAGACATCTAAGCGAAAAGCCAAACTGATGCCGGTGAATATGAAATCGCTGGATTTGGTCCAATAGCCGCGTGCTAAATCCGGTTTATACGGCAAACGACCGCTATCGTAAGAACTCTCGTAAATCATTTTTAAGAAGTTAGTCTAAGTCAGTCTGTTTTAGCAACAATCACGACAAATTGTAAAGCGTTCCATGCACGCAGAGTGCCGAAAAGCAACTGATCAAGAGCTTCTGTTTGATTTTCCAAATATTATACATAAGTACTATGTAGTACTCATGAAACAGGCGAAGAGAATAATGAGCAAAGAAAAAAAACAAGCAAACAGAAATTTAAACACTCGCATGTTTCATTCATATTTGTTCAAATTTCTCAGCTTGCTACTGATAGCGAGCGATATCGGTGAAACCCTTGGCGCTGCAGTAAAACACGAGTGTCTGAAAACACACATTTGAGTAGATATGTGTTATATGTAAAATTTTGAAATTGTGAATATAAATTCTCCGTCTATGCATTATTTGTTTTCATTAGAGATCGCTATATTTTTTTTTCGTACGAATGCCGCTATTCATTATAAATATATAATATGTATGTAGATGGAAATGTGACAGCGATGCCAACAATAAGAGATATTTTGTACATCAATGATATAAACAGCAGAACCTTAATATTTAAATACAGTTATAATTCAATAAAAAAACCGTAGAGTAATGTCTGATCATTATATTAGTTGCGAAAAACAATGACATTATCAATGTTTGAAGTACAGTGCCACTAATTAGTCATCCATATGATGTTTCTGAAGCAAAATTCTCAAGTCTTATATATATATTATCTAAGGGTACAACGGTAATTTATGTTTATTTGAAAAAACTATTTATTCATTTATCTACATTAATACTGTCGACTTTAAACTAATCCACATTCGATATTATACACTCAGCTCAGCGCTATATCTCATCGTCGAAACACATCTCAAACTCTATTTTTGGGGTAGCTTTTGGCTCATTCGGCGATTTCTTGTATGCTCGTAATACTTTATTTTTGGAAATAGGAAAAAGTCTCTTAGATTCATATCTGGCGAATACGGAGGCAAGAATTCACGAACAAGCAATGATGTGTGAACTTTAACACACAAAAATCGCCAATCTAATAAAAACACGTCGACCTTAGCGACTGTTGCGGACAGGGAAAGCATTGAATGTATGTTAACATAGTGAAAAATTGACAATTGGACTCACCAAACTCGCGAAATTTGGAAATTCCCGTTATTTTTTGAACACACCAGGATTTTATTATTTTCATCGTATTGCTATATTGAATGCTCTCGCTTTTTCGAATTTGTATTTTTTTCGAAAACTGCTGCTTTCATTTTCTTTCTCTTGTAGTACTTACGCGTAAAGGAGAAGAGTTGAAAAACCATTTCAAAATTGTTTCGCATTTCACAATCTATTTCAGCCTATACGACTTTCAAAATATCTACATATCGTAATCAAATATTGTACATAATTGTAGTATCTAGTTGACATGACTGTTAATGTAGATAATTACATATTTACTTGTATATTCTAGACACAAACTTACATTCATTCATGCATTGTTATGAACATCGAGTATTCTTAGCTGGTATATCACTTCCGTATAATAATTAGTTCGTGTGTATATAAATTGACATCATATAATCTCTTATAAAAAAAGGCAGCTTAAAAAACTACAAGCATTCCATTAATATTTACTCACTTACCGACTTATTACTTATATAACTAACATCATATGGATGTATTTGGATTTTCATAAAATGTTTAACATATAAAAAGCGCTCTTACATATACTTGGACCAACAGACATACATACATACCTACATACATAGAAACATGCATAATTGTCTACTGTCTTACTTAAACAATAATAATATTAGCTAATATTACTTGAAGTTCAGTCCGTTTGAAATAGATATTTAGGTTTCTTAAGCTTTAAAGTTTTTTATGATAAACTTAACCTTTTAAGGTTCAAACATTTTTTTTATCAAACAATTTAGTGAAAATTACGTTTCATGCCTCTACAAATGCTTTCGTTTAAAAAAAAACGCATGGAAATTAACGAGCACTAGTTAAAATGATATTTTACTAAATCCACTTCTACGAAATTTGAACGGGTTTTAGTTGAAGATACTTAAATGTTATTCACAGTTATAAAGTCACGAACTGCCTTAAACCATTTCCATTTCACCAGCCTATTAAACCAATTTGTTCATCTGCTACATACATATGTATGTTTGTATGTATGTATGTTTGTTTGCTTGTAATATTCATAGTTTTAAGCATTCACAGCGCAGTTCTCTTCACCACTCTCCATTACTAGCATTTCCGAGACGCCCATTATCTCCTCGTAGAAACGTCGATTATCAGCATCGACGGGATGCCAGTCGTGCGGTGCAAAGCATTGTTTCAGTCTATTACGCAATGTGCCATTGGTTTGGCAAATCTTATAAATCATATAGGCAGGTGCTATGGCATATATCACACATTGACTGACAATAACGAGTGCAGTTGGTGAGTTGTCACGCTCCAAAAAATATAGAGTTTGTATCTGTAAGAGAAGAAGAGCAGCTGAATGTAATGCTCGTTGTTGGAGATAACTTCCGTGTTACTTACAATGCTTAATACAAAAAACGCTGGCGTTAGAAAACGTATTAAAAATATTTTAAAACTCGAAATCGTTTTTCCCAACATAAATTGTAAATCACACTGGAAACGTTCGCGTCCATAAATCCATGTGGTCATGAGTAGCAGTACAAAGGAGATTATCAAATGTGAGAGTATGACAATATTGGGTAGTAGGTCCAGATGTTCAAAGCCCTTCTGCAAATTGGAATGAAAAAGGTACTGAATATTAGAAAATAATTTTTTTTTTAATTTTTTTTCTCTAATATACTATTTACTAGTGTGGGAACCTCACATAAAGTGTAATATTTTTTATTGTTGAAGCTACAAACCATAATAAAAAATGGATTACAAAGTAATGAACCAGGCAGTAGCTTCCAAAAGTACATATATATTTACGAATTGTGTTCAAAAAATAACGGGAATTTTAATTTTTTGAAAAAAAAAAAAATATTTATTATTTATTTCAAAATCCTCTTCCAATCTTCGAAACAAATTTCAAACTCTATGTATCTTTGGGATAGCTTTAGACATCTCAGCAATTTATCATATGCTGTAAAACGAAGGCCCTTTAAGGTTTTACTTCTCTTTATCTGTGCAAAATTTTTATACAATTTTTGGTATTAGGAAAAAGTTACAGGAAGTCATGAACTCTCTAAAAACGCAAAATTTTCTATTTGAAAATTCCCGTTATTTTTTGAACACACCTTGTATATGCGTACTTTCGCTCATAAGTATATAAAATATGTAGTTCAAATATACAAACAATTGCAATGACACTAACCTTGGTGCAAAAATAAAGTGACACAGTCAACATCAACAATGTCAAAGCGATTGTAATGCGTGATTTCTTTGTTCTTAATTGCTCGAACTCATCAAATAAAGCCGTCAGCACAGACATCATTTGTATAATCTAATAGCAAAACAAAGGAAAAACACAGAGTTCATTTTAAATATGACATTATACGCGTTATATGCATGTGAAACAATTTACTCACAATTGCACTTAGTTCCGCTAGAAAAATCATGCCGAAGAAGAGGAAGCACCAGAAATTCGGCAAAGTCGTAAAACTGCCAAACAGATATGCAAAGCAGAGATAAAGGAATTGCATATAATGCTCCTCATCGAAATGGAAATGCAGGAAGCCCACGTGATCTATCAGAAAAAAAATATATATAATTTTACTATGCAGATTTGATAGGCCTTACCTTCGAAGTGATCGAAAGCGATACGCCCACAAATCATTGCCATAAATGCGAGCAACACATGTGTGCCGCTCACCCAATAGGTCAGCTTCTCGCTGTCACGATGAAAGCGATTGTGACTGGCCAGCGTGAGTACATTACCCCAACCGGGACCCAATAGCCAGGTGGACATGAAAATCGCTGTGCGCAAACCACCCAGCACACCGCTGAAGCTACTCTGCAACGTTGGCTTAAAATAGTCCGTAAAGGTGTTCCAGTCGAGTCTTATGTAGCAGATGAGATGCAGGAATATCGCCAAGAAAATGGCAAACATAATAACGCAGATACAACGAAAAAATTTACCGATCTGCCAATTAAAGGTAAAGCATTAAAAATGTGTGCTTATTTTTAAGGAATATACCTACAAATGAGACACGCTTCAGCAGTATGCCCAATGTGAGCAGCCACACACCCACAACACCACACAGCACCGGCCAGGATATCACATAGTCGTGGGGGGTGTTATCATCGGTGAGAATAATGTAACTGTGTGCGAGAGAAATGGTAGATATTGAGAATAGAGTTACGAAAAATTTTAAGTGGGTAATAAGATTAAATATTTTAATTTTATTTTATTTTTATACTTCTCTCTATCTGTGTTAAATTTTTATAAAATCATTAGCTGACATCTCAATTTATTTTAATTAAATATTTTTTCTAATCGATATTTTTATTACCTTTTTCCAAAATACAAATATAAATTTCCTACAAACACTGAATAAAATAATTTCTACTGAAATTTCATAATTTTCTTTATTTTCGATATCTACTAAGCGGTTTTGAATTATTTTATTTATTTCTCACTTAATTTTCTTCAACATGACGCCTAAAAGTATTCATCAATTTCTTCACTTCTAACATTTCTAATATACATATATATAAATATTATTAAAATTTAAATCGATTTTTCACACACTTACCGAAAAAACTCGACAGTCGCATGCGGATCCAGCGCAATCTCATCCGCATCATATGTTGAATGCGTCGAACAATTGGGCGTATTCCACGCGTTATCACAACTCATCCATGGTATCACAGTGTGCACAGAATTGGCAGCATAGATAAGCGGCACAGCTGCCACGATGCCATAGTAGGCAAGCGAAATAAGATTCAGCAGCAGTATGGAGTAACCAATGCCTAATGGAGTGACAATAGGACAATAAGACTTAGGAGTAAGTATTTATCGCAGTACAAAAGAGAAGATAAATTTACCTTTGAAAAGCGGTGCCACACGAAAGGCGGAAACTAGACCCGATGTCGAGAATTGACCCAAGAAGGTTTGTATAATAAAAATTGGAATGGCATATAAGAATATTGCTATCAAGTACATCGGCAGGAAGAAAACTGTAAAATAATTGGAAATTATTAGATAGATTTTGATATCTGTCCCCTATTCAATGTTTATTATATTCTAAAACACCCTAAATCGAAGTTTAGTTAGTTCGACAAATATATAGGTTCAGAGTAGATGAACCTATAGTATGTCAAGAAATCTCATATTTCTCTTGGCAAAACACTTTCCTGACATACTGTATATATTTGACAGACTAACTAGATTGTGATTTACGTACCATTATGGCAAAGAAACTACGTAGCCAATTAAATTTTAAAAGTATAATATTATATTTTAACTTATTGATCCCAGCTCATTTGTTATTATAGTACGTCAATTATATTAAATATTTCTTTGGTAGTGGCGAGCTTTGATAAGCGCGAAATCTTAATTATACGAAAATACAATTTTTAACATGACTTATATTAAATGTGTCATTTGAATTATTATACTCTCGCAACAAAAGTTGCTAAGAGAGTATTATAGTTTTGTCCACGTAACGGTTGTTTGTAAGTCCTAAAACTAAACGAGTTAGATATAGGGTTATATATATCAAAATGATAAGGGTGACGAGTAAAGTTCAAATCCGGATGTCTGTCTGTCCGTCTGTCGTCCGTGCAAGCTGTAACTTGAGTAAAAATTGAGATATCTTAATGAAACTTGGAACACGTGTTCCTTGGCACCATAAGAAGGTTAAGTTCGAAGATGGGTGGAATCGGCCCACTTCCACGCCCACAAAATGGCGATAACCAAAAACACATAATGAGCTATAACTAAGCCATAAATAAAGTTATAAAAATAAAATTTGGAACACAGGATCGCATTAGGGAGGGGCACATTTGAATGTAATTTTTTTGGAAAAGTGGGCGTGACCCCGCCCTTAAATAGGTTTTTTGTATATAACTGGCAAACCAATAAAGCTATATAAACCTGCAGTCGTTTCTGTTAGCCGTTTCCTTATACAGTCCAAAAATGAAAGAAATCGGACAATAACCACGCCCACCTCCCATACAAAGGTTAGGTTAAAAATGACTAAAAGTGCGTTAATTCACTAACGAGAAACGTCAGAAACACCAAATTTTACATAAGAAATGACCGAAGGAAGCTGCACTGAGATTTTTTTACAAAATGGAAAATGGGCGTGGCGTCGCCCACTTATGGGTCAAAAACCATATCTCAGGAACTACTTGACAGATTTCAATGAAATTCGGTATATAATACTTTCTGGACACCCTGATGACACTGGTGGAATATGGGCGAAATCGGTTCACAACTACGCCTACTTCCTATATAACTCAATTTTGAATCCTTCTAATTCGTTCACTTTATAATGTATACATAAGGAACCGATAAAGATAGCGAAATAAAACTTTACACAAATACTGTAATTGAGCTGTGACATCACTTGTGGAAAAATTGTCAAAAACGAACCATGACTTTTCAAGGCCCCTGAAAAGTAAATCTCTAAATAAATTGCGAGAGTATAAAATGTTCGGTTGCACTCGAACTTAGCCTTTCCTTACTTGTTATCATTATAGTTTTGTTTTTATTCGATCTTTGCTTCTTATTATTCAAACTAAGAAGCAACGGATCAACATCAAACTTTGTAACACCCGCTGATTTAAATCAGATGCGATTACTATAGGAATACTGTATTGTCTTGACGCTCTTATGACCTCTACTGGCAAAAGCTATCTACGCTGATTTCTTGCAAGGTTAGGCTATTAAGAGATAAGAACTTAATGAAACAAAGACTATTGTTTATTATACTTATATACTATAATGAAAACAAATCGAGGCCATAGGCTGTAAATAAAACTTC
Source organism: Zeugodacus tau (assembly GCA_031772095.1). Taxonomy (NCBI): domain Eukaryota; kingdom Metazoa; phylum Arthropoda; class Insecta; order Diptera; family Tephritidae; genus Zeugodacus; species Zeugodacus tau. Next base: position 73,642,549 of record CM062651.1, on the reverse strand, counting down.
AGCCATTCCGGCTGCTTATCAAAATAAACTATCACATGGTGTCATATGTATGTATGTAAATGGCCGTATGCACTTACCGCCACCAAAAATCATCGCATAAACCGGCACCTCCGAGAAGATAATCGAACCGAAGGCATGACTGGTGCAGGCAAAATAGAAATCTGCTGTCGCCGACCACTGACCGCGACGGCGATCATGCTTGAAGGGACGCTGTAGCGTCTCATAAGTGCTCGTGCCCGTTATGGGCGTTGTAACGGCTGTGATAAAGTTGTTATTGACATTGTTATTATTATTGTTGTGCGGGCTATTATTGTGATCGGTTAGCACCGTGTGTTGTGGGCTGCGCGAGTGACGCGACTGATGATTGTGCGCGGCTGGCGCTTGATAACCGCCGTTATGCTGTTGCTGCTGATGGTGGTAGTGGTTTTCGTGGTGATGATGGTTATAGTCATTGTTGGCGACCAATATAACGGGCGGTGTATCATCACCGTCGTGTTGCATGCAGCTGCTGAGTTGTTGTTTGGCGCCGCTATAGATCGATTTCATTGTGGTTAGTTTTTGTTTGGGAGTGCTGCTGTTGCCAATGGGGAGGAGGAAATACGGTGCAACACTTTGTTGCTGGTGTTTAATTGTATAGGTTTTTAAGTGTTTTTTGTAATTATTTCACCATTGTCGTTCATTATTTGGGTGGGAGCGTATTGTGTTACACACATTTGTGGAGTTGTAGGTAAAATGTTGTTGTTATATTTTTTGCACACTTTATGCGTGAAATGTAGTGCTAAAATGAAGAGTTGATTTGAGTTTTTTGATCTATTGAAATTTATGGAGAATACATAAAATCTTGATTCAACTTTTGCTCTTTCACGCTTTCGAATATATGTATTTATAAAAATTCAAATACGTTGTATACGTAGAAGTCACAGTTCAAACTAGCACTTCGGTTCAAATGAAATGCGTTCAACTTACTGACCGCGCATATTGTTATACTCTTTGTTTGTAATAATTATAAATTCATCAATTTTTGCACTTCACATATGACTTGCCTTTCAAAATGCAATTAAATACACCTTTAAAGCCAAGACACCCCAGACGTAAACGATATGCAGCACGCCACAGTCAATCAAAATATTTATATACGAATATAGTATAAAGTCTATATATGCACAAAATTAAAAAAAAATCTTCCTAAATCAAAATACGAATACCTCGTAATTAGCAGCACACAATTTTATTTTTTTTTTTTCATTTATTATTTTTTTTATTAATTATTATTTTTTTATTTATTTTTTTTTATTCTTTCCACCAGAATGTGCCGAATGCACAAATTCTTTTTATAAAAAAAATCGTTTGAAATTTTAATTGAAATCACATAATCACGTACGAATTTCGCGCGTTCGCATATTTTGTGCGATGGCTCTTCATTTGTTTTGCGCCGCTTTCGCTTTTGTGCACTGGACAGTGCTCCCGAACGTACTGAAATCTATTGAAACATTGAAGTTTCGTTTTTCAGCAAAATAAGCAAATAATTATTGTATTGTATATTCTAAGCGTTGTGTGCTGATAGATAGCCATTGTTAAAAATTCCAATAGCCAGCTAGCAATAAATAGATGGGAGACGATAAAGGAGAGATGAGAAGGCGGCAACAGCTGTCCGCATTTACTGTTCGTTTGGCAGCGTCTGCTTGTGATTAGCAGCGCACACACACACACACACGCACAAACAAGTGCAAATACAACAATTAAATATATATTTATAATGTGCTTGTAGTAGGGGTGTCTATAGATGGGTGTTCAATGCTGCTGCTGTCGTCATTATTCCATATGTATTTCTCTTTGTTCACTGACCACACACACGGGGTACTGTCGTAATGTCCCGAAATTTATGCTATTTTGCGGTGCTGTGGTTTCGCTGGGACTTTTTAGACTAATATATAAAATATTTATAATAAATGCAAAATGTGTGATTTAGGCGAGATAAAATCGGGAATTTTTTTTGGGAATATAATATATTATTATTCCTTTTTCTTCATATAGTAAAATAACAAAAAAAGTTTTTTGACCAAAATTAAATATTAAAGCTTTTTTTGTAAACTATATGAACCTTTCATAATCGACTTTAAACCTTGCTTTGCCGTTCTACATCAAAGTACACACCACTAATGCGAAGAAAAGTTCTGACACAGTAATCTTTTTCTCACTACATACTTAACAAATGCATGCGAGAGTAACAAAATTATTTATATTCATATAAAATATCCAATACTTCCGAAGAAATAAAAATTAGCAACACGTTGCTAATTAAAAGCTACTTTTGTGGCTTTTGTGAAGATAAAAAATACATAAATTTATAGCTGCAAGTATTGTTGTTGTTATTTACGTCCATCAAATTTTTGGAAGAACTTGAAATTTTTAGAATAAAAGTGGGGTTTTCAGGAATATGTAAATATTGAAGTGGCTTACAGCGGGTTTTACCAGTATATTTAACTATTTATTAATTCAAGAGATAATTTATTTCAATTTCAAGTAATTCAATGAAATTATAAGAAACCTAACCTTAAAATACCATTATAATAACTTAAAAAAGGTTTTACAGTAGTCAGAGTAAGGATTTTTTATTGACGACAGTGCGTATGAGTGATAAACGACAAGGAAATGCTCGAACCTACAGTGCGTATAAGTAATTTAGGATGTGTTTAAGGAAATTTTATAAAATTTTTTAATGAAATTATATAAATAAATATTTAGTAAACTATTAGAGCTATAAATATATACAAAATGCCTAACTAAGGCTTTAATAAAGCTTAAATAGAAAAAATTATGAAAGGTCAGCAACAAAAAGGAGTCGTGCAAAACAAACAGAAGAAAAATATACTTTTTATTACGTAAAGTTCATTATTTATATTTACGTCAGAGTAGTATAAACTTAACTTTATTGATGTTATAAACTCAAATAGTAAGCTCGGCTACTTCATTCTTAATATTTTTGCCATAAACTCTCGCGCGCTCTCTCTCTCTCTCTCGTTGAATAAAAAATAAACACAACAAATTGCAAAATATTGAACAAAATAAATACACAAAAACTAAAAAAAAAAATATATATATATCCAATGCAAATGGAATGCGCTAAAAATTTCAGAGAGTGCAATACAAAGCAAAGAGCGTTTAACACTGAGGGTTGCTGACTTGCTCATTTGCGCGCTATTAACAAGCCATTCCTCCATACAACACACGTGTGCTGTTAAACAGCTGATTTTTGTTTTGATGCCAATGTGTGCGCGGTGGCACTCTAGTGGTTGTCGTTAATGAATTAGTTTATCGCTTGTTTGTTTTAGACAAATTAACACAACACAACGTGTGATTATTGCCTTTGTTTAGCTTGAATGCGCTTTCTTTACAATTTATTTGCTTATTTTTTCGCATTTTCATTTATTTATTTTTCTTTTTTAGCACACATTTCAATTCAACGTTAAAGTGCAAAAGTCAACTGCTAATTTGATCAACAGCTAGTTACTGTTGTTGTTGTTGTACACAGTTGCGGTTTATAAATGGATCTGAGTCATTTTGTAGATTGTTGCAGTAATTAGACATTATTATTAATGCTATTCGTGAGCAAGTCAAATCAACGCGAAGAAAGTGTGTAAGTTAAAGCATTTTGCATGCCGCATTTGTTGTTGCTTGGCGATTTATTGCCAGTCTGCTGGGCATATTAAATTGATTATTTACTGTTGTGTTTGTTGTTGTTATAATAATTTACGCGATAATATTTGCAAAGCAACTGTAATGTAAATATAGTTAGAATGGGCATAGATTTGTTTGTAATTATGTATAATGATTTATACAAAGCTATTGTGCACACTTTCGTAATTGTAATTATTAAGAACATATTGAATTTCACAATTTTATATTTTTTATTAATAATTAAATGTTTATTTTAAATACTACTTCAATTTCCTATATAAATTCACTTCATTTCCTTATAATTATTTCTAAAATGTTTAACAATAATTTTGCTTTTATTTAATATCTTTGTATTTGTATTCAATTTCTTTTATCTTTTACTTCTTTTAATATTGTTTAATTTCACTTTTTTTTTAATTTAATTTTTTTTTGTACTGTACTTAATTTTTTATATATTTTTATAAATTTATTTTTTTAATATTTTCTAATTTCACTTTTTTTTAATTTGTTTAATATTATTTCAATTTCACTTTTTTTAAATTTTTTTCAAATTTATTTTTAGTATTTTTTGAGCCGAATTCTCGACATTTGCGGGAAATTTTGCTTTTCCTTTTAATTCCAAGAAAAGTGCGGCTGTGGCTCATCGACATTTGTAACATCGACATTCGTAACCGTTTTATACAAAGAAAGCCTTAAATTTACAAAAAAGAAAAAACGGCGGAAGCAAAGTTGTAGACCTAATATATTTTTTTATAGTTTTTAATTTCGATTTATTTTAAATATTTTGTTTTTGTAATTTACTTACATTTTCTACTTTTTTAATTTTTAATTTTAATATTTTTTTATTTAATTTTTTCTTTTTTTTTATTTTTTTTTTTTTATATTTGTTTAATTTCACATTTGTAAATTTTTTTAATATTATTTCAATTTCATTTTTTTTATTTATTTTTAATATTATTTCAATTTCACTATTTTTTAATTTTTTTTAAATTTATTTCCCTCACTAAATAAATTTCCCTCACTTTTTATCACTAATTGTTTTTTTTTTTATTTTCATAGTATTTTTAGTTTAAAATTTCTATTTGCACCGAGGCTTTGGAGTTGTGCTCATTTTATGCCATATATCAGTCATATTATTTTTGTTGCTTTACACTATTTTTATATTAGCGCTCGTTATAATTCCTTTCATAATTCCTTGTTTACTTTCTCCGGCTGAGTTTGGTAAATACTTGCGTATATATTTATAGTGCTTTGTACAAGTACATAGTGCACATAATTCCTCTATTTATGCGCAGCAGCAAATATGCGCAGACACTTTTTTAAGAGCACCAACAACAATAATAATGCTAAGAGATATTGATAAGCGGTCGCAAACTAAAATAGATACAAAGTGTGTTGTACCAGTGAACAAAATTTTTAGAATTTTTTAAGATAATTGAAATTTTTAATTTGAAAATTTTGACTTCTATGGTATGATTTGAGCAGATATTTTAGAAATATGCGCGTTTTTGGGTTGAATATATAATTTTGTCGATAGTGATTTGACTTATTTGAGACTAATTTGCTGATGGGATACTGTTGGTATTAGTTTCATATATTATATTGAAAATTTTAGCAAATCTATGATAATATATAGGATTTATATATTTTTCTAGTTAATATTCGCTTTTCCTTCTTATATTTGTCATAAATATTCAGATCTTAGAAGGCAAATCTTAGAAGGTAATCCAATTCAATATAACTATTGGTCTACAACTTTGCTTCCGCCGTTTTCCAATAGATGTCTCTAGGGTCAAGCACTGGTCGATTAAATCGATTAAATCGTTTTATATCGATCTTGGACATTTGTATCAACATTAACCCAACAAAATTTTGTAGAGATCTGTTTGCATCCCAAACTTACTCTCAACTTAAAAAGTCACTTTTTGAGCCGAATTCTTGACATTTGCGGGAAAAGAAATTCTCTTTTTTAATTCCAAGAAAAGTGCGGCTGAGGCTCATAGAATGTTTTCGGATACATATGGTGAGGCTGTCCTAAGTGAAAAAAGCCTTAAATTTACAAAAAAAAAAAAAACGGCGGAAGCAAAGTTATTGACCTAATATATGAAGCTTTTTGCTGAATTTGAAAAATACATTTTAAGCTTTTTACAGTAACACTTGACTCCAACTGCCATAATTTTAAATACTCATGAATTTTGTTCAATACTTTAGCACACTTTCCACTACAATTTGGTTTGTTGGGTAGCGTTAGAGTGGGTGAAAGAGCTGTTGCAGTCGCACACGTTAATATAAAAATATGCTTGAATATGCACAACGATGCACATATTTCCTTTATGCTAATACGTATATATATAACTAAAAGTATGTGTATGTATGTATACCAAGTGCGTGGTGCATAGGCACAAAGCTTTGCAGCAAAACAGTCAGGCCGCCAGCCAACGTTAAGCAGACACACAGTCAGCGCAGGCCGGCGCCACTTACTTACACACACAGACCCACATACAAATGCAGTTGGCATAAGCATGATTATGCATATTTGTTGCATTGTTAGTATTTGTATTTTGTTGTTGTTGTTGTTGTTTTTTTTTTTGCTGTTACAACAAACACTGCTTACATACATGCAATTCAATTTGTACACGGAAAAACTCACAATTATGTACTTTGTAACGGTTATTGCATATTATCTTCAACCGCTATTTACTTTCTTTCAACACAACGCTGCTCTTGTTTGCATAATCACTCAAAAATTTAACACTTTTATGTTAGGATCACTGTTTTTTTTCGCACCGTTTTTTTACACGCTTCTACGCTCCTGCTGTATTTCAAAACGCTACACACTCGCCCACCGTTTCACAACTACTGGCTGGCTGATTGCTGCTGCTGCTGGCGGCCTGCGAATCGCACTCGCGGCGGCTGTTCGGCTGCTAGAAGTTTTTATTGTTCATTACTTTCCACATTTCTCTGCTAGCTTATGCAGTTGTTGTTGTTGTTGTTACTTGTGTTGTGCTTTCTTTTTGGATTATCTGTTGTCACTGCAGTTAGCCAGTTTTGACCAGCACCAACGTCATCATGTAATTGCAACAACAATATGGGCAAATCGCATTGCATAAAGTATACAACAATAAAGCACAACAAACCATACACTTACATGCAACCGTATAAACCGAATACGAACAGAATCAAACGCGGAAAAATAGCAGAAAAATATCACTTGGGCTTGGACTTAGATAGTATGCACCGTAGACTGCATAGAGGCGAGAAGCAACAACACCGCCGTTCACGTCCAACGCACAACGCTCATCTGCCAGACCTGAGCTGCCTTGCTGTGGCTAGACACCCATTGGCAATCTCCGAACTCTGTCAACAAAACAACTGGCGATTTTCTTTATGCTGCTCCCAAATCGATTTTAATCAATGCAACGCTCCGACACCAATGACGCGCACGCGGACGTCCACCCGAAGTCGTTGCCGACACAAAGCACAGAGCACGGAGACGGCAAATCCCCGTGAAGTGACACGGCACAAAAAAGTTTGCGACGCGACGTTTCAATTTCATTTTCATTGCACTTTTTCCAACCAAAACCAAATGTTTGTGTACATACACATTTGTTAGTGGCTGTTGTTGTATTTGCACTAGTGTTGTTGTTGGCATTACCTGCTATTATCAGTAGTTGTTGGCATTGTTGGTTGGTTGGTTGTTTGGCTGCTGATATTGGAGAGCCGAGGCCTACTGGCCGCTCAGCGTAGGCACACAAGAGCACCGGCATTCGCGTTTGCCTTTTGTTATACGAGTATATTGTGCGCATCACTCTGCTCCGCCAACGAATTCCACTACCGTGAGAGTTTGCGAGAGATTTTCGTTAAGCTCGTTTATTTGCTGTGTTCATTTGGTGTTGTTTGTATAGTTACGTTTTTGCAGCGGCTGCGAGCATTGCGAAAAGGCGCGAGTCCAAAAGCCAATGTACGGAAAACATCTTCGTACGCTCACTTGCTGTGGTCGGTAGGAAAGTTTTTCACATTTATCATTTGAAAATAAGCGCTTTTCTTTGCCGAGTTGCAAAAGAACACTAAGTTGTTTAACAACCGGGTAGAGTATATAATTGTTCTACTCCCGCTTTTGATTTTGTAATATATTCAAAAATAATATAGCTTAAACATAACATAACATAACATAAAATAACCTAATATAACATAACATAACATAGTGTAACATAATATAATATAATATAACATAACATAACATAACATAGCATAGCATAACATAACATAACATAACATAATATAACAAAACATAACATAACATAAAATAATAACATAACAACATAACATAAGATAACATAACATAACATAACATAACATAAGATAACATAACATAATATAACATAACATAATATAACATAACATAACATAACATAACATAACATAATATAACAAAACATAACATAACATAAAATAATAACATAACAACATAACATAAGATAACATAACATAACATAACATAACATAAGATAACATAACATAATATAACATAACATAATATAACATAACATAACATAACATAACATAACATAACATAATGTACATAACATAACATAACAACATAACGTAACATAACATAACATAATATAACATAACATAACATAACATAACATAACATAACATAAGATAACATAACATAATATAACATAACATAATATAACATAACATAACATAACATAACATAACATTACATAACATGACATAACATAACATAACAACATAACATAACATAACATAACAACACAACATACCATAACATAAACATAACATAACATAACAGAACATAACATAACATGACATAACATAACATAACATAACATAACATAATATAACATAAAGTAAAAAAAATAAAATCCACAACTGTATTCCCTATTGGGTGCTATTTCAAAAAATACAAAGCAGTATGTGAGCATAAGATGGTTGTTGTTTTTTTATCTTTATATCGCAAACAATAACACAGTGACAAGTAAATACGTAAGATGTGATGTGCTGACTAAGCTAATAACTAGATATCAATATTTATAACTGCAATTAATGCAAAGAAATTATAACCGGTATCCCAGTTGATAATTTTTAAAAACAAATAATTCAATGATTTTATATTGAAATGTATTTTTATTAGAATATTTAATATTCAATATTTAAAAACACATATACTTGTCCTGTTTGCTACTAAAAATGATATCACGCTACTAATAACATATTAAATTAAATTTCAGCTTCTTATCTTTATGATAAACGAAAGAATATTTGACAGAAAAAGTGTTCATATTTATCCGAAACACGTTTAAAATAAAAAAAATGAAAAAATCATTGTTTATCCACTGTATTTATTACGTTGAACATGCAAATACTGAACTAAGTATGCAATAAATAACTGCGATTTGCAAAGAATTTGTGCTCGTTTTACGCGTTGCAAGTATTTATGCCAAACAAATGGTAATTAAATGTTTAAAACTAGTTTAAATGGTCCACTTATGTGAGGGTCATTCCAACATTTGCAATTACGTTATCTATTTTTAGCTGTACTTGCTGTGCATTTAGGTTAACAGGGTGATGTATTTTGGGGTAAATAATAGAACAAAAATATAAATTAATAAATTAACTTTCCACATAATTTCAATGTATATATTGTATTATAATATTTTAATTAAATTTTTATTTTTATTATACTCTCGCAACAAAGTTGCTAGCAACAAAGTTGCTACGAGAGTATTATAGTTTTGTCCACATAACGGTTGGTTGTAAGTCCTAAAACTAAACGAGTTAGATATGGGGTTATATATATCAAAATGATCAGGGTGACGAGAAAAGTTTAAATCCGGATGTCTGTCTGTCCGTCCGTCCGTCTGTCCATCCGTCCGTGCAAGCTGTAACTTGAGTAAAAATTGAGATATCTTAATGAAACTTGGAACACGTGTTCCTTGGCACCATAAGAAGGTTAAGTTCGAAAATGGGCGTAATCGGACCACTGCCACGCCCACAAAATGGCGAAAACCGAAAACACTTAAAGTGCCATAACTAAGCTATAAATAAAGCTATGGAAGTCAAATTTGGAATGAAGGATCGCACTAGGAAGGGGCATATTTGGATGTAATTTTTTTGGGGAAGTGGGCGTGGCCCCTCCCCCTACTAGGTTTTTTGTACATATCTCGCAAACTACTAAAGGTATATCAACGAAACTTTCATTAGTCATTTTTCTAAGGTATTTCCTTATACAGTCGAAAAATGGAGGAAATCGGATTGTAACCACGCCCACCTCCCATACAAAGGTTAGGTTGAAAACTACTAAAAGTGGGTTAACTCAATAACAAAAAACGCCAGAAACAGTAAATTTCACATAAGAAATGGCAGATGGAAGCTGCACTCAGATTTTTTTACAAAATGGAAAATGGGCGTGGCATTGCCCACTTATAGGTCAAAAACCATACCTCAGGAACTACTCGACTGATTTCAATGAAACTTGGTTTGTAATAGTTTCCTTACATCCCAATGATATGTTGTGAAAATCGCTTCACAACCACGCCTACTTCCTATATACCAGAACTTTGAAGACAATCTGAATCGTTTACTTTACAATATATAAAGTAAGTACTAGTAAAGATATCGATGCAGAACTTTGCACAAATACTATATTATAGTGTGGCAGCCCAATTCTAAAAATCACCGAAATCGGACCATAGGTTGTCAAGGCCCCATATATCGAACATGAGGACCTCGGTCCTTCTAACCTAATATTAGGGTTTCCAACTTTCAATGGACTTTATACAATAAATATGAAGAATATGTGGGTCAAATTGTGTATTATACAATATTAATAAATTTAAATAAATAAATTGCGAGAGTATAAAATGTTCGGTTACACCCGAACTTAGCCCTTCCTTACTTGTTTTTTAATTAATATTAAAAATAACTTTTTTTATTATAATATCACTTTTGAGATTCGATATCAGAATTCATTGAAAATAACTTAAGCTTCAGGATTTATATGAAAACACACATATTTATTAAAAAACACCCTTTAAAAATATATGTAATAACTATACATGTACATCAGTACTACGGCTTTCATAATAAATGTCTCCGCTTTGATTTTAATTAACCAATTAATTTTGAACTTGCATGACACTCGCTATGTCAAGCTTAGATTCGGACTTTGTCATGACAGTTAATTGTGAAATTAAAGCTTTTTCCAGTTAAAAATGATATATGTATGTACTTGTGGTTGATGTTAAAAGTGAGAGGCGGTAACTAAATACTGTTACAATTACAAAAAAAGCACACACCCGTTTACATTGAACATATTTATATGGATGTAAGCTAAGCTTGAGTTATGTTGAGTTAATTAAAATAGGGGGAATCACGATCACGTATCACAACATATATTTAATGACAACGTAGAATCGGTCGATGAAACAAAATATCCCCACCATTTTTTCTGTTATAGATTTGGATTATTAGATTATTCTCGTTTTCAAATAAAAAAATATCAAGTGGTCTAGTGGGCTCCTACAGTTCATCTCGCTTTCTTTCTTGCCGTTCTCCAGTTTTCGAAAGAGCTTGGCAGAATATTGGCCGCTTTTACGAATTTAATGTTAAAACTTGACCATCAATCATTCCGTCGTACTAGCTGAGATAGATCCAAGAGCGTTTATCGAAGAAAGAACATATACTATTTGAAGATATTCCTAGGATAATTTGGATAATTTGGTATCAAGATGGACTTATATGAAAAGTGTGGTCTTCCCTACTGGAGATCAATCTTAATTCTCAACCTAAAATAACCAATTTTACGTGTAAAGGGAACTATCTGGTTTGTGAATTAGGCCACAAATTTAGCTCGAATTATATTTTAGTCCTTTTAAGATGGCATTAGTTGAATGAATGGTTTGGTATCGCCACGAGATCTTACCTTTAAGTATAAAAATATTCACTTTACTATATATCTATGAATTAAAAAATCCTTCAGTTTTGTTTTTTAGTCGTAATCTTTTATTCATTTACAACCATACTTTTTTACAAGCATATGCAGAAGAAGTATTCATTTTATACAAAAGTAAGCTTCGATGAAAAGAGGAATTTACCATAGGATATGGGGGAATGTAGTGAGAGAAAGTAAAATTATACAAAAAAGTGCAATGAGGATGATGTTTAGAAGATGGTTGATGTACTACACAAATGTAGGGTTCGTTGCATTGTTGCATTTGTGGTTGTTGTTGTTGTCATGAATGTTATAGAATTCAACCAATATATTTGTTGTTGCTCGTTCGTTTGCTTTCTGCGTATTTCCAAATTTGCGCCTTCTTTGACATTATCGACTAATGTGTGCCGCAGCTACACATTTATAATTTTCATGGAGGTCCTTAAGGAGTTAGCCGTGTCACCACTACACAACAAATATTTACTTGCGGTAATAGTGTTGTTGTAGCGTTGTGGATGTTGGGGATCAGTAGATGGATGTGTAGTTAGGTTGCGGGAGTTTACCAAGTGCCTGGTGCGGGAGCAACATTCACGTTGGCCACTGAGGAGATATGGCCGGGCAATGGAGCGCTATGCACGGCACCACGGGTTTGGGCTACGTAAGCACCACCATGCACTGCAGCGCCATGCGCAACAGCCACAGCAGAAGGTGCGTGAACAGCTACAGAGGGTCCATGAGCAGCAACAATGCCTGGGGCAGCGGCAACAATTGCTGGTGAGGCAGCAGCGATAACAGCTGCTGGAGCGTGCGCAGCAATGGGAACGGCCAATGGTCCAGAGACGGCAGTGTAGGAGAGTCCGTGTCCGGCGATTTGTGTAAGACCGGGCAACAATGGAAGGACTGATGATTGAACACCCATGGCGAGAGCCAAAGTGAAGATAGCGGCGATAGCGAACTAGTTTTGTGTGAGGGAAGAGAAAGAGAGAATTAATATAAGATTATTAAAATTGATAGACAATGCTATAGTTCTAAAATTTTGTTTGGAAATTTCAAGTATTTTTTTATGAAATTAGTAATTTTTGAGCTTTCTTTTGTAAAATTTATATTTTTCCTTTATATTTGTCTTGAGAGTTCCTTCAATTTCACAATTTTTTTTTAAAACAATTCTGAATATTTTTTATCCTTTTTTTCCACTTACTTTCATTTTGATATTTTTGTTTTTTTGTAAGTGATTAATTGCTGTTTAGCGAATTGTACTTGACCGTTTGGACTAATTTTCCGTTCTGATTTCAACACCGTAAACGCGGCGATTTTATACAGATTACCATGCACCGTGTTTATTGGAAGCCAAATCAGATTACTTAGTGTCGCAATGAAAGCGAGAGTGGTCAGAATATCGACACCTATTGGTATATAGGAACAAAAAACAACAAATTTCTTGTTCAAGCAATTACTCATAATAAGCGTATAAAAAATAACATGAAAAGCAAGAACTTAAAAGATTTTTTATTATTTTTATTTTTAGATAAATGCATATAATGGAAAGTCGATAATGTCTACAAATACGGCGCAAACACACATCTACATATAAGCTTATATAAATATGTAACCAAAGCTGTCAGCTTACAATAAAATGCAAAGCAACTGTCTGTGTACCCACATCCACATTGGAATAGCCAATAAAATGTTAAAGCAGCACAAAAGCATACATACATAAATAAATATAAGAAAGCCAACACACACACACACCTAATTCATTATTTATTGACTTGTGTGACGTGCGCATGCGCAGCAGCTCACCCGCCAACATCACGCCTACAAGCGCAACCTAATTGGAGCACATATAACAGTCGGTCCGTATGAAAAAAAATAAAAATAATTAAATCAAAAGGTTCTTATATAAAATCTACGTTAGCAACATTAGTTTTGTCAACGCCTCTCTTTTGCATATGCACACTCGGTGCCATGTGGTATTTTTTCATTAGAACCGCTACAACCTCTACAGCTAGACATTCTACTATCGGTAAATTAATAATGAAAAGTAGTATTTAATAAATAAGGTAAACACTCGTAAAATTGTCTTCCGCCATCGCATAATGCAAATAGCAACTGGTCTTACTCAATACGGGTAAGTAATGACCCAATAGGAAAAATAGAGATATGATGAAACGTTAATCATACGCGACTGATGGAAAAATAGTGAGTACATAGAACGTTTCATTTTCAGCTATAAATTAATACTTAATGTTTTAGCAGTAACAGAAGAAACATATAATCACAAAAAGAGTCGTATAAAGCATCAAATTTTGAGATAAATCATGGACATTTTATATTTCAAATATACAGAGACCGCTCTCGAGGACTCGACTCGGCTCGACTCAATGCGGGTAAGTAATGACCTAGTAGGAAAACGACTGGCGTGAATTTTAGTCATGCGCGATTTTTTTTACGACTTTTGAATACTTTTTTTGTATCGAGAACACAGAACCTTTAATTTTCAGCTATAAATTAATACTTATGGCCTTAGCAGTACCAGCAGAAACATATAGTCACCAAATTTTGAGGTAAATCAAAGAAATTATGGAAATTTTATTTTTTAAATATACAGAGACCGCACTCGAAGACTCAAAATCATAACTTATTTAACTAATTTCATCTAAAGTTAATAGCTTATACCTCAGATGAGTCTTCAATAACGTATAGGCCGCATGTTCATGTCATGCAATATTCATTGCTCATTCCTACTGGGTAACTCAGCGCGTATGTAGGTGTACAAATGCATATCTAAAAAAATAATTGTCACTTGAGTGCGCACTTGATTTAACTTTTACTGCGCTTGTGCGACAACTTAGCAACGCTGAATAGTTGTCAAAGCGTTTCTTGCGCAGCGCTAGCAACAATGCCACGCCCAACCCATTTGCAATTGCAGTTCCGGTAACTATGCGAACACATTAATTACCGCGCAATGAATGCAAGTGTTTCTTATGTACACAAATGTACATATTTACATATGTACATACACAACGGTATATAAAAAAACCAAGTTTTTATTTTTTTCTCCGTTACTTTAGTTATACGTTCTTCTAATTGATCACTTCATTCAATTAACTTGACGTAATTATTAGTGATGGAAATAGTTGACATGGTGTTACATGTATGTAGTAGTACAATTACGTACAAAATATTAGCAGTATTTGAAAATGAAGCAATTTAAATTAAATGAAAATTTATAATTATAGACCACGAGGTTCTTTTGGGGTTGCATTTCCAAAAAAACAAGGTTGCTTTTTTATAAATAATATGTGATTTGAATTTTTTTTTAATTTAAAACGTCCATTAAATTTTTTTTATTTTTTTTTTATGTGCTCATCACTAATTCAACCAAATTACAATACCACATAATTTTGAAGATAGTTGACTCAGTGAAAGCTAAAGTGACACAACCGTAGACTCACCAAAATGAAATAACCATGAAGGAAAAACTGAATTGATCCCAGTTTCGGCAGGAGATTTTCTTGGAATTGTCACATGGGTTTAGTGATCAGTCAAACCCTCTATAAAAATATATCGATAACTTTAATTATAGTAATCGCAATAAGCTGACCTTTTTTCTTACGATTAATCTAGAGTCAGGGATCTTTGCGCATTCGCAAATGCTGGTGATTGCGCTCGGTCTATTGGAATCAGGATCTGTTACCTAAGGCTATAACGCAAAAATGCAAATCGATTTTCACCAACGCCTAAACTCATCTTTATCTTGAAGTGGTTGAGCTTTGGTCTTATATATATGTCCCGCTTTCAGAGTGAATGCCTGAACTCCGGAAATGGATCTCATGGGCCTCTTCCTTTAATCCACGGTTCATATAGAGTATACTATACTCAAGTAAAAAGTCTGACAAGTCTAGATCAAGGGTCCTATTATATTTTAGAAGACTAAGATCGGGCCAAAACATAAGTTGTTAGTAGTTATATAGAATTTATATTAATTCTAGGTTTTAATTATGGAAAAATCGATTTCTACAGTTTTCGCTTATCGGGAATGATTACAAAATTCTAGACCAGAAGGGTTTGGAGACTCCAATTATAAAATTCTTTTAAATATTATTTACAAAAAAGAAAAATTACCGTTTTTTGAAGACACACCGTAAAATAGTCAGTGCGCTATATACAAACATACATCTATAGCAAAAAAATCATTCTATAGGAATTAGACTGTTAAAGGAATACAAAAAATTATCTTCTATATATATATGTAGACCTTAACAAATTAATTGGAATTCCCCAACAATTGCATAATTCTAGTATGTCTGTATTTAACGAATCATTCGAATGCCCTTCGCTTTTAATGCACAAATACCAATGACTAGAACAGTTTACCATTTTTTATGATTTCTATAATTTTTGTTCTAATTATAATTTTTTTCTTGTTTTACCATGAAATATTTAAACTTAGTATGCATTTTAAGCCAATTCTTTAGCTATTCACACTTGCTTAACTGCATAATTCTAAACGTACAAGGTTCCGCATTTGTGCTAATGAAGTAATTATAATTACTTTGCGCATTCAAATGTCCACATTAAATAATATTTATGTGCTTGATCCAAATAATAAATTTCAGATTAAATATGCTTTAAGCTAGTTTGCATAGGAAACAAAATTATAAAAATTGGAAATCGATACAACGATGGCAGCTGCGTACTCACAAGGAATTTAAAGATATCTTATATAAAACTGTAACGATTGAACTGTTTTAATATTGCAATGGTAATAACAATAAATTGGAAATCACGTAGTGCCTAATTTGCATTTATATATTATTAATAAAAATTATATTTGCATGACATAAAAATGTATGGTTCTGTTGTTGTGGCGGCACTCAAATTGTTTGAGCATATTATGGCGACTTCATTTAAATGCGACCCTTGCTTCACTCAATTACTTGCTGATTTCACTTAATTACTCACTCAATTAATTTCGATGCCCTTGCTTCACTCAATTACCAGCTGGTTTCACTCAAAAACTCACTCAATTAATTTCGATTTCCTATAGTGAATAGGAAATGATCTTAACAGGAAAAGACGCTTAAAAGTGTCCTCTTAAAAAATAATCCTTAGACTATGTAGAGAAATAGGTTGCAATACTTCTTCATATTCAAATATGTTATAGGACTTTGAAAAAGCTACTTCATATCGGGTTTCTAAATTGTAACGACCTTAAACCCCTCGACTACTCATGATCAAAAGACTTGTAGAGCCCAATTTGATCAAAGAAACAATGCAAGCATGGCCGGGGAACAAAGAACATAATCGCAACACAGTAACAAGATGTAGACAACCGATATTTAATGAAATCGCATGTGATAATTGTTTCCCATGAAATCAATCACCCGCACGCTGCTATCTGAGCACACCAGCCACTGTATGCCAATTTACATATTAGTTTTCCCACATTATTTTACAAGCGTCAGCATTTTTAACCCAGTTCTTGTTATTACACATAAAAATATGGTCCACAAATGGCATAATTCATTTAAATTAATTGCAATTCCATTATAAATCACACGTTGCACACACACACAGTAATTAAGTGAGTGAGGTAAGTAGTGTAACCTTGATTACGACACTCGTCGATGGAAACTCGAGCGACTTAGGACTTTGAAGTGCTATTACTATTGTATTATTAAATCTTCAACTCGAAATTCTCAAGTGGTAATTAAATGAATACTTTGAACGATGATTGCTAATTATAACCTTAGCGGGGTGATTGGTAACACCTGCTGCGTTTAGAAGGGGTTGCGAAAGTATGAGTGACGTACAGTACAGCAAGAGAAGGGTGCTACTAAATCAAACGCCAATATTTACGTAAAAGTGATGTGAAACTTAAATGCACCGTTGTTGATTATTAATTACTTGTGATTACAGAACTGTATAACTAATCTGATTGCAACTAATTGAATGCCTCAAATTGATGCACGCCACATTTAATGCAATTGTGGCCAACAACAATACAGTTTCCATTATAATATCGTTAAAGTAATAAATGATTGAAATATAGTTGAGGCTATTTATTATGATTTTTTTTTTTTTGATTTGACGGCTAACAATGAATTGGAGTAAAGTGCGGTATACAAGCACACGCAAATATAGATTAAGTGGCTTGTAATCAACCGTAGTATCCATAACTGAAATGTTACTGCATTTAAAGTGCTAATTATTATTGAGCGCTAAATATGTGTTTAACATGCAGAACCAATATTGAAAACGCACACACACACACACTCATACTCGTACAAATTTACATAAGTTTGCCAATTGTTATTTAAGCGGCAACGTTAAAGTGCTTGCATTTCTGGTTGCATGCCACCAAATAGATAAATTATCTAAAAATATATTTGTTCATACATATGTATGCCATATTGGCAAGCGGTTCAATTATTCAGCACGTCGTGTTGCCTTGGTTCTGTGTCATTGCAATCCACTCTTTGCTGCCACATTAATGTTGCACCACCTACTTGCGCGCGGCAACGACGCAATCGCAACAACAAGCGTAGCGCGTAAGTGAACCCAGCAGGGAAACGCCAGTCTAAACCGAAAAGTGTCAAAGGTCTACAACTTTGCTTCCACCGTTTTCCAATAGATGTCACTGGTCGATTAAATCGATTTTTTTATATCGATCTTGTACATTTTTGTCAACATTAATCCAACAAAAATTTGTAGAGATCTGTTCGCATCCCAAACTTATTCTCAACTGAAAATGTCACTTTTTAAGCCGAATTCTCGACATTTTTCGGGAAATTTTGCTTTTCTTTTTGAATTCCAAGAAAAGTGCGGCTGAGGCTCATCGACATTTGTAACCGTTTTTATACAAAAAAAACTTAAATTTACAAAAATCGGCGGAAGCAAAGTTCTAGACCTAATACAACAGAATTTTCTGATAGAAATCAGTAAAGCATCGGGCTTACAACATTTTCTTGGATAAGTGATTCAGCAAGAAAACATAATTGCGACGACGAATCAGTTTATTTTCGATAATATAACCGACATCGATTTGACATTTTTCTGCTAGTAG
Organism: Zeugodacus tau; assembly: GCA_031772095.1. Lineage (NCBI taxonomy): Eukaryota > Metazoa > Arthropoda > Insecta > Diptera > Tephritidae > Zeugodacus > Zeugodacus tau. The sequence goes on along the minus strand of CM062651.1, from coordinate 73,623,842 downwards.
CTTTCGGGCGCTGATCTCTTATCAAAGAAAGTCCAAGAAGAAGCATAAAAGAGTTGACCGAAAGGAAATGTTAGCTTTAGATCACCGCAAGTGCTCTGTCAGTCTTGTAGAGCAGTATAGTTTATTCGATTCGCTACTCTGTAATGCTTGGTGAGTTAAATACTTGCTATATAGTATTTTAGTAGTCCTTTTGAACTGAAATTGGTATATGTCTGAACAAACGCTGATATTTGACATTTCTCAGAACATCAAGACTCTTGTTGGTATGGAACAAGACAGTTGTTTATCTAATTAATTATCCATGGTGTTATAACTAGTTCTTAATTAGTCGAAAACTAGTCAAATCAAGTATCGCGTATTTCCAAAGCCACAACACACACTGCCTGTCCGTAGAATTTTTATCGGCAATCGGCATGTGCCCGTTGCCGTCATCGTCGTCTCGTGATTGAAGGTGTTGGTTACAATATTTTGCAATCGAAATGCGCAAAAAGTCAAATATTTTCGCCAATGTTGTCAATCTAGTTATGTATGCATTTGTACTTTGTGGTCATTTTTTTGTCTCATTGTATTTATTTTTAAATTTTACTTTTTTTGGTTATTGCTGCTGTGTACGAGTCAAACCAGAAGTGATTTCATGTCCAATCGTTGACAAAATTATTATGTTTGTAAAAAAAGGTGGTGCGTTTATCTGCAACTTGCTTTGCTATGTAGATATTTATATACTTACATATTTATATATTTTAGTAATTTAATTTTCTTATGATTGTTTCGCTATTTTAGTAACAGCCTTCTGTGGAAAATGCGATTGTCAATTAATTGTGCAACTCTTTCCGCAATTTTTCCGCACAATTAAGGTTTTATCTCTCGAAGCTGACCAACTCTCTTGGCTGCACACGAACCAATTACGCCCACATACTACTTACATATATAAGCACATATATATATGCCTCGTTGCCTGATTCAAAGTGACTTACCCCACTGTTGTTAATCCATTTTTGGCGTTCCATTGCATTTAGTTAGATTTAGTGTAAGATTTTAATTGCTTGTGTAAGCTGTAGGATTTGAAAAGACAAGGCGAACGCCAGAAAAGCCAGCAGTAATGTAATATCTTAAATGATTGCCACACAAAATTTAAATTATTTATTATATTTCTTTTAAATTATTTGAACTTCTCTCTCATAAGGTCTAACCGAATTTTTTTTCTGAGGGAAAGCATGAAAAGCAGCTTCTAAGCTTACAACGCCACCCTAATTATATAATTATTCGATTAATCAAAAGTTTTTGAAATGTTTTACTTTGTTGTATTTTTATTTGAACTATAGAGGTAGGTTCTGTAATTCACTTCCGAGTGAAATTCAAGCAAATTCACCTTCAATCCGATATTTGGTATATAAGGTGTACTGAATTTCGATTTTACTTTTCAAATTCCACATTTTTTTGTTTAATTTTCACTTTCACTCGGATTACAGAACCGCCCATATAATCTCCTTTTTTTGGAATCAGGTCGCATTCAGGAGTAACCATCAATAAGTTATAGTAAATTAACGGTCAGTGCCTTCATCACATCTTATAAATAATACTGCAAGTTCAGTGTTCCCTGGCCATTGACATTGTATCACAGAAAAATAGTGAACGATTTAAGGGGTTAGGGGTAGTCAGGGTTTTCAAAACAAACAATTTTTTTGCATTTTCGTTAAGTGTAATATCTTAAAAAGATTCTCTGAAAATTTGAAGTTGATCCGATAATAACTTTTCGAGTTATTCGACAAATAACAAAGATCGCTCGGGCGTTCCAAAACGCTAGTATGAAATTTTAAATGCGTTTTTCTCAAAACTTTTTTTTTGAATTGGTGACAACTGTAACTCGAAAATCGTTCAGTAGATTTTAATAAAATTTCTACAGCTTTTAGAATACATAATAATCCTTTTCTTCTCTTCTTCAAAAATTTAAATTTTTTAAGACTAATTAACATATGATTTTTTCCCGAAAATAAAGAAAAAAAATTTCCTGAGGCCGCCATTTTGTTAAAATTGAAAAAAAGCTTCGATCAGGCCCAGAATTATCTATTTATAAAATTAATTTTTTTTTATCCGATTGATTTTAGATGAATCTCCAAGGACTTATGATTGTCACCGCAAAGACCTTTTTTTTGAAACTGGGTCAACACAGACAGCAATAACTTTGGAAATTATATATTTTTTTTCAAATTTTCGTGACTTTAAGTCAAAACATTGTATAATAAAGCCATATTATTACTTTTGTAAAATAACATGATTTAATAACAAAAAAAAAATTACTGAAAATTCAAATTTTTTGTGTCTCTGACTACCCCTTAACCCAATAGATTGTTCTTGAGAGACTTCAGGCAGATGTCAATCAAAATATTTTTATACTCTCGCAACCTGTTGCACAGAGTATAATAGTTTTGTTCACATAACGGTTGTTTGTGTCACCAAGAAATATAAGAGTTAGATATGGGGTTATATATACATAAATGATCAGGATGACGAGTAGATTTGAAATCCGGATGTCTGTCCGTCCGTCTGTCCGTCTGTCCGGTTGTAACTTGAGTAAAAATTAAGATATCTTAATGAAACTTGGAACACATGTTCCTTGGCACCCTGAGGAGGTTGCTTCGAAAATGGGCAAAATCGGTCCACTGCCACGCCCACAAAATGGAGGAAACCGAAAACCAGTCAGTGTCATAACTAAGCCATAAATAAAGTTATGAAAATGAAATTTGGAACATAGGATCCCATTAGGGAGGGGCACATTTGGATGTAACTTTTTTGGAAAAGTGGGCGTGACCCCGCCCCCAAATTGGTTTTTTGTATATAACTCGCAAACCAATAAAGCTATATAAACCAAACTTTCTGCAGTCGTTTCTTTTAGCCATTTCCTTATACAGTCCAAAAATGAAAGAAATCGGATAATAACCACGCCCACCTCCCATACAAAAGTTAGGTTGAATTTTACTAAAAGCGGGTTAACTCCCTAACGAAAAACGTCAGAAACACCAAATTTTACATAAGAAATGGCAGAAGGAAGCTGCACTGAGATTTTTTTACAAAATGGAAAACGGGCGTGGCGTCGCCCACTTATGGGTCAAAAACCATATCTCAAGAACTATTCGACCGATTTCAATGAAATTCGGTATATAACACTTTCTTGACACCCTGATGATACGGGTGGAATATGGGCGAAATCGGTTCACAACTACGTCTACTTCCCATATTACTCAATTTTGAATTCCATCTGATTCGATCACTTTATAATATATACATTAGGAACCAATTTTACACAAATACTGTATTTGAGCTGTGACATCACTTGTGAAAAAATTGTCAAAATCGGACCATGACTTTTCAAGGCCCCTGATATCGAACAAGAAGAACTCAGTGCCTAAGGTTAATTTTTCACCGAAAATATAGGTAAATCCCTCAGATATTTTAATGTAATTCATTCCCTCTGAATTTTTTTTCTTATAACAGTTTCACTCTGTACCTGAAATGGTAAAAATCATAACTTCCCCCAGATCCCATATACCGAACTATAAGTAATATTAAATTAAGTGAGCGTATAGTCTTCGATACATTGTATCTTGGTGGTGAAAACGAGTGAAATCGGTTTAGGAATTACCTCAGTCCCCATATACCATTTATGATGATTTTCGTTATTCTGTTGAACTTTATACCAACTCGACTTGTGTTATCTTTATAAAATTACATCAATAAATTGCGAGAGTAAAAAATGTTCGGTTACACCCGAACTTAGCCCTTCCTTACTTGTTTTTATATCATCCTATTCGCTGTATAAAGTCTAGAACCATTATTTTTGTATTCATTTGAAAGTTTTATTTAGCATAGTTATAGTAATCCGATCTAGGTTAAATATGCACCGTTTTGTTCGATAACTATTAGCTATTTGAAAGTAATTTTCTAATGCCACTCTCATGAAAATCCTAGTCTCTTTTCTTAGATAATGGGAACTAATTTTAAGCTTATTCGTAGAGTCAAAATGCCCGTAGTATCTTTATATACATACTCTTGGAATTTATTGCAATTCCATTGCAAGTATAGGTGAGCTGGGGATTTTTGCGAGAGCAGCATTTTTTCTGCCTTTAAATTCAGAGCCTTTTTGGTGATATTAAAATATCATCAAAATTATTCCAAATTCTTTATAATAAAAATAGTAAAAATATATTTTTTTAATTCTTTATTTATTTTTATTGATTTTTTTTCTGCTTCTTTATGCATTATATTGATATGTTTTGTTTAAGATTAAGAATAAAAGAGTTAAAGGGGAAGTGTAGGTGAAAGTGAAAGTGGAAGAGATTTCTCGTTAAACGAGATTAGCGTATGATAGATAGATAGAAAGGTTTTAGAAGTACAGGGCGGTGAAAAGTTCTCAAAGTTGTTGTACGAAACTAGAATGAACATCATTTAATATAGTGTTGTCGGTAAAATTATCAGTATCATTGTTGTTGTTATTGTTATCGCAGTTGTTGTAGCGGATTTGTGCATAAAATCCATTCCTTCCTCAGCATGGCGTATCGGCAAACATTCACGACTAAGTTTGCCCCAAACACCACAAAATACAGTGTGTAACATAGTGATTATGATAATTAAATAACATGAAATATATGTGTGCGTACATAATGTACATAATGTATCATTTAATAAATGTAATAATAATAAAGAACATAGATATGCTTTAGACAGAGTGCGTGTGTGCGTGTATTGCATATAAATGTCGGTATGCGTGTGGTCAGGGTGTGGATTGCGGTTGCGGATATCGGATATCGGAGCGCGGTATACATAACGGCGAAACTGTGTGCGCGCTCGGTGTCAATTATACATATTATTTAGTTAGTGCGGTGGCATCCTTCATTTGGCATGATCATCGTCGAAATTGTCTCTTGTGCTTATAGTTGGCGCAACGCGCAGCTATACTCCAGCATATATGCATAATATTTATTTGTGTGGTTATGTGTGTGAATGTCGGTTATTTTATAATTCTTTGTGAGGATCTTATCGGTATTCGCACATCACGTTTACCAAGTGCCTGGTGCGGGTGCCAAATTCAGAGAGGTCGCCGAGTTGACATGACCAGCCAAGGGGGCAGTGTGAATGGCGCCGCGTGTCTTAGCCACATACACACCCGAACCATGACCCAAACCATGACCCAAAGCAATTGGAGCGGCCAAAGGAGCAGCGATGGCGGCGGCGCCAGGACCTTGAGCGAGTGAAATGCCGGGAATGCCACCATACAAGCCGTGTCCGCTACCACCCCATGCAGTGACGGCAGCTGGTCCAGCCCAAGCTGAAGGACCTGCCCAGCCACCGGCTGAGATCAATGGTCCCGGATGCACAGCGGAGGTCACATACGAAACGGCCGGTGCAATCTGAGCGGTCAGCAGGGAGGAGTGCACACCAACGGCAAGAGCCAACATGACTACGGCAATAACGAACTGCAAAATAATGGAAACAATTAGTATTATTTGAAGTGGGGAATGGCAATTATAAATTGTTCAGTTTAGTTAATATTTTTGTGAACAATTTATTTGGAATTTTTAAACCAGTTTTGCAAAAACTTTTAATTTTGAAAATATTCTTGATTCTTTTCCATTTTCAAATATTTTTGTTTCACAATAACATTAGCGTCTTTATCCTTTGCCCAAACAATATGTTTTTGACATTTTTATTAAATACATTTTTTGAGTCCTTCACTATAACTTTTAATTTTTTTATTTTTTTTTTTTAACTTTTCAAATAACACTCTTAAACTCCACTAACGATCCATCCGTCTTCCTTAAGCTACCACAACTCAGTGTACCTTACCTTCATGTTTGCTGATTAAAGCGAAGTAGGATTTGAGAAGTGAAGAAAAGGATGTATTGTAGTACTGCTACTGCACACACTCAAGAAGTGTTGACTTGATTCTGATTTCGAATACGAAATTAAACCAACTTATATACTAAAAAATTCGTTGAACTTCATATGCAGCGCAACTATAAAATAATTGCAGCAGCAATAAGTTCAATATGAGTGTGCAAAATTCAGCAAAAAAAAACGTATTCTGTAACACAACAACAACAGCAACCAAAGCAGCAACAGCAACAGCAACGATTCAATAGCAATAGCTGCAGTGTAAGCAGCGAAGAAACGCCGGGCGCCGGCTAAACTTTAAATTGTAACGAAACTTGTCTTGTTACACACTCAAAAAATGCTAGCAAAAAAACAAATGTGGTTGAGCAACAACAACAATAACGGCAGTGTACTTAATAGTAATAACAATAACAAACAATAACATTGGCGGCATAAGCGGCGGCCGCATAAATGCACACAGAACTAGAGTAATACTTGGTGTTGGTGTTGTTGCGCGCCACAACCACCCTGCTAACCACCCTGCCAACCACCTGTCCGCCGCACACAACCGAAAAACGAAACATAACCTTTCACAGGCGGCCACCAGCGCCGCCACCAACTGGGCGAATTGCATGGCAAATATTGCCGAACCTCGAAAAACCACTCAACTCTCAGTTAAACTCAATTGTACGCCACCGCCACGGCACTGCACTGAACTAGTACAATTTACTCCACAATCAATATGGAAATATCTCAATAGCCAAATGTTGGCTCAACAATGCATTTGGACGCCTTCTGCATGCTCCGTGCTAATAGTCCATATAAATTAATGTGTATGAGTGCTCGCTTATGGCGGGACTTCGATGCATATCTGGTGCGGCAAGGCCCAAAAGAACGCGCCACAAAATATGTGTTTGTGTTTGTTTGCCCACAATAGCAAAGCGTCGTTGTTTGAGTGCGTCGCACATACTCGCACAATTGGCTTGCATTCGAATGCGCGCTGATGGACAACAGCTGGTGGCTATGCAAGGCACCAAGCCACAAAACAAATACCATCCGCTCCCTCGCAAAAACTGCTCTGCTTCTCTGTATCTCTGCTTAGCGCTGCGCCACCCAACAATATTATTGCGCAAATAAATGTAAATGTAAACAATGAGCGGCACTTATTTAACAAAAAAAAAAAAACTAAAATAAATGTGGAGAATATGGTACACACAACTAAATAAATGGTGCATTTGCACCAGCGAGTACTCATATTAAATCGTTTAAGCAATAATTAACTCAGTGCACTTAATGCACAAATGGTTCAATTTATTTTTTGTTCTTTTCATATGTTAGTGAAAGGTTTAAGTCTCAATTAGCTTTGGCATTAAAAGAATTGATTAGTATTGGACAAGTATTTAACATGAAAGAAGCTCGTGAACTGTGGTCCACAACAAACAATTTTGTCCAAGAATTTGGTATGAACATTCGGTAACATTGTAACTTTAGTCTTGCCACTTTTTAATGAATATGAAAAGATGAATTCTTGTATAATATTCTTATTTGCATAATATTCTTAAATTTTGTTATTGAAATTAAAGCTTTTGGACTCCTTATATATATGTGATATTCTAAGATTAACCTGGCCAATAATGTATCTTGGAGTCTTATGAAGATCTCTAGTATGTTTTTTTAAGAAGTACTTATTACCATTTATATGAACTATAAAAACAGGCTTGCTTAGCAACTTTTAACGTTATGCTTCATAACGTTTTCAAGAATTTAAACGTTTCTTTTGAGCACAATAAGACATAAAATCAATTATTGCGATCTCTCAAATCGGCAAATCTTTCGTTAAAAGTGATCTCAGTTTTGCATACTTTTTTCCAGCGAACATTCTCTTGATGCCTTATCGCAGCTAAAAGTGGCTGGAGCCCATATTTAGAGAATATTGTGAAAGTGAAAAATATTCGTGAAATTTAGCCCCTTATATTGTGAATCGATCGATTGTGAGCTCGAACAGCATCCATTTAGCCCAAAAGTATTCGCGTATCCAAATAATCATGAAGAATACTATGTCCAACAGGTTCCTTAAATATATTTAGAACCTTAGATATCTCGACAATGTCAATTTAAAATTAAACAGGTTAATAATAGATTATATGTCTCTTAAATCGGAGACAATAAAATAAATAGAGATTCGGAGTGATATCCTATCGTGATTATTGTTCTTATTCTTGTTATTGAACATAAAGCAGAGACTTAAATATTAGTATATCCTAATACCATGAAAACAGTCTATAACTTTTTTTTAATTGATGCTATGACCAAATATTCGAGACGTGGGGATCGGTTTCACATTACATTAACAAAAAATAACGGGATTAATCTGTACGAGCTTGTTCGTTTTGTTTGTTTGCTAAAAGCTCACACTTCGTTGTTAGTTCGTGAATTATTGGCCAAAAAAAATACTGAATCTGAACTGAGGGCACAGAACCTGAAAGGGACGTCGGTTTACAAGCATACGAGAGAAATCACTGACAGACCCAAAGGCTATCCCAAAAATCGAGTTTGAGAAGTGTTTCGACGATTGAAAGAAGCGTTGGTATAATATCGGTACTATTTTGAAAGCGCAGCTAATGTAGATGAAGGAATAAATATAAAAAAATTAAAATTCCCGTTATTTTGTGAGCACACCTCGCATAGCACTTGGAAAATTTCTCATATGAGTTAGTGACTTCTTAACTTTTTAATTTTAAATTTTGTGATCATCTATTTTAAGTTTTGCTAAAACTATATGGATTGACCCCAGTTGAGGGTCTATAAGACCCAACATTTTGCACCAACCCTCGCAGCCATAATATTACAATTTCTACGAATATGTTGACTTTATTAAAATCTTGCAAAATCTTTATTAAAACAAACATATTCAACAATTTTATATTGTCCACGGTACATACATATATATAATTATATTAAAACAACATATGTGATATACTTATTGTTACTATATGGTATTTATAGAAATGACTGTAGAGATATTGTATAAAACTAGACTAAAGATTGCTGAAGTTATCAAAGTCAATGCGGACAATTATCTACCTAAATGCAACAAATGAATATCTATTCAAAATTCATTAAAACTGTTGTCAATGCATAAGTACATAATTTGAGATTAATCTAAGTAAGTAACATAGAGTATATGAATTTCGATATGTGTACCATGTACATATTATATTATTTATTAAACATAAAAAACATAGATATGGCTTAAACATATGGTGCATATAAATGTCGGTATGTGCTTTAGGATGTGGGTTGCGGGATATCGGAAACGGGCTACAGAAACGGCGGAAATCTGTAACTCGCTCTAAAGTATACGTAAACAGTTAGGTGGCATTCTTTCTTAGTTATCAGAGTCGTCAAATTTGTATTAAGTATGGCTGCTGACAGCATGCAACCATGCATGGTTTTTTGCGTGGGTTTAGATATGAACGAATATGCGATGATCTCGATGGTAAACACTATAAAACAATATCGAAGTATGTGTTTACCAAGTGCCTGGTGCGGGTGCCAAGTTCAAAGAAGTCGCCGAGTTGATGTGACCAGCCAAGGGAGCTGTGTGAATAGCACCGCGTGTCTTTGCCACATACACACCCGCGCCATGACCCAAGGCAAGAGGAGCAGCAGCGGCAATCGGAGCAGCAAGCGGAGCAGCGATGGCGGCGGCGCCAGGACCTTGAGCAAGTGAGATGCCGGGAATACCACCGTGTAAGCCACGGCCGCCGAGACCGAGGCCGAGGCCCAAAGCAGCGGCGCCACCCCAAGCGGTAGGTCCAGCAGCCCAGGCACCAGGTGCCAACAATGGGCCACCGCCCAATGAAGAAGTCACATACGACACAGCTGGTGCGATCTGAGCGGTCAACAGGGAGGAGTGTACACCGGCGGCAAGAGCCAACATGACTACGGCAACAACGAACTGGAAAAGAGTGGTAGAGATAAAGTGATTAAGAATTATTCTAAAAATAAATACAATGTTGTTGTTTTTTTGTTGTAAAAATATTTCTAAAAACACAAATCAAAATATATTTTTTTTTTTTATTTTCAATATTTATTTTAATATTATTATTTTTAATTTATATGCACTGTTTAAGTTTTTAATTTTTTTTTTCACTTTTACGTTATATTTTTTCCACTATTTTGACAGTTCTTAAATACACCATGCACTGGTATCCTTTGCAATCTATGAATTACCTTCATGTTTGCTGATTAAAGTGGAGAAGGATTTGAGAAGTAAAGAAAAAGATTTGCTGTAAGCTGCTAGACACACTCAAGAAGTGTTGACTTGATTCTGATTTCGAATATGAAATTAAACCAACTTATATACTAAAAAATTCGTTGAACTTCATATGCAGCGCCACCATAAAATAATTACAGCAACAATAAGTGCACCGCATATAAATGAGAAGCAACAAAAACTATAACTGTAACATTAACAGTAACAGTAACCATTTAGCAGCAAAGCAGCGACAGGAGCACAAATGCCGGGCGTCGGCTAAACTTCAAATTGCAACGAAACTTGTCTTCTTACATATCGTACTCGAAAAAACGCAACAACAATTCATAATAACAAATGTGTGAGTGACGGCGCATAAATGCAATGGAACTAGTGTAATATTTGGTGTTGGTGTCTCAGCACGCCCCACAGCCGCCACCCTGTCAACGCGGCCGGCTTGTGTCTATGCAAAAGTTCTTCTCACTACACCGTTTTGTTTAACAGAATCGTATGCACTTTCGGTGACATTGTCACTTTAGTCTTGCCACTTTTTAATTCTTATGAAAATATGTATTCCAATATTCTTAAATTTTGATATTGAAATTAACCCTTTCGAACTCCTTATATGTATGTGGTATTCTAAGATTGATCCAATATTTTTTCTTGGAATCTTTTTAAGATCTCTAGAGAGCTTTAAAAAATAGGTATGTTATAGCACATATCTTTAATATTTTTTTACCAATAAAACGGCCATTTATATGAAAACACATATATAAATAACAGAGAGGCTAAACAGTTCGTAACGTTTTCAAGAATTTAACAGATTTTTTTATCTCGTTAAACCAATTATAGCGATTTCCCAATTTTTCGATACAATTTTCATATTATGATTACTTCGAAAGTGATCTCGTTTAGGAAATTTTTTTCAGCGAACATTCTCATGTTTTAGCACAGATAAAAGTGACTGGAACTCATACCTGGAAAATTCAGTGAAAATGAAAAGTATTCATGAAATTTAGCCATCGTTTTGCTCAGCGGTGTTGTGGATCGAACGATTGTGAGCTCGAGCAGCAACCACTTAACTCAAAATCATTAACGTATCCAAATATTCATGGACTGGACATATTGTTCCACGTTCCTTTATTATCTTTAGGGTGTTAGATATCTCGACAATCTCAATTTATAATTAAACAAGTAAGGAAAGGCTAAGTTCGGCTCAAGTTTTATACTCTCGCAATTTATTTATTTAACTTTATTTATATTATATAATACACAATTTGACCCACATATTCATCATATATATTGTATAAAGTCCATTGAAAGTTGGAAACCCTAATATTAGGTTAGAAGCACCGAGGTCCTCATGTTCGATACATGGGGCCTTGAAATCCTATGGTCCGATTTCGGCGATTTTTAGAATGGGGCTTCCACACTATAAAGGTAGTATTTGTGCAAAGTTCTGCATCGATATCTTCACTAGTGCTTACTTTATATATTGTAAAGTAAACGATTCAGATCGTCTTCAAAGTTCTGGTATATAGGAAGTAGGCGTGGTTGTGAAGCGATTTGGCCTATTTTCACAACATATCAGTGGGATGGAAGGAAACTATTACAAACCAAGTTTCATTGAAATCGGTGGAGTAGTTCCTGAGATATGGTTTTTGACCCATAAGTGGGCGACGCCACGCCCATTTTCCATTTTGTAAAAAAATCTGAGTGCAGCTTTCTTCTGCCATTACTTATGTGAAATTAAGTGTTTCTGGCGTTTTTCGTTACTGAGTTAACTCACTTTTAGTAATTTTCAACCTAACCTTTGTATGGGAGGTGGGCGTGGTTATTATCCGATTTCAACTAATTTCATGGTGTGTGGTGGGGTACGTAAGAGAACTGACTGCAGAAAGTTTGGCTTATATAGCTTTATTGGTTTGCGAGATATATACATATAACCGATTTGTGGGCGGGGCCACGCCCACTTTTCCAAAAAAATTACATCCAAATATGCCCCTTCCTAGTGCGATCATATGTTCCAAATTTTACTTTTATAACTTTATTTATGGCTTAGTTATGACACTTTTTGTGTTTTCGGTTTTCGCCATTTTGTGGGCGTGGCAGTGGTCCGATTTTGCCCATTTTCGAAAGCAACCCTCTCACGGTCCCAAGGAACGTGTGTTCCAAGTTTCATCAAGATATCTCTATTTTTACTCAAGTTATCCGTTGCACGGACGGACGGACGGACGGACGGACGGACAGACGGACAGACGGACAGACAGACATTTGGATTTTGACTCGTCTCGTCACCCTGATCATTTTGATATACATAACCCTATATCTAACTCGTTTAGTTTTATGACTTACATACAACCGTTATGTGAACAAAACTATAATACTCTCTTAGCAACTTTTGTTGCGAGAGTATAAAAAGATCCGTCGAAAACTTCGTGTTGTTCTTATCGATCCTAAGCCCGATTCCTAATATATGATTATGTCAAGTCAAATAGTCGATAACTGTTTCTTGTATTATATGTACTATTACCAAACAACCGAGGCGTGGTGTTCGTTTTGTAACGATATTGTAACGACAGGCTCCATATTTGCTATGGGACTTTCATAGGGGAAAACAAAGAGATCGTTGAATTGCCGTTTTACAAGCATACGATAAATCGCTGAAAGAGCCAAAAGCTATTCCAAAAATTGAGTTTGAGTAGTGTTTCGACGATTGAAAGAAGCCTTGGTATAATATCGGTAATATTTTGAAGGCGGTAGCATTAATGTAGACGAATGAATAAATATAAAAAACAAGTAAGGAAGGGCTAAGTTCGGGTGTAACCGAACATTTTATACTCTCGCAATTTATTTATTTAACTTTATTTATATTATATAATACACAATTTGACCCACATATTCGTCATATATATAGTATAAAGTCCATTGAAAGTTGGAAACCATAATATTAGGTTAGAAGCACCGAGGTCCTCATGTTCGATATATGGGGCCTTAAAAACCTATGGTCCGATTTCGGCGATTTTTAGAATGGGGCTGCCACACTATAAACGTAGTATTTGTGCAAAGTTCTGCACCGATATCTTCACTAGTGCTTACTTTATATATTGTAAAGTAAACGATTCAGATCGTCTTCAAAGTTCTGGTATATAGGAAGTAGGCGTGGTTGTGAAGCGATTTGGTCTATTTTCACAACATATCATTGGGATGTAAGGAAACTATTACAAACCAAGTTTCATTGAAATCGGTCTAGTATTTCCTGAGATATGGTTTTCTACCCATAAGTGGGCGAAATCTCAGTGCAGCTTTCATCTGCCATTTCTTATGTGAAATTTAGTGTTTCTGACGTTTTTCGTTAATGAGTTAACCCACTTTTAGTAATTTTCAACCTAACTTTTGTAGAAAAAACTTAGTAGGGGCGGGGCCACGCCCACTTCCCCAAAAAAATTACATCCAAATATGCCCCTTAATAGTGCGATCCTTCATACCAAATTTTTTTTCCATTTTGCTCATTTTCGAAAGCAACCTTCCTATGGTACCAAGAAATAAGTGTGCCAAGTTTCATCAAGATATCTTAATTTTTACTCAAGTTACAGCTTGCACAGACGGACGGACCGACGGACGGACAGGCAGACATTCGGATTTGAACTCCACTCTTCACCCTGATCACTTTGGTATATATAACCCTATATCTAACTCGTTTAGTTTTGGGTGTTACAAACAACCGTTATGTGAACAAAACTATAATACTCTCTTTAGCAACATTTGTTGCGAGAGTATAAAAAGTAAAATTCCCGTTATTTTGTGAGCACACCTCGCATAGCGCTTGGATAATTTCTCATATTTCTCAGGACGCGACTGTAGACTCCTTAACTTTTTAATTCAATTGACGAATTTGATATTTTGTGATCTATTTCAAGGTTTGCTAAAACTATATGTATTGACCCCAACTCAGGGTCTATAAAACACAACATATTCCACCCACCCTCGCATTAATAATATTATATTACAATATCTACGAATATATTGACTTTATCAAAATCTTGCAAAATCTTTATTAAGAAAAATATATTCAACATGATATTAAAATGATATATGCGATATACTTATTGTTATTATATGGTATATATATAAATGACTATAGAGATAGAACGGCATGTTGAAAGAAGTAAGAAATATAAAGAGAAACACGGTTAGACCCGTTTCTTATGGCATTTTCCTAATATTTAAAAGAAGAGGAGTAAGGTCAGATATTATGAGAGCAGAAAGAAGTAAGGAAAGTCGAAAAATCTAACCTAAAAAAGTTTGTCAAAAGTTCTCAAAATTATTGTACAAAACTAGATTAAGTTATCAAATGCAATTCGGACAATTATCTGCCTAAATTCAACAAATGAATATCTACTCAAAATTAATTTAACTCGTTATTGAACACATAAGTAAATAATTTGAGATTAATCTAAGTAAGTAACATAGAGTATATGAATTTTCATATGTGTACCATGTACATATTATATTATTTATTAAACATAAAAAACATAGATATGACTTAAACATATGTTGCATATAAATGTCGGTATGTGCTTTAGGATGTGGGTTGCGGGATATCGGAAACGGGCTACAGAAACGGCGGAAATCTGTAACTCGCTCTAAAGTATACGTAAACAGTTAGTGCGGTGGCATCCTTCCTTAGTCATCAGAGTCGTCAAATTTGTATTAAGTATGGCTGCTGACAGCATGCAACCACACATGGCTTTTTTGCGTGGGTTTAGATGTGAACGAATATGCGGTGATCTCGATGGTAAACATTATAAAACAATATCGAAGTATGTGTTTACCAAGTGCCTGGTGCGGGTGCCAAGTTCAAAGAAGTCGCCGAGTTGATGTGACCAGCCAAGGGAGCAGTGTGAATAGCACCGCGTGTCTTTGCCACATACACACCCGCGCCATGACCCACGGCAAGAGGAGCAGCAGCAGCAATCGGGGCAGCAAGCGGAGCAGCGATGGCGGCGGCGCCAGGACCTTGAGCAAGTGAGATGCCGGGAATGCCACCGTGTAAACCGCGGCCGCCGAGACCGAGGCCGAGACCCAATGCAGCGGCGCCACCCCAAGCGGTAGGTCCAGCAGCCCAAGCACCAGGTGCCAACAATGGGCCACCGCCCAATGAAGAGGTCACATACGACACAGCTGGTGCGATCTGAGCGGTCAACAGGGAGGAGTGTACACCGGCGGCAAGAGCCAACATGACTACGGCAACAACGAACTGGAAAAGAGTGGCAGAAATAAAGTGATTAAGAATTATTCTAAAAATAAATTTAATGTTGTTGTTTTTTTTTTGTTGTAAAACCAAAATATTTCTAAAAACACAAATTAAAATATATTTATTTTTTTATTTTCAATATTTTTTTTGTATTATTATTTTTAATTTATATGCACTGTTTAAGTTTTTAATTTAATTTTTTGTTCATTTTTACGTTATATTTTTTCACTATTTTGACAGTTCTTAAATACACCATGCACTGGTATCCTTTGCAATCTATGAATTACCTTCATGTTTGCTGATTAAAGTGGAGAAGGATTTGAGAAGTAAAGAAAAAGATTTGCTGTAAGCTGCTAGACACACTCAAGAAGTGTTGACTTGATTCTGATTTCGAATATGAAATTAAACCAACTTATATACTAAAAAATTCGTTGAACTTCATATGCAGCGCCACCATAAAATAATTACAGCAACAATAAGTGCACCGCATATAAATGAGAAGCAACAAAAACTATAACTGTAACATTAACAGTAACAGTAACCATTTAGCAGCAAAGCAGCGACAGGAGCACAAATGCCGGGCGTCGGCTAAACTTCAAATTGCAACGAAACTTGTCTTCTTACATATCGTACTCGAAAAAACGCAACAACAATTCATAATAACAAATGTGTGAGTGACGACGCATAAATGCAATGGAACTAGTGTAATATTTGGTGTTGGTGTTTGAGCACGCCCCACAGCCGCCACCCTGTCAACGCGGCCGGCTTGTGTCTATGCAAAACCCAAAATAACCTTTCACTGCCGGTTGCCTCTGCAGCCGCCACCACTACGAAATTCCGATCTCAGCCCACTCAAATCAACTCAATTCAGCTTAGCGCTGCTCCAATGCAACTGCGCGCCGCTATCTGTGTACCAACACACATGCGCCTATGTGCCGGCTACAATCGGCTTGCAAATATCTCAATAGCCAAATGTAAACACAAGAATAGATTTATGTAGCCGCTCATTGTGTTGTCTGTTCAGCGGCAGGGTCCAAAGAACCGCCAGTAATGTACTAGAAACCGCCTGCCTGTCATAGTGTCGCTTTGAATGCTCTCATGGAAGACAGCGCTAGTGTGCCCGCCCCCTATTCGTTGATGAGCAGTCTAATTGTATAATTAATATGCCGGTATGAATAACTTATAAGCAAAATTTAAATAAAAATCTATGTTTTCAAAGAAAAATATAAGAAACCTAATAATTGCACTGCATTGACATGTAAATATCTTAAGAACACATACGAACAATGCGTTCATACATATTGGTTGGTTGTTGCAACAAAATCTAAATTCACTCATTGCACTCACACACTGTTATTACTTGCATAGATTTATCTGTGTGTGTTTGTATATCTTGTAATAATCTGTGTTGCTTTTATGGTTTTTGTTTTACGATTTTGTCATGGCGCTTAAATCTCAATTAGCTTTGGCAGTTACAAAATAATGGTCGCGTGCTTATACTGAAAATGTCTCTTTTAGATGATGAAATTATTTAGCATTTGGCGTAAAGCTACTAAGTAAAACTAATATATCGTTTTAAAATAAAATTTAAAAATACATATGTATTTAGAATACAATTTATAAATGTAGAAACGCGATGTAGGAGTGGTTGTCGCTCGACGCGCCTAGGCTTTTGGAAGGTCCATTGAGAACCCAGGACTGGAATTCTGTTACATTACTATGTACTCTCTGAACCACTCTGTGGTCTTGATAAATTTATATAACTCGATATCGTCGAGGAAACTACGACCGATAATGGCGATTCTGTTCCTATGCAAAGCCTTGCATTTGGTACCCAAAATCTTCTAGCGTGTCTTACAACCAGACAGTGACCTGTTAAAACTCCTACTAGGGTTCTTATTATCCATATGTTGCTTTTAAACTACAATAGTCAGCATGTATTGCTCTAATTCCATGCAGTCCATGTCTGTCTGCTAGTTGAGCAAGTCAATCATCGTACGCAGTATACAAAGGTTTATATTATTTATGTATATGTTTTCATTAAAAAGTTTTACGTTAAGGGGTAGGAGGTCGAAAAAAAAGCATTTTTCAAGATTTTTTTCTAAGCAAACTATTTGGTTTATTGATTTGAAACTTGGCAGGTATATTATGACAACCTTAAACTATATTCACATATTTTTTATTGCCAAAAATAATTATCGGGAACGTTTGCTAATTTTGCAGAGGTCCCAAAAAAAAAGGCCTCTTGCGGTGAGAACGATTTCTGGACTGAATCATTTAAAATGCAAAAACCAAATAAATTTCATTAATATAATAAATTATCTAGTGATTGATCGAAGGAATTAGAAAAAAACAAGTAAGGAAGGGCTAAGTTCGGGTGTAACCGAACATTTTATACTCTCGCAATTTATTTATTTAACTTTATTTATATTATATAATACACAATTTGACCCACATATTCGTTATATATATTGTATAAAGTCCATTGAAAGTTGGAAACCCTAATATTAGGTTAGAAGCACCGAGGTCCTCATGTTCGATATATGGGGCCTTGAAAACCTATGGTCCGATTTCGGCGATTTTTAGAATGGGGCTTCCACGCTATAAAGGTAGTATTTGTGCAAAGTTCTGCATCGATATCTTCACTAGTGCTTCCTTTATATATTGTAAAGTTAACGATTCAGATCGTCTTCAAAGTTCTGGTATATAGGAAGTTGGCGTGGTTGTGAAGCGATTTGGCCTATTTTCACAACATATCATTGGGATGTAATAAAACTATTACAAACCAAGTTTCATTGAAATCGGTCGAGTAGTTCCTGAGATATGGTTTTTGACCCATAAGTGGGAGATGCCACGCCCATTTTCCATTTTGTAAAAAAATCTGAGTGCAGTTTCTATCTGCCATTTCTTATGTGAAATTTAGTGTTTCTGACGTTTTTCGTTACTGAGTTAACTCACTTTTAGTAAGTTTCAACCTAACCTTTGTATGGGAGGTGGGCGTGGTTATTATCCGATTTCTTTCATTTTTGGACTGTATAAGGATATGGCTAAAAGAAACGACTGCAGAAAGTTTGGCTTATATAGCTTTATTGGTTTGCGAGTTATATACAAAAAACCTATTTGGGGGCGGGGTCACGCCCACTTTTCCAAAAAAATTACATCCAAATGTGCCCCTCCCTAATGGGATCCTATGTTCCAAATTTCATTTTCATAACTTTATTTATGGCTTAGTTATGACACTGTATAGGTTTTCGGTTTCCTCCATTTTGTGGGCGTGGCAGTGGACCGATTTTGCCCATTTTCGAAAGCAACCTCCTCAGGGTGCCAAGGAACATGTGTTCCAAGTTTCATTAAGATATCTTAATTTTTACTCAAGTTATCGCTTGCACGGACAGACGGACGGACAGACGGACAGACGGACAGACGGACAGACGGACAGACGGACAGACGGACGGACAGACATCCGGATTTCAAATCTACTCGTCATCCTGATCATTTATGTATATATAACCCCATATCTAACTCTTATATTTCTTGGTGACACAAACAACCGTTATGTGAACAAAACTATGATACTCTGTGCAACAGGTTGCGAGAGTATAACAAGTAAGGAAGGGCTAAGTTCGGGTGTAACCGAACATTTTATACTCTCGCAATTTATTTATTTAACTTAATTAATATTATATAATACACAATTTGACCCACATATTCGTCATATATATTGTATAAAGTCCATTGAAAGTTGGAAACCATAATATTAGGTTAGAAGCACCGAGGTCCTCGTGTTCGATATATGGGGCCTTAAAAACCTATGGTCCGATTTCGGTGATTTTTAGAATGGGGCTGCCACACTATTAACATAGTATTTGTGCAAAGTGCTGCACCGATATCTTCACTAGTACTTACTTTATATATTGTAAAGTAAACGATTCTGATTGTCTTCAAAGTTCTGGTTTATAGCAAGTAGGCGTGGTTGTGAAGCGATTTGGCTTATTTTCACAATATATCATTGGGATGTAAGGAAACTATTACAAACCAAGTTTCATTGAAATCGGTCGAGTAGTTCCTGAGATATGGTTTTTGACCCATAAGTGGACGATGCCACGCCCATTTTCCGTTTTGTAAAAAAATCTGAGTGCAGCTCCTATCTGCCATTGCTTATGTGAAATTTAGTGTTTCTGACGTTTTTCCTTAGCGAGTTAACCCACTTTTAGTAATTTTCAACCTATCTTTTGTATGGGAGGTGGGCGTGGTTATGATCCGATTTCTTTCATTTTTGGACTGTGTTAGGAAGTGGTTAAAAAAAACGACTGCAGAAAGTTTGGTGTATATAGCTCTTTGGTTTGCGATCAAGATATCTTAATTTTTACTCAAGTTACAGCTTGCACAGACGGACATTCGGATTTGAACTCCACTCTTCACCCTGATCACTTTGGTATATATAACCCTATATCTAACTCGTTTAGTTTTGGGTGTTACAAACAACCGTTATGTGAACAATACTATAATACTCTCTTTAGCAACATTTGTTGCGAGAGTATAAAAATTGTTTGACAAAATGGCGGATACTCAAAGCAAAAGGTTCAATTTTCGATCAAAATTCTGGTCTTTAATTGTTTATAAAAAAAAAGAAATTTTCATCGGAGGGGGAAATCCATCGATTAATTACTAAAAAATTTAGTTAAGAAGCTTGTGTAAAAATTTCAGACCGATCGGTTCAGCTGTTTCTGAGAAATCTTGCTCACAGACTTTATCGAATATCTCAAATAGTGCATCCAATTTTATATCATATTTAGTAGATCTACCGAAGTTATTTCAAAATTCGACGATAAAGGAATGTTTCACATAAAACTTTAAATTTATCTTTATTGTAGTTCCATAACGATGAACGCTCAAAACAACATAAGAATACTTTGGAGTACGGGCAACTCTTGATATAAGATTTAACTGTGATCTTAAATCAAAGTGGTCTTATATACCACATGATAGGTGTATAATAGTCGGGATGACTGATATGTAAGACGCACTTGTTATGTTTTACGTTCTGCATTATAAAAACTCTACAAGTGAAGATTTATGAAGACCGAATATCTATAGGCCAAAGTCGTATCTTCCGAATTTCTAATCAGCGACCCCGAAAACCCCCCGGTAACGAGTTTCAAGCGAATCCGATGATGTTTTAAAAAGCTATCCGCCATATTGGTTTTCTGGGGTGATGTCCAAACCCTTATCTGATGGTATCTGGAGGGGTTAAATGGAACTCGAATTCGGATTCAGCGACCCCAAAACCATAAGGCACACATAGTAAGACATATAAAAAGGTTTTGTATTATTTCCGGAGGAAGTGCTGTTACATGTACCTGATAAGTGTGAAAACGCCGTTAAAAACGTAAAGAAATTTATTAATCACTTATTTCTTTATCTGTTTAGAAAACTGTAACTTTATACCTATTTAATTCATATTATCTAAATTCATTCAATAAATATGCGGAAAATAATTGTTGAGCAAGGTCGGTAGTACTTCTACAAGGTATTCGCATGTACTATTCAAATGCTTGTTATCTTTGGCTTTTACAAGTGTAACTTGATAGTTTAACAACTGAACATTTATCACCTCAACTTTCAAGTGCAACAAACAAACATAACCACATGCCACTTGGGCAAATCGTGAAATTACACTTAAGAGAGGTTAACTGCACTTACATATTACACATATAGTTCTGTGGCTTAATCATCCACTCCTGTGGCTTTTTTTCAACTGTATGTAGTGAAGGGGTTATTCAAAATTCAACACACAGTTCACAGCGAGCACGCCCACATACTATACTCCGGACGAGTGAATGCCGGTCAAAAGTGCACAAAGAATATTAAAAAGGTTGGACACATATAAGTGCATAATAATCATTGGTCCACAAATCAAATTTTGAAACAAATAAAGAATTACGAAATGCGCTAATTATCGCAGTTAATTGCTTAGATCAACAGATAATCATAAGCAATTAGACCGTTTGTGGTGAGCTTGTCAACTTGAGCTAACTTAAGTACCTTGAAGTGGTCAGCGGTGCTGGGTGCTGTCGGTGGCCACTTGTGTATTGGCGGTATGACAGCGCCACATAGCACATTCACTTACAAATATCTATATTTATACGAGTACACAAAAATGCCGCCAAGTTCGAGTTTATTAAAATGTCACATATTTAGTTGTAACTATATTTCACAAGTCAAAGTATGTTGTTAGTAAAAATTCAGCTTAGAAACAAAAGCGCAACTTTGATTTGATTATTTTTCCTCAATACTCAATTTCAGTTGGATTTTGTTGCTACAAGTTAATTTTGCAAACAATTTGATTGTTCCTATTCTTTTTGTGTTGTTTTCGTGCAGCAAACCTCCACAAAGTACCCTAACCAGCTCTTAGTTTTCGGTTTGAAGGCGTTTAAAAATTGTTTGCCCATATTATTTCTTATCACAGATGACTTTTTGTTGTTATGAGTAATTTGCTGCCCATTTATTATAATTTTTTTTGCTAATACTTTGTTTTTGTTGTAGTATTTAAATTATTGATTGGTTTGAAAGACTGCAAAAAAGTAAATTGGGTACACAGTCTTGTCAAATAACTTGTTTTGTTTTGAAATGATTATGTGTAAAACCGTTATTTAATTGCGGACCATATTGTATACGGTAATTTTATTCATTGTTAAATGTGGTTACAGAAATATTTTTCATTGGTTTAAATACTTTTAATTTTAAAGCTACTTCTACTTCTTCTTCTTCGAACAGTTTATGGGATTACATACACAATAAGTAAAACTATAGGAAGATATAGCGGATATATATATCCTATGTAATCTGTTTTGACCCAGTCATTGTAAGATTCCAACGAATTCCCTATCCGCAGGTCGATCAACCATCGACTATTCCATTTTTTTTCAAGATCAAATACAACTTTCCTATTTATCCATGGATTTTGTTCGTTGGTAGCTTAGTTTTTTATAAAGAAACAGGACTTCATATAAAATAAAAAAAAAATTTAAAAAATATCTTTTGTTTTAAAATTTTTTTCTTGCCAAAGTTTATTTACACGAAGTGATTAATCAATTTCTCAGAAATTATAAGGCCTATGGAAAAATGGAGTAGACAATATTTTTAGGAAATTTCATTCACTTTTATTTTCTATAATTTGCAGTAAGATTGCTCAACTGGTTAGTGAGATATACATGATTAAATGAAGACACCTTTTTTTTTGGTCGAATAACGGTAAATTGCAAATATCTCAAAAACGTATCCATAAAAAAAAAAAATATTCGATTTTCGAAATCAGTGAGCGATTCCACATACAAATTGGATAGTTGCGTTCATGGAACATTTTTGCTGTAAACCAGTGTTACCATGGAATTCTGCAGAGGTCAATAAATTACTTTCGACAAGTTAAAAACTTTACTGTACTTATCCTTGATTTAACTGGTTATTCCACAATAGTACTCAGACATTGTCACTATCTACGTTTTGTGTTCTCAAATTGATTTTAAACGTCTCAGTAATCTCCAACGCTCAGTTCGAAGCAAATATTTATAACAAATAAATTATTTTATGCGATCTCATTAACTCCATCACTATGTAAACGATTCTTCAATTATTCAGGCTTCCAAAAAAAAGAAAAAAATTGGTTTTTCATGAGATCATATATCGTCCGCAAGATCTTCTCGGAATATTCAGAGTTTGCATAGGTTCTGGTTCTATGTATATAAATGATTCTTCAATATTCAGGCTTCCAAGAAAAAATTGGTTTTTCGTTAGATCATATATCGTCCTCAAGATCTTCCTATATAATTTAAAATAGCACTATTGTTTAAATCGGAATATTCAGAGTTTGCATAGTTTCTGGTTCTATTATATGTAAATAAATGATATGACCAACAAACACATTAAGTCTCTTGAGACAACTTAGTAGAAAATGGGCTCAGGTTGACTACGAAAATGTTTTAGTAAGTTTAGTTTTTCTCCGTATCAAAAAGATTTGTCATATTTTTTTAATTTAAAAAAAAAATTGATAACTATGTATATACTCCGGCATATTTATAGCCAATGAACATTTTTGTTGATTCTCAAATTGAGATGCGTTTGAGAATCAACCTTAAATTCAAATCTCAAAAGTTTGTTCTCAAATGCATTTTAATTTGAAAAAAACATAGCCATTCTCAAATCAAAGACACATTTATAATATGAAAATTTCCTTTGTTCTCAGTTTGAGAATGTCAAAATATCAAACATTTTCTCAAATATGAAACGAGAAAAAGGTTTTTCTCAAATTGTAAAATGATGGAAACAAATTTGGAAATATCCTTTGAGAAACGTTTGAGAAAATGTTGAACTTCAAATTTAAAATCAATATTTTCTCCAACGTTTGAGAATTTCAATTCCAATGTCTGTTGGGTATTTATATTTGTTTATCTATGTAGATGCACCATACTCTTTCGATATGTAATGAATAAAGCATTTAAGGTGTGCTCGCAACAAATAGCGGTCAATTGTCAATTCCAAAACAAAATTCTAAATTTAAAGTACCAAATAATAGAGTTAACGTCACACTGCTCCACATATAAAACTTTGAATTTCTAGCAACGATGTAATAATAAAGTCAGTTGCAATGGATAGTGTCACTAAAACCATAGTCATTCCATTGGCAATAATAATATATTAGAAACGAAGTGGCTTGCATTTTGAGTGCCTTCAGCGTAAATACATAACGACATATATACAGTTATATATAAGTAAATATATATGAAAAGTAAAAATAAGCTCCGCTTCAGGACTACGCCCACATTTTCAAAGAGTATCACACAAAAAAGTAATTGTTGTAAGATTTGCTGTGTTCGCCGCCAGTGCACAGTGCCTCAAGTGTGCCCCCAATTGCCCGAAGTCAGTTTTGCAGTTAATTCAATTAAAAAAAGCGATCATGTTTAATGATTTACAATAAACGTAGGCGGAGTTCTTGCAGGAAATGTGAACTATTAAAGAACTTGTTTACCGTTCAATAAAAGGCTTTTAGTAGTCTTAAGAAGGTTATTATTATGTATAAGATAAATTGAATGGAAAAACCTGTGCGTGACAGATTTAGAAGCGGATATATAGGGTGATTTTTTAAGAGCTTGATAACTTTTTTTTAAAAAAAACGCATAAAATTTGCAAAATCTCATCGGTTCTTTATTTGAAACGTTAGATTGGTTCATGACATTTACTTTTTGAAGATAATTTCATTTAAATGTTGACCGCGGCTGCGTCTTAGGTGGTCCATTCGGAAAGTCCAATTTTGGGCAACTTTTTCGAGCATTTCGGCCGGAATAGCCTAAATTTCTTCGGAAATGTTGTCTTCCAAAGCTGGAATAGTTGCTGGCTTATTTCTGTAGACTTTAGACTTGACGTAGCCCCACAAAAAATAGTCTAAAGGCGTTAAATCGCATGATCTTGGTGGCCAACTTACGGGTCCATTTCTTGAGATGAATTGTTCTCCGAAGTTTTCCCTCAAAATGGCCATAGAATCGCGAGCTGTGTGGCATGTAGCGCCATCTTGTTGAAACCACATGTCAACCAAGTTCAGTTCTTCCATTTTTGGCAACAAAAAGTTTGTTAGCATCGAACGATAGCGATCGCCATTCACCGTAACGTTGCGTCCAACAGCATCTTTGAAAAAATACGGTCCAATGATTCCACCAGCGTACAAACCACACCAAACAGTGCATTTTTCGGGATGCATGGGCAGTTCTTGAACGGCTTCTGGTTGCTCTTCACCCCAAATGCGGCAATTTTGCTTATTTACGTAGCCATTCAACCAGAAATGAGCCTCATCGCTGAACAAAATTTGTCGATAAAAAAATTTCGAACCGAACACTGATTTTGGTAATAAAATTCAATGATTTGCAAGCGTTGCTCGTTAGTAAGTCTATTCATGATGAAATGTCAAAGCATACTGAGCATCTTTCTCTTTGACACCATGTCTGAAATCCCACGTGATCTGTCAAATACTAATGCATGAAAATCCTAACCTCAAAAAAATCACCCGTTATATAGCTTTAAGTATACATGGATATATTATGCATGTAATACGAGAGATTTGATTCAGCAAAAAGAAAGACCCACAAATTTTGAGCAGATTCTGAATGAGCAAAGCATTATATGATAAGCTTTTCTAAATTCTTTAGATCACTCAAAACTTTATCATAATAATGAAAGAGAATGTTCCGTTTACAGTATAAAGGTCAGAGACAGCAGGGAGTAGAATTGTATAACTATAAATCAATATCAGTTTAGATATAATCCTTACACTAATTGCTTCTTATTAAATGACACGATGATAAATGAGTCTGGTTGAATGCTTAGATATCAATCTAAGCTACTTCCTATTGGCACATTCAAAATGTGGAATAGTAAAATGTTGTCATAACCAAATAAGACCTAATTATAACACAATATTTATACATAAATTTCCATACACAATACAATAAATAAGTGCAGGAACTGCATACTCATATTACACCATCGAGCCAAACAAAAAAAGTTCCTTCAGGTGTTGCTTGTAATTGCATTCACAGCGATCTTTTGCACTGATATTCCCGATAATGCGAACAATCGCTAAATGTTTTACATGTTAAAATCATAAAGATAAACAACCATTTGCATACGATCAGTTTGTACATACAAATACAAGTGTTGTTGCAATCCATCATGTCTGACACTATGATTACCGTAACGCTTTTTACGCTAATTACGTTGACATATTTTCCGCAAAATGGATCATGTATAAGGTATATCAATGATTATTGGAATGGTCATAAATAATAAATTATAAAATTTTTAGATTTCATTTGCGATTAGCGCGCACCAAATTGTCTGGAAGGCCATGAATATGATATCCATAAATATGTATAAAAATTAGTATTATGAGTATCGACTCGAACACACAACTGGTATAATTAAAAACAAACTGGTATAATAGAAAGAAGTCTTGTATTGTATTCTCAGCGATAAAGAATTATTTAAACTGGTGTTCCCAATCGGTTAAAACTGATGACAAGTTGCCAAAAAATAAATCACATAAAAATAGATATCCTACCCTAGTAAAATTATCAAATTGTGTGACAATTTTATATTCGTAATCAAAAAGCTTCGTGTTGCTCGTAATGCTCCACCAAGTTTTGAATTGAACTCCATTTAGCGCTATAATTTTGTTGGAGTTTACACTTACGACGAACATGTCAATTGCATTTACATAAAGATATTCAAATATCACCATGTATGAGTCCACACAAATTTTTTGTATGATATTTACTTCGGTGTACGAGTATGTATGTACGAAAACCGACTTTCAATTTGAAGTCCACCGTGACTTTGGCGTCAAATTGTACGACGCCCAGTCAACCGTTTTGCTAAATGTATGCCACAATGGTGTTTAGAATTACCGTTGAGTGCTTAGCTTTTCTGAGCGTTACTGTGCCGTGCAGTTCTATTTCTGACTTTATTTTTACACCATAATTTTGTGTGTGTGTGTGTTCGTGTGCCGCCTTTTCAGGCGATATGCAAAAGTATTTTTGATTAATAGCCAGAATTGCAATGAGGTCAGACATTTAAGGGCAATTGAGCAATAGCCACCATACGAGTACATATCGGTATATTTAATGCAGGAGTAGACATATATGTGCACAAAAGTTAGGAGCATATACCGTTTCAAAATTTTATATTAACCCTTGTGTAGTCTATGAAGCATTGAAGCTGTTGCTTTAGTAAAGTTCGGGTGTAACCGAACATTTTATACTCTCGCAATTTATTTATTTAACTTTATTTATTTTATATAATACATAATTTGACCCAAATATTCGTCATATATATTGTATAAAGTCCATTGAAAGTTGGAAACCATAATATTAGGTTAGAAGCACCGAGGTCCTCGTGTTCGATATATGGGGCCTTAAAAACCTATGGTCCGATTTCGGCGATTTTTAGAATGGGGCTGCCACACTATTAACATAGTATTTGTGCAAAGTTCTGCACCGATATCTTCACTAGTGCTTACTTTATATATTGTAAAATAAACGATTCAGATCGTCTTCAAAGGTTCTGGTATATAGGAAGTAGGCGTGGTTGTGAAGCGATTTGGCCAATTTTCACAACATATTACTATTACAAACCAAGTTTCATTGAAATCGGACGAGTATTTGCTGAGATATGGTTTTTGACCCATAAGTGGGCGACGCCATGCCCATTTTCCATTTTGTAACAAAATCTGAGTGCAGCTTCCATCTGCCATTTCTTATGTGAAATTTAGAGTTTCTGACGTTTTTCGTTAGTGAGTAATTTTCACTTTTAGTAATTTTCAACCCTTGTATAGGAGGTGGGCGTGGTTATTATCCGATTTCTCCTTTTGGACTGTATCAGGAAGTGGCTAAAAAAAACGACTGCAGAAAGTTTGGTTTATATAGCTCTATTGGTTTGCGAGATATGTACAAAAAACCTATTTGGGGGCGTGGCCACGCATCCAAATATGCCCCTTCATAGTGCGATCCTTTGTTCCAAATTTTATTTCCATAGCTTTATTTGTGGCTTAGTTATGGCACTTTATGTGTTTTTGGTTTTCGCCATTTTGTGGGCGTGACAGTGGCCCGATTTTGCTCATCTTCCTATGGTGCCAAGAAACAAGTGTTCCAAGTTTCATCAAGATATCTTGATCACTTTCGTATATATAACCCTATATCTAACTCGTTTAGTTTTGGGTGTTACAAACAACCGTTATGTGAACAAAACTATAATACCCTCTAGCAACTTTGTTGCGAGAGTATAAATATTAAATAGTTCTAAGGTCGCCACACTGATAATTAAAAACTTCTTTGTTTTCACACATTTCAAAAAATTTGAATTTCTTTTCACCTCAGAGGGTTAAATTCATTACATGCATAATTTAAATACTACATATACGAGTACTAGAGCATAAGACTCCAATTATGCCCATATACAAACATATAGTAATATGGATTGCATATAACCCATTAAAAATGCAGTTCGTGTTTTTGTGCCGAAAACATACGACGGTATAATTTTATGATGGAATTCAAGCTGTCGGAGATTTAAAAGTGCAATAATGAAATATTTTCATTGGATTAACACTTAAAACTGTGCCATTCACTTGAAATAAAGACAAGTCACTAAAATTAGTCTCTAGTTAGTGTTAATATTTCAGGGTCGCGTTCAAGGTGTTACTAGCAATTCTGCTGGAGTTATGGTTGTACAACGAGGCGAACTTGAAAATAAGAGTATATTTTTCTATAAATACATTTGTACTAATAATAAAAAGACAATATATGGATGTCAGGATCTGAGACACATTTTCTAACTGATAATGAAATAATATAGAGCAGAGTTCGACAAAAACTTTGAAATATACATAAAACTTAACAAAGGAATGTATCAGTCAATATTCTTGACTGAAGATGTAAATAATTTCTAATGGACCTATGACAATAAAAATACATAAATTTATTAAAAATTTTAAATTTTGCGGGGTTGGAGAGTTCATTTGCCAATTTTTATTTTTTTTATGTTGATATAGTAAATGCTCAAGAAGTACGATACAATTTTCGCACTATTCACTGCTTACTGATACCCACATAATCAGCCATCGTTTGTTAAAAGCTTGACCTTTTACTATTTTTCAAAACTAAAGAGAACCTTAAAGGGCCGTCGTTTAAAAGCATATGAAAAATCGCTGAAAGATCCAAAGGATATCCAAAAAATCCGAGTTTGAGAAGTGTCTTGACGATTTGAAGAAACGCAATTTTGAAGACGACAATATTAATTTAAAACGAAAGAATAAAAATTTTTTCAAAACGAAAATTCCCGTTATTTTTTGAACACACCTCGTATATCAAAAACAAAAGAATTTCTATGACAAAAGTAAGGAATCCTTAATATGGGGCATTCTCTGGAAAAAAAGCCACTTGAAAAAAAAGTTCTTTATTTTCTTTGGCAATTATATATCTTATAGTACATGTAAAACCTAAAATAAAACATATGGTCTGTGTAACGCGGGGTTGCCATATTATAAGGGGCCAAAGTTTTTTGTAAAAAAATTTTCGAACCGCCATAACTTTAAAACTAATGAACAGATTTTAAAACACCATGTGACTTTTTTGTACAGAATTTCTCAAACTTTGAAACTGTATATCGTAAAAATTTTTAAAATTAATATTTCATAGCAAAAAATTAAAAAATTTTTTATTTTGGAATTTTTAACAACTTATTCCCCCTTCGATTTTTTTCGAAAATATCTTAAAATGTTCCTTATTTCATCACCTTTTTACCCCCAAAAGGGAATTTTGGGACAGCAATATTTGTATGAGCTACAAATAAAAAACCAACTCAGAACATGATGAAAAATCATTGATTTACGCACTTTTATTATCAGATTTTAGCGTAACCCAGGATTAACGACGTGGACGTAGCAGACATTTAATCCCTTTTTGTTTTTTTTTATTTTTTAATATTTTTTTTTTTAATTTTTTTGTATTTTTCAAATTTTTAATTTTTTTTTTTGCTTTTTTCCAGAGAATGCCCCATATACCACACCATAAGCTAACCCGTCGGATGTTCTGAACTGCATATTACTTAAACCAAATTATTATTTGTTTATTTCGAACCCCTGTGAGTCTGGTATACTCTGAACGAAATTTGACAATTGAGACATCATCTATGTATTATAAAAATATACGGAACAAATAATATTGTAAATGTAAAACAAATGAATGTTCTAACTTCTTGTGATTGCTACGCATTCTAGTTAATTAAATAACACGTAGACTTAATACACTTCACACCGTCATACACGCATACACACATATAGATAAACAGGTATGTGCTTAAAATAATATTTCACGAATTTCAATTGCATGACTGACTTTCCTGCTCCATTAACCATTAACCATTAATTCATTGCGAAATTCAATTCAATTAAAAATGGCAAAATCAAATAAATCCATAATTCAATTCGATTTTCATTTTAAAAGCACAATGCAAAGCACAAAACAGCCATTACACGCCGCGCCCAAGAATGTTGTGCATTTCCTTGAACAAATGCGCTGAGATATGCGTAATATGCAGCCGTTGTAATTACAAACATGATAACAATTCTAATAAAACTGTCAAACACAGTATACATACACGCTCACACTAACCTACAAGCGAGTACCTATGTTCAACATAAGCGAATGAACAACTTTTGTGGCTGCTGATAGCCACCTCAACAATGTGTTCACTCGCGCCAACTTGTTTTGCCACCACTTGCTTACAAGCTCACAAGCTCACAGCAACATCGGTGAATATGTGCGATATATATGCATAGCTGATCGTATGGCCAATAAGTTAACGGCTGGCGGCAAGCAATTTGCAACGCATTACAGCTTACAGTTGCGCGACTCGCTCGCTCGCTCGCCCGCCCACCGACCGGCTGACACACTGACTGCCTGCCTGACTGGTTAACCGCAACGGCGCCTAGCCGCTTGGGTGTTGGGTACTGGGTGCTGTGAGCTGTGAGCCAAGCCCAAAAGACCAGCGCGGCGCTGTTTAAGACTCACGTTCGTTTGCAATAAATCTCGCGCGCTGTTGCGCCTGCGAGACAGCACGTCAACACCGCGCAGGCGGGCGACGTTTGTGCGCAGTTTCCGCTGCATTGTGTTCCTCCTCTTTGTTGTTGTCATTGTCTTTTTTTTCAGCAGCTAAAAAATGCGTGTAAATGCGGAATCTTTCAATGGCAACACACAAATGTTGCATATGCAATGCAACATGTTGCTGCAACGCGGTCAAGTTCAAGTGCACGCAGCGCCAGGCATTGTGCGTTTGCCCAGCACACGCTTTGACAAATCGGCGGCAAAATTACAAATTTTGAAGTTCAATGTGCAATTGACAGTTACACAAACGCGCACATATGTATATGTATGGTAGGCGCACTTGAGGTTGCGTGCAAGTTGGTCGGTCGGTCATTGTCGCTCACTCGTAACATTCAGGCGTACATGCGTTCGATCTACATACATATCATACATACGACGGACGGCCAGAGATTTGACAGAATATGTGTGCGCGCTTACTCGTTGGAGGTCACCGCAGCTGTGCGACAGGTTTACACGCAGTTTTGGCATAAACGCAGAGTCAAACGAGTATACCTCATTGAGGTTGAGCGAGTTGTGTGCGTTTTGTACGCAATGAGTTGGCGAATTCAGTGCGAGTCCCACTTGCTCACTTACTTCATCAGTTGTGTGTCAGTTTTTTTCTTTTTCTATTTTCTTTTTTACTTCAAACACATTCGCTTTTGTGTTGTCCAATGAGTTTGAGCGTAGAAGTAAACACGAATAATTGGCTTTTATTTTTGTCTACGCCTGATTTCGATTTGGAAATGCAATTGCTCACTGTGTTTTTGTTTATTTTGGTAATAACTTGTTGTTTTGCTGTTTGTTCAGTCAATTAAGCGGCATTTTGTCATCGAGTGCTTGTTAAGCATTTTTAAAATATTTTGCTTTTTGTTCAAATGCTCAATGAGATTTTACTTCCTATTTCGATTTACTATGTACACCTGCACAGATTTCAATGAAAAAACAAGTAAGGAAGCACTAAATTTGAGTGTAACGGTTCAAATTACTTAAAATGAGCTCTGCTCTCTGCAAAACCTTAAACAAGTCATCACAGATTTTTAGATGAAATTGTGAATAGACTAGAATCTACTAGTTTTTATGAAAATTATTTTATATTGTATGTGCTACTGTTATAGTTGTGAAAATTCCCGTTCATATGCCACCAAGATCTTCAAAATCGGTACAGATTTACCGAAGATATGACCATCCACGGAAGTGTTCATGAAGGAAGTGGTTCCCGTAACCGGAAATGTTACAGACGCAAACATAAGCCAGAAAACGGAAGTGACGATGAAGGAACCGGAAATTGTTGAACCGCAAATCGGAAACAGAAGTGACCATGCTTTCCGGGACCGGAAATGACGCAATCCGGAAATCGGAAACAAGAAATGTCACATGTCACGAAAACGTGGGAAAGTGGGGACTGTATCCAGGACCGGAAATTAACTTAAACCGGATATCAATTAGCAGAAACGCAAATACAAATATTATACAATGCTGGATCAACGGAATAACGGACACCGGAAATCGGGAAGCGGAAGTAGATTCGTAATTTCCGGTTTCCACCAGTTTGGCGCTCTTCCTGTCGTGTTAATTTTCACTTCCGGGTTCTTTCCGTTTCCGCTTTCTTGTGCTTTCTTTGCAATTGTTTGGCTCTTGACGTTTGTATTCCATGCCTTTGTTACATGATTTATGCAATTCACAAGTGTAATATCATAATTTTTGTTCGCCTCCATTATATATAGAGCGACTCTTCTAAAATTCTACATCGATAGAAAAATTTTAAGTTTTGTTATACCCTGACCAAAAAGTTCGATTTATGGAAGGAAATTTGTATGAAAGTTGCCTTCTGTTGCCACTTCAAGAGTTCAAGTTATGGAGAACTTCGAGTTATAGAAGTTCGAGTTATGGAAGTTCCACTGTATCTACATGTACAAGCCACTCTTTTCTGGCATCCACCTGCTGCACATTTATGGTCGCCAAATCACGGCTAAACTGCGCCCAGGAGAGCAGTGCAGAGACAGTATCACTGTGAAGCCCATAACTGTTGGTGTCATATGAAAAGGACAGCTATAACACTGACTTATTTGTATTGAACAAATTGAACTTCGACTTTTCATTGACCCTAAGGACTTGACTTGCTAAGGAAGACATTTTCTGTCTAATATTCTGCGAAATAAATTCCACAATTTGTACACATCCGCATAAACGAGAATCTGTGGAATGATCTGGCCAATTTAAAACTTGATCAGCATATTAAGATTGGAATTGAATAACTCAAGTACCCCTCAATGCCTTGAAATCGCTTGAAATCTTATTTGTATATTATTTCAAGTCATTTCAAAAAGAATAAATCAATATAAACTCTCGACTATACATAAATAAAAAGTAAGATAGATTTATATATGTATATATTTATTTCGATAACAACTCCAATTGACAGTAGATAGTAGACAGTATAGGGAAGAGATATTAAAAGTGGCAGTGACAAGCAAGATTATGCATTGAGCATTTGACTTAGATAGTAATTATGCAATATCACAGTGCATTTAAGGTTTAAAAACTGAGAAATATTAGTCAAATATATAAAAAGTGCGATTACGAAAATGAATAGAGTGATAAGTGATAGTTGATAGTTGATAGAAATAAAAAGAAATGTTTCAATTTTGTTTTCCAAAGTGTTTAATTAAACTAAAATTATTATTTGTTTATCATTTCATTGCATGTATATATGTATGTATATGTAAACATGTTGCAGGTATACCAGTTATGTAGATTGACTATGGCCAGATTTTGGATGTACTATGTGTATTTATAGTGTGTAAATAAGGTGCGTATATTCCCGTTCGAAACGCAATTTTGCTGATAACTATTGGTTTACGAATTATTTAGTGGGTGCCAGGTGCTGGTTCCAAGTTCACTGATGCAGCCGATTGTATGTGACCGGGCAATGGTGCCACATGTATAGCGCCGCGGGTCTTAGCCACATAGGTGCCTTCAGCGGCCACGACAGCGGGGGCAACGACAGCGGGAGCAACGACGGGACTGGTGATGATCTGTACTGGTGCTGGTGCAGCGAGAACTGTGGGCACGGCAGCGGCATGAACGGCAATGGAAGCATGTGGTGCGGCCAAAACGGCGCCATTGATTGAGCTGATCAATGGGATGACCGAGCAGTGGGCAGCGCCAAGGGCCAAAGCGAACAAGACTACGGAGACGGCGAACTAGAATGTGGGATGAGAGAGAAAATTAAAATTTATTTGATTGATTTTCTTGAAAATATATAATTAATCGATAAACTCGCATACAAAATTAACGAGTTTAAACTTTTTCAAATTCAAATCCTTTACTAAATTGGATATAAAAACTGAGTTTAAATTAGTTATTGTTAACTCCTTCAAAAACTAGTTCAAATAAGATTTTATTAACATTTGATAATTAATATTTCACTTTCGTTCTCAACTTTTTAATGTCTTTATAATTATTTGTTTTTCTTTCTTTGAGCACTCTTGATTTGTGGAATAAACAGTTCACAGGAACACTAAAAACCATTTTATTTTAATATTTTTATTTTATTTTTGCTTCGAAATCAATATCCTTTTTCTTTGCCCACCTTCATGTTGCTTATTGATTGGGGTTTTGTAATTTGTTGGTTCAACTGAACTTTCTTAACAGCTCGAAGCTAGAAATGTTACTATGATAAATCTTGGCACTCCAGTGATCTTTTATACTTCTTCATTAGCATTTTGCCGTTGTTTGTCTTCCATGTCACAGTTTGCTACACATAACTCATATGTATATGTAAGTATATAGACATTATCGTATGAACTTGTACATTATACAATAGATCATTTTTTTTATAAAAATAGCAAGACATGGGAAGAAGAAAAAAACATTTTAATCCAGTACCAGTTCTGCTGTTCAATGGCAAATTAATATCGAATCAATGGCAACTGAGCTTGAACGGATAGAAATATCTACATAAATGGGCTGCTGATAAATAAATAGGTGACGCGGAAACTACAATACCTTTATGTCGTCTTAAAGTAATAATGTCAAGATCTCGTCCACCAACGCCGCAAAATGCAGGCGCAAAGACTTACAGACACATACGCGCTTAGGTAGCTACAATATACAAGCCGTAAAGATTTGTACCGCTGCCGCTAGCGACAAAGCTGGTCAAAACTACGTCAAAGGCAAGACAATGCGACGCAAGTTCGGGGTCGTCCGTACATACAAACATCTAAAAATTTGTATATATGCCTGGGAGTGCTTAAGAATGCGGCGTGGTAGGTGGATGGGTGCTAAAATAGACTTGATTAGCTCGGTATGTAGATTTATATAATTGTAAGACACTGCTTAGTGTTACACGTGTGCATTCTGAAGCTTAAAACCATGCGCATATATAAATACTTGTTGCTATAATTACTGTTACTTTGTACTGCATACTTTGTTATTTGTACGGTCAATTCTTTATAAGATCACTTTCCGTTTCATAAGCTATGCCACCAGGCACTTAAGTAGGTTCCCACATGCACATATGTGTTTGTATACATACAAATCTGCTTATGTAATAATTCAAGTGCGGCGACAATTCGATACGCTTGTTGACAGCGGACAGACAGGCGCACAGAGTCACAAAAAAATCAATACATTTGTACATATACTCGTATATGTTTGCTATTTGAACTTGTATGAAAGTGTTTGCACAGACAGACGTACAAGCTCAGTACTTGACAACAAACAAGACAACGTCGACGCTATATTTCATATTTTCCTTTAAATTATACGAAATTTATGCCAATTGTTAATGTTAATTTTAATTGGCAGGCAACACTTTGACGTTGACGTTCTTGACAAATAAATCAAGTTCATGTCAATTTTTTGCATTGTCTTCATGTTCTTAATATGTTTCATTTCTTGGATGGTTTATTTATTATAAATAAATAATAACAGTAAAGTATAAAATAAAAAAAAATAGATTTTTAACTAGCTTAATGTAATGTAAAAAAATGTCTCGTACGGACTTAAGGGGTTACATGGGTTTCGTGGATTCAAAAAAAAAATTTATTAATTTCTACAACATCTCAAGAATACTATCCTAAATTTTCAAGTCGATCCAAATAATAGTTTCGGAGATACTATTATTTGAAAGGTGTGCGCTCCAAGTCAGTTATTATTGTTACTCAAAACTTTAAACGCGCTTTTCTCGGAACCGTGTTTTCAAAGTCGGTTTTCAAATGTTCTCGAAAACTACTAATTCAGAGGAAATATTTTTCTTCTAATAGTGTGTCTCTGTACCAGAATAGGTTAAAATCGGGTCATAACTTCCCTTATATTATATGAATATATGAGAATACCTAATTATATTTTCAAAAATACGATGAGCTTAATAGCTTATAAATCGATAAATATGTGAAATATATTTATGCCGAATATATGGGTCAAATTGTGTGTTTTCTTAATAAAAATATAGCAATAAATTGCGAGAGTATAAAATGTTCGGTTGCACCCGAACTTAGCCTTTCCTTGTTTGTTCTTTTTTCAATTACAACTATTTAAAAAAAAATGTTAAGCAAATTTGACTGAATTTTTATTTTTTGGAAAAATGTCTTCCAAAATTCCAATTTTTAGTTTTTTTTTTGTTTTTCCTTCGTTCAAGCACGAGTTTATGGTCTTACCTAGAACACCTATTTTTGTTTTTTTATTTTGCTTGATCCTGTCAGGAGTTATGCTGACAACGCGAACGCACATTTTTTCCGAGGGGTCACCGGAAATGACATCTCAATGGAGTAGTTTTAATTTTTTTTTTTAAATTTCGGAAATTATCCTTGAAACATGTATCTATAAGACAGAAAAAAGTTTGAATTAAATAAACAATTTTTTACATAGAAAAAAAGCCATTTTTTACTCGACAAAACCCATGTAACCCCTTAAGAGAACCCAATATGCCAAATGAAACAAGGAAAGGTAAGCGCGATCAATATATCATGCATTTTATGTTAAACATAGATGAGAGAGACCTTTGGTCTATTGTGCCCTCCCTTGAAACCTACAACGACTCCATTAGTCCAGGCACCCTGACAAATAGTTATATTTCAATCCAAATCCCATTTTCAAATCCTTCCGTAATGATATTAAAAAAAAACCTTGAGTAATGCCATTGGAATGTTGTGAGTAAACCATGAAACTTAATAACCTCCAAGAAAAGCTTATTTTTATACGCTCCATATAAACATACGTGGGCGTTTATTTGCATAAATAATAATAAAAATGATTTATAGTTTAATTGAGTAGACACGCCCTTTCTGCATATATTAATTTTAATAATAACTCTCCCAGTACCATGTCATATGCCTTTCACTACTTTTTATGCTCCATTTCATAACTTATAAATAGCTATATAAATACTTTATGACTATATAAATGTATGACTTCATATCCGTTTACAGATTGTTTGTTTTGAATTCTCAAGATTAAGACAAATTATTGTAATTGTAAGCCACCCCAGTATATATCTATTATAGTTGGCCCGCATCTAACAAAGCGTCGATTCACTAGAGATTAGAGAGTGAACCGATCAAACAACTGAGTGAAAGAGAGAGCATTGTTGTTTTTAACTCTCGGTACAACTTACTGGGCAAAGAAGGAGATCGCGGTAGTGCGTTTTAATATATTATAGATGACTTGCTGAAATGTATTCTTCAAGTCGGTACCTGAGTTGAGTTTTCCAAACACAAGTGGCACCTTTTTAAGCTTGTCTCAGGTATGCACCATAACTTAGTGAAATGTCTTCTGTCAGAACTTTTTTGAAATAATGGAAAAACGCTGAGAGCCAAAGGCTATCCCAAAAACCGAGTTTGAGAAGTGTTTCGAATAAATAAATATTTTTCCAAAAATGAAAGCTCGCGTTATTTTTTGAACACACCTCATATCTCAGACCACAGTAAAACTTAAGTAGAATGTTCCGTGAAATATTAAGATAATAGATTAAGCTTTCTTGAAATAAATTTCGTATAAAATTCTCCACCATCAATAAACCATAATACCATATAATTCTTACATGCTAACAACATATTATTATGTTTTTGTTCGAAATCTCAACATTTTACTTTCAAAGCAGAAATTGTAAAATTTTCAAACTTCAAAATTTGTATACTTCAAATTTCTTTCATAATTTCGAAAACAAAAGTACGAGCTAAATCTATTGATAAGACGATTTTTTGTAATAAATAATATACGTTTTTACTTTTTTTACATTTTTTTATATATTTTTTATATATTTTTTTCATCGTAAATTAGCATAATTTGTTTAATATAAAGCAAACAACAAATTCGCCGCGTTAGTGTTTTGTGGTGGACGTGAATGAGTTTTTGTGCAAACACGCATAAATACGCACATATAGATATATATTTATATGATTTCGCCAAGTCTCAATGCGTCTGTGGTAGCTACAAGTGTGGTTTTTCCTGTTGTAAATTAGCAAAGGTCAAAACGTAAGGACCGGAACAAAAGTATGGCGCGTTTAGTATTCAGTGAAAAACATAAAGGCAAACAACGTTCACGGGTGCGTAAATTTAATGGAACACACATACACCTGCAAACACCGAGCGACAAAGGATACAGGCAGGCATTTTCATTAAAGCTGCCAGAAGCAAGCCTAGTGAATTAAATTATTTATTTATTGGCAGTTTTAGTGAAAATATCCTTTGAACGCATACACAATACACACACTCACACCGGCACGCCAACTCAAAATGTCTAACAAAAAACGCACAACATTAATAAGTTTCTCTGAAACGCGGCGTTTGTCTCACATACAGCCACGCACGAAAGGATGGCGCGGTGTAAGCTTGCTGCTAGAGCCCACAACCAAGAACTGGTGGGAGGATCCCGACGTAGTCGTAGCGTGAGTATTTGCTGTTGCTTCTTCTTTTTTTGCTTTGTTATTGCTATAAAGTAGATTTCTTTGCCTTTTTCCTTGCATCGGCTTAGCTTCTTGCATAATGCGTGAAAATAATCGTGTGTGGTTGAAATTTTGGTGTGCCAATAATGGCCGGAATTGGTGATTGGTTTCATGCGATTTCAGCGTGCCAAAGTTGATTTAGTAGACACCAGAAGTTTGTATCACCTTTCTTCCTACTCAGAGACGGTTAATGTAAATCAATCAGAGGCATAAATTGCTTACAATTTGCGAGCGGAATAAATTAGAGCGTTTATGGAGTGTTTTTATTATTATGCTCCCGCTGTACTGCCATTGCGATTAGAAACAAAAAATACGCATGAAGTCACCAGGTTCCCACAGCGAAATTTCTACAATAGGAACTAATTCGTTTCTATGCACTCACTATACTATTCGTTCTTCTATAAATATACGATAGATCTTCTTCTTCATTGCCATTACAACCGTGGGTCAGTCTGTTCCGAGAACACAAAACTTCGCCAGTTGTCTCTATCTTTGCCAAGTCACGCCTGTTGTACATTCCTACAGACAGGTCCGTTTCCACATATGGGCCTCTAATCGAAAATGATTTTCACTGAAGCATCGTCTTCCCTACGTACGACATAGCGTAACCAGCACGGTCGGTGGATTTTTATGTGCTTAACTATATTCATATTGCCGTAGATCTCAAACAGTGCATGGTTCCATATTCTTCGGTACTCCTCTCTCACGCAGACGGCTCCAAAGATCTTGTGCTATATA
The DNA here is from genome assembly GCA_031772095.1 of Zeugodacus tau. Lineage (NCBI taxonomy): Eukaryota > Metazoa > Arthropoda > Insecta > Diptera > Tephritidae > Zeugodacus > Zeugodacus tau. The sequence continues at coordinate 73,584,089 of CM062651.1, read as the reverse complement.
CCTGGAGAAAATGTATGGGTAGGAAGCAATTTATTTTTTATAATTAGCAGAATCATTCTCTATTTCCTGAAAACACTTTCAATTGTTCGTACTAAAAGGAAATGAGAAGTATCCCTCTCCACATATCTTGGGTAAAAACCCGAACTAGGACTAAGTACTGCGTAAATATGGAATTTAACTGCCAACAATGAAAATGAAGCTTGAAACTTAGTACTCGTGGTTAATGAAAACGAAGTGGATGATATTTTTTGATGATGTTTCGATGGAAGTCGAGTCTACGTAATAGGAAGGGACCTGGATTTACAACCAGACGGCTCTCAACTCGGAAAAAATCTGAGTATTATTTTTGCTGATTTTTTTTTTAATACTTTTTTACTCCTATCTTCATATCGCCAAAACTTTAAGCATTAATATTAAAATCACCAATCCCAAACTGACTAAAATTTGTCGAAATTACACTAGTTCTAACCTCGAAATTTCTCCAATGGGTTTTAGTTTTTCCAAACGGTAATTTCAAACGCATATGCCTAGAAATAATTTTCTGCCTAAGTATGCGTATTGCTAAACTAGTATTATTACTAAACCAGTTTAATTGATTTATTTTACTTTCCACATCCACATCCACATCAAGTGGTTCGCCCACATTTGTGGTGTCATAAATTCTATAAAATAAATTTAAGCATAACAATAAATTTGAACGTCGCTTACAACAGGAATTTCGCTGAAAGAAAAAAACGCAACAAAAAATCGAAGCTAAAAATGGAATTTCCTTTATCAGCAAGTCAAGCGTATTTCGTAACATGAATTTGTTATATTCTATGAACTTTTCGTAGCGCTTGTGTTTACATTTTAGTTGTTGTTGTTGTTTGCCCCACACAACAATGTACGAGTACGAGTATAATCAACTTGTAGTCGCATTATCTTTGGTACGCGCCCCACCCAAGGCTGCTTGGCCAAATGATTGGGAGTTATGTTGTGGCCGCAAAGCAACTCAGTACAAACAACCGCCAATGCGAGCGCTTGTAAGCACATATATCTCTTGCCAGTTTGTGGCAGCTTGATGTAAAATCTGTTGAAAATTGCATCATAATCCAAGCAGCTGGCGGCCAGGCAATGACCACACTTCGCCAGCGTGTTGCTGGCTGTTTTGTCCGAACTCGCTCGTTCGCTCGCAGTTCGTTGGCATAGTCATTAGAAGTCACTAATTTGGCGATGGATTGATTGTAAGAAATTCAATAAATTTCATTAAGTTTTTGAACGATCAAGTGCAGGTGTTAGTCGGTAAATCTATCACATGGACTTTTAAAAGGTTTTTGTACTATGTAATGTTGTAAAACCATTTTAGAATTGGTGTTTCCCGTTGAAAATGGCTTGAATACTTCTGTCGTTGAATTATCTAATTAAGGAGGAATGTTCCACAGGAATTAAAAATATTCCCTCAAAAGGTTTTACACTCGTTGAAGCTTATTCAAGACGATTTGTCTAGTCTTGATATCCAACCACTCCCCAAGAAGGGGGGATCAGCAATAATTTGGAAATAAACCATTTTTCTCTTGAATAACTCATATTTTCTATATATGTAAATATACTTACATGCGAGCTGTGTTCAAAAAATAACGGGAATTTTCGTTTTTTTGAAAAAGAAATTTATTAATTAGTCTTCATTAATGCTATCGCCTTCAAAATAGTCCTCATTCGATTATGTACTTATGCAAGCGTTTCTTACAATCGTCGAAACACCCCCTCAAACTCGATTTTTGGCATAGCCTTTGGCTCTTTAAATGATTTCTCGTATTATAAAACGATAGCCCTTTAAGATTTTTGGAAATAAGAAAAATTCACATGGAGTCATGTCAGGACTTGAATTTTGAGAATTAGACACTACAAATCCGTGAAATTTTAAATTTAACAATTACCGTTATTTTTTGAACAGACTACACCTATATTTATATTTTGTAAACGATATCAAATACTTACTTTTGCAAGTCATAACTTTAAATCGAATCAAACTTTAATCAAAACTGCAACTTTAGACTCCGCTCCCGCACCACCGAAAAATCGCATGCAAAGTGCAGCAAAAATGCGAGGAAATCAATTTGCATTTTAGTTTGCCGTTATAATAGCAAACTTCAATACTTCTTACTTGTTTTGGTATTTCCCTTGTGACCGACAACGCCCACCAAGTGCAATTGGTACGTGCTGGCATTTCGGCTGCCACACTTTCGTTTAGCTAAAGCATGCCCGATTGTGTATGTGTGTGTGTGCAGGTGAGCGCTAGCACGCCCCGCGGCACGCCATGGCACACCACACCGCTCCACCCAGACGCGAACCGCGCAGCACTATTAGCCAGTCAACTTGCCAGCCGCGCTACGGCACGCTGTGTGGCAACAACGTGTTGCAAGTTATGCGTCGCTATAAACACTTTGCGGCAGCAAACAGCAAACAATTCGTTCATAGCCGAGAGACGCAAAATTGCGCTGGCACTATTTAAGTGCAACACTCAAAAAAGCCATAAAAATCGCGAACAAACAACGAACATTTAATTTACAGCTTTTCGGAAAACTTTCACCTTTAGGCGCCAACGCCAACGCGACAGCAGGCAAAAGTTTTTTCCTTTCGCTTTCAATTGTCGCCAAATTCTTGAAGTGTGTCGTGCTGCAGACACACATTTCCTACGTACATTTGCATATATTTTATTTCTTACGTTTTTCTTTTTTTTCGAGGGTGTTAATTTAGCTAAAAGTCACGTGCAGTCACGCCACACTTGCCGTTCGCAGCTCTCAGTTCGCAAATTGCGACTACTGTGTGTCACTATTTATTTTGATTTCGATTGAATATGCCGTGTATTCGATTTTGATCTGAAGCAATAGTGTTGTGGGTAGGTGTTGCAATGGAAATCAGGAAACAATATGACTTTTTAATTGACTTCTCAGTAACACACTTGTCTTGAAAATTTTTCGAAGATTTCGTTTGAGATTCGATAAAAGTAGAAAATCGTCCATAAGATTAATACACGGTTAAGACATATATATTTAGGCAGGTCTAGCAACATGCTAACCGAATGTTGGTCTAAATAGATCAAAGTAAAATTACTCACAAAAAAAATCGAATTTTGTTGATTTGACCACATATATCTGAAGCATCGCAGCCTAGTTGCTTTGTCATAAAGGATATTCAATATTTATTTCTATTGTTAAACCCTCAGTTGTTCGTTATTCCCAAAATTTTCTATACTCCATCTTTCGATACCGATCTAAAAATTTGATCCCCAGAAAATAGTGGCCATTACCTTTCTGGTTTGGTCAACTATTTCGATTGGTCCTTGGTTTCAGATGTCGTTATTCCCAAATTTTTCTATTCTCCATCAGTCCGATAGCGATCTAAAAATTTGAACCCCAGAACATAGTGGACTTTCTGGTTTGGTCAACTATTTCGACTGTTCCTTGGTTTTAGATATTCGTTATTCCCAAATTTTTATATTCTCCATCAGTCCGATAGCGATCTAAAAATTTGAACCCCAGAACATAGTGGAGTGGACTGTTCCTTGGTTTGATAGTTATTCCCAAATTTTTATATTCTCCATCACTAGCGATTTGAACATAGTGGCATTTCTGGTTTGGTCAACTATTTCGACTGTTCCTTGGTTTCAGATGTGTACCAGTGGAATGTCGTTATTCCCAAAATTGTCTATTCTTCATCAGTCCGATATCGATCTAAAAATTTGAACCCCAGAAAATAGTTTGCCTTTCTGGTTTGGTCAACTATTTCGACTGTTCCTTGGTTTCAGATGTGTACCAGTGGATCGTCGACCGTCACGAAACTCCACCGGACAGCGTCAAACGCTGCTGTAATGTGGCCTCAAAGACCATGTTGAGCTTGATGTCTGGAGCGAGGATACCCGGCACTCATCGCGACGACATCCTTCAAAAGCTCAAAAATAGCCTTTAAAAGCCTAGCCTTCTAGGAGAGTGTACTACATGATAGTAAATTTATTTTCGCATAGTGACGCAATCGGGTGGTTATCGATTCGCTTCGTATATATGAGTGGGATTCTCTGGAGGATATGCATAACATCTAATGGAGTTTCTCATTCGATTAATATCTGATTTATATGAACCTATATTCCCATATCAACTCATCAAATTAGACTGCCCGGAGATTAGCTCCTTCCCAGCAAGTTTTAATTATTTTTTTAAAAACACAATGTTTTATTATAGGAAATCTATAAATATTTTAATATATGGATAGACATGTGAGCTTATTGAATATACAGGTTTTCGAATGGATTTATATACACACAATTTCCTGCTGCCACGCAACTGTTAACTGTTGCGTAGCACCCACCCAAACGCCTAGTGATAACCCCCGAGGTATGAGTTGGAAGCCATGTATGAGCGTTACGGAGTGGCGTGCAGGGACGACGCGCATCAAGGTGTTGCTGTCAAGGTGTCAAAACAATGAAAACGACAACAGTTTCGAAAGTGGATGTGCGCAAGCAAGACGTGAGGATCACAAATAGCGCAAAGTGAAAAGTGAAAAGCGCCGGCAATAGACACACAATTGCTGCAACGCGGCACACAACATAGCGTTGAAGGGCATATGCAGGCTGTGGCAAACGAGTGTGTTCGCGTTTTGTGTTACGAATTCGAAACGTATTTTGTGCTCAATTCAAGTTGCAATTACAAAGTTACATTTAAAATGGAATTCAAATTAAACTTGTTTGGTCTTGGTGGTGCCAATCAAAATAAATAAACTAAATGCAACGGTAAAAAAAAACAAAAAGTGAGCAATCGCAGAGTGTAACGGCGCGCAATTTGAACGAAAATAGCATTTTGTGCTTTCACCTTCACACCGCTGGCGCCACAATGCCACACACACCTGGCAGTAGACGTCTGTCTTCGCAAAACTCTTCACTAACTGCAACGCCGCCGCCACCAATGCAGCACATCAACAACAACAACACCACCGTCACAATGATGTTGGCAAATCGCATCACACACCCGGGTGAATGGTCAGTCGACGATGAGCACTTCTTCGAGACGAACACGATGAACGTGTGGCAAACGCTCGAATTTCTTTCCGGTTTGAATTTGCGTAAACGCTATCATTATGAGGGTTACAGTGATACCGAGAATATTATACGCACGCTAACGCCGTCGTGGCGTCGCGACAGTTTCGCCGAGAAAGCCGTCGCTAATGAGAAGGAGAGTGGTGATGGCAGTGGCAGTGGGCGTGGCAAGTTGCCGTTGGAGAGCGTTGGCGGGACTTTCGCTGACAATGGTGCAGATGTGATGCGTCGAGATCAGCACAGTGGCAGCAAAGGCAAAAGCGCTAAGCGTGCGTCAGCTGGTAAAGTGCGCTTTGTGCATAACAAGTCTGGCAATGGCAAGCAGCAAAGGCGGCGCGCAAAATCTGAAACACTAGATCCGGAATATGTTCTACTGCCAGCTGAATACAACGATTTGGTGAAGTGCAAGTATGAAAATATGAAAAATTATTATCAGAGACATCTAAAGTTCTACACTGACAATTTGAGGTGGGATTAGTGTTGATTATTTTTTCTGAAATCTTTGAGTAAATATTTTATATATAAATTTAGTAAGGATGAAAATAGCATTTAAGCCAAAGTATTTTAATACTCAAGTAAGGCAAGCTAGTTTTTCAAATATCACTCATACGCACTGTCCTCTAAACAGAAATTTTCTACTTATTAGATATTTATTTAGGGGTTGGGGGTAGTCAGAGATATGAAAAAATTAGAATTTTCAGTAATTTTTTTGCTATTAAATCATGTTATTTTACAAAAGTGATGATATGGCATTATTACAAAATGTTTTGACTTAAAGTCACGAAAATTTGAAAAAAAAATATAATTTCCAAAGTTATAGCTGTCTGTGTTAACCCAGTTTCAACAAAAGGTCCTTGCAGTGACAATCATAAGTCCTTAGAGATTCATCTAAAATCAATCGTTCAATCAATCAATTAGTTTTATAAATAGATAATCCTGGCCCTGAACCAAACTTTTTTTTCAAAAATTAACAAAATGGCGGCCTCAGGAACTTTTTTCGGTGAAAATCAACTTGGTCTTAAAAAATCGAAATTAAAAAAAAAAATCTTAAGTTCAGGCCTGTGTTTATTACGCATTCTAAAAGCTGTAGAAATTTCATTAAAATCTACCGAGCGGTTTTCGAGTTACAGTTGTCACCAGTTCAAAAAACATAGTTTTGAGAAAAAAAATTTAAAGTTTCACACTAGCGTGTTGGAGTGCCCGAGCGCTCGTTGTTATTTGTCGAATTAACTAAAAGCAATTATCGGATATACTTCAAATTTTCAGAGTATTTTTTTAAGGTATTACACCTAACGAAAATGCAAAAAAAATGATTTTTTGAAAATCCTGACTACCCCTAACCCCTTAATTCTAATATTTCAACTAAGTTCGTATTAAAAGCAACAGTAACAAATTTGTTGAGATTTATTTTTATACTTCAAACCAATTAAATGCTTAATTATTGACGCTGGAAGATATTAGACCCATCGACAGAATTTGCGAATATCAAGAAACAAGTCAGTTGCGTTTATGAAATCATTTACCTCTCATAATACTTTAATATTTATCTAATATTTCTTAATTCTTCTTATAATCATAAATTATATATATAAATTATTTAGTTTGCCTCATCAGTTGAATTCGTGCATATTATTATTAAAAGTAGTATATTATGAGAAAAAAAATTGCTCAACTTGTAATCTAGTGTAAGGTATAGCAATGCACATATACAAATTTAAAGGTACAAATATGCTATATGTAGAAAGAGCCCACCTATAAGCTCTTATAAAAATATTTAGAAATATTTTTACAGTGTAAGTGAAAAGCTTTTTATAGCAAACGACCCTAAGCTAAAGCACCAACCGGTTTCGTAACACACACACATAAAAAGCTCGCAACTAACTGTTTATTGTACACTACCATAAAAGCGCTGAGCCATAAAAGCTCCGTTAAATGAAAAGCTTTTGATTTCAAAAAATAAATAAGAAAGAAACAAAGGCTGAGAAAAAGTTTAACTATACAAGTAATCAACAAGTGACATTTCCTTGTTATGAATACTAATAAGAGTTCACTATTCATTTAAATCCTCGAAAATCGTAGATTTACTGTTAAAAAAATTATTTTTAATTTATGCTGGAATTCTAAAGAATGTAGTAAGCAGTTAATATGACCATTGCGAACCTTTGACTCACGAGCCATTATGATCAACATGTCAAATTGCGAATTTATTTCTTGTACTACGGGGAGCACATGAATTTAAACATATATACGCGCTTCATTTTTAGTGGTCAGTTGATCACTCAATCACTATTTACTCATCTCGAAATGCAATACAATTTTCTTGTAATATCCGTTTACGTACGACTATGTAAATAGTGGGATTCCGCAAATTTTTGAATCAAAAAGCAGAATTAACCTTTCTTTTATGAACCATTAAGTGCACATTTTGCCATGCTTAAAACTGCTTGCTTTCACTCGCCGTTTCTTTTAATTCAAATATGGAAAAATATTTTTAAAATCAAGAAATGTACTTCCAATAGTATTGCTTTCCATTAAGAGTGTAAATTGAAAGACAAAACAACTTGTGAAACTAAATCTCTTTGCGATGTCGCAATGTGGTAGCTCACACCCAAGCAAACTGATTGAAGGGTGAAAGTTCAATGACAATAAAAGTAAATATGGTAATAGAAAAAAATGAAAAAGTGAGCAATGCAATAGAAGTCAAACATAACGCCGCGAGGTGAGAATTCAATTTGTAGAAAAATTGTATTGATAGAGAAAACAAATGTGCTTTGTACATATGTACATGTGTACGTAGCAACAGTGGGACACAGAAATTCAATGGTTGTTTTGAAAAATAGAAAAAAAGTGATATACATTTTATCAAACAGTAGAGTTTTGTTAATTCTTTAGAATAACTATCCACTTTCGATTTTAGTGGTAGCCTAAAGTCGGGGAGCAACACTATGTATAACCATCATACATATTTCATCTTATGTTTACTCAAAGGATCACTAAAAGTACTCGACTACTTAGTACATTTGATCTAAATGATCCCACTTTTCAACCTCATCATTATCTTTATCTTATAGAAATTGAATAGCCTGAACAAACCTCTGTTGTCCTGAGAACCGTAAGCAGTTTAAGATATATAAAATTATGTTTTCATAAAGCACTGACATTCAAATATAATTTTTAGACTCTCGCAACAAAAGTTGCTAAGAGAGTATTATAGTTTTGTTCACATAACGGTTGTTTGTACGTCATAAAAGTAATCGAGTTAGATATAGGGTTATATATACCAAAGTGATCAGGGTGAAGAGTGGAGTTCAAATCCGAATATCTGTCTGTCCGTCCGTCCGTCCGTCTGTGCAAGCTGTAACTTGAGTAAAAATTAAGATATCTTGATGAAACTTGGCACACTTATTTCTTGGCACCATTGCTTTCGAAAATGAGCAAAATCGGACCATTACCACGCCCACAAAATGGCGAAAACCGAAAACACATAAAGTGCCATAACTAAGCCATAAATAAAGGTATGGAAATTAAATTTGGTACAAAGGATCACACTTTGTAGGAGCATATTTGGATGTAATTTTTTTGGAGAAGTGGACGTGGCCCCGCTCCCTACTAAGTTTTTGTAGAAATCTCGTAAACTACTAAACCTATATCAACCAAACTTTTTAGAATCGTTTCTTTTAGGTACTACCTTCTACAGTCCAAAAATGAAGGACATCGGATTATAACCACGCCCACCTCCCATACAAAGGTTATATTGAAAACTACTAAAAATGCTTTAATTCAGTAAGAAACCTTAAATTTCATTATGAAGAAGGTACAGAAGAGCTCCACCCAAATTAGTATACAAAATTTTAAGTGGATGTGGCCCATTTAAGGTCTAACACCATATCTCCGAAACTACTCGACCAATATAAATGATCTTAGTTTATAATATTTTTTACATCCCACATCCCAATGATATGTTGTGAAAATAGGCTAAATCGGTTCACAACCACACCTACTTCCTATATACCAAAACTTTGAAGTCGACCTTAATAGTTTACTTTACAATATATAAAGTAAGCACTAGTAAAGATATCGGAACAGAGCTTTGCATAAATACTACATTTATAGTGGCAGCCCCATTCTAAAAATCGCCGAAATCGGACTATAACTTTTCAATGCCCCGGATATCGAATATGAAGAACTCAGTGCCCCATGGTAACTTTTCACCGAAAATTTCGGTAAATCTCTCAGGTATCAGTGTGTTTTCTTAAGAAAAAGTATAGCAATAAATTGCGAGAGTATAAAATGTTCAGTCACAATCGAACTTAGCCCTATCTGACTTGTTTCATATACTATTTTCGTTAGAGCCAAAAAATCTTCCCACATTTGAATTTAAGAAATATTCTAGAATTTTTATTGATTCTCAGCAGTTCTTTTCGCAATCATTTCAGGCATTAATTATAAAAACAGGCATTCCTATTAACACAATCACATACTCCAGCACATATATGTATGTAGGCAACCAAATTGTCTCACATATGTGCGAACATAAAATTTATTTTCATATGCAAATAATGCCGCATACGCATGTTATTTTTATTAGTTACTACTTTCGCACACACAACACCCACTGACAGTTGTGAGTTGTGAGAACTAACATTTTGCTAGTGTTTTGACTGTGTCACTCCAACCAACTGGGTGTACAACGAAGAGATTCCATGCCGCAGCACAGTAAACAATATTTTATGCATGCACTGCAGCACGCGCTCTGCGTTTCCCCCTCATTCCAAGAACGAGAAAACGAATAAAATAAAGGAATATAATGGCAAAGACCAAAACAAAAGTAAACAACATTGAATGGAAATGCAATAAAATCCAACAGCATGTAAAATCCTTGCATGAAGGATTTTGCAGAATGAATGCGAAGAGCAGAGCAGAGTGTTGATTTTCCGTTTCTATTTTTTATTTTCTTATTTGACTTTATTTTTATAGCGACATAACGATCTCGTTTAGCTAACTGCCAACGCAGCTACTCGTGTGACAGTGACTGGCGCAACGTGTCAGTCGTGTGTCATTAACAACTTAGACCGTTTCACAAAAGTCAGCAATCTGAGAAAACCTACCAAGGCAACAAAAAGTAAAATAAAAAATAGAAACAACAACAAAAAGTGTGAATATTTCCATGCATTACATACGTATTGTTGTTGTGCTTTGAAGACTAGCTTTACTGCATTCGGTGGCTTTGAGCTTATACCACATCCACGACCGTCAACAAAATGCCATAATTTGGTAATTATAAAATACAGAAACACCAAAGTTTGCGCAGCAAAATTATTCTCTTTAACAACAATCACGCAGTGCAATGATAAGTGCAACAAAAGTGTTAAAAACGCTGTAAAAGTCGAAAGTTTTAATTGCTCACCTCGGCATGCAGCAGCAAAGGGACGCCAAGCAGGGCGCGGTTGGCAGCAGTGGTGGTAGTGGTGATAGGCGACGCAGCAGTGTTTGGTCCGTTAAAAAGGAACAGGCACATTTGTTGGCCAAGCACAGTTCGGTCAGTATTTCGCGGGAGGAGGAGCAGCGGTTGGCCACACCGGTGGCCGATGCCGAGGGCGCCACTTATTTGTCGGATTATGTGCAATGCACACTCGAGCCAGCGCCAAGGTAACAGTGTCATGCAGTTAATATTTATAAAGTTGAATTATGCTTTAAAGTAAGCGAAACTTTAAATTAAGTAAAAGTTTGTGTGTTAATTAGACATCAGCAGGTGAAGAAGTTTTCTGATTATTAGAAATTATTTTTCGATTTTTATATTCTGAATAATTATTAAAAATATATTTTTTTAGAGGGCTTACAGTCAGATCCACCGAAGAATACGGTGTATACACAAGCGCATGGAACTCCTTTCATTGATTCGTTTTTTTTGATTGAGACACTGTGCATTGTTTCGATCATCGATCGGTATTCTTGAATGTTTATGTCCTTTGCTATCTTGATCCATTTTATTTTACGTTCATCGAAATCATTTTGTGGATCTTCTTCATCATTAGTGTAGACTCCGAAACGCGATTATAGCCGAGTTAACAACAGCGCGCCATTCGTTTTTTTCGCTGTTTGTGATACCAAGTGCAGGCAAGTTCTCAACAACTGGTCTCTGCAACGAAGTGAAGGTCTTCCTCTTCCACTGCATCGTATACTCTCAGGGCTGGAGTGTTCGCATCCATGCAGACCTCTTGACCTATCCAGCGTAGGCACTGCTTCTTGGTTCGCTAAACTATGTCAATGTCGCCGTGAACTCATACAGATCATCGTTCCATCGAAAGCGGTATTCGTCATCGCCACTACGCAAAGGACCATAAATCCTGCGCAAAACTATTCTCTCGACAACTCTTAACGCGGACTTATCTGTTGTTGTCATTGTCCATGCCTCCGCACCATAAAGCAAGACGAAGAGATGTTGAAAGATGTAGAGTTGGGATTTGTTCGTTGGGGTATCTTATTTGGACATTTGATAGGTCTTTCTTCGGCTCTAATTAGCACAGAGGCAACATAACAATCTGAATCGCATTGTTCATTATCAAGATAGTTGACTCTTCATCAGCGAAACAGACGTGAATTTATTTTGGATTTTTTAAGGTAGCTAATTTCATTGGAAAAACATAAAAATCGATCCATGTTTTCAAATCTTAGCTTGACCTATGCGAATCTTCTAATTATTTTTCTATATATTGTGATTTCTGTTTCTCAACACAATCTAATGTCTTCATAATCCGGCAAATTAAAAATAAAGTCTACCAAAATGAATTTAACAATAACAAGTAAGGAAGGGCTAAGTTCGGGTGTAACCGAACATTTTATACTCTCGCAATTTATTTATTTAACTTTATTTATATTATATAATACACAATTTGACCCACATATTCGTCATATATATTGTATAAAGTCCATTGAAAGTTGGAAACCATAATATTAGGTTAGAAGCACCGAGGTCCTCGTGTCCGATATATGGGGCCTTAAAAACCTATGGTCCGATTTCGGCGATTTTTAAAATGGGGCTGCCACACTATTAACATAGTATTTGTGCAAAGTTCTGCACCGATATCTTCACTAGTGCTTACTTTATATATTGTAATGTAAACGATTCAGATCCACTTCAAAGTTCTGGTATATAGGAAGTAGGCGTGGTTGTGAAGCGATTTAGCCTATTTTCACAACATAGCATTGGGATGTAAGGAAACTATTACAAACCAAGTTTCATTGAAATCGTTCGAGTAGTTCCTGAGATATGGTTTTTGACCCATAAGTGGGCGACGCCACGCCCATTTTCCATTTTGTAAAAAAATCTGAGTGCAGCTTTCATCTGCCATTTCTTATGTGAAATTTAATGTTTCTGACGTTTTTCGTCAGTGAGTTAACCCACTTTTAGTAATTTTCAACCTAACTTTTGTATGGGAGGTGGGCGTGGTTATTATCCGATTTCAACTATTTTCATGGTTTGTGGTGGTGTACGTAAGAGAACCGACTGCAGAAAGTTTGGTTTATATAGCTCTATTGGTTTGCGAGATATGTATAAAAAACATAGTGGGGGGCGGGGCCACGCCCACTTCCCCAAAAAAATTACATCCAAATATGCCCCTTCATAGTGCGATCCTTCATACCAAATTTTATTTCCATAGCTTTATTTATGGCACTTTATGTGTTTTCGGTTTTCGCCAGTTTGTGGGCGTGGCAGTGGTCCGATTTTGCTCATTTTCGAAAGCAACCTTCCTATGGTGCCAAGAAATAAGTGTGCCAAGTTTCATCAAGATATCTTAATTTTTACTCAAGTTACAGCTTGCACAGACGGACGGACGGACGGACAGACAGACATTCGGATTTGAACTCCACTCTTCACCCTGATCACTTTGGTATATATAACTCTATATCTAACTCGTTTAGTTTTGGGTGTTACAAACAACCGTTATGTGAACAAAACTATAATACTCTCTTTAGCAACATTTGTTACGAGAGTATAAAAAGCTCTGGGTTGCTGACCTTTCACCCTTATAAACCGTAACTAACCAACTTTATCAAGATTAATAGCTTGTTCAAGAACTACTCTTCATTATCTCTTATTCGACGCCATTTAAACTTTTTACAATGATATACAGGCCAACTTCGACAAAAAGTTAAAATTTTCAAAATTAACACATGATAATGCCAACTACAAATCTATGGCATTAATAAGGCAGGATAACTTCTCTTCCAAGTTTAGTGACCCCAAATATTAATACAGGATAAAATCGTTGTTTACATAACAAGCTTTAATATCTTACTTTACACCTGCATAAATCAGAAGTTTTCTTTTGCTTAAAATTGCCTCATACTTAAAAAGAGTATGTGTAAGCACTTTGCAAAAATTTCCAAACTCAAAGAGCTAAATCATTGTGTCTAACATTTGCTTAAAACACACAAGAATACAGAGGGAAGATAATCTCGCAGAACTTCGAGTGTAAAAGGGCGTTTAAAAGTTTAGCTATTAACAGCACACACACCTTTTATCAAGCGTAATAAACGAAGCGGCTCATTTGCGCAATCATTCACGCCTTCATGCAACGCCCGCAAACAACTTTCACCAATTTATTTATTGCTATTGGTGAAAGTTGTATGCGGGCAGAAACACCGCTTTCATGATAAACTGCGTTTACAGGTGATATTAAAAATCAATTCGTTTGTCACGCTCATTGTTGGTTATTGGTTTTCCAGCGCGACAGCTTGTGACCCACTCTGCTCGTGCACATTTCTATGTCTTGCATATTCGAAGCCTACCAACAGGCGCCGCTACTTGTACTGGCATGCCGCATAGACAGCGCTGTATGTAGTCTGTTGTTAACGGCTGATATTTGCCATGCTGTCTAAATAAATCAATCAACCGAGCAATAAGCAACACGCTATGATTTTAACCTGCCGCTGCTCTTTGTGCGTGCTCTCATACTCATACAGCAAATCGGCTTTCAGCTGCAGACGGGCAGAAAGTGTACAAATGCTTGTTGGTGATGGAAATTTAAATTTATTTGCTTTCATCATGGCAGATAACAGATCGTTTGATAAATGTTTGATTGAAATGATGACTCTCGATAAGATGAATTGTTCCGAAACCGATTTCAAATGGTTAGAAGCAGATTAAAATGTACTTAGATTTCTTGTTTGAGGTGGGAAACACTTTGTCATGGTGCCTAAACCCAGCAGAAGATACTACACAGCTATTAAAAATATATTTTTGTGAATGTATAAAAAACTGAAATCCTTTTTATTTCCACAAAACTAAACGAGTTAGGAATAGGGTTATATATACCAAAGTGATCAGGGTGAAGAGTGGAGTTCAAATCCGAATGTCTGTCTGTCCGTCCGTCCGTCCGTCTGTGCAAGCTGTAACTTGAGTAAAAATTAAGATATCTTGATGAAACTTGACACACTTATTTCTTGGCACCATAGGAAGGTTGCTTTCGAAAATGAGCAAAATCGGACCACTGCCACGCCCACAAAATGGCGAAAACCGAAAACACATAAAGTGCCATAACTAAGCCATAAATAAAGCTATGGAAATAAAATTTGGTATGAAGGATTACACTATGAAGGGGCATATTTGGATGTAATTTTTTTGGGTAAGTGGGCGTGGCCCCGCCCCCTACTAAGTTTTTTGTATATATCTCGCAAACCAATAGAGCTATATAAACCAAACAAGCAGTCGTTTTTTTAGCCACTTCCTAATACAGTCGAAAAATGAAAGAAATCGGATCATAACCACGCCCACCTCCCATACAAAAGTTAGGTTGAAAATTACTAAAAGTGGGTTAACTCATTAACGAAAAACGTCAGAAACACTAAATTTCACATAAGAAATGGCAGATGGAAGCTGCACTCAGATTTTTTTACAAAATGGAAAATGGGCGTGGCGTCGCCCATTATGGGTCAAAAACCATATCTCAGGAACTATTTCAATGGACTTTATACAATATATATGACGAATATGTGGGTCAAATTGTGTATTATATAATATAAATAAAGTTAAATAAATAAATTGCGAAGTATAAAATGTTCGGTTACACCCGAACTTAGCCCGTCCTTACTTGTTTTATTTCTAAATCTTCCAGAAAGTTTCGATTGTTGTATAGGCCGCAAGGAATGTTAATCGTACAATCAACGGATAGTTCTGCTTAAAATAGAAAGATAGAATAAACTTACTGAACCCAAGTAGCTCACTAGACCACTTGTGATTCACGACGGACCAGATAGACAGCAACAAAGCAAATATCGTCGGTCCCCTTAACCTTACTGAGCTCACATGAAGGATAGAAGAGTACAAAGAAACTCAAAACCCCAGCAGTTCGCTAATAATGAGACGAGGGCCAACGAGAGATAAATAGTAATGACCGACAAATCTTCTATTGTACAGCATTTAACCTTCCAGGTGTTTAATACGGACTACTTCCATCTGAAAATGGTTAATTATTTTTACATATGAGGATATTTTTACATTGGGACCACAGAATTGGGGTATCCTTAAATATTTCTTGCCGACATTTCCTAAATTTAGCCTCCAATAATAGTATTCACTCACAGACATCAAAGCCAATTCAAATGTTGATTTCCAAAATAACTTGCTATGCATCAACCCTTTGCGGCTTTCAAAGTCACAGCGTATACTTATGGGTACAAATGGGTACACATGTGCCAGTAGCTATCATTGAGCGCTAAAACCCTTCAAATTTTACGGTTGTGGGTCACGAACAAGAAACATGGCTAATAAAATATGTCAACCTATAAATCAATTGCACAGAGTGTAGTATGTAAACACACAAGCTCACTTATTTTTATATACATAAAGGAGAATTTCAAGCTATATACTAACTAATAAGTATTTCTCATGTCATAAAATACAATGGACGTGTGCTTGAAAACATAAGGAGAGTGAAATTCGGCGTCCAATGCGATGTATCGATAACTTTAAGTTAAAGTCTAGGAAATGTTTATACTAAAATTAAATAGAAGTGTATAAAAATACTAGAGACAGGAGAAGTATGCTATATGTTACTTTGTAATTAGCATAAACATTTTGAAACTAAAATCGAAATGAAGTTAATAAATATTTTTCATAAAATTTGAGTTTTTAACTAAAAAAAAGTTGTCTTGAATGTGCGATAATTACATAAATTTTCAAAATCCACAAATAAATTCGTTCTCTCCTAATAATCAACTAAAAATAAATTTTCCCCTTAACTATTTTTTGTAGCCTCGTCAAAATAAATTCAACTCCAACATTTTGCAAATATTCGTAATCAATGCGAAAATCGAAAATAAAAAAAATTTCAAATGCTGTGCTAAAATATCTGAAATTCGTATAAACTTTTAATTATACGAATTTTTATTCGTTGAAAAAAATCAACACAAATAAGTTGGTTGAAAAGTTCATATTGACGCACCCTATACTAGCACTGTCGCACCAATTTTAGAATTTCATTTAAACAGCTACAGTTACAAACTCACACTAGGCTTCGCAACGAATTGAAATGTTGATACTATGACGTGATAAAGTGCATTAGAAGCGATAACGGAAAAACTATTTCGGCAATGCAACAACCGCACACATACATAGACACACTAATAAAGAACTTTCAATGTCATCCTGCTCACACATACATACACATTCGTATTATTTTGTCAACATAACAGTAATAAACGAAAGTCAGTGTCAAGGGTAGAATGCAGATAATGCTATATATATATTTACACACATAAACTTATTAATGATATAGGAACTCAAGTGAAGGAATGTATTAAGTTCAATATGCGTCCTGGTTTTATTATAATTCTTTTATGATTGCCAGTATATGCTAATTGAGTATACATCCTTAAATATCTCTCTATGTACTTGTATTATATATGCTGGGTCATTGAAACCAAACTTGGTGAACATGAAGACCTTTATGTGCCTGCTAATGTGAGAAACTTTATGAAAACTAACTCCAATCTAAGTTTAAATCGCAGGCAATAAAAAAAGCGAAAGTGTACTAATTTCCATAATATCTAAACTAGAATTTTACGATTCTCAACAAAAAGTTCAAAACAAAAAAAATAAGCATAGCATATAATAAGCCTCCATATATGACAAATGTCATAAAGTACCACGCGATTTTCGCTGTGGCAAGACATTTTAGTATCTACCACATTTATGGCATGACTTTTAGTCATTCGTCGTTAAGTTGTGTTGTCACTTTGTGGCGCTTAAATCCTAATATTAATGGCGCAAATAAAGGATTGCGAAAGTAACAGTAAGCGCTAATGCTTAAGAACACACAGTAGGCGGCAAATGTGCGGACATTAAACCAAAACGAACCAATATAAACTCACAGTGTGGGTAGTTTTGTCATTTAATATGAAGCCTCTTAATGCTTAACTCATGCGGAACTGAGATTAAAATTCCACGTTCTTAATGAAATGAGTTGGATGGAAATGAAAAGTGGTTACAGCTGCTATTTGGATTTAATTAATTTTTCTTCCAGATATGTTCTATAAATAGTTGGGATATCTGAACAATTTCTGTTTTCTTTCTCTTAAATCATATCTAAACGTATTTACGGTCACTATAACCCATAACCATACTATCAATACACTTTAATATCGTACGATCATATTATTATCTATATTCTTTATCTAAGTATTTCTTGGGAAATCATAAATTTGTCTAACATTTAAAATCTTCTCCAAAAACCAAAAAAAAAATAAATTGCGATTTCTCTAATTTGTATTTAATTTGCAAGTATATTTGGCGTCTCCGTTCTTATCTACAATCTTTTCAAATTGTTCCAACGTAAATACTTCCGGGTTATTTATAATATATACTCATAATATACAAATAGACACATAAAGCCTTGCAACTAGATTTCGTATATACTTCCAATTATGTGTGCGACAATTTGCACATTCATGAAAAATTCCCATCAACTAAACAAAACTTTTGGCAACGTTTTTTTGGGGGGTAACCCGAAGCGAGCGACCGGCGTATTTTTCCAAGGCATTTTCGTTTTTTTTTTCGCTTTCGTTTTTCTTTGTTTTTATTTATTTATTCGGTGTTTCCATAACATGACAACAGCTATCAAAAATATGCCAAAAATGCGACACGTAAACAGTTGCAATGTGAACTCAGGCGTGTAGTGCCGACGAACACAAAGTGTTATGAAAAAGTCAAGCGAAGTTGCTGCAGTGAAGAACGAGTAAATAGCGTTGAAAATGTGAAACAGAAAATTTTAAATTTTTAAAGAATTTTTTATATAAAAATGAGTCTACAAGTTTTGCTATAAAATCTAATATTTTGCTATAATTTTGAACTCGCTTTTGTACTATAACTTTGAACTCTTTTTTGCTATGAATCTTAACTCTCTTTTACTATAATTTTGAACTCTCTTTTGCTATAATTTTGAATTCGCTTTTACTACAATTCTGAACTCTCTTTTGCTATAATTTTGAACTCTCTTTTACTATAATTTTGAACTCTCTTTTGCTATAATTTTGAATTCGTTTTTACTACAATTCTCTTTTGCTATAATTCATAACTTCTTTCTTTGCAGTTTCAATCTGCCACGCATAAGTGCCGCGCTGGAGCGTTTAATTGGCACAAATGTAGTGCGTCTGACGGATCACAAATTCATGAGCGAGCTGCGTCAACGACTGGAGGAGGAGAGCCGCTTACAGCTGGAGCGTCGCATAAACGCCAGAGCGGTGAGTTGACAAATATGCATACCGTAATGACAAGCAATTAAACGCGGAATAAAATTTCGCGGTAAATTGAAACTTTTTCAAGCATGACTAATTAGCTGTAATAGCTGCAATATGGATAGACAAATAAGCATAATTTAGTACAAACAACACATTTAAATGACAGACATTTTCACTCACATTTTTGTCCTTTTTGACTCTACGCAATTAAGCGATCATATTGCCAGTTAATGTTAGGGATTTTCATTTTAATGGTTACCATATTTTCCACAAAATTTTGGTTCTCTACTTGCTGGCGCATTGTTATTTGTTTTTGTTAAAAATTTGCGGTCTTTGGCTTCTTAAAATAACTTCTACTGTGACATTTAGCGCTCTCGAATTCTCACTCAATTGTTTTTAATGCAGTTTTGACATGAAATGTGCAGGGGTAGTTTATTTGTGCTTGAAACAAATCAAAGTATGATTCTGAAGTTAAAGTTCAAAAGTTATTGAAAGTTTCGACAACATTATTTAGATAGAACAATGTTAATATAAGTTCGAGTACTTATTCCAAATTGAGTACTCCATATTTAATTATAGGCTATTAGATAAAATTAATTTTGTTTTAGTACTGAACTTTGTGTCAGTCCTCATTGAGTCATCATTATTTGCATGACATTAGTAAATTGAGCATTAAAACTTAAATATATTAAATTCAATAACTTCCCATTCCATTAAGCACCCATTGCTTGGTAACCCTAGAATATTGTTTCCAATCATAAAAGTTAATAAAGTCGTGACAGGTCACCAGAACCGCTTTAACAACCAGCAGACTCACTCTTCTCCTCATTGGATAATCCCCATTGGACATACCAAAAAAAACTATACCATCTTTCATAACTAATCCACGAATATTTAATTATTAAAAATTTCAAATTTATCATACATTTCATTATATTAAAAAAAAAGTTCAGAAAATATTTTTGTAACAATTGCAAGTTAATTTCGAGTCACATTATACTCATTGAAACTCACTCAATATTTGAATAATATATTTCATTTCATTTATTGACATGTAAAAACCTGTCAAATCACTAAATGGTTATTACCTCTATAAAATATTTGTGAATTGTTGTTTTATAATATTTCTGTGGCTACGGCGCACTGACAGTTTGACAGTTATATGAAAAGATGTCATGCAAATAAAATTCCTGCTTGATTTAACTGGGCTATACAAACAAGACACTTGTGGTCATATATATGTATGTACAGCCATACATATAAAATGTCTAGCTTTTGACGTGATGTAATATTATATCATGTTTTCATACAAATAAAGCTCATATGCAATTTTCTGAACTTAATTGACATAATAAGGGCACTCAGATATCAGTTTAATTAATTGACCTTAATTAAGTCAATTAAATAATAATCGTTGTACTTTTGATTATTGACTAAATTAAGAGTATGACAATTTTATGTCTGATAGTTTTCATATATACCCTCAACATGACAGATCTCTAGGAGAATCAAATAACTATCCTTACGCCATCATGTACGTCGCCCAATCTTCCGTCACATCATATAATCAAATATTTCAGTTTTATACAATACAATATTACTTAAAATCACAATATATTGAGTCTTTCATAATCTCCAGCTCCGCGAAGTGGAACGTGAGCGTCTGCTAATCATCGAGGGCAAAACTGACGAAATACCTGCCGAATTGGCTGATGATCCAATATTTGTTGTCAATAAAATTGCGAATAAAGAGATACAAAAGGAGCGTGCTAAGGTAAATTACTAAGCGAGAATAACTTCTACTTGAAAATATTGAAATAAAACCATTCGAACACTTTTAGCTCAAAACCAATCGTGAACGCAATGCAGAACGTTTAAAGGCGCAAGGCTCGAAATGGGAACGTGAAAGGCAAAAGTATGTGGAGGAGGAACAACAACGCGTAGAAAAATTAAAAGAACGTAAAAAGGAGCAAAATGAACTTGAGGAACGTTACAAGGGCGAAGATGCTGAACGCGGCATGGATTTATTGCGGTAGGTCAACTTGTATACGTTAATTGAAAAATAACTTATTTGTTGCTGGCTTAAATGCCAAGGCGATAGATGAACTTGATATGCAGAAAAGCTAATTTATTAAATACTCTTCTTTTAATAAGTATAATGCATTTGATGCTACTCCATGCTCTGCATAATCTTGTTTTGCTAAGGATTAACGCGGCGAGCTGTTATGTCGTTGACATTAGAGTCTTTTTAAAGCGAGGTTATGATGAATAACAGCTAAGAGCGCTCTTAAAAATATATATGGTACAACGCCTAGAAGCAGACTCAATTTTTTTGCACACATCCCACGTGTCACATTTTTCGCTATGCCTCTCTATCTCTCATTTTCTCATACTTAGCTTCTCTTAATTAATTTGTCAAGCTTCAGTCTGGATTTTAACACGTTCCCACTGCTGTTTAAGCGCCAAGTATAATTAATTTGCATTTTATTTTGAATTTGTATGTATGTATCTACTTCATCAACCAGATATACCTGGTATTCTCATACGAAAGAGTAGTATTAGCGCGCCTTGATCCGGTAGCTGTTAGGATTAACTGGTTAAGCGGAAAGCCTGCTTGCGCTTCGCGTTAATTCTAATTATATTTCAGCTGTTAATAAAATGTACATTTTTAGCGTAGCTAGACTATGGAAAACTACGCTACTTAACTAATTTATCCGCTTGTATAACACGTGCAAGTGCTGAGGAATAATGTTTCCGATGTGCATAAGTTTCACCTACTTTAACAGCCGGTGCAATGAACTCTTTACTATTTCATTTATTGTAAGTAATATTTCCTATTTCCGCAGCATCGACAATGAGGATTGGCGCGAGTGTGAACAGGACCTGAAGCGCTTCCTTGAGGAAGAGCGCGCCAAAATGAAGGAGCGCTCATTGCGCATACCAACGCCATTCACATCAGATAAATTGGATATATTGAATATTGTGCGTGCGAGGTAAGTTAATTAATTAGTATGTGGTATTGAAAAATAATATACGGAATATCGCTTGAATTATATGAACTCTTATACTTTTTGTTATTCATGTTATTTTACTTAAACACCCTGAAGTACTTGTCTGTATGTAGCGAATTCTGAAACTATTCAAAGCAGTAGTTCGGAAGGATATTATAAATAACGCCTTTCTATAACAATGCTTCCGGACCAAAAAAGTCACAAAGGTCTCTTTAAGGGGTTACATGGGTTTCGTGGATTCAAAAAATCGATTTTTTGTTTTTTGGCTTATTAATTTCTACAACATCTCAAGAATATTGTCCTAAATTTTCAAGTCGATCCGAATAATAGTTTCGGAGATACAGCCTTTGGAAGGTGTGCGCTCCAAGTCAAGTACTATTGTTACTCAAAACTTTAAACGCGTTTTTCTCGGAACCGTG
Source organism: Zeugodacus tau (assembly GCA_031772095.1). NCBI lineage: Eukaryota > Metazoa > Arthropoda > Insecta > Diptera > Tephritidae > Zeugodacus > Zeugodacus tau. The sequence continues at coordinate 73,561,851 of CM062651.1, read as the reverse complement.
TTTTCAAAGTCGGTTGTCAAATTTTCTCGAAAACTACTCAACCGATCTTGATGAAATTTTGAACAGGTGTTCGAGATACAATTTACTCGTGCTTGAACGAAGGATTTTATTTTTTTTTTTCAATTACAACTATTTAAAAAAAATAAAATGTCAAGCAAATTTGACCGACATTTTTATTCTTTTTTTGGAAAAATATCTGCAAAATTCCAATTTTCACTTTTTTTGTCTTTCCTGGATTTAAGCAGGAGATTATGGACTTATCTAAAACACTTATTTTTATACTCTCGCAACAAAAGTTGCTAAAGAGAGTATTATAGTTTTGTTCACCTAACGGTTGTTTGTAAGTCCTAAAACTAAACGAGTTAGATATAGGGTTATATATATCAAAATGATCAGGGTGACGAGTAAAGTTCAAATCCGGATGTCTGTCTGTCCGTCCGTCCGTCTGTCCGTCTGTCCGTCTGTCCGTCCGTGCAAGCTGTAACTTGAGTAAAAATTGAGATATCTTAATGAAACTTGGAACACGTATTCCTTGGCACCATAAGAAGGTTAAGTTCGAAAATGGGCGGAATCGGACCACTGCCACGCCCACAAAATGGCGATAACCAAAAACACATAAAGAGCTATAACTAAGCCATAAATAAAGTTATGAAAATAAAATGTGGAACATAGGATCGCATTAGGGAGGGGCACATTTGAATGTAATTTTTTTGGAAAAGTGGGCGTGACCCCGCCCCCAAATAGGTTTTTTATATATATCTTGCAAACCAATAAAGCTATATAAACCAAACTTTCTGCAGTCATTTCTTTTCGCCGTTTCCTTATACAATCCAAAAATGAAAGAAATCGGATAATAACCACGCCCACCTCCCATACAAAGGTTAGGTTGAAAATGACTAAAAGTACGTTAACTCACTAACGAGAAACGTCAGAAACACAAAATTTCACAGAAATGATAGCAGAAGGAAGCTGCACTCAGATCTTTTTACAAAATTGGAAATGGGCGTGGCATCGCCCACTTATGGGTCAAAAACCATATCTCAGGAACTACTCGACAGATTTCAATGAAATTTGGTATATAATACTTTCTTGACACCCTGATGACATGTGTGGAAAATGGATGAAATCGGTTCACAACCACGACTACTTTCTTTATAACTCACTTTTGAATTCCATCTGAATCCTTCACTTTATAACATATACATTAGGAACCAATGATGATAGCGAAATAAAACTTTACACAAATACAGCATATGATCTGTGGCATCACTTGTGAAAAAATTGTCGAAAACGGACTATAACTTTTCAAGGCCCCAGATATCGAACATGTTGAACTCAGCGCCTAAGGTTAAAATTTAACCGAAAATATGGGTAAATCTCTCCACTAATTTAATGTAATTCAGAGGAAATTTTTTTCTTCCAATAGTGTGTCTCTGTTCCAAAAATAATTAAAATCGGGTCACAACATCTCTTAGCTCCCATATACATAATTATAGGTTTTGCAAAAATATCATCCCCTAGCTCCCATATACCTAATTAAAGGTTTTTCAAAAATTCGTTGGGCTTTATTACGCATATATGTATTGGTTAATTTGTGATATATCTTAGCAAAATTAAGTGAGTGTATAGTCTTGGATATAGTATACCTTGCTGGTGAAAATTAATGAAATCGGTTCAGGAATTTCCTCAGCCCTCATACACTATATAGGACGATTTTCGTTATTCTATTAAACTTTATGCCGAATTTATGGGTAAATTTGTGCGTTATCTTAATAAAATTTCTTCAATAAATTGCGAGAGTATAAAATGTTCGGTTACACCCGAACTTAGCCTTTCCTTACTTGTTGTTTTTGTCATTTTGGATGATCCTCTCAGGAGTTATGCTGACAACGCGAACGCACTTTTTTTCCGAGGGGTCACCAGAAATGACGTCGCAATGGAGGAGCTTTACTTTTTTTATTTTTGAAAATTTCAGAAATTATTCTTTCAATATCGTTGGCTTAATATAGAAAAGGCGTATCTACATTTTTTTCGAAATCGCGTTTTTAATGTATTCTGTTAGACCACTGTCAAATACTCCTCCCCTTAAAAAATTAGTGGGCTATGATCGTAAATAACGGATTTATAGTCATATAAAAAAAAGCCCTAACTCATTCGAAGTTACAATAACAACATAAAGCTCTATCTCAAATAACTTCAAAGAAATTGAAAATAATAACAAAATTATACCACAGTTGAATTTGTTACCTGTTTTGAATAAAAATTGCAATAGAAATGTTTTTTGCATCTTAAGTTTTTAAGGTTTTATTCAGTTTTTTCCTTCTCCTGAAAAGTAACGAAAAGTGTAGATACGCCTTTTCTATATTAAGCCATCGATATGTATCTATAAGACAGAAAAAAGTTTGAAATAAATAAATATTTTATTACATGAAAAAAAAATTGAAAATAGGCAATTTTTTAGGCGACAAAACCCATGTAACCCCTTAATTGGGGGGGTTGGAGAGACCGGTATGAGTATTTCTCATATACTCATTGCTATTATGTTTGAACTCTTACATATAGTCTTCGATTTATCAAAACTTGGAGAGTAACGAAACGATCAAACTACTAGCTTAACTCATACTAGTTCATGACAAAGACAAAGCATAGACAGAGACTATTGTATACGTTTTTTTTGCTTTCCTACGAAAATATTTTTTTAAGAGAGCAAAATTAAAACATCAAGTCAAAGGTGGCTAATCGAAAAAGCTACTATAAATTAAAATTAACACACCGTAATCTATAGCACCTTTTGAGAGCACTTCAGAGTAAAACATTGTTTCAGTCAAGCTACTTTAGAATATTTTCATCCATCCACATATTATATAGCACTCTTTAAGTAAGTGAAAGCACCTTAATAATTCATCTAATTTCAGGAAAAGGTTCCGCGAAGCTGAACAACGCATTTGCAAAGAATTAGAGGAGGGCGCTAAGCCAAAACCAGTTGCTAAAGATATCAAACTCACCAAAGAACTAGCAGAAAAGACGGTGAGTAGGAGATATATTAGACAGCTTATAAGCAGATTTGATTACACGAATGTACTACGCAAAATATTTTCCAATTTACCACGCAGGCTGTAATACAAAAACATGTGCAGGATATCATACAAGCCGAAACCGAGGGCATATTCGAGCCGGCCATCAGTAAGGAGGCGGCTAAAGAAATGTCCGAACGCGAGAAGGAAGAGCGGCAAAGGCGCAAATACTTGGATGACGCTTCTGATGTTTCCACTGAATCGGAGATCTACGAACAGGGTAGCACCATAAGCGAATCGAAGCGACGCCATGCCGCCGAGTTGGAGGAAGAAATGGAATTTGATGTGGAGCGTGGTTATCTCATTTCCAAAGCACAATTTGAGCAGTTACGCTATCACGATGATAAGATACTTATGCTGCAGAAAGCATCGGTGAGTAAAAAACTAACTATGCAATACAATAACAGCAACAACAACAAAACAATATGAATTTACTTTTCACTAAATCAACAGGATATGCGTGAGCTGTATCAACTGGCCGAGGAGATAATAATAGGCGAACGTGTTGAGGAAGAAATCGTCGAAGAAGAAATGGTGGAAGAGGAAGAGCAACCGGTCTACGAAGAGGAGGAAGAAGAAGAGCCAATGGATAACAATTTCTAATAGATGCAAAAAAATGAAAATTGAAAAATACGCTAAACTGCAAATACACAAATACTTTGCGCGTACACGCACACTCACTAAATTTGTTGTAGTTGTAAATGATTAAATATGGGCATGAAGGATGTGGCACAGAGTATGTATTACTTGTGGCAGTTGTAGGTAGCTGGGTTTAAGAAAAGAAAACTAAATTACTGAGAGGTGTATTTTATGGTTGGTTTAGAGCGAATGCATGCCGTGGCATTTTTTTTACTCTCGCAACAAAAGTTGTTAAGAACATGTGATGTGAGGGTTGCTTTCAAAAATGGGCAAAATCGGACCACTGCCACGCCCACAAAATGGCGAAAACCGAAAACACATAACGTGTCATAACTAAGCCATAAATAAAGTTATAAAAGTAAAATTTGGAATAAAGGATCGCACTAGGAAGGAACATATTTGGATGTAATTTTTTTGGAGAAGTGGGCGTGGCCCGCCCCCAAATCGGTTATTTGTATATATCTCGCAAACCAATGAAAGCTGACGTTGAGCAACACCAAAAGCTCCGTCAGGATCGGGAAGGACCTCTCCAAGCCGTTCGATACCAGACGAGGTTTCAGACAAGGTGACTCACTATCGTGCGACTTCTTTAACTTGATGCTGGAAAAAATTATAAGAGCTGCAGAGCTAAATAGAGAAGGTACAATCTTCTACAAGAGTGTACAGCTACTGGCGTACACCGATAATATCGATATCATTGGAAACAACACCCGCGCAGTTAGTTCTGCTTTTTCCAGACTGGATAAGGAAGCGAAGCGTATGTGTCTGGTGGTGAACGAGGACAAGACGAAATATCTCCTGTCATCAAACAAACAGTCAGCGCATTCGCGTCTTGGCTCCCACGTCACTGTTGACAGTCATAACTTTGAAGTTGTAGGTAATTTCGTCTACCTGGGAACCAGCATTAACGGCAATAACAATGTCAGCCTGGAAATCCAACGCAGAATCACTCTTGCCAACAGGTGCTACTATGGACTAAGTAGGCAATTGAAAAGTAAAGTCCTCTCTGGACGAACAAAAACCAAACTCTACAAGTCCCTCATCATACCCGTCCTACTTTACGGTGCAGAAGCGTGGACGATGTCAACATCCGATGAGACGGCACTAGGAGTTTTCGAGAGAAAGGTTTTGCGGAAGATTTATGGTCCCTTAAACATTGGCAACGGCGAATACCGCAGACGATGGAACGATGAGCTGTATGTGTTATTCGACGACATAGACATAGTCCAACGAATAAAAAAACAGCGGCTACGCTGGCTAGGTCATGTTGTTCGAATGGATGAAAGTGCTCCAGCTCTGAAAGTATTCGATGCAGTACCCGCTGATGGAAGCCGAGGAAGAGGGAGACCTCCACTCCGATGGAAGGACCAGGTGGAGAGGGACCTGGCTTCGCTTGGTATAACCAATTGGCGCCAAACTGCCAGAAGGAGGGCCACGTGGAGCGCTGTTTTGGACTCGGCTATAACCGCGTAAGCGGTGTCTACTCCAGTGAAGAAGAAGAAGAAACCAATGAAGCTATATAAACCAAACTTTCTGCAATCGGTTCTCTTACGTACCCCACCACACACCATGAAAATAGTTGAAATCGGATAATAACCACGCCCACCTCCCATACAAAGGTTAGATTGAAAATTACTAAAAGTGGGTTATCTCACTAACGAAAAACGTCAGATACACTAAATTTTACGGAAGAAATTGCAGAAGGAAGCTGCACTCAGATTTTTTTACAAACTGGAAAATGGGCGTGGCATCAGGTCATATGGGTCAAAAACCATATCTCAGGAGCTACTCTACCGCTTCGAATGAAATTCGGTACATAATATTTTCTTGACACCCTGATGACACGTGTGGATGAAATGGATGAAATCGGTTCACAACCACGACAGCTTCCCATGTAACTCAATTTTGAACTCCATCTTATTCCTTCACTTTATAATATATACATAAGGAACCAATGAAGATAGCGAAATAAAATGGCCTCCAATATCGAATATGAAGAATTCAGTACCCCATGTTAATTTCTCACCGATTTCGGTAAATCTCTCTGGTATCTTAATTTAATTCAGAGGAAATATTTTTCTTCTAATAGTGTGTCTCTGTACCAGAAATGGTTAAAATCGGGTCATAACTTCCCCTAGCTCTCATATTTCTAATTATAGGATTTTCAAATTGGGTCAAATTGTGTGTTATCTTAATAAAAATATAGCAATAAATTGCGAGAGCATAAAATGTTCGGCTGCACCCGAACTTAGCCTTTCCTTACTTTTTTTTTGTTTTTTTTGAAGAACTAAATTCTTAAAGCGAGTACGCTGTTAGTTCAAGCCAAAAACAATACATATATGACACACATAAATCGAATAAAGTTATTTTGGACCACATTTACAAAACCCAGTACTCTGTGTTGTTGTTTTTTTTTTCAGCTAAAATGCGCGTTTATTGGAAAATCGAGCGCAAGTGTTAAGCAATCCGGTGTGTCCGTACCATAAGTGTTACACTTAATTGACATTTGATAAACATTTTTAATCAATGTGTCAATATGAGATGTGAAAAATTATAGCACAGCAACTAATACGCCGTGAAAGCGCGCATAAACGCCTAAAAGTATGCAGCGGCACATGCAATAATCCCAAGCATGCAAATATGTTATGGTACGTGCCATTGGGCTTGTCTATAAATGTAACAGCACTTTGGTTGTTGCATACATGTGTGTGTGTGTGACCTTAGGTTGGGTTAGTATATGTAACCGTGTGGGTGTTTCACGCGCACACACGCCACCAGCAATGGGCATCGCATTTCGTCATCGTCACTGTGTCAATTGCAAATTTTAATCACCGGTGGCGTATACGCAACAACTGAAGTGCGATAAGTGGCGTAGCGATTACTCACAAGTACTTATACATAAGTATATGTATGTGCATTTATATTCGGCACATAATTACCGCAAAGTCATGCCGCTATGTTTGTGTTATTGTAATTGTCATTGGCTATGGCTATCGCGGATTGCAATTAGTTGTGATTTGTTTGCTTGCAGGCGTTAGTGGCGATTTTAATGAAGTGTGACGCAATCAAATGCTGATAGCGTTGAGAGCGACTGTCACTAAGCGCTTTATTATGATTCATAAAGGGTATGACCATTTCACTTATGTACTTGATTATAATAACAAGAATATTTATTGACAAATTTGCAAATAAATGCAAAAGGTATTCGTCTACCTTAACATATGTGGAGTATTCAAAAAATAATGAGAATTGTAAAATTTCACGTGTTTGGAGAGATCTATTCTTAAATTTTTTTATTACATTGATATACATGTCCCTGAAGTACGACAAAATTTTCAGCTGTATTCATTGCTAACTTTGTAGCCGCTTAACAGCCGCTGAGGTTAGACGCGTTTTTATGAGCTTGGCGATTTTCGTTTGATAAAAACTCACACTTCGTTGCTTGTTCGTCCATTCTTGGTCGAAAACAATGCTCTACCTATGCCTCAGTATCCATATTCGCCAGACATAACTCTGTATGACATTCCTATTTCCAAAAATAAAGGCTACCTTTAAAATCCTTTAAGAGTCTCGAATGGGAGCTATTTTCAAGGCGACAACATTGTTATAGACGTATGAATAAATATTAAAAAAAAATAAAAATGCCCGTTATTTTTTGAACACACCTCGGAAAAAATAAATGTTTTTTGAAATTTAAATATTTTTCAAATCTCTTCCTCTAAAAGTCTCAAATGGGGACTATTTTGAAGGCGGCCACATATTATAGAAGAATGAATAAATACTAAAAAAGGAAAATTCCCGTTATTTTTTGAACACACCAAAATATATATTTTCTGAAATTTAAATATATTCCAAAGCTCTTCCTCAACATTAACATACATAAATATTATGGTGAAATATTTATGCTGGAAAAAATTCAAATCACTGCCAATATAAAATGCATATTTCGAAATCTTTACATGCCCCAGAAGGCACGAATATATGGACCACACAATACATACGCATTTATAAGTCAAAGAATGTACGTTATTTCCACAAGCGCTGAAACGAGCATCAGTTACGAATGTGCTATTTGCCTTTATTGACCCCAAAAAGTGAAGTGTATTTAGCAGAGGTACTACATTAAAAGACAGCTACGGGCGAATGTCAAATGTTGGTTATTCAATTTCCAATTGCTTCATGTACATGTGTGTTGTCATGAGGCCAATAAAACGCGCAACATTTGGCCGCAGAGAAAATGTTGACATTTCGAAACTGACACTTTTAGGGTGCGAAAATATTTCGCCACAGCATACTTTGGAAATGCCAACGAAGATTTCGGTGGGTAAGGGGTAGTTTGGGAATACCATATATGCCCAACAGCTGAAAGATATGAATGAAAGCGAACATACACAACTCGACTAATATGTGTATCTCAGTAGGAAAGTCTGTGTACGCAAATCAAAAGAAATATGCTTAAAGCTGTTGTCAAAAAATTGCTGAAATATTGCTAATCCATCTTTTATTATTACTCTGCATGCGGCTGACACTTTAACCAAATTATTTGTATTCACCAAAATTTTACTGCTCAAGGCTGGTGTCCTACTTTTTTGCATTAAAGACATTCAGCGAAACTATTTATATACACACACACATACGAGAGTATTTTATAGTAGCACTTGTTACTCCCTGGGCATTAATGTTGTTGATGTTATCGGAAGATATGCCAGACGATAGTGATGAAAAAATTCAATTTGTAGAAATAGAGGCATGCCTGGCAGTTCAACGCGCCGGAAGGCAAAAACCAAAATAGATAATAAAAAAATTCCCAAAAGATGTCAAAAAAATTGCATATAACCCAGTAAGGAAAATTTTGGTCGAATTGTAGCTTAAAATACTCAAAATATTAGTTACTTTATTTTTTACATGAAATAATTTTTGCATTTACAACAATATACAAAATAAAGTTTACAGATAGTCTACATTTAGGCGCAATCTATTTTCTATCAAAGACACCCACCTTATGAGGAATTAATAGTCATAGCTCTACTTACATTTATATTATATGTAGTAGTTCAAGAAGTTAATGTTAGACAGACAATTTGTTTCTATTAATTATTATTTTATAATTAACTTAAAATTCTCTAAAATAATCAACTCTATTGAAAGCTTCGAAAACACTTGTTTTCCCGCCTACTAGAGTTATATGTGCCTGTGTTGCAGCATAAATTGTGGTCTGTAAAGTTTTATGACCGCAGTGTATTATTTGTTAACTGTACGGAAGTCCACTCATCCATTTCAACTTATTACTTTAATGTACAATACAAAACCTAATTGCCAATTGTCAACAAATAATCAAATTAAATAGACTCTTGTGGCAAATAGTGTCATATATATTTAAGGAGAAGCAGTCATCACTGTCATTTAATTAAACGTTAAATGTTAACTGTGACAGCCTAGCAGACATTCCTTTTTAATATGTGTGCGTATGCTTTTGGAAATTATGTGGAAAATTTCATGTTACTCATACGCCCCCACCAACCAGACGAGCAGCAACTTATCTGGAAATGTCTAATGAACAATATGAATGAGTGTGTTAATATGGCATATTTAATTATGTCAAACGTCAATATAAACAGATTTGACATAGTTAATATGCCTGAAGGCTGACGAAAGCTGCTCGATATTTTTTTTAATATTTCTGTTATATGAGAAGTGAAGGAAGATGATTATCGAAAAACTCTGACAAGACTTGTCTAGAAAAAATCTATATATATAAAAGAAAGTCGTGTTAGTTACACCACTTATAACTCAAGAACGGCAGAACAGATTTGGCTGAAAATTGGTATGGAGGTAGCTTAGAGCCAGGAGACGGACATAGGATACTTTTTATTCCATACCAGTGACGAGACTATTCACGATCTGTGGTATAAAAAACGCAATTGACATTTCATATAAAATACAAATTTATTGTTCAAAACATCTGAGTAGGCTTTCTTTTCATAAAATTTAAAACAAAACTGAAAACCGAAAAAAATATCAATCACAACATCAATTTGATAAAAAAAAATAAACAAACATGATAATGTTGCATGATGAAAATAAAAATATGCACAAATGACAACAAACTTAATGTTGTCTGTGATTGATTATACAAAATTGGGTAAGTAAATAGATTTCTCACTCTTTTGGGTGTTAATGTTTTTCTATTATTATATTCAGAAAACCGTTCAAAAAGTTTCATATGGTAGCAGATATACCAATACCATTTCTTATACCTTGGAACCGTGTTTTAATTACCTTATTCAGTTGTATATATTGAAATGCTGATCTCTTTACTTCACGTAATGGATTTCAAATATGTACGATTGAAGAAAACTAAACCACAGTCCAAAAGAAATTGCGAGAACGTGTTTAAAGACACCAAATAAAACAGTTGTAGTAGATAATCGGTCCAAGTCATCCTAAATGTAATCAGTCAACATTTTGTATCCATTGACCTAACATTCCTTGCCCTCTAATTGTAGCGAAAGCATAATCTTTAGACCAAATTCTGAAAGACCAATCAGTTTGTAGATGTCTGATGATTTATTATAAAAGTTTAATACTAATTTACGACAATAAAATTAAATGTTTGAGTCTGTCTTACCATCGCACAATTTACGACTAAAGATTGGCTCCGTAGTAGTCATGCTTCGAAACTTAAACCAACTAAAACTGGCTAACTGAACGCGTTTAGTGGTACAAAAAATGTAAGAACAATGTGATCTATGCCATGATACTCAAAGGAAATTTCGAAGGTGAAGAAGTTTTCATTCCGGTGATACCAACCGATTTGCCGTTTGAGTTTAAACAACTTCAATTTCTGATTTGTCTTGCATTATCTATGACCGGACCGTTAACAAATGAGAAGGTTACTTCTTGAAAGTATGTGGTCTGATTTTATTAAATTCATGTTTTTCCAATGGTCAATTATATGTATGTGGCATGTTCACGGGACAGAAGACCTTCTGCGATACTTATTCTTGCGCCTGATTATAAAATGAAAAAGGTCTGATTATAAGTTACAAGGTGCTTCACTAACCATGCAACCCTTGCACCAAAATACATAGCTAATAAAGGATCATTAAAATACTTGATTTTTTTATTATCCTAATCCATGTATGAAAATGGACTTAATAAGATCAAAAATCTGCCTCTAAGGCGGAAGAAACTTCTCCGCTGGGCCAGCTAGTATTTTTATAAATGTTATGAAAAAGTTCACACTCGAGTTCCACATTTACAATTCCGAAAAGAAAATATTAAAATTTCAAATAAATTTTAATTAATAAATTTTTCAATAAATTTTCAAATAAATTTTAATCATATAAATATAATATAACGGCATGTAACTACAATAAACCGTTGTGTGAAAAGCTCCTTCAAACGAGCTTTTCTGACAACACACAAAATGAACCACAACAATGAACGAATGAACGTTTTGTTGCCGTTGGAGAAAAAAAATCACAATTTCTTCATACGCCTTATCAGCAACGCTGACGGACACTGTGCGTCTTATCGCCTATGCATCGGCTCGCGCTAACACTTGTGTGAATATGCCGCACATATACATATACATATGCATGCGTGTTGTATGCTAAAAACGGCCGCTGGTGGCGCAACAATGATGAGGACGAAAACGACGACCACTACGACGAATACCACGATGTCCATGCCACCAACGAAGATTGCGTGTGTGTGTGCCTTTGATAGCTGCCTATCGCTGCCTATCACAGCCTAGTGCCTATCGGAGGTGAACACACATGTATGCTTTTGCGTTACGTTTCGTGCTGTATGCGTTCGGCAGTCACTTTATAAAAGGCGCGTAAACAACGAAGCGGCAACACAGTCGCTCAACAAGTGGCGCCAAAGCAGCAACCAAAAACGGTTGAACGGAATAGCAAGCGCGTGAATTGTGAAATCGAAAAAGTAACGGTAAAAACGTTATACTGTGGAAACGGAAGTGTACGACAACAAATAAGCGAAAAAACGAATTAAAATTTGTATTCGTTTGACAAAAGAAAAGGTGATTTTTGATAAAGGTGCAACACATATAACATAGAAAATAAATGTAAAAAAAATAACTGTAAAAATAACTGTGCATTCATTGCTTAAAACGAGTGATTTGGCAAAAATTGATTTGACCAAAAATTCAAAGTAAATAACTGTTCTATTTTGACGTGTCATGTCAAATAAAATTGCAGCTTTCAGCTAAGTATGATTTAACGCAAAACATACAAAATTCGTAATTTGTAACATGCCTATAAAATAAATATTAAAAATATAAAAAAATAACAAATTGAATGCTGATGATAGACTGTTACGGCGTCTGTTTTTGACAAGTGAGTTTGCAGCACGCTGTGTTTATGAACTCTTAAGCGCAAATAAAAAGCCACAATTGTATAGAAGTGCTCTTACAACATCAGCAGCGAGTGCGTAGACACTTTGTAATCAGTTTCTTTTTTATTTTCTTTGTGCTGAAAATATATTTTTTTAAATACTTATTTTTATTACACACATTATGATCATTCAATTTTTTTTACAACTGTATTTGATTGCGACACGTGGTGCATTGAACTGAAGTCCTACGAGTCAGTCAATTCGTCAGCATTTTCCGCGTTTTTTGTGTCTAACTGCCAGCACGTAGTTAATTATCATTTATAAATACAATGGAGGATGCTTTTTATTTGTTTTGGGTATAGTATTTTTCCTACAGTAGTAATATTGTATTGTCAGAGATTGTTCAAATGACTGACAAAGAAATATGCGTTTTTTACTATTAATTAATCTGAATAATCAGCTAACAAGTGTTTTCAAGAAGTTGTATAAATATGTAGAATATTCAATATACAAATATTCGTTGTTTTTAAATTATAATATAAAATTTTTCACATCTTTATTTCTCTAGTAATTGGTTGAAAATGAGGTTTGGTTATTCTTAATTTAAATTAAATAATTAAATAAGATTATTAAAATTAAAAATTACCTAAATTATTGATTCATAAAACATATAATAAACCGTAGAGAAAAGCGTTGTTTATAAATTGTAACTTCATTTAATAATTTTACTTTGTCGTAGAGCAGTATCTTATTAATTAATATCTTTTTATTCAAAATTATAATAAATCAAAAAATCAAAAGGCCATAATATAGAATAATATTTTTTATGAAATACTTAATGGAAATAAATTTCAAAATATTCGACTAATGTCACGATTTTATCTTTAAAATTTTAGCATAATAAAAAAATATTTTCATTCAACATAGTTCGTAGTTTTAATTGTTTTAATATTCAAAATTGTTTTATTAGTAAAGTGTTGCCTACAATTAGGCGAAAATCAAATTAAAATTCAATACGACCTTTAATTCGAATAATCAGCTAACAAGTGCTCACGAAGTTGTAAAAAATCTTTGAATACTGAATATTCTACAGTTTTATAATTTATATGAGATATTATTTATAAATGTTTACTTCTCAAAATTGTTTAATTAGTAAAGTGTTGCCTACAATTAGGCGCAAAATTAAATTAAAATTCAATACGACCTTTAATTCGAATAATCAGCTAACAAGTGAGTTCACAAAGTTGTAAAAAATCTTTGAATACTGAATATTCTACAGTTTTATAATTTATATGCGGTATTTTTTATACATTTTTACTTCTCAAGACAATTTGGTTCGGTTCATAAATATTCTTAATTGAAATTACTTTCATGTAATTTTTATGTTAATAATGTTAGTTGAATAGAGAGAGCTACGGAGATTATTATTTTTTAATACATATACAAATTTCCAAAAAAAATAGGATTTGCCCTATGATTTTTATTTAGAAAAATAAAAATATTTAATTTATTCGTTGGTTTTTCATTTAAGAGTAATAAGATACTATTATTAATTAATTTAATATCTTATTATTCTTATTGTGAGTCATTGAATTATGTGGACACAATTGAAAATAATATTATTCAGAAAAAAAGTTTCAAAAAATCAGTAATTATTAGTAGCGGTTTATAAATTTGTATATTTTGAAAAATAAATTAACAAACTCTTCTATTGTGAGTAAAAATTTAATCTAATGAATTCAAATTAAAAAGTTAAATCAAATTACGCTTTTCTTGTATGGATATGACGTTGCCTACATTTAGGCGAAATATCAAAAACAATTCAATTTCGGCTTACAAACGTTTTCTGGTATATAACATGTTTGGATTGTTTAAATTTTTAATTATAACCTTAAAACCTTATTTTTAAGGTATTATCAATTCTGTTGTCCAAAATATTTAACTTGTATTATAATATTAAAAGCTGCCTATTTACAAAATATTATCTTAAAACGTACATGAAATTATTATGGCCCTTTTTATTGTATAATAAATAATGTATTATTTGCGAAAGCCCATTGAACCTTGGTATCGGTTCATCAAAAAATAAACCTTTGTCTTAGCTTTTTTCCTATTTTTGAAGTAAGTTTTAAATCACACCGAAATGAAAATGGTCGCATCAATTTCTATCTTCAATAAAACTTTTCCCATAATTTTCCAAAAAATGTTTCCTAAAATTATACATTTGTCCTAGAATAAATAAAAGGATTTTATCCTATGACTATTCAAATATTTCAATATAATATTACATAGAATAAGAATTATATATTTCACATTACATTTGTAGGTCATAATAGTATTAACAATAAATTGGAAGAATCTTACCACTTCATGTGTACCTATCTTTTTAATTTCAATAATTTTGAAATTCATCGAAATTTGTACAAAAGTCCATGAAAAAAATAATTAGGTAACAGTGATATCAGCAATAATTGTAGCATACAAACATACAATAAATCCCAAAATATTTTTCACGATAACTTAGGTAAAGCACAATAAACACAAAAAACTCATTGGCAAAAGAGGTATTCGGAACTATGCTGCGAATAGCGGCGGTCAAATCACAAAACCGTTACCTTTTCCACACAGCGCAAACACTTGACAACCGCAGAGAGTTACCTAGGCATCGTTAGCTATTAAAACAAATGTAATAAATTTATATTGTGGCGACAACAAAAACAAACGAGTTCCATGCACTTCTAACGGTCAAGTACACTACACTACAAACCACCAGAGAGTTACGCTACCAAGCAAAGGCTTGGCCAAACAGCTAAATTAAATTGTAAACACCGCCACTAGACCGTAAATTACATAGACTCAAAAATATGGAATATGAGCACAAGTAACAAAGGCAACAAAGCACTCAGTACTCAGAAAGGATATGCGAGTATAGTCAATGAAATGAAACGGCAGGCCGCACGCATACAACACGTGTTTGCCACAAACACAATAAAACAAAAGGTTTTTGGATGAATGATGAGTGCGTACGGCAATGACAGAACGCATGATCATTGAGCTGTGCTGTGCTGTGCTGTGTCCAGCAAAAGCGAAATAAAATAAATAAATAAATGATAAAAAAAGCAAACAAATCATATTGTTAGCGGTGCGTCGGTGCGTATGAGTAACACTCGCGTTGGCGATGGTTTGCTTAACTTTGTGTCCGTGTGTGTGTGTGCGTTTTTGATTGGCTATTCCTCACTTGTCACGCTTGTGTATCTGCGTGCCGTTTAACACCTACACGCAAATTTATGCGTGTTTATAGCACAATTGGCTTTGGCAAAACCTTTTAGGCCAATTTTTGTGTGCTCGCCTGTCCGCCTCTCAGGCTACCATGCTTGTCTCATGTCCGGCAGTTAGATGTGATGATGCGTATATCATTCTTTTCAGCAGCAAAAAATGTGAAGTGGCACTCACGTCACGTATAATATGCGTTCACATCACAAATATAATTGTTATTCCTAATTTGACACATTCACTCATACCAAAGAGTCAGAGTGGCATAATACTTATGGAACATTTGGTTGTGTGTGGGCGCACAAATAACACGCATATTATGATAGCTTTAAGAAAAGTCCACTAGAATTACTAAAATCAGTATATATTGCATATGTAAGCTGGGTGATTTCCAGGATTGATTTCAACTAGTTTTTCCACCAAGCCATATTATATCCAAGATTTTACGTTAACTGAATTTTGCTAAAATATCTCACTTATTAACCAATATTTACGGTATAAAGTCCACCGGAAGTTTGAAAATCCTTATAATAGGTATATATATGGGGGCTGGAGAAAGTATTGACCTTATGTTACACATTTTTGGTACAAAGCCACACTAGTAGAAACAGATCTCCTTTGATTTTTTTAGAATATCTGAGAGATTTGCCGATATTTTTGGTAAAAAAAAATTAGAAACAAGCACTGAGTCCTCGTGTTCGATATCAGGGGCCTTGAAAAGTTATAGTCCGAATTCGTCAATTTTTAAACGGTTGATGTCACACTAGAAATCCAGTATTTGTGGAAAGTTGTATTCCGATGTATCCACTATTGCTTAATTTATATATTGTAAAGTGAACGAATCAGATCAACTTCAAAATTGTGGTCTAAGTATTTATTTTATTTTCGTATCATTTTGCTTTCATTAAAGTGTTTCGCTTATCATCATTTTGTGGGTCCGATTTCTCTCATCTTTAATACCAATTCTTATGGTGCCAAGGAACACGTGTACCAAGTTTCATAAAGATTTGACTTAAGATCGCTTGGATTTCAACTCTACTCGCCACGCTGATCATGTCTAACTCGTTTAATTTTAGGTATTACAAACAACCGTTATGTGAACAAAACGCTGATCATGTCTAACTCGTTTAGTTTTAAGTAACGGGTGATTTTTTTGAGGTTAGGATTTTCATGCATTAGTATTTGACAGATCACGTGGGATTTCAGACATGGTGTCAAAGAGAAAGATGCTCAGTATGCTTTGACATTTCATCATGAATAGACTTACTAACGAGCAACGCTTGCAAATCATTGAATTTTATTACCAAAATCAGTGTTCGGTTCGAAATTTTTTATCGACAAATTTTGTTCAGCGATGAGGCTCATTTCTGGTTGAATGGCTACGTAAATAAGCAAAATTGCCGCATTTGGGGTGAAGAGCAACCAGAAGCCGTTCAAGAACTGCCCATGCATCCCGAAAAATGCACTGTTTGGTGTGGTTTGTACGCTGGTGGAATCATTGGACCGTATTTTTTCAAAGATGCTGTTGGACGCAACGTTACGGTGAATGGCGATCGCTATCGTTCGATGCTAACAAACTTTTTGTTGCCAAAAATGGAAGAACTGAACTTGGTTGACATGTGGTTTCAACAAGATGGCGCTACATGCCACACAGCTCGCGATTCTATGGCCATTTTGAGGGAAAACTTCGGAGAACAATTCATCTCAAGAAATGGACCCGTAAGTTGGCCACCAAGATCATGCGATTTAACGCCTTTAGACTATTTTTTGTGGGGCTACGTCAAGTCTAAAGTCTACAGAAATAAGCCAGCAACTATTCCAGCTTTGGAAGACAACATTTCCGAAGAAATTCGGGCTATTCCGGCCGAAATGCTCGAAAAAGTTGCCCAAAATTGGACTTTCCGAATGGACCACCTAAGACGCAGCCGCGGTCAACATTTAAATGAAATTATCTTCAAAAAGTAAATGTCATGAACCAATCTAACGTTTCAAATAAAGAACCGATGAGATTTTATGCGTTTTTTTTTAAAAAAAAGTTATCAAGCTCTTAAAAAATCACCCTTTATTACAAACAACCGTTATGTGAACGAAACTATATTACTCTCTTTGCAACATGTTGCGAGAGAATAAATATTGAAATTAATTTTTTTTACAAAAACTCTTTCTATAGCCAATCGTACAATCAATAAGCTCTGCTTTGGCACTTCTCCTCCTCCTCCTTTTCGTACATCGTTTCATTCAAGTCTTTAACTGACTATTTTCTTTCTCAGCTGCGTTAGTTCAACATTTACACGTTAAGCCGACATTGTCGGATCTTGATTGAGCATTGCAAACTAAAAACTTTGTGCCAAGATTTATGCTACCAGTAAATAAGTGGTTGCCACAAATCCTTTATCCAACGTGGCTTTACTTTATAATCTTCGTGTAATAACGAAAACTTTTCTACTATCCGGCCGCTGACCAACGCCGTGGTTGTCTAGTGGTTTTAATGCATATTTTTTTATTATTTACACAACCTTTTTTCATACTTTCAATAAGCCAACTCACTTGGCTGGCTAACTGCCAATAGCAAGCTGTGCGTCGAGTGAATTTGATATTTTTGATTTGGGTTGCACATAATTGTGTTGTGTATTACTTGTGGATAAAAAAATATGTTACACAACTTAATTTCGCCGCTGTATTTGAGCGGACGGCCTACACGCACGCATAAATAGTTGCTTTTTCTTGGTAAAAGTTTAAAATGAATTAACTTAGCGCTTATATTTGACACATGCTGGTTTGTTAATTGCAGAAGTGGCTTACCTTTCGAAGTCAAAATTTTCGTTTTTAATCCATAAAAGTTTGTAATTATTTTTACATAAGCATTTATCACAGTCCACTAGCGTTCGTCGAATCATTAATCTTATACATATATAGGAGTGCGTGTGAAGAATTTGAACTCATGTATATCAATGTTTGCATTTAATCTATCGATTTAATTCGTTAAATGAAAAACCCTCAGGTCTTACTTAATACTATCGAAGGCAATGATCTCATTGTGAGACACAGCTCTACTAAAAAAAGGCTTTAAAGAGTCCACTTAACTGTAAATCAGGCTGAATTTGATTGACAGTTAAGTGGACTCTTTAAAGCCCTTTCAAATAGCTTAAATCGCAATTACCCTTACAACAAATATCATTTCGTTTTTATTATCCAATACACTTTAAGCAATACTTATGCTTCATAGCCCTTAAACTTTAATATACAACAGACAAAAATCACTCACACTCATACTCGTATCTTCGCAGTTAATCGAGTGCCATCAATGAGCAACATAAAAAAAATTTACTCATGCTACAACCTTCGTTCCTTTTATAACCTGCACTCTCATTTTAGTACATAAATGCATTAGCGTGCATTTCCGCTTTCGCTTCGTCTCTTCGCCTTCCCACTTTGGAGCATTTTTAATGAACGTTGTGTCTTCGTGTAGCAGCATAACTTTTCGCATGGAGGAAGTATCTCTTTAAAGGCAATTAGCGATCTATTGAAATGGCTCTTGTTGTTTTTTCTTCGTTTTTTTTTTAACAAGCATGTAGAGGAAGGAAGTAAATATGCGTGCGTGCAAATGGCAGCGCGAAAATCAAAAATTGAAGGCAACAAGTGTTGCAGCAGCGTATATAACCACTCATCACACCACTCGTACAACACCGAGGGCTAAAAGACCGTCAACGGTCGAGTTCGAACGCAGCAATTTCTCGATTTCTTGTAAAGGTGTGTGGTGAGAAGAACATACAGACAAGTGAGCGTAATGATATGTGAAGGTAACTGGTTTGGAGAGTCCAATTGCAAATTTTTTTTATTGTGTTGACATACATGCCCCTGAAGTGCAATACAATTTTTAGCTATATCTATTGCTTAATTTGTCTGTAGCAGCCGCTAAGGTTAGACTTATTTTTGTCAGTTTCGCGATTTTCGTTGGTTGGAATTCCTGGCCTAAAACAATACTGTAACGATGGTGAGGTACTTAATATTCGGCAGACATGGCTTCGTGTGAATTTTTCCTGTTTTCAAAAATAAAAACAACCTTAAAGCGCCGTCGTTCTACAAGCATACGAGAAATCGCTGAATGAACCGAAGACTATCCCAGAAATCGTGTTTGAGAAGTGTTTCGAATATTAGAAGAAGAGCTGCCACAAATGCAAAATATGGATTAGAGACTTTCTTGAATGCAAAAACATTAATGTAGACGAATTAATAACTTTTTTTTCAAAAAAGAAAATTCCCGTTATTTTTTGAACATACCTCGTTTACAGAAAATTTGAGTAAAACTTTTTTAAGCATATTGTCGAAGGGTTTTTTGGTTGTTTATAATATCACAAAACAATCAAGAAATTTGACAAAATATTTATAATCAGAAGACATATTGGTTTAACCGAAGTAGTCGATATACTCAGCGGATAGTATGAGTAAAATTAGAGGATTTTGAAAACATAACACTCTCGCTTTAGATGTGGTAAAACGGCGTTAGATATGTAGGTCTCACAAAATGGGAGCCCCTTAAGAGTGTGACATTGTCAAAAAATCGATACTTTCAAAAATAACCTGTGAAAGCGCTAAAATCGTATCTTGAAAAATGTTTGAATGGTGACCGTTCTCAGAAATAAGCCGCTATAATCGAAACTTTAAACGCGTTTTTCTCGAAACGACATTTCTTAAAATTGCTGACTTCATAACTCAACGAGAAATTGACCGATCGACTTCAAATTTAAACTGAGTATTTTTGAATATATTTACTAAGCAATGAACGATATTTTTGATTGGTTGAAAATTGTGAATTTGGAATTAAAACAGAGTCAAAACGACATTTTTCTCAGAACTACACCATTTTGTCAATTTTTAATATTTTTCGAAAATCGTACGTCATTGTATAGGAAATATATTCAACTTTAATAACCTTTTTGAATTTTTTTGTTTCAACAACTCATTCGGCCGGAATCATATCAGCAGTTAGGGAACTTTTTTGTTTTGGCACATCCGAAAACAGCATATAACTCCATTACTTTTCAAGATTTTTGTAAAAAAAATATTTTAAATAAAGCTGAAAAAATACCTCATAAGGCACAAAAAACTTCGAAGTAATCGGTCGAGTAATATGTTTTAAAAAATTCACGAAAATCGCCTAATTTTTCATGGGTTACACTGGTATAGCCCCTTAACAGTATGAGAGCAGAAATTTGGTGCGGATTCTTCGGAATTATCAATTCCTAGAACGCTCGTAATGTATTTATTTAAATGAATATACATATTAGATATATGTGTTACCATTACCTCAACGTCACTCACTGCCTACAATTTCGCAATGAAAAGTTGCCGACGCAATACTTTCACACTTTCGTCAAACTAATGAGCACATTTTAACAGCCACCTCATTTGCCTTCGTCACAGCTTCTAAAGTCACAATGAATTCTTCTCAATGTAAATAATGAGAAAGAAAATATACAAAAAATCAAGAATAGAAAGCAGTGAGCACACAAAAGGCATACGCCAACCGACGGAATGCAATAAAAACGCGTAAGAAACGCGGGTGCGATTTTGTAAGCAAACCGAAAGGACGAAATGAGAAGCGCTAATGAAAATGAGCAATTGCAAGGCAGCGCAGTCGTTGCGAATGTGCCAACGCAACCGCTGAAATTAGCCGTCAACATTTTGTAACATATTCACTGTAAGGTTTCGTCATAGCCCAGAGGCAGCAGCATCACCTCACCTCTGCCGCTATCCCATTCCTGCAGCGCACTTTTTACGCTTAAAAGCCAGCCATCGCTAGCTTTTAGTGCAATGCGGCGTTGTGGGCGCTTGCTGGCACTCGGAAATCGTGGGCGTACGCGTTGTGGGTGTAAACCTACACATTCGTCGTACGTTCGTTCGTTTCCTTTACATTTATATGTGTGTTTGCACTTCCTTTCGGCTATCTGTGTGCGCTCTGACGCAGCCACAAGGAAATTGCGCAAGTAAGTAGGAGCAGAGCATGCGAATAAGACATAACCAAGTGTTAATAAGCGAACAAAAGGGGTTTCATAAACATTATAATTTAAATGTCGTTGACATTAGACGTCCGGAATTATTTGAAGAACGGAAGTAATTGATGGTTGATATCTCGTGATGCCATGAAATTGATGAGCATAATTGAAACAGGCAGGCAGGCAGTCAGCGGAGTATAATAACAATGACAACTTGATTATTGCATTTTTTGCAAGCAAAAGAGAGTGATATGAAAGAGCATATAATGATAGAATAGAATAATCAGTTATGGTATTTTCCGGTTGTTTGCTGGGAAATGTTGGAAAACATTATATTTTTTTTTGTTTAAAGGGCCGTTGTTTAAGGAGTTAGGGGTAGTCAGATACACGAAAAAATTAGAATTTTCAGTAATTTTTTTTTCTATTAAATCATTTTATTTTACAAAAGTGATAAAATGGCATTATTACAAAATGTTTTGACTTAAACTCACGAAAATTTGAAAAAAATATTATAATTTCCAAAGTTATAGCTGTCTGTGTTGACCCAGTTTCAAAAGGTCCTTGCGGTGACAATCATAAGTCCTTGGAGATTCATCTAAAATCAATCGGAAAAAATTAGTTTTATAAATAGATAAGTCTGATCGTCCTGATCGTAGTTTTTTTTTTCAAAAATTAACAAAATGACGGCCTTAGTAAATTTTTTTCTAGATTTTCGAGAAAAAATCAACAGTTAATTGGTCTGAAAAAATCGAAATTTATGAAAAAAAATCCTTCGGTCAGCCCCGAGCTTATTATGTATTCTAAAAGCTGTATGAATTTCATTAAAATCTACTGAGCGGTTATCAAGGGACAGTTGTCACCAGTTCAAAACACTTAGTTTTTCACACCAGCGGTTTGGAGTACCCGAGCGATCTTTGTTATTTGCCGAATAACTCGAAAAGTTATTATCGGATCAACTTCAAATTTTCAGAGAATATTTTTAAGATTTTACTCTTAACGAAAATGCAAAAAAAATTATTTTTTGAATATCCTGACTACCCCTAACTCCTTAACAAACATACGAGAAATCGCTGAAAGAGCCAAATCCAATCCCAAAAATCGAGTTTGAGAAGTGTTTCGACGATTGGATAAAACGCCGACATAAGTGCTTAATATCGAATGCGGACTATTTTGAAAGCGGCAATATTTATGTAGTAAATGAAAAACTATTTTTTAGAAAAGAGAAAATTCCCGTTATTTTTTGAACACACATCGAATATGGTTTACATGGCTATTACAATAGTCCCAACTATAATTGCCTCTAATTGCCATTTGGTCAGCATCTTGATAAGCCACACGGCTAAGAGTCCACCTACTACGTTCAATCCAAACCAACTTAAACGCGTTTCATAAAATAGTCCAAATTAAATTAAGAAAATTTAGCACAGAGTCATCAAAAACGTAATTTTATGGCTTTTCCTTCTAATTAGCACGACAATAGAATCTTTATAGTCGTACCTACGTTCACCTACAATCTTACCAAATATTTTCTCAAGCATAAACTTACGCCGAAATTGCCAAATTGTACATTAACCAACCAAACAATGACCAGAGCTAACCACGCAACAATTGATTGTCGTCTGACTGGGGGAAACACAACAAAAACAATAGTTCAGTAAAGGAAATAGGGGAATGAGCGCAGCAGCAAAAAGCGAAGCAATTGCCCACACACATGCACCGAAGTCTCCAACAGTGTATGTGCCTTCTCACACACCTCTAAGAATTGTTTATATTAGATATATAAGTAAGTGCCCTGTCTTAGTGTTTGCGTAGACCTTAATTGTCGGTTGTTAACTTGTTGTGTAAACATGTTAATTAAACTAAAACAATTACAGCTATGAACTTGACTTGGACATTGTAAACATTGTACATTTAGTGGCTCGATTTGATTAGGAGAAAGGTGCTTCTTATTGCGTTTGACCATTTGGTGTTGAAGGGCGAATGTTTACACAAGCATTGAAAGGAATGAAGGAAAAAGTGAAAATTGAAAAAAAAAATAATACAAAAATGTCTAAAGTTCTTTTTAACCGAGCGAATGGACAGGAATCCTCAACAAAATTTCGACAGGCTCAAAGCGCTTTTTCAATAAATACGTGATATGTTCAAAAAATAATGGGAAAATTTTAAAATTTCACGGGTTCAGAGAGTAACAAGGTTATCCCAAAAATCGAATGTTGACTATTCCAAAGGCAACAATATTAATACAGACGAGTGAATAAATTTTTTTTTCAAAAAAACGCAAATTCCCGTTATTTTTTGAACACACCTCGTGTGAGTTCTAAATATCAATACTTAGGAGTTCTTGGCATCCAAAAGAACTTTTAGCATACTTCTTGACGCTTGTCGAGAGGATCACCTACCATGAGTAAGGCTCTATAAAGTATGTCATATCCTTTATTTTTTCTCGATGTTTTTATAAAAGCTACATATTCACCCTTAACAAAAACAATAATTTTGAAATATTTTGAAATAATATATTAAAATTTCAAATACAATTAAAACTCCTTAAACACTTATTTCCTTGACATTACGCCATTAATGATTCATATGCAGCGCTTTTAGCTAACCAACGTTTAAAAGTTATCTTTACAATCTTCTCCATTATAGTCATCACTTAGTAAATCAAGAATCATTAAAATCAAAAATTTTGTTTCAAAGAGATTTACTTAAGAGAAGTTTTGAAAACTTTCACTAATAATTAACAATATCATCACTTTAGGCGGCTAAGAGCTGCTTAGCACACCGACCAATTATAAATTGTAAATACACAATAAACGCCAACGCTAAAACAAAAGAGCCGCCAAAGCCTAAGAAACTGACAACAAAGAAAATTATAACTTATTAGCCTCCTCCTTTTATCACCACACAAACAAACATAAACAAAAACACGGTGTATTTTACCGTGAAATTAACCGCAAAAACAGACAGAAGACCATGAACTCAAACGCACACGTTTTATGTTTACATATATATATATTTGAGTGTATGTGTGACCACAACCAGCTTAACAACATCCTCAAGGCCTGTGTACTGCAAAAATACCAAAACATTTCACACTTCAACACACAGTCTCCCATTTCCGGCTCATTTATATTAATTACCACGACAACAATTTCAACAAGCAAATGAGCATGCGGCAAGAAGTGCCAAAGGGGTCAGTCGTACGAGTACTGAAAGACTAACACAAGTCATTCGTAGGCTGACAGGCTGGCTGACTCTGCGACCATTTGGTGAAGAGTCTACTGCTGGCACTCTTAGGAGCAATTGTATTGCTTGAAACATAGCAGAACAATGAAAATGCTCATACAGTACAACAAAAAAAAGCAAAAACAAGTAAGGAAGGGCTAAGTTCGGGTGTAACCGAACATTTTATACTCTCGCAATTTATTTATTTGACTTTATTTATATTATGTAATACACAATTTGACCCACATATTCGTCATATATATTGTATAAAGTCCATTGAAAGTTGGAAACCATAATATTAGGTTAGAAGCACCGAGGTCCTCGTGTTCGATATATGGGGCCTTAAAAACCTATGGTCCGATTTCGGCGATTTTTAGAATGGGGCTGCCACATTATAAACATAGTATTTGCGCAAAGTTCTGCACCGATATCTTCACTAGTACTTACTTTATATATTGTAATGTAAACGATTCAGATCCACTTCAAAGTTCTGGTATATAGGAAGTAGGCGTGGTTGTGAACCGATTTGGCCTATTTTCACAACATATCATTGGGATGTAAGGAAACTATTACAAACCAAGTTTCATTGAAATCGGTCGAGTAGTTTCTGAGATATGGTTTTTGCCCCATAAGTGGGCGACGCCACGCCCATTTTCCATTTTGTAAAAAAATCTGAGTGCAGCTTCCATCTGCCATTTCTTATTTGAAATTTAGTGTTTCTGCCGTTTTTCGTTAGTGAGTTAACCCACTTTTAGTAATTTTCAACCTAACCTTTGTATGGGAGGTGGGCGTGGTTATTATCCGATTTCTTTCATTTTTGGACTGTACTAAGAAGTGGCTAAACAAAACGACTGCAGAAAGTTTGGTTTATATAGCTCTATTGGTTTCCGAGATATGTACAAAAAACCAATTTGTGGGCGGGACCACGCCCACCTCCCCAAAAAAATTACATCCAAATGTGCCCCTCCCTAATGGGATCCTATGTTCCAAATTTCATTTTCATAACTTTATTTATGGCTTAGTTATGACACTGTATAGGTTTTCGGTTTCCACCATTTTGTGGGCGTGGCAGTGGACCGATTTTGCCCATTTTCGAAAGCGACCTCCTCAGGGTGCCAAGGAACATGTGTTCCAAGTTTCATTAAGATATCTTAATTTTTACTCAAGTTATCGCTTGCACGGACAGACGGACAGACGGACGGACGGACAGACGGACGGACAGACAACCGGATTTCAAATCCACTCGTCATCCTGATCATTTATGTATATATAACCCCATATCTAACTCTTATATTTCTTGGTGACACAAACAACCGTTATGTGAACAAAACTATGATACTCTGTGCAACAGGTTGCGAGAGTATAACAACATAGACACACTTATTTGCGAGCGTAAACAGACAGGCGGCCAAAAGGCACGTTGTCAATAGCAGTCACCAGTCGCATGTTTCATACATAATTAGTTGAGAAAATATACGCGTTGAAGAAAGCAAATAGTGATAATAGCACATGCACACACACACACACATACATACATACACCCGCACACACAAACAACCGCAAAGTGATGAGTGTATTCACCGACTTCTCGCTTAACTCTTAACAATTGCGGCAGCTGTTTGTTGGTGGGTGGATGTCAGAACACATATTTGTATGTGTGTGTGTGCGTGTGTATTTGTGTGTAATTTCACGCGCATAATCGCGCTTCAAGGCAGACAAAATGTTAATTACCATTATAAATTCTTACTGACAATTTTCAGGACATACTTTTCAACTTACCGACAGCGGCAAGAATAACCACAACAACAGCACCAACAACAATTTGCGCATCAACGCTAATCCCCGACTGAAACGTCAGACAAACAAACAAAGCAGGTCACAACGCTCGAAGGCAACAAAAGCCAAGCGCATAAAAATAAACGCCAGTCTCACAGCTATCTCAGCGAAAAGCCACACAAATGCAGCGTAACGTATTTCTCATGTACGCCTTGCCCGTCGCTGTACTGCTGCTCGGCAATTGTTGGTATGCATACGCATATGTCGCCTTGCCAGCAGCCGGAGCCGCAGCAGCGGATTTGGCGTCCAGCGCCAACGCACTCGGCGGCGCAGCAGACACGAAGACGTATGCCAAGCATATGGCAGAATTAATGACCGCCACATATCCTGACAGAGCGGCGGGTTATTTGAACGACATAGCCGGAAGTATCGCCTTGCAACCACCGCACCAATTGCTGAATGAGCCGAACGGACGTGCTGCGGTCTACGATCCGGGTGATGGTGAGTATAAGAAAAATATATGCTTGGAAAAGAAGAAAATAAAATAAAATAACTAAAATAATAAATAAGTAAAGTAAATGTGGCCAGGTTATTGGCTGAAGATTAGTCTTTTTGACGTCGCGGCGTTTAATTGCCAGAGCAAATATGGTATACGACTTTTCTTTCTAAAGTTTTGGTAGTACGTTGTTCTCTAGATCGAAAATAATCTCAGAAATATCCCTCAGCAACATGTGAAAGATCAATAGTACTAGAAACCATACCATTCTAAATTTCCTGATTACAAAAAATCTCACAGTATGAACTTTCATGTCGCTAAAAGTGTCAGAATAATAACATGATAGAGCCAAGAACACACACAGTCATAGATAAAAAACCTCTCCAACTTTTCCAAGAACTGTAAAAATGTCTTTCCCTATTTTCGTCAATGTATTTTATGTCAAACGCACTCGATCACGAAACTGATGCAGTGTGTATTCTGTCATCATTGAGAACCAACAAACATTTATTTTGATTATAAATACCTCTTCTTTAAAAATAACCCAACCTTTAGATTGATAGTCCTTTACTTTTCTTCACTGCAATCAACGCATTATCCTTCTCATAGTTGTACATATCTACGACACAAATAAACACTTCAATATTCTTAAATACACTTACATATTCCATATTAAACCCACGTTTGCTCTATTTATGAGCCTTCAGGCATTAATACGTAGGCAATTGATACTTGATATGGTTGCCTTTAACCAAATAACTATTCTTAAACACCACTTCGAAATCAATGGCGTAGTTTGGGATTTAATTTTTATTATTGTTGATCTATTCATTCATTGTCATGGCAAAAAAATTGAAAATAAAATAATTTTTCATTGACATTGGTCAGCACTAATGAGTCCTAATTTGATTGACCTCACGCACAAGGGTTATTTCAATAAGAATATTTTCAAAGAGCGATAGTATTTCATTTCACAAAAGCACTTGTTGACTATAAGGAGCTCATGCTACTATTTTCCGTTGTTTTTCAAGTACCATATGCGTTGGATTTAAATAAATAATTTACATATGTAGAAATAGTATTTATGTTATCTTAATGAAAGGCAAATGTTATAAAACCGTTTATACATAATCTTCAAAACACACTCATACAAAATAACCGGAGAACACTCAATTCAGTTGTGAAGTCATGTGCAAAGGTATTTATAAGAAAGTATTTGTCTTTCAACACTTCAATTAATACTTTCGAAGATATTTGGCAAATTTGCCACAACAAATTTAATTCTAAATTTATGCTCCTAAATAGTTGAAGCGGAAAAGATTTGATTATTAGTAACCAAGATACTTTATAGCAAGAAACACTACTAAGAGATTATTAAATTAGGCTTAAGTACAATGTTTAGTGCTTTATCCACTTGGTTTCATTAGACTTTAATATTTTCGAAAGCTTTTCATTAAATTTATGGTTAGAAAAATTACAATACCATTCTCAATTGGTCACAGTTCCGCTTTTGGTTAGAGTAGCAGATCTCGAAGGTATATAAAAAGAAAATATATGCAAAAATTAATTTTGTTTATGCCACACATATTTATTTTGTTGGACTCAAATTTCATATATGTACTTACAAATTTATATATGTATATGTATATAACTGACATATGTCAAATAAATAGCCTTCATATACTGGAAGTATAATTCACGCTCTAGTATTGTATACCATTTCCAGCCTAATTGTTGATGCAAATGATAGCAGCAATAACACAATTAATATTATTTTATGCACATATTCAATGCTTTAACGCCTTGTGGGGCTTCCCACTAGCTTAAAGTATAACAAAGTCTATTTTCGCTGTCTGTGTTTGAGAAATAAAAAATATCGAAATTCTTAGCACATCAGAGCGCATATAAAATATATCTCTTAATTAGGTTTTAATTGTACTCCATTAAAGAATTAAAGCATGTTTTCTTCAAATAAAAAACTAGGAAGTAACAAGTAAGGAAGGGCTAAGTTCGGGTGTAACCGAACATTTTATACTCTCGCAATTTATTTATTTAACTTTATTTATATTACATAATACACAATTTGACCAACATATTCGTCATATATATTGTATAAAGTCCATTGAATGTTGGAAACCCTAATATTAGGTTAGAAGCACCGAGGTCCTCGTGTTCGATATATGGGGCCTTAAAAACCTATGGTCCGAATTCAGCGATTTTTAGAATGGGGCTGCCACACTATTAACATAGTATTTGTGCAAAGTTCTGCACCGATATCTTCACTAATACTTACTTTATATATTGTAAAGTAAACGATTCAGATAGTCTTCAAAGTTCTGTTATATAGGAAGTAGGCGTGGTTGTGAAGTGATTTGGCCTATTTTCACAACATATCATTGGGATGTAAGGAATGAGTAGTTCCTGAGATATGGTTTTTGACCCATAAGTGGGCGACGCCACGCCCATCTTCCATTTTGGAAAAATATCTGAGTGCAGCTTCCATCTGCCATTTCTTATGTGAAATTTAGTGTTTCTGACGTTGTTCGTTAGTGAGTTAACCCACTTTTAGTAATTTTCAACCTAACCTTTATATGGGAGGTGGGCGTGGTTATGATCCGATTTCTTTCATTTTTGGACTGTATTAGGAAGTGGCTAAAAAAGACGACTGCAAAAAGTTTGGTTTATATAGCTCTATTGGTTTGCGAGATATGTACCAAAAACTTAGTAGGGGGCGGGGCCACGCCCACTTCCCCAAAAAAATTACATCCAAATATGCCCCTTCATAGTGCGATCCTTCATACCAAATTTTACTTCCATAGCTTTATTTATGGCTTAGTTATGGCACTTTATGTGTTTTCGGTTTTCGCCATTTTGTGGGCGTGGCAGTGGTCCGATTTTGCTCATTTTCGAAAGCAACCTTCCTATGATGCCAGGAAATAAGTGTGCCAAGTTTCATCAAGATATCTTAATTTTTACTCAAGTTACAGCTTGCACAGACGGACGGACGAACGGACGGACGGACGGACAGACAGACATTCGGATTTGAACTCCACTCTTCACCCTGATCACTTTGGTATATATAACCCTATATCTAACTCGTTTAGTTTTGGGTGTTACAAACAACAGTTATGTGAACAAAACTATAATACTCTCTTTAGTATATATTCTTTTAGTATAAAAATTGTATTCATGCCGCTTGCTAAACTCCTCACAGCTTTCAATTTAGAGAACAAAAAAATTTGCAAATTAAAAAAATATTTCAATGTAACGAAAATTCAATTTATAAAACAATCACTTTCATCACATTTTGTATACTTTTCAATTTCATCAGAAATAATTTCACATTGCAGGCTATAAATAACGTGCACGCGTATATTGAAGTGCTTATTGAAGGGATCTATATTGTTCATGTTAAGTAAACTACTATATGTTAGAAAAACATTCGGCTAACCGCCGGCTATGCAGCGGTTGATGCTGTGATTGACATAAATGAAGTTAAACGAGAAGTGAAATATATGTATGTGTGGTTGAATGAGTGAATGAGTGAGTGAAATACATTTATGTAGCATACCTACAGGCGTTCATATGAATATCATTGCCGTGCACTTGACTCCTAACTATGCGCTTCACTTACGCACATCGCAGTGATTTGTGGAATTAACGTTGAATATGAGTGGCACTCATACATTAATATGTAAAGAACTTGAAACTGAACTGAAATAACTTGAATTCACAAACAACATATTTTTCGTTGGAAAAAAACATTTATAGACAAAAAGTGTTATTTTTATTATATATTCCACTCAATTAATATTTAATATTTAAAAAATAAGTTAATATTTTAATTGTTATTTTTAGTAAAAAAAAAGTTATATTTACTTAAAAATTACTTTAATATTTAATTTATATTAAATTTTCTACTTCACAACAAATATGCCACAACAACTACTCTTTAACGTTTGTCAACTCAGTTCTACGAAACTTATATTACTTCAAAACCATCATTATAACCTTCGCATTTCACCTAAATATACATACATATCAAGATATGATTCTATTTTAGCATGTGAGTCTATTTTAAGCTTAAATCAACAGTTACAGAAATAACCGAATAGCAAAAATCAAAGAATTTCAATTTCCGCTTCATTGCTGCAAATAATTTCTCACGTCTATCGAGCACTTACACTAGTGCCGAACACACACACACCCCTTCATTTGCACGAAGCATGCTTATGTCAATATGTAACTGCTGAGCCTAAACAATGTGTCAGCATGAGCTCGTCTAGCTACAACTTTTGCTTTTAGACAGCATTGAGTACATATTTCCTTGAAAGCATTAAGCCTTTTCCACATTCCACGGTCGCTTTATGACCATTGATTGACCGCTAAATGACAGCGTAATGGCCATAGCAGACAAGCTGGATTGAAGGGAGAGAGAATCAGTAGGATTACTTGACGCATTATGAGTATTTCATAGAGAGAGTATAGATTTCACATAGAGTGCGGAACATGTGTGCATTTTTATCAGTATTTAGGTAGACTTATGACTATTTATAACACATGCAGATTTATTTCGAGGCCTTAAAGAGAATAGTTGCTTTTTTACTACCATATTGAGGAAAACTAAAAAGAGTGTGTGGTAGGACAGTTAGTAGCACTTAATACCAGGAATTCTCTAAATTCGATCTAAATGTTTTCAAAGTATAAGAAAATAGTTAAGAACTCGTCTAGAGTCACTTAAACTGGAGCTAAGGGTCCCTCAACTATTTTTATATATTATTTTACTCTTTGTCCATCAAATAAATACCAAATTCATTCCCTAACTGAAATTTCTAAACCTATTCCCCATCTACCCAACAACAGAACTACTCCGCGCTTTGAACGCCGAAACCGCCGTCAATGGCCAAGAGCTCGGCACGCTGCCCGAAGAACCCGATTACGCTGACACTGTGTTTAACGAACTGGAAGTGGCAAACAAATATGAAATGTTAAATAAATTGGAGAACGATTTGCGTGCGGAACAGGATATTGTTACTAAATCAGCGGTGTTAATGAAAATGCTCGAGGATCCGAATATACAAACGCTGCCGGTCATCTATGTAGAGGAGGAAGACGAAGACGAGCCATCTGAAGAAGACGGCAATTTGAACGGTAGTAATTTGGCATATCGCTTGGGTGGCATGGGAGCGGGTGTAGCAAAGCGCTCGCGCTACTATCGCCGTTATCCATGGAAGAGGCACAACAGAAATCGCAGGTGAGGAAGAAAAAGAAAGAAAGAGAGAGAGAGACAGAGTGAGTGCGCGAAATTAACGCACAAATTAAGCATTTATTTACACATGTTTTGTCAATCACTGCTTCTTCCTTTCTAGCACTTACGAGCCAGAATTGCGTTATGCCTGCACGCCCACCAAAGAGGATGTCTTCAAGCTGCTAATGAACCTGCATGAGAATCGCAAGGGCAATCACAGTAAAACTGTCAACTTCTGCAATCGCAAGCGACCAGCCAAAGCCATTTTCACCAATATACGCTTTCTGGGCTAAATTGCATGGAAATTAAAGGAAATTGTTAACGAGGCAACGGTATACTACGAACTATGAATATTTTAAACGAATGTGGACTACAAACGAAATGTATACGAGGTGGTAGAATGTATTAAGAAAACACGGAGGAATGGAAGCAATTGTTTACAAAAATTAAAGTAGCTTTTAAACATAATTCCCAAACCAAATTCTATATGTATAATTAAATTAAAGTGAAAACTAAAAATCTGTAAAATATGAATAAAAAATTTCAATGGAGAAACAAAAGAATTGTAGGCCCTTTAAGCAGCTCTAGTGTGTAGACATTGCTAGTGTAACATTTTTTCGAAGTTAAACATTTACAAAAAAGCATATATTATATTTATATAATAATAAACAGTATTTTAATTAATTATTCTGACGAGTGACAGTGTTATCATATTATTAGCATAAAATGTTTAATTCACCGTATTATGGTGTTGTGACACTGATACAACAAAAATATGTATATACTGGTTTTGGAAAAAATAAATGTATGAGTATAAATTTTTTCAAAGCTTTCAGCAAAAGTAAAGTAAAACACAGATACTTTGAACCTATAATAGCAGCAGCGCAAAATTATTAATTTTTTTCTGATCTCTGGAATTTCAAAAATTTGATATTTTTGAGATCAAAGAAAATGAAATAAATTTAAAAAATAAAAAATTTTAATTTTGCTGTCCATAATTATAAAAAAATATGAAAAATGTCCATAAATATGAAAAAAAATTGTTCAACAAAAAATATTGGATTACAAATATTATAAAAATTTTCAAAAAAAATATTCAAAAAATTGCGAATATTTAAGCATGTCTTAGTTGTCTGCACAGCCAACTGAATTTAATTTTAGCAAACTTGTCAATGAAAGAAAAAATTTGTAGCCCACACATGCAACATTACCCTCACAAATTATGTAGTATGTAGGTGTGAAACAACAATATCATATCAATTCAATTTTTTCCTTAAAAAACTAGCGTAAACGTATTTTATGCACATATTATATTTAAAAAAGTATAGAAATAGTAGGCACATGCTGTTGTATATAATAACAAAGGACTATATATGTATGTATGTATGATAACTAATTGCAAGTTAAATAAAAATGCAAACCCTTAAGCGCACGTAATTTAATTATTGTACATACGTAGTTACTAAAAATTTACTAAAATCTTACTTACATAGTTGCATATGTTCACCAACACTTCCCTATACTGTATATGTATGTAGTTGTGGCTCTGGTTCGTTTAATTATTCACACACACATCAGTAAGTATATAACCTTGTACATAAAAACAAAAACAAAAAAAATAAAATTTAATCACTAGAGATTTACAGTTGAAAAATTCAATATATACATACATAGTAGTAGATGAGCACTATAGTTCTACCAAAGCATGATTTGTTCCTCTAAAAATATGCAAAAATTAACAATAATACATATTTACCAATTAGCTAC
This sequence comes from Zeugodacus tau, assembly GCA_031772095.1. Classification (NCBI taxonomy): domain Eukaryota; kingdom Metazoa; phylum Arthropoda; class Insecta; order Diptera; family Tephritidae; genus Zeugodacus; species Zeugodacus tau. The sequence goes on along the minus strand of CM062651.1, from coordinate 73,527,999 downwards.
ATATATGTAGTATGTGTGTACATAGAAAGTCTAAAAAGTATGGCAACTTATGTAAGAGATATGTAATAAATAAAACTAATAATAATAAACGGGACTAATGACTCTTATTAGTCCATTGAAACGGATTGTTGTACGCTTTAATAATGACCAAAGGCTGGGTAAGGGAGGAAGATATAGAGTTCTACAAACTGAAGTATATAGAAACTCCAAAATAAACCATATTTCTCAGTAGCTCAATAAAGAACTAAACAAATAAATAAAACAAGTAAGGAAGGGCTAAGTTCGGGTGTTACCGAACATTTTCGTCATATACATATATTGTATAAACTCCATTGAAAGTTAGAAACCATAATATTAGGTTAGAAGCACCGAGGACCTCCTGTTCGATATATGGGGCCTTGAAAACCTATGGTCCGATTTTGCGATTTTTAGAATGGGGCTGCCACACTATAAACGTAGTATTTGTACAAAGTTCCGCATATTCACTAGTGCTTACTTTATATATTGTAAAGTAAACGATTCAGATCGTCTTCAAAGTTCTGGTATATAGGAAGTAGGCGTGGTTGTGAAGCGACTTGGCCTATTTTCACAACATATCATTGGGGTGTAAGGAAACTATTACAAACCAAGTTTCATTGAAATCGGTCGAATAGTTCCTGAGATATGGTTTTTGACCCATAAGTGGGCGATGCCACGCCCATTTTACATTTTGTAAAAAAATCTCAGTGCAGCTTCCTTCTGCCATTTCTTATGTGAAATTTAGTGTTTCTGGCGTTTTTCGTTAGTGAGTTAACCCACTTTTTGTAATTTTCAACCTAACCTTTGTATGGGAGGAGGGTGTGGTTATTATCCGATTTCTTTCATTTTTGGACTGTATTAGGAAGTGGCTAAAAAAACGACTCTATTGGTTTGCGAGATATGTACAAAAAACCAATTTGGGGGCGGGGCCACGCCCACTTCCCCAAAAACAATACATCCAAATATGCGCCTTCATAGTGCGATCCTTCATACCAAATTTTATTATATTTTATATGGTGCCAAGAAATGAGTGTGCCAAGTTTCATCAAGATATCTTAATTTCTAATCAAGTTACAGCTTGCACAGACGGACGGACGGACAGACAGACATTCGGATTTGAACTCCACTCTTCACCCTGATCACTTTGGTATATATAACCCTATATCTAACTCGTTTAGTTTTAGGTGTTACAAACAACCCTTATGTGAACAAAACTATAATACTCTCTTTAGCAACTTTGTTGCGAGAGTACAAAAATGTCAAAATTTTTTCTTGGGAGCTATGGAGAGATTGTGTATACAAATATACACTTTTCAGAATCCATTTCTGGCTGACATTAAGAAAATTTTGACATTCTCGCCTCAGTAGACCTCTGAGTACATTACTGTCATTTGCAAACTTTTCCAAATATGAAACAGAGGCCCCTTAAACCCTGGAACGGAACCTAGATACGCACACACAGCTTCTGTTTCGTAGTTAGACCTAACTTTCAAACGGCCGTCGAACAATTAGCTCGTGAGATATAACACTTGAAGTCACTCACGTTCGATTATACTAATTGGAAAACATGTTTAAACCGAGATGAACTTTTCAGCCTAATAGAGCTCATTGTTATCTGTTTAAAGACAAAACCATACCATTGTTTGATACAGCTTTCCATAATTAGCGCCAATATCGTAAAATTGCTTCAAGAGTGAAAATGTGTATGAGTAAGTGACAACAGCAGTAAAGTTCGTAGTTCTCCCAGTAGTGAAGAGAATTTGTAGTGCACTACAACTAGTATGAAGCGTATGCTCCACAGTTCAACTAACTGTTTTCTCTTTCTAAACAACCGCTATTTTTTACACTTTATCGGTACAAATCTGGACTATTTTTAACCAGTTCATTTTAGGTCTAAAAAAAGTACTCGACAGTCGGAACCGGAATTGACCCAAATTTTATCCAGCCAAGACGATCTAAACCTGTTTGGATCGGTTAGTTATTATAGGTCAAAAAATATGAATGGAACTGGTCCATATTGTTACTAGTTTGAAACTACACTCCAGGAAACGAAACTCATAAACTCATTTATATGTAAATGCAGAAACATATAAACATATAAGGTGTACAAAGCAGTGTCAGAGTGTTGAAAAGTCAAGGTGTTCTTGGCACACACGCACTTTTTAAGCTCGTTATTAGTCGTCTTCTAATTTTCCACAAAAAAACAATTGCAAGTACACGTACAAATGCGTACATACATAGCTATGTAAACAAAACTTTATTCACAAAATAATGTCATAAAGTCAACAAGACAGTTAACGAGTATGTATGTACATATGTATGTACTAAATAAATATATGCAAACTAACACGTAACACCAAAAGTGAGTGGACAAACAAGAGACGAAAATGTGATGTGATGTGAGTACGAGAGTTCGCAATGAAAGATCAATCTGCGAAGGTGTGGCAAAGAGAGTAAAGAGATAATTAGTACATGACACCATTTTCACTTTCGTTTGCAGTGATATATGTACATATGTATGTAAATAAATTATGTATGAGCGAGTATGTCGCAGAGAAAATAAACAACTTTGTAGACATTTAAAATCTCTGCGTAGGTGTGTGTATACGCGACCAGCTGATGTTTAGGCGCATTTAACTGTTACCAACACCGCTAGCAAATTTCACACGTTGGTGTGATAACAAAATAGAAGCAACAACAACAAAAAAGAAAACTTAAATAAATGCAAACACACTGGAGGTCTAAATTTATTTGAGCTCGAGCAGCTTGCCGTTTTTATTTCGTTTATCTTACACACACAGCATAATCTCTTTCATTACATAAGAATTCCAAGTGTCCAATCTATACATCTCCTTAACCGAAAATGTTGCTGAACCAGCTGCGCAACGGTGCATAACAAGTGGGCTTGGTTATCCACAATGTGTCCACGGTCAAGCGTAGTGCATCCATTGTCGTGAAACTGCAACGGTCGCGCACCGCTGGGGACGGCGCGATGCCATTCCGATCTGCATCATCCGGTTCATCGTTGGCACGTAGGCGCCCAAACGCCTCGTCGCCATCAAAGTAATAGTATTCTTTGCGCGTCGAATTCGTTTCCACGACGGTCATTGGTTGATGGGTGCTCGCCGCAGCCAACGACTCCGAAGTGCGTGCATTGCGATACAGCGGCACACCAAATGGCGATGGGAATGGGCTTGGCAGACCGGCATATGGCGCTTGTGTTGGCGGTGGCCAAAATTGTGGCTGTTGTGTCGCCAAGAAGGGATTAAGGCTGGGTGTTTGTAGCGGACGATATGGTAACTGATCTGGTGGTAACTGCGTTTGCGGTGGTTGCGCAAATAGAGGTGACTGCTGATAGACGGGCAGTTGTTGTTGGCCAAACACGTTTTGTTGCAAACGATTATTCACATTTTGGTTGCTTACGGCATTTTGTTGTCCAATGCCAACTTGACCTTGTACAACACTTGGTCTTGAGACCACATTTGTCGGTACATCGTGCGCCGGTCGCTGTGGTTGCACGAAGGCGGTTTCTTGACATTCCTCTTGGTAGATCTCAAGCAAGAAACCACTCGATGGTACGCCCGAATAGCCCATACGCATGCGTATATGCTTAGCGCCTAAGCCCCAAGCACTTCTGTAAACATAGCCGGTGCGGCAGCCGCAGAAGCGTTCGCCATTGATTTCGATGAAGTCCTCGGTGCAAACATCTCTACTTGTACTGATGGCGACATTGATATTGCCCTGTGTGGCACCAGTGCCCACATAAGTTTGTCCGAAATCAAAGAATTTGAATTGAATGCGTAGACGACATATGTTATCAGCATTTTTTTCCAACCCAAATTGGCAATCGCGTTGCTGCGTTGGCAGAAGTGATGTGAAGGCAGTGCGCGGAAAGCCAGGACTGGAGAGATAGAAACGCTTCTGATGGAAGGATGTTGTACAGCATTGCTGTGAGGATGCTGTTGAACCGACTGCTTGAGTATTATCAAATAGCGCACTGCCATCCTGTAAGACGGGTAGCTGCCCCACACCAAATGGAACACCACCGAATGGTGCGTTAAGTGGTGGCAGTCCGGTTGGCTGCAAGCCTGCAAGTTGTGCGCCCGGCAGCGCTGCGCCGAAAAATTGTTGACGCGGTTGTGGCTCACCCGTAGGCTTTACTAAAGATTTAGTTTTTAATGTGTCCCCTTGTTCTTCCCGCAACTGCTTACTTTGCGCATCTGACTGCCAATCGCCCACATACTGATCAGCACTCACCGGCTTCTGCAAATTATTACTTCGATAAGCCAATGCAGGATATCCTATATACCCCGGATATGGACTCACAAATGTTGGCTCCGGTTTGCAAGGCTTAATATTTTCGGTGAGTTGATTGAATTGCGGATTTGGCTGCGGTCCATATAGATTACCAAAGGCGGGCGGAGGTGGCGCTGGTAAGTTCCAACCGAATAACGGCGCTGTAGGATACGGTATATGCTGTTCCACTTGCGTCCAATTGCGAAATAATTGCGGTACTATGGTCTGTGGTGGTTGAAAATTCGACGAAGGCGCTAAAACCTCCTCGGTATCCTCGTCATTTGTATCGAGATTTTCACGTAAATAATCCTCGCGCTCACAAGCCAATCGTGTGATCAGCAATTTGAAACCGCGCGCAGTCGTCCAAGGTGAGCTATCCGACAAGAAACGCAGTCGCAGTATACCGCCCGGTGTGTGATACTTTTTAATGCCGATTACTTGACCGCACAGCAGATCCATATCATCGCCATCGTTCTCCACACCAATCGCTAGGTAGTCATTTGTGCAATTCGCCGACGATTCAAGATGAAAATCTAAGAATTGTATATGAAACTTTGTTGGACAACGGTAAGGCGAGCGTATCACGTAATCCCAACAGGTGCTGATCGGATAATTATTTGGATAATTCGGTGATTCCACAACGCTCTGTCTGGTCTTATAAACACCCGAGAGACTGCATTGTGGCAACTCATCATGCGTCGCGCCACTGACCAGGCAACTTAAGCCGAGTAGCAGTATGAAGCTTTGAGCGCTAAGGATGTGTGGCGATTTCGTTAAATTCATCAACATTTTCAAGTTGCGATTTGAAATTTGGTAACCGAATACGTTAACTAAAGTCGCGGAAATCGTACCGTTTTAAATGCGAACCCGGTCGCAACTGAAGCGTCAAGTGATATTGTGGCGCTCGATTACCGGCAACCGTCAAGCTCAGCTCAATAAGCATTTTTCGCCGAAACTTTAAAGCAAACAACGGCGCTTAAACGATTGAGTTGAGCGCTGACAAAGTATCAGCCACATGCACACAAACATATTTGTATGTGTGAGCGGTACAGTGAAAAGGTGTGAAACGCCGTTTAAAACTAAATGTTTGATCTTTTCACAACAAAATACAGTATGCAAATACACAAAAATTTACTTTAAACAATTTGTTCGTCTGTATTGTATTATTTCGGCGCTCTTTTTTCATAATTTTTTCTTTTCATTTTTTGTATGATTTTCTTTGTAACCACAACAAAAGCAGTCTTTTTATTCCAACATAGTTTTGGCGTACTTAAGAAAATCAGAAATAAAAATAAAAGTAAAATACAACAACAGCAACTGCTACAACTATAATGACAACAAGTGGACTGCGTTGAATAGTCACACCTTTGCCTATGCCATTGTTTCCGGTCAATTAGACTGACTCGTACATTTACACAACAAATAACTGCATACATACTTACAAACAGAGGAACATATTTAAATACATTCTTGTTGGATGCTATATATTGCTATAGGTAAGTGAGGTTTATTTTTGCGAAATATGCGAACCGTAAATAAGCTTTCGTTTCTTGAGAGTCATAGACCCAAGTAAAATAATTAATAATTTTTTTTATTTGAAAAGCTTTGAGACTAAAATCTTATTGATGCGGTAGATGTCGCTTCTGTTCTCATGTATCAAAATTTCATGCTTGTTTTTGATATATTACACCCAATAACCGATGTGCCGAATACAAATTGGAAATTTTGGTTTAGTTCGGTTTTTAGAGAGAAGCTAATGGCACTTTTTTTTTTGAAAATCATGCGGTGTTTTTAAATTGAGTATATGTAAGATTTGAATGAAATTTTTAGAAAACTGAGGATTAATTTCACACCATAGTCTTATTTTAACTCGATACACTTAAACTCCAACTTCTTTAACCCATTTGAAAAATACGTTTTCCAGGAGATCTGAAAATAAGGTTTGCAGGTTAGCAGGAACTTGCTATAGATTACATATTCTGAATCTTGGAATGCTGTAGCTATTTCTCTTCCGGCCGATAGGTCAGTCATCGTCTTCTTTGGAGCAGGTTCACTCAGTAAGTTCACTGCTTCGACTCCTCCTGAGATTCTGGCGTATATCAGTGGATCCATACATCGTGGAATGTCATACGCATAGACTCCTTCTGATAGTGCTTAAATATCGTCAAATACTGCTATAAAATGGTATAATGATATGAAGAGTGTCGCCACATTCAGCGACGTAGTTTGATTTCACTGCCTGGTTTCTCCTACATAATGATAGTGAAATGATCGATCCATATTAATTTTATACTCGCAACAAAGTTGCTAAGAGAGTATTATAGTTTTGTTCACATAACGGTTGTTTGTGACACCCAAAACTAAACGAGTTAGATATAGGGTTATATACACCAAAGTGATCAGGGTGAAGAGTGGAGTTCAAATCCGAATGTCTGTCTGTCCGTCCGTCCGTCTGTGCAAGCTGTAACTTGAGTAACAATTAAGATATCTTGATGAAACTTGGTACACATGTTCCTTAGGACCGTGAGAGGGTTGCTTTCGAAAATGGGCACAATCGGCCCATTGCCACGCCCACAAAATGACGTACATTCTGCAGTCGGTTCCCTTACGTACCCCACAACATGAAAATAATTGAAATCGGATTATAACAACGACCACTTCCCATACGAAGGTTAGATTGAAAATTACTAAAAGTGCGTTAACTCCCTAATGAGAAACGTGAGAACAGCTAAATTTTACAGAAGAAGTAGCAGAAAGAAGCTGCTTTTTTTACAAAATGGAAAATGGGCGTGGCATCGCCCACTTATGGGTCAAACACCATATCTCAGGAATTACTCGACAAATTTCAGTGAAATTCGGTATATAATATTTTCTTGACACCCTGATGACACGTGTGGAAAATAGATGAAATCGGTTCACAAAAACGACCACTTCCCATATAACTCAATTTTGAATTCCATCTTATTCCTTTACTTTATAATGTATGTATACATAAGGAACCAATGAAGATAGCGAAATGAATCTTTACACAAATACTGTATATGATCTGTGGCATCATATACCTAATATTGTTATATTTTATATTTTTTTTTATTTTTTTTATTTTATATTTTTCCGAAACTTATTTTTAAACTAACTACTCCTACAAAAGCATTATATGGCAAAATTGTGTTATTTATTTATATTAAGGAAAGACAAAAAATTACATTTGTGTGTTATACAAAAAATTTATTATAAATTCATTAAATACTTTCACACATTATTTTCATTAAACCATCTCAAAAATATTTTGTCTTATGAAAAATTTATAAATTATAAATGCTATTTTTGTGTATTTATCTACGGATAATTTTACGGATTTTTGATCAATTAACAATTTTAAAAGCTCTTACTCCTGTAGCAACCTCATAGAAATTCGATAAATTTTTTTGTATGATGTGAGTACGTGAAGTTGCATTAAAATATTCATAAATATTCGCATACATGCGCAAAAAATTAAATGAACAGTAAAACCCTGATATATATACACTTAATTATTCAAAACAAAAAAAATTGAAAAAAGTAACTATTTTGTTACAGTTATAGTTTGGAAGTCTACTATTTTATATCCAATAATATTCAAATTATACACAATTCGATATTAGGTGTGTTCAAAAAATAACGGGAATTTTTGTTTTTAAAAAACAAATCGTCTACATTAATGTTGACACCTTTAAAAACATATAGTCGTATATTAACATTATTGGTCTATTCAGCCAAGTAACACTGTTAGAGGGCTTTTTCTTTAAAAATACAATAATTTGTATGGCAATCCATTATTTGCTTGCGATTTCACCTTTTAGTCATGCAAACGCATATTCATGCTTTTAAACTTTTTACACAAACACACCCACAACTATCACAACAAAAAAAAATAAATAAATATAAAGAGAGTACACATTGTAAAGTAAATATAAAAATTACAATAAATCAAATATTGCTCAATTATGCGCAAATATCTACAAAAACCAAACGGTATGGGGTTGAAAACGCATACACATATTTTACTGCTACACCCACTTATGTATATACATGTGTGAATGTATATTTAATGCCGTATATTTGCTGTGCATTTCAACATATGTAACTCTTCTGGCTCTAATGGAGCTGCGTTAAACACCAAGTTTATGTGAAAAAAATCCGCAACAAATTTAATGTTTATGTAAGCCATTCTATAACCACTTTCACACCCACAAATACTCATGCAAATTACACTTCACCCACACACACATATGCACACACGCTCGATGGGCACCTTAAACAGACAGTTAACTCCATTGTTTATCGAGTTTATGATAATAACAATACCAATGCAGTGATTTTATAGCACACATAGCGGCATTAGCGACGTAAAGCAAGCGCTACTGGTGGGCTGGCTTGATGTGTAAGAAGACACGCACGCATTTGTAAGCTAATGGCGCTCGTGGATCATGTGTGCTTTAATGTGCTGATGGACTACTGCAGGCTACTGTAACATAAGCAGTGTTAATGCATTGATATGCATGAATTTATATGCAATTTTAACGGACTAACAAATTTCAGTGATTTCATAAACTCGCTTTGGATCATGTGCACATATGTATATATTTGAATTTATACTGCAGTCAGGAGCGCCTAAAGTTGACATGGAAGTAGCTAAGTATTCCATAGTGTCATCATTCAGTTTTATATTATTAATTCGGTTGTATTTCTATTAAGAAATACTTGTATAATAAAATATATTGATATTTGTTATTATTTTTATTATTTTAAAATTTGTATCCTTAAAGAAATTAGGTTACTCATACGCCATGGAGACTTAGCATTTGAAAATTTTGATGCAAAACCAATTTGATGCTTGAACTATTAGAATTATTAGTAATCAAATTTCATTAACTCTGGATCAATACACATGTGTCACCGTTTCGGAATTTATAGTAACTTCCTACACATTTCGGAGCATCTCACTTAAGGGGCTACCAGTGTGACATTTTCAAAAAATCGATTTTTTTTATTTTTTGCTTATTCGATAGTTTATAGTTTCAAAAATATCCTGTGAATGCGGTAAGGTCGTCTCTTTAATAGTTTTTGAATGTTAGCGTTCTAAAGTGCGACCACTCGCAGTTTATATAAGCTGCTATAGTCGAGATAGGGGTAGTCAGAGACACGAAAAAATTAGAATTTTCAGTATTTTTTTTTGCTATTAAATCATGTTATTTTACAAAAGTAAAATATGGCATTATTATACAATATTTTGACTTAAAGTCATGAGAATTTGAAAAAAAAATTATAATTACCAAAGTTATAGGTGTCTGTGTTGACCCAGTTTCAAAAAAAGTCTTTGCGGTGACAATCATAAGTCCTTGGAGATTCATCTAAAATCAATCGGATAAAAAAAATTAGTTTTATAAATAGATAATTCTGGGCCTGATCGAAGCTTTTTTTTAAATTAACAAAATGGCTGCCTTAGGAAATTTTTTTCTATATTTTCGAGAAAAAATCAACAGTTAATTGGTCTTAAAAAATCGTAATTTTTGAAAAAAAAATCTTTGGTTCAGGTCTGAGTTTATTATGCAATCTGAAAGCTGTAGAAATTTCATTAAAATCTACCAAGCGATTTTCGAGTTACAGTTGTCACCAGTTTTGAGAAAAAAGCATTTAAAGTTTCATTTCAGCGCTCGTTGTTATTTGTCGAATAACTCTAAAAGCAATTATCGGATAAACTTAAAATTTTCAAAGTATATTTTTAAGATATTGCACTTAACGCAAATGCAAAAAAAAATGATTTTTTTGAAAATCCTGACGAACCCTAACCCTTTAAGCGCGTTTTTCTCGAATGTACATTTCTCAAAATTCTTAGAAACTTTCGATCGAGTACTTTCTTTAAAAAAAATTCTCGAAAATCGCCTAATTTTTCATGAGTTACACTGGTATAGCCCCTTAAGCTATGTTTCATATGCCTACCAATAGAGCATATTTTAGTATAGTGTGTTCAAAAAATAACGGAAATTTTTTTTTCTAAAAACATATTTATTCATTCGTCTACATTAATGTTATCGTCTCATTCCCATTCGATAATACGCACTATTCCTGAAATTTTACAATTCCCGTTATTTTTTGAAGACACTGACATATATTTTTAATAAATAAATATTAAAACAAGTAAGGAAGGGCTAAGTTCGGGTGTAACCGAACATTTTATACTCTCGCAATTTATTGATGTAATTTTATAAAGATAACACAAGTCGACCCATATATTTGGTATAAATTTCAATAAAATAACGAAAATCATCATAAATAGTATATGGGGACTGAGGTAATTCCTAAACCGATTTCACTCGTTTTCACCACCAAGATACAATGTATCGAAGACTATACGCTCACTTAATTTAATATTACTTATAATTAGGTATATGGGATCTGGGGGAAGTTATGACCCGATTTTTACCATTTCAGGTACAGAGAGAAACTGTTATAAGAAAAAAATTCAGAGAGAATGAATTACATTAAAATATCTGAGGGATTTACCTATATTTTCGGTGAAAAATTAACCTTAGGCACTAGGTTCTTCATGTTCGATATCAGGGGCCTTGAAAAGTCATGGTCCGATTTTGACAATTTTTCCACAAGTGATGTCACAGCTACAGTATTTGTGTAAAGTTTTATTCCGCTAGCTTCATTGATTCCTTATGAATACATTATAAAGTGAACGAATCAGATGGAATTCAAAATTGAGTTATATGGGAAGTAGACATATTCCACCCGTGTCATCAGGGTGTCAAGAAAGTGTTATATACCGAATTTCATTGAAATCGGTCGAATAGTTCTTGAGATATGGTTTTTGACCCATAAGTGGGCGACGCCACGCCCATTTTCCATTTTGTAAAAAAATCTGAGTGCAGCTTCCTTCTGCCATTTCTTATGTAAAATTTAGTGTTTCTGACGTTTTTCTTTAGGGAGTTAACTCACTTTTAGTAATTTTCAACCTAACCTTTGTATGGGAGGTGGGCGTGGTTATTATCCGATTTCTTTAATTTTTGGACTGTATAAGGAAATGGCTAAAAGAAACGACTGCAGAAAGTTTAACTTATATAGCTTTATTGGTTTGCGAGTTATATACAAAAAACCTATTTGGGGGCGGGGTCACGCCCACTTTTCCAAAAAAATTACATCTAAATGTGCCCCTCCCTAATGGGATCCTATGTTCCAAATTTCATTTTCATAACTTTATTTTTGGCTTAGTTATGACACTGTATAGGTTTTCGGTTTCCTCCATTTTGTGGGCGTGGCAGTGGACCGATTTTGCCCATTTTCGAAAGCAACCTCCTCAGGGTGCCAAGGAACATGTGTTCCAAATTTCATTAAGATATCTTAATTTTTACTCAAGTTATCGCTTGCACGGACAGACGGACAGACGGACGAACGGACAGACGGACGGACAGACATCCGGATTTCAAATCTACTCGTCATCCTGATCATTTATGTACATATAACCCCATATCTAACTCTTATATTTCTTGGTGACACAAACAACCGTTAGGTGAACAAAACTATTATACTCTGTGCAACAGGTTGCGAGAGTATAAAAACTCAAATGACTAAGAAAATAAATATTTTTGCAGCTCTAGATTCCGCAAATGCGGAAGTAACTATATTTATAATATAACTAAGTGATAAAAAATACTAAATCTACATAGGACTTTTGCCCAATAAATTAAATGTAATACGAAAATATTTTGATTTTTTTTAAGATTAGATGAACTGTTACACAAATTACAAAAATTTAGCCAGTCACTTAAACCAACAAAAACAATCAACTATAACGAAAATTAAAAAAAAAAAAATAATTAACCTCAAGGTATAACATTTTATCTGTCACAACTCAATGTCAAGTTCAATTACAAATGTAAAAGTTTTTAAAAATAGTGTTAGATCTTGAAGTTCTTATTCGTAAGCTATACTATGGTTCATTGTTGTAAACAAAAACATAATTGAGGGCACAATTTAATGCCGCTCAACTTGATCTTGGAAAATTCTGAGGTGGGTGTTGACACTGATGAATCTAATCATATTTTATGATGCCAGATGTTTAGATTTTATTATCTAGTGAGTGTTTGAACAACAGCCAAAATAACTGTTTATCATGTTTGTATACATTTTAAGCGGAAATTCAAATAAACTAATTAGGTGCTAAGTGCACTTTAGACTACGAATATATGCATAAATCAACTTTTTGGGGAAAATAAAGGCAATAAATGAATAAAGATTGCTAAAGACTAAAGGAGAAATAATAAAGATAGATTAATAAAAAAGTTTATGAGTTTAACGCTACCGTTTTTGTACCCCCTGATGAGTATTTCCGGTATTAAAGAGGAGTTTTGGTACTATTTTAATACAGCTGTTCAGCATATTTATGGTGCAAGGCTTGATGTGGTACAACAAATTGCCTGTTGGATTACAATAATGTACAAGTTGGAATGTGTGTGAAATTTCATAAAATTCTGTTATATAATATATATAAACCAAATCATATAGCAAATGAGTTACGCTCAAGGTGATTACTAACAAAAATCATTCGTCATCCACGTTCGAGTTGAAAGCGATACACTTTCCAAACATACAATTCTATTTGTGCTGCACTGTACTTTAGTTGCTCTCTAAACTTAATGCCCGCGAATTGGCATAAATTACCAGTGAGTGAGTTTTACACTCGTGTAAACAAAATATGATCTCTGTACATATGCATTTAAGCGCACGATTTGTTTTGAAATCAACATTCATATCAAAATATTTAAAAACGCGCGATAATCTTATCGCAGGATAAACATTGTAAACGAACGATTCGCGAGCCAGTCGACACTTGAATATACAATATATAAATACACATTTATATATGTATAACATATATATTATATAAATGAATTAATTGCTGTATGTATGGGTGGGCGTACGTGAAAAATTGTGAAAGCTTAATGCACGCTGAAAATAATTAATATAGAAAGTCAAGTACTAATAGAAGGCATAGCCTGTTATTTACATTTGCACTTAAGAAAATATGGCAACCACACTTACATATAAGGATATATGTATATACATATACACTGCCACATGCAGATAAGCTACAAACTGTAAACAAATCAGCCACAATGACAGACTGTGACACTGATACCGCAAGGAGAAAGATGGTTAGCTATTTACATAAGTACATATGTACATATGTAGAGGTATTTAGGTGAGACACATGTGGAATACACGTAGACATTTGATTACGTGCGAACTTGAACTTTGCCGGTTGCCAGCGGTGACACCGACAACAACAACAACTTTTGCAGTAGCCATTTAAATACTCAAACTGCGCTCAATCTCAATTTGCCTAGCATTGTGCAATATTATTGTTAGTCGGCTGATGAGCCACTATTGTCTGCTTTGTTGCTGACATTGTTCGAACAGGACATCTCTGACATTTACCGTTCTATTATGCGCGTGCACTGCACTTAATTGTTAAATCGTCTCGATTTCATGGGTAAAATTACTTGCAAATTTTTGCATTTTTTTTCTACTTACATACTCTTATTTACACCCGTCATATATACTTGCAAACATGTAGGCGCAGAGTTGTCTTCTAATATGCGTGATATAAAATTTTATCTTCACCTGCTTATCACCAAGTTAATCATGTCTGCTTATCATTCACTGGAAGTATGTACATAAACAAGATTTGTTTTTTCTTACTTTAAATTCTCTCGTCTATCTTCGATATAAACTTATATAAATTAGCACAAATGCAACATGAGCACAGTCAGAGTCTGACTACGCTATCAAACTGATTCCATCAGCGAAAAATCGTCACACCAAAATTAACTTCGCAAACTCAAGAGTTGCGATTAATTGTGCGGATTGTAAGCAACACGTGTCCAATTTAGACTACTTCACGACTTCTAAGGATCAACAGCAAACATGTTTGCACGACCACTACAAAGCAACGCCACAAACCCACACGAAAAACAACAGCAAGCAGCGACGGCGAACACTCCTCACCAGTATGCGATCTCCGATTATGGCTACGGCAAGGATTGTGTTAAGGTCTTGCATGTTAAGAGGAATGGGCCAGTGCACTCGATAAAGGAATTCGAAGTGGGTACACATTTGAAGCTGTACAGCCAAAAGGATTACTTTCATGGTAAGAAAGAATAAGTTTCAAATAAAAACAGAATATTAGGAAGTGCTGCTTAGAAGATACAATAGTGGTTTATTAATATTACTATTAAATTATGTAAATTACTTTTCATCTTATCTAGGTGATAACTCAGATATTGTGGCTACCGATTCGCAGAAGAACACTGTGTACTTGCTAGCTAAGAAGCATGGTATTGAAAACCCAGAAAAGTTTGCTTTGATACTCGCCAATCACTTCCTCAACAAGTACTCACATGTAGCCGAGGCGCATGTACATGTCGAGGAGTATCCTTGGGAACGCATTGCGCAAGAGGACAGCGGCATCTGTGATGACAATTACACGTCGATAAATAATCGTCATCGTCACAATCATGCCTTCATCTTTACACCGATAGCACAGCGCTACTGTGATGTCGTGCTGAAACGCAGCGGTAAGTGCAAACTTATAAATTGTTGATTTTTTTTTACTACAGCTATAAGTATACCGTTAACTTTGTATAATACGCTCTCCCTCTCTCGCTCACCTGTAGATCCCAAACAGACTGTCATTAGCGGCATTAAAGGTCTACGTGTACTCAAGACAACGCAGTCGTCGTTTGTTAACTTCGTCAACGACGAGTTTCGTACATTACCCGATCAATATGATCGTCTCTTCAGCACTGTCGTCGATTGCAGTTGGGAATATTCCAATATCAATGATGTGAAATTCTGTCAGACTTGGAATACAGTGAAGAACATCATAATCAGAAATTTTGCTGGTGATCCAAATGTGGGCATCTCGTCGGTGTCCGTGCAAAATACGCTCTATCTCTCTGAGAAGGAGGTACTCGATGTTATACCACAGGTGTCGGTCATTTCAATGACTTTGCCCAACAAACACTACTTTAATTTCGATACGAAACCATTCCAAAGCGTTGTACCAGGTGATAATAATGAGGTCTTTATACCAACTGATAAACCACATGGCACCATCTATGCGCAATTGGCCAGAAAGGATCTTAAAAGTCATTTGTGAAAATTGTTAAAGTATTTTATCACTTTTTTAGTTGTTGTATTTACTAATATTATTATAATCATACAATTCTTTCAAAATAAATATATGTACATAGCTGTAGTTGTTGTTTATTAATGAATGGAAGCGAGCCTTATTTTATTGAGTTCAGAATTGTAAAGAAGGCACCATTCTTCAAAAAAGAAAAACAACAGCATATTGAGACTTTGGGGGAATTAGAGGATGGCAAAAACCAAATTTAATTCGGGAGACCCGAAAATCTTTATCGCCTTATATACTAAATAGTGCTAGTAAAGGGTTGGTACTGATTTCCTACATTTTTTTTTTTCAAAATCATACAATATTTTGAACTTAGTAAGGTAAAAAAATCCCAGATATGAAGTTCAATCGTTTTCGAAATATATGATATTAAAAGCATATTGTGACTGGGGGAAAATATCAACCAATTTCCTCCATCTGATAGTCGCAGTATAGAGCATAGCAAATAAAGAAGAATTTAACAAAGCTACAACGTTCCTTTTTCAAACATTTTATAATTTTTATTTTTTACAAAAAAATTTTATTAAAAATAATTATAATTTTTATTTGTAACAAAAAATTCTATTTAACTCGTAAACATTCAAAAATATTAGCTTAACATTTACATACATACATATTTACAAAAAAAAAATTAAAATAATTTCATAATTTAAATAAAGAAAAACATTAACAAATTATTTGGATTACTGTTTAAATGCGCGCACTACACTGCATCTATCGGTTTCAACGCCACCGCACAACAATAGCAACAAATCATTAGCGTTTGATGAGGAGAGCGCGCCACTCAACGGCACCGCCAACTGTATGTTACGGAAATAGCCGAAAGTGCTGTGCACCCAACCCTGTATGTAGGCATATCTGTGCAGATGATAGAAATCCTGCTGCTGCTCGCCCAAACTCAAGAGGTATAATTCACCATCACCCATGGTGAATGCGTGCAATTTATCGATGCGCATTGGCAATGTAATGATTTGCATTAGTTGATACGAGCTCACAGTTGTGCCAGTCAATTCATAAACGTTGATGTTATGACATTTGTGGCAGCTGAGCAGCAATTGATAGCGTTGTGGCTGCACCGCAACCATTTCCAACACATCAAATGGACCGTCAATGACCTGCGCGAGCTTGAAGTGCTCTGTTGCGGTATTGAAATGATAAATGCTGACAGCATGTTGATTATTAACGAGCGCGTTACTAATTAAGACTGTCAAATTTTCGAATTTGAAGAGCCGCATAGACTTGCCCACACCAAACGGTATCGTCTGCCAATCGGCGATATCGTTGCGTTCATCGTTGATGCGCAACATGCGCACCTCATTGCGATTGCGTGTCTCATCGATGGCATGCAGCAGTAGAAAAGTGTTTTGCTTCGCGCTCACAAATAATTCTAAGCTCTCGATGAACTTTTTCATGCCGAAAACTTTCGCCACTTTACGCCCATTCACCGTAACTTTACTCTTCACTTTCTTGTAGTGATCGCCGCAATAGTTTTGCGCCTTCACCCAAATCGTGTCCGTGCGTGCCGTTAAGTAGCTCGTTGTCACATTAGTGATGAACAGCCGACGACTCTCGGCAGAGTACTGCAGCTGTAGCATGCGATGCTCGCACATAGTTATATGCTGCAGATCGAAGAGTAGGGTCTCATCCACACTTTCGTTGGCATATTGTCGCAGCACCTCAGTGCTGAAATCGAAATCCAGATAAAGCAAATGCTGCTGGCTACTCTGGTTGTTGTGGTTAGTAGTCAAACTGGCATTCTGTGCGCTCAGCAGTTTGGCCAACTCGTTTACGACATCGGTTAATTCTTCGCGGTAGGCCGCAGTATCTTCCAGCTCAATCAGGTCTTCTAGTTCTGCTTCTACTTGCGACATATCTTCCAGTTTTCCACCCGTCTCACCAGCTTGCATGGTTCTACCTTTAGTTTTCAACGGCATATTGCCAACGAGCACCAAACCCTTTACAAATGTACCCTCATCAATGGTGAGATTATCGAAATGATAATTCGCCATAGTGAGAATGCTCTGTTTATACATATCTATCAAACGTGCACCATTCAAGTTTAAAACATGCGTGGGTCCGTTGAGTATAAGATCGCCAGCGATCTCCTTTGGACCATCAATCACTTGCACGTGACCGCTTTTCCTAAACACCATATCATCGATCGGTATGCCATTAATGGACTGCAGCAGCGTTTCGTTATTCAAAATGAGGTTTTCAAACACCAAAAAGCCTTGCACATCCTGCGGTTCGCCTCGCAACTTTATGCGATTGGACAGCAAATAGTCGAGACTCATACCGTTCACATCACCGATTTCTAAGTCTTCATCCACCACCAAGCTATACATTTTTACCGGTGGCATCAAACCATGCGAAGTAGTATATATTTGCGCAGTAGGCATACCATTAACCAGACCCTGCACTAGCAATTGTCCGACGATGGGTGGTATTTTAAAATACAATGGACCCTCAATCGGTATATCACTTGAGATGCGATATAGGGACGCATGAAAACGTGGCACATCGATTGTATTCAGCGTGCTAATACGCAGTGGGCCGTTGACCACAGCGCGCTGTAAACGCAACGGCTTATGGAACAACTTGCCACTGGTTATGGTCTGCGGCGACGTGGTATTTTTTAATAGGCAATCGCGTGCTATGTAGTTTAGATCCACACCTTTGGGAAATGTGTTGCGCGTACGCATTCTACTTATTAACGGTTGTGTCATATAGACAGTACCCGAGATGATTTGATCAGCGTTGCGTCTCACCGCATGCCTGTAGAGATATTGCAACTCATCGTATTGTTTCGTGCTGCTGGTAGAAGACTCATTCCAATACGCATTACCATGCACGACTAAATTGCGCCAACGTCTATGCGGTAGCTGCTGCAATTGCTCATTCAGAGAAGCGTAACGGAAAGAATTCTCAAATTTACCATTTGCATCGCCTTGCACCGTGAGCTTTGGTAAGATGAGATCACCACTCAAGGTAAGCGCTTCGGTGTGCGTATCGATAAATGTCTTTGTGGACACATCATTTATGGTATCTACATCCAGATTTGTTAAACGTAAATTTCCGAAAGTGTAATTTCCGGTTATTTGTTGAGGTTTGGACTTTAAGAGCACATTGCTGAAGACCTCAAGCATGTCAACATTATTTATTGTAGGCGTTTTCAGCGTCTTTTGCACGGTTAGTCCTTGCATGAATATTGTGGAACCATTTATAACGACATTCTCATTTATACGCACCAAATCCGATACGTAGTCTGTCCATGTTATGTCATTTATGGTGTTCACCTGCAAATTCTCTAAGAATGCCACATTTCCCTTGACTAGCAAATCTTTATGCAGCACTAGCTTCTCATGCTCCACGGACAATCTGTCGAAGATCTTATCGAAGGAGATACCATTGATCTTATGTAAGACGATGTTAGTTGCTTGCAGGTGATACGGTAGATGCAGATACTTGAAGAAGTGATCACGTTTTAACGGCGCATTTACATTTAACTCATTCAAATAGGTATAATTTAAAGCCTGTTCTACGTATGCGTCTTTAGTAACCACCAATTTATCGAATGATTTGTTGCCGTGGAAATGATATGCATTCTTTAATTGTGACTTCAGCACCAAGTCACTTGCGTGCAATTCATTTAACTTCGCTGCTGTTAAGTGCTCTACAATGAGTGGTGCCTCGAATATTTTGTGCCCGGTTATATTTGCAGTGTCACCCTGACGTACAACATCCTCGGATAACTCCAGTAACTTCGATTTATATACCTTACATATAACGTCACCATCAACTTTGGCTTGCATAAATATGAGTAAAAGCGGTGTTTCGAGCATTTGCTGGCCAGTGGTTAGTAAATGTTGTGTGGTGGGATGATCATTTAACCAATTCGTTGTCAGCTTGGGTGTGGTTACTTTGGCGTTTTCAAAATGGACAGCTGTGCCTATATCCTGTTTGGTATCAAACAACAAAAATTTAAAAATATGATTTGCTTTATAGAGAAAATATATAGGGTAGCATATTAAGGGTCGTCAAAATCTACTTCCTTACCTGTGGTGTATTTTGTAACAAGTAAGTATCTCCCAAGGTCGATCTAGCAAAGGATTTACCACTCACAAATACTGCAGTTGCCATGTCGTCATCAAGTTCTACATTATCGATCACTAAAGTACCGTTAATGACAACTTTGCCTGTGTAAAACTGACGAAATTGTGAGTCCATATCATCGTTGGTACGCTCCACTTTCGGTTGGTAATCAACCAACAAATCACCAGCGATGTTCATTTGTTTAATTTCAACTGGGCCTTGAAGGACATTATAATGTTATTAGTATTTAAAATAAAAAAATTAATACTACTATTGACTAAGTCTAATTAAAGATTGGTTCACTAGTTGGGACAGTTCTAAATGGAATCTTAATACTGATAGGATTATTTAAACTTTCTCAAAGTTTATTGGTATTTGAACAGCAATAATTAAAATTACCTTCAATTAAGTCATCACGACCACTGAAAGCCACATCCTCGATTAAATTTAAGCCATTCACCAAATCCGCCTGCATGTCTTTTACATCCATGGACTCTATCTTGATTTTCGTGCTCACAATCTGTGGTTCTTTCAGGTTGAAAATTTGCGCCACTACTAAATCATTTAGTAACGGTGTCCATAGTGAGTCCACTTTCGTTTCAGCATACAGTTTGAGACCACCTTTCAGTTTACGATCGCGATTACGTAAAAACAAGGAGTTCAAAAATTCAGTTACCGACACATTATTGATGCGCTCCGCGATTAGATCGCCAACCCTCAGTGGCGCATTGTGAGATCTTTCAGTATTTTCACGTGCATTTCGAAAGGATTGCCGCGTTAGTAACTGTGATGTGCTTAGGACTTTGGTGCGTATTACAGAGCGTATGGAGAGTATGGGCTGTCGAGTACTTGAAGTATTATCCAAGTGGAAACCTATTTCGGAAGCATATTATCATAAGTAAGATTGTACTATATTAACTACTATAACATACCCGGTAGTAGCGAACCATTGTACACAAGATTACCCACGTGCAGTCGGCGAATCCGTGCCACACGTGGCATATCAAGCACAAAAGCAGGCTTTTGGTATGTGGCACGCATAAAACGTGCACTCCGTTGAGGCGCACGTAACTCTGCCACACGCCTTAACAATTGCACTGGACTCTGCAGTGAGGCACCGACAAGTTTTACGATGCCTATATTACCAGCATGTAGACGTACAGGATGTGGTGCCTTCAAAGTTTTAATTTTAGGACGTAGAATAAGCGCGGCTTTGCGAAAAGTATCCATAGCGGTCTTTCGTTGCAACAATAAGCTGCGAAGCCGCTGTATGGTTCCTTCGAATAGGTGACGATGTTGTTGTAACGCATTTAAATCTGAAATCGCTTTTTAGTGAGAATAACAACAAAAAATCGGAAAACTGAAAACTGAAAACCGACCTTCAAGCATTGTTTCATTCAATGCCGCCGGCGCACCCAATCGTTGTCCATCCGCCGCTTCAACTTCGAAAATGCGCAACAAAGTGTTGAACGGACGCCGATAACTGAGCAGCACGTATGATTCATTCAGTTGACTGACATGTGTGATTATTTCACTGACTTCACTTTCCTTAGCCGTATAGCTCGCATAGCAGTCCATACGCGCGGTTGGATAAATATTCACCGCTCGCTGATATGTGCCCACCAAAAAATGCTGACCCGCACGAAAGCGTTCGAAAGTCAGTTCTTTACCATTAAATTGCCGGTATATTGAGAATTGTAACTCATCGCGCTTCATCCAAAACGTATTGCATTTCTGTTGTTGTGCCGTACAACCAATCAGATAATTGCGTCCGCGAAAAGTATAAGCATGTATGGTGCTCGAGGGCACCGTAAGTGTTTGACGATTGCGTAAATGTAAATCGTTGGCGTCCACTTCGTAAACAACGACTATGGTCTAAGGAAAGAAGTAAGGAAATGACATTTATTATTGCTAAATTACAGTTTTATAATAAATACCCGGCCTTGGTGCTTTATAAGACGTCCACTTAACAAAAATTTCGGAGTCGTACCAACGATTTCCAACACGTGTACAGCGGGTATTGTAAGATCTTCCACCAACTCAAAGAATGTATTCGACCACACAAATGTACTGCAAATAAAGTAATCAAAATCAATATGAATGAAAGACTAATGGACATAAAGCACTAAATAACAACTGGGGAGGACTGTAATACTACCAAAGTTCGAGGTTGGTTACATTACACAAATTTTAATATGAAATTAGATCCCTAGGTTTTGGAAATTACATCTGGCTTTTCAAGATATTAATAGAATAAGCAACCGTTGCAGAGAACGTTTTAAACCTAGGCCTGATGTTTTGAGTTGCAAAAAAAGGTTTAGAACAACAAAAGATCGAAGGAACAGACAGACAGTAACACCCATACTTACCGTAACTTCGATTGTAGTTTTGTATAATTGACGGCCGTTAAAAGCATGATTTGGCCCTCGGCGACATTGAAGAGGAATAGTTTACGAAATCTACCATTTATAGTTAGCTGTTGTATGGGTTCGAAATTGGTTGTAGTGTCGCTCACAACTTGACCCAGCTTCGCCGCTTCAGCATTTTGCGCCAATACCACGGCATTCAGCTGATAAATCTCCAAATATTCTTCCAAAGCGATCACGAGCAACAAATAATTGCGCCAAGCGATCACCTTTGAAATCAAAAATTTATTGTCGGAATGCGAACATAATTAATTTTTGAACTCACCTCGGCGCCGATCGGTTCATGTTGCCGCACACCGCCAGCCAGCATGCCAACCAAGGATACACGCTTTTCCTCGCCACTCACGATCAGCACGTACAACTCATTGCCATGTAGTATGAAAATTTGTTGCTTTGAACTTTCCTGCATGATATGCAAATTGCGTTCGTTTTGTATATTCATATCCATGAAAGGCAAACGAAATTGCAAAGCATTTTTCGGAACAGTTGACGCAGATTTGTGTTGCGCACATTTCGACGCTTTTGGTGGAGTTGCGGGTGCAAAGGGCACCACATTGGCGCCATCAGGTCGCACATGACTTAGACACTACAAATAAAGGACCATTTATATCACGTTTTGTGTAACGTAGAAAGACGCAGTCACACATTTACTTACCACTTGTAATGAGATAATTAATTGGAAATAAAAGTAAATATGCATTTCCATGAAAAGTTTTATCAGCGAAACATATGTATGCAATCTCCAATTATCTTTTTATGCTTTCTTTTTATTTTCTTGGGAACATGTTTGTCATTAAGTGTGAGGCTTGTGTAATTTTCCAAGCGCTAACGGACAGCACAACAAATACGAGCGTTCCAAAAGAGAAACAGTTGGGAAGAGAGCGCATATAAATGGAATGTGATAAGTAAGAAGACGCAAATAAGGAACTTGAAATTGCATAATCGGTACGTATAACCTAACCAGATAGGTATGCACTTTTAAAAATGGTTGTACAGTACTCCCCGCTTATAATTGAAGACGACGAAAAAAAATTCCTAAAAATAATATATATGTCAAGTACTTCCCATACTGAGCGGTTTAATTGTCAACACATTTAACGAAAAAGCGTTTCTGATTTGTGAAGATCGAGCAAGAACAATTGAGGCGATTTCCATTTCATTTTTAGTTTAAAATCCTGACACATGAGCTATCATGAAGACGTATACCAGCGAACCCACTTTAGCCGAGTAGAATATTGTTGGACTAACTTATAGTATTTTTGAAACGATCGTCTTTCAGCAGAGAACACCAAACTGTACCTCTTTAGCCGTTATATATACAAATATTTAAACAAGTCATAAACCTTCACATAATATATATTTATTTCAACCAAATATAACTAGTTCATACAAATTTCATTGAATTCAATAAAATTAGTTTCGACTTTTCAACGTTTTCATTTTTCCAAACGGTCTAATTGCGCATATCCCAAGCCCAATGGTGTTTCCGCTGGATTACAAATGATGACATCGGCTTTCGGTTCAATCGGCGGAAAGCGTGAGAAATCAAATGGAAAATGTTTATAATTTGGAAAACTTATCGAAATGCTGCAAATTTCGGGCATTGCATCGAGCACAGCGCGCTCCGCAATATAAGTCGCATACTGGACACTTGTGATGACTACACCTTGCACTGGGTCACCAGCAAACGAGCGCAATATCAAGTCGCGTACTTTCAACCAATGTGTCGTGAAGTCAATATTGTCTACTTTACTGTATTGCCAGCGCGCATTTATATCCGTACACAAAATGCGATCGTCCATATCACCTTCGGAGAACATATCGCCCTTAACATAGCCAGTGAAGGGCGCACGTGCGGTCTTCACGATGCGCAAACCATAGAAATTGCCAATCAAAAGCGGTGGACCGTCTAAAAATTAAATCTCAATTTATATTAAAACATAAATTTGTTTCATTGCTACATACTCCGAGTTCTCACAACTTCACAACTGTGTGTGCCATTCGAATTTCGCATGAAGGCATGATTGTGTTGCTTATCCTTGTAGTAGCCCTGACGCTCTTGCTCACCAAAACGATTCCACGCCAATTCTTCCACAATCACATTCGACTCTTCGGCTTGCTCATATTTCTTCAGGAAATGTTCGGTAAGCGTAAGCGCAAATTCTTCAGCTGTACGCAGACCATGTCGTTGAGCATGCATATAAATGGTATTCTCTTGCACATCACTACCAATGATATCCGAATTGTCCGCTAATATGAATATGTAATATAATTTAATAACACAATTCATAAATTCAGACCACTAAAAACTGGTACCGTCATAGTATTCCTTGTGTGTGCGTAAACGCATATGAGAATTTACTTTGAATTCGGTCACACTGTGGACGGGTCCATCCTTCTTCAGTTGAAACACACGCACTCCTTGTTTGCCATAACCATAATCGCCCATTCGGTAATTGGGCGCTTCAGGATCTGGTATTTTGGAAACTTTGCTGGGATCAGCATTATGCAATTTACGTGTGAACATCTTGACGTTACAATTGGAAATATTTTAGTTCGTGTAAGACCATTTACAAAAATGTTCGCATTACTGCTTTACAGCTTTTATTACTACGTACAATCTATGGGATGCACAAAAAATCGTAATTTCTTATCTTTTTATTTATCTTCAGTGTGTGATATTTTTTCTTCGAAGTCGCTGTGATTGTCTGGATGATTATCCAGACTGTTTGTGGAGTGCACATATTTTAGATAAAAGTACTATATACAAGAGACATTAATAAAAAAAGAAAGCACGTTTTCTTGTTATAAATCTCTCAGCCTCTCTCGAACTGCTTATGTTTATGAGAATTTCTTAACTGAATGAACTGAACTGTAGTGCCGAAAAAGACCCAACTCAGAGATAGTAGACCACGGTATTAGCGTTTATATTCGGGACTGACGCTGTCTGAACAGAGTAAAAGTTCGAATTCAATCAACTCGCTCAGGTAAGTACATGAAGCATGCTTTTTCGGTTCGTTATTAAGTTCGATCACGGTAAGCATGGATTACCAGTTCTAACCGTTCTTTATGGCAACATCTTAGTCTTAAAATTCCGATTTTTTAAATATTTCTGCAAAGTAAAGGACTATTTTGGAACTTCTTGAAAACTCATTTTCTATGACTGTAAGTAGCTGATCACGGGGCACCTGCCTCCAAGAGGCCACCTACAGAAACTTGGTATAGTAGAATCGGCAGAATACAGGGCGTGCGCGGAAGATGATGAAACACTAGAGCATTATCTCTGCGAATGCCCGGCCTTCTGTCGTTTAAGAAGAGATACCTTCCAAGGCTCCCATTACTCTAATCTGAGAGAAATTGGGCAGCAGGGATGGAATAAACTCAGAAACTTCGTTAAATCGACCGAGTTGTTCAGGTGACGCTTACCAGGGTACCTTCGGGGAGCACAATGGGCCTAATAATGGCCTAAGTGCGGCCGCTTGCGGTCAGGCTCTCTTCGCCTCCGTTTTCAACCAACCAAGTAGCTGATTACGAGATATGATGATGATACGAATGTGAAAAAAACAGGAATTAAAAATTTGATATTTGTATAACCTATACTCCACCTGTTTAACTGTTAGGAATATACTATGTAAATATTTAAAGAAATCATATGCCTCCACAAAATATATATTCATTTCAAACATACATGTATGACTAGTTCATACAAATTTCACTGAATTCAATAAAATTAGTTGCGACTTTTCAACTTTTTCATTTTTCCAAACGGTCTAATTGCGCATATCCCAAACCCAATGGTGTTTCCGCTGGATTAACAATGATGACGTCGGCTTTTGGTTCGATCGGCGGAAAGCGTGAGAAATCAAATGGAAAATGTCTATAATTTGGAAAGCTTATCGAAATGCTGCAAATCTCGGGCATTACATCGAGCACAGCGCGCTCTGCAGTATAGGCCGCATACTGGACACTAGTGATGACTACACCTTGTTCAGGATCACCAGCAAACGAGCGCAATATCAAGTCGCGTACTTTCAACCAATGTGTCGCGAAGTCAATATTGTCTACTTTACTGTATTGCCAGCGCGCATTTATATCCGTACACAAAATGCGATCGTGCATATCACCTTCGGAGAACATATCGCCCTTAACATAGCCAGTGAAGGGCGCACGTGCGGTCTTCACGATGCGCAAACCATAAAAATTGCCAATCAAAAGCGGTGGACCGTCTAAAAATTAAATCTCAATTTCAATTTGAAAATACAATTTGTTTCGTCGCTACATACTGCGTGTTCTCACAACTTCACAACTGTGTGTGCCATTCGAATTTCGCATGAAAGCATGATTGTGTTGCTTGTCCTTGTAGTAGCCCTGGCGCTCTTGCTCACCAAAACGATCCCACGCCAATTCTTCCACAATCACATTCGACTCTTCGGCTTGCTCATATTTCTCTAGGAAATGTTCGGTAAGCGTGAGCGCAAATTCTTCAGCTGTGCGCAGACCATGTCGTTGAGCATGCACATAAATGGTATTCTCTTGCACATCACTACCAATGATATCCGAATTGTCCGCTAATGTGAATATATAATTTAATTTAATAAGACAATTCATAAATTCAGGCCACTAAAAACTGGTACCGTCATAGTATTCCTTGTGTGTGCGTAAACGCATATGTGAATTTACTTTGAATTCGGTGACACTGTGGACGGGTCCATCCTTCTTCAGTTGAAACACACGCACTCCCTGTTTGCCATAGCCATAATCGCCCATTCGGTAATTGGGCACTTCAGGATCTGATATTTTCGAAACTTTGCTGGGATCAGCATTATGCAATTTACGTGTGAACATCTCGACGATAAAGCTGGAAATATTTTAGCTTGTGTACGAACGTTTGCAAAAATGCTTTTATTATAGTCTATAATATATGGATACACAAATAATCTTAATATTTTATCTTTCTCCAGCTAAATCTACATACAAACAATGGAGAAAGCGTGTGATATGTTTTTTTTTTTTAAGTCGCTTTATTTTTCTGGATGATTAAAGTTCTTTGAGATAAAAGTTTTATATAAAAGACACACATATGTATGTAAATATAAGTCTTCTTGTCTTAAATCTACTCAGTGCATTGCCCCTCGCGAACTGATTATAGATTTTATCGGAATATTTTTTTATTGAATGGACTTATTAAGAAATTAGACTGTCTGAAGTTTTCTTGTTAGGTTAGTTTAGTGGGCAGATCTCTGCGGACACCAAAAAACGTCTAATGGATCGAAAAGATCCTTATAGTTTGACAAAACGCTTGGAATCTGTTACACATTTCTTGAGACATCTAATGTTAATTCTAGTCAACTTGATAGATTCACCGATGGTAAGCCTACTAAGGTGTTTCTATCTCAGTGTGGCATGGACATTGGAGGAGGAAATGTCTAGGTGATTCCACCACGCCTTCCTTCAAACAGCTTTGGCAGAAAGAGAAAGAATTTCGCGGTCCAATAGGTCTTCGAAACTGCACAGGAGCTGGTTTTTGTCCAGCGCTTCATAAACTCACGCGATGTCTATATGTCCAGCGCTCGTGCGCAATTGGACCATGGACTGCCAACCCGCTTTTATTGATATCAAACGGAGTCAGTTGGTCAGTCAGTTCTAAAAGACCTGAAGTATGAATTCGGATCGTCCATAATTGAAGTTTACTGTGTTTTTGATAAAACATGCATCTAGAAGCCGAATTTATTTCCGTCATACTACTTTGAACTCAGCCGCATTTAACCAAATCGATTTGGGAGTATTTTTCGCTGTTATGATATATCTACAACAACAAACTACACATTCCATCCCCGATTAAAGAATATTATAAACTTAAAGAGTACAATTATTGCATGTTTATTTGGTTTTATGAGATACTTCGAATTTATAATGTCGTACAATATAATATATAGTAATTGTGATATAAATTTTGGTAATAAATAATATATTATTATATTAAGAGTCAATCAAAGAGCTTCTTGGAGAGCATACTAGCAAAACTTTATCAGATTTCCTACTGGGTACAATTTCCGTGCTTATCATTTTTAAGCTTGTTTATGGTAAACATTGGATATGTAAGCTGAGAGCTTAAAGGAGAGAGTCAAAATTAAAATGATCTATATTTATACCAGTGAACATTAAATCGAAGGAAGATTAACCATCAATTGTCTTTTAGCAACAAAAACTAACACCAATCAGACCAGCAACTATAACTGTTAGTTTTTTGGTAGCAAAATATATTGGTGGTGAATTTTCCTTGGTTTAATCTATCTCTGGTACACACCACCGGTGCTATCCGTACTTTTTTGCAAAATCTTAGTCTTAAAAGTTTTGAATTTTTCAATACTAATTAAAGAACTTATTGCAAACTCATATTTAAGACTGTTAGAGGCTGAATACGAGATATGGTGATATAATGATGATGATACCGATGTAAAAGACAGGAAACAAGACTTTAATATTTGTAAAGATCTGTGTGAAAAAGTGCACGTGTTTTTATGTTTCACTATATTTTTTAATGATTTTAAATGTTCTGTGTACACCGACAATTAAGGGGGGGGTAAGGTTTGACAACTTTTTTTTCTTCATTATTTTTTTTATTTTTTTCCTGAACCATCAACATCTCAAGAATATTGTGTTAAAATTTTAGGTCATTCGGAGAAAAACTAACGAAGTTACAGCAGGTTGAATAACGGTAGCTCCAGCTACCTGCGCTGAGTGTACAAAACTTTGAATCGATTTTCCCAAATATGTCATTTTGAAAGTCGGTGACCAGCCTAAAGAAAAAACTACTGCATCGATCGTTTTGAAATTTTGAACAAATATTCTACATATATATAGCTCTCGAATGACGTCGAGTTTTTCCAAAGATTTTAATTACTAACAATTTTACAATAACAAATAGGTCGATTTTTTTGTCTAAAATCGTCATTTTGACTTGAAAATGGTACCAAAAATTGAAAAATTGAAAGATTAAAAAAAACTCGACGTCAATTGAAAGATAAACTAATAGACTAAAGAAAGCATTTTGATTTTTTGGTTTCGGATGATCCAGTGATGCTGTAGGCTGGTCACCGCACAAACACTTTTTTTCGAGGTGCCTGCAGAGATCGACGATAAATCCGTTATTCCTCGCTATTTTTCGATAAAACTTTTTTTAAGTATCCTTGAAATGTTGTACTTTCATATAATAATAAGTAAAATAAACCAACAGCAATATTTTTTCTAAAAAAATTCATGAAAAAAGGTCTTTTTTCGACGAAACAAACCTTACCCCCCCCTTAACTCAGTCGCCGTATTCCATAACCAACATTTTGGGGGGCATGGCATTCAGCAAAGTTCTCGGTATAACATTCGAAACCATAATTTAATGCAGTCATACAGACATTTGTATGTGTGTATGTGTTTGTCACTCAACGCTTTGTAGTCCGGGATGGACTGACCGAATTACGTATCGGACTATGCTTATTTCGCACAGGGCTATTCGCAGTGTTTATGGTTTGATTTGTTGATTTCGGTGTAGAATTCGTATTTTTTAATATCGATTGAGGTGCATGCACTTTCCTTATCGGACTAAGCGCTTTCTTGCAGTTCACACCATTCAACGGCTGTGGCTTTAAGCTCAGTTTGGGTTTCAGCATAGGGTCATTGCGTATTATAGATTTCGTAGATAATCTTTTGGAGTAGCTATCCAATTTGTGTCCCAAATCATTCATATATTCGCGCAGCGCTTGGATCTCCAAAGCCATAGATTGGCGATCACGATCCATGCGTTCGTTTTCTATAAGCATTTCTTCTAGGATTCTCTTCTGTTTCTGCACCTCCAGTAGTCGCCTATGACTTATGGGATCATTGCAATCCGCAAAATTATGTACTGTACGACGCATACGCTGTTGTTGCTTTTGTGCGCGTGCCGCTTTTATTTGTGGTATGGATGTTGCTTTTAAGGGTGTAGGCGCCTTCGGTAGACTGGCCTTTGGATCCGCTTTAGTTTCCACCATTTCTGATTTTACGTTTGAAAGATTTTCTGGCGGTTTTTCTGCTGACGTCTCATTTGGCAATTTTTCCTCACTGATTTCGGGCTTCTCAACTTTTCGTGCTTTTCGATCTAAAAGGGTATATATACAAATGTAAGTGTCCAACCCAGTGACTGAGTTTATACACTCCTTACATACTTATAACGCACAACTTACGTACTTCTTAATTTGTGATGCACTGATGCAACGATGTCATTGAATGATGCGCTTATTTCAGCTTTAAACGGTTTTTCCTCAGGCACTTTTCGCTTTGCCGTTAAAATATTGGGACTGAAGTACGTTTCAACGGGCAGTGAGACCTCTTTTAGCTGTCGATCAACCATGTTCGGTAAATTTAAGCGATTCGTATTGATTTCAGATGTCATTGTACCTTTTTTATATATATTTTTATTTTTAATTTTTACAATAGAATTAGTCTATTTAAAAGAGCCAAATTTAGTCTTTATTTAAAATTTTGAAGAATTAACAATAAAATTTAGAGAAACAAAGATAGCTAATTTGATTTTTATATTTTAACGAAGTGAAATTAATTTGAAAATTAAATCATGGTCTTTGTTTTTTTACTATATTCTTTCAATTCAATCATTGTAGAGATTGAAATACAACATATTCCAATATTTCTGTGAATTATAGAATTTTCCACCAATTTACCATATATTTCAATTGTCAATGCACAACTGAGTACTTTCTCAAACGTATAGGCATTTGTCAATCGGGTATACATACTCATAGGCCCATTACTCTTTCCCGTGGTCCTAATATACTGAATATGATCTTGAAGTTATTGCAAGTTTGGTATCAAAATCCGGTTCAGGTTAAAAAATTGATGAAATGGGACCCAGAGGCTGGTAAAAGGGATATCTCAATTCGTTCCCAGGACAGATCAAACTAATTGGAATTAACCTTTAAATTTTATCCATGCATGGATCCGAGGCTGATTAGAGAGATACCTCAATCCATTCACAAGACGGTTGGTTCTACAGAACTGCAATGGACCAAGATTTTTTTCCAGTCAAGAACCGTCAATTTGTATTGATAATCTGAACTAAACTCCAAATGACACAAGATAGATCACAGATAGCAAGCAATTAATAGACGAGAAACCAGGCGTAGTTAAATACATTCGATATAAGTGCAGACACATAGTTAGCCTGCAACAAATACAACCCTGAGTTTTGCACTGTGGCAAATTAGAAAAAAAAACAAAGCTAGCGAGAAAAATGGAGAAAACTGTCAAAAATTTCCAAGCGTGCGGTTTTAAGAGAGCGTCAATTTCAATTCATTTTTAATGTTTTTATTTAAAAATTATTTAATATAATTGTTGTTATTAAGAAAACTCGAAAGCAGTGCACATTTAAACACATATAAAATGGGATCGTCTAAAAAGCATAAGAAGCACAAATCGGAGCGAAGAGAAAAATATGAAGGTTCCCATTGTTAGTTAGTTATTTAATTTAATGTTGTTTACACGTAATTTATTTAGAATATAGCAACAGTATGGATCCTTCTCAACTCCAACGTGGTTTGAAATTAATTCTAAAGGTTGGCTCTAATTCCACACCAGAATACAGTGGCGATTCTCCGCTTGCCGGTCCGCCGACTGCCGTAGAGGCAATGATGTCTGCAGCGCCAAGTAGCCCCATGGCACAAGATGACCAACCGGATGAATATCATGGGGAAAAGCACAAAAAATCCAAGAAGAAGAAGAAAAAGAAGGACCGTGAAAAGAAGCATAAACATCACAAAGAAAAACGACACCGGAGCGAACGGCATGAACAAAATAGTGCCGAATATCGAGATGTTTCTGCCGAGTTGCCTAATGAAGAGTGTAAAGTGGAAGATGAGGTTCCAACGACAGCTGCTACAGTACCTGTTGCACAACGTAGCCCTAGAAATGCGGTGCCACCAATTGTTGATGGTGGCGATTCGAGCCAAGATGGTTTCAGTTTTATGGAAGATGGAGATTCGCAACCATTGCCAGAAAATATACATCTTTATGCAAATATCACAACTGACAATTCACCATCTTGTCGACCAGTATCAAAGCCGATAGTGCCACGAAAATGCGATGATATTTTATTAGACTCACCTGCATCCTCTTCGATGCAATCTTCTTCATTTGGTGCAGCGGCAATTGGAGGGGTCAGTCCAACTAAACCTTTACAAGACGTAAGTTTACTGAATTATGTGAAATATCGTGCATACATTGATTAAAATATTTGTTTGTGTAGTTATTAATTCCGTCACCATCAGCCTCGACGGCAGCATCAACTCCGGGTGGTACCAGTTCATTTGCTGCGCTTACACCAAAGCCATTAGAGGCACCAAAAACACCCAGTTCATCAAGTGAATCTGGTCGAGAACCGCGTACTTGTGTACTTAAACTGAAACAACAAAAGTCTCCTTTGAATAAGTTATTAGATCATTTATTACGTTTTCTTGAAAAACGTGATCCTCATCAGTTTTTTGCATGGCCTGTTACTGACGACATAGCACCCGGTTATTCTTCAATAATTACTAAACCGATGGATTTTTCTACCATACGTCAGAAGATCGACGATAGTGAGTACAGCACTTTGACGGAATTCACTGATGATTTCAAGTTGATGTGCGAAAATGCCATCCGTTATAACCATGTTGATACCGTTTATCATAAGGCCGCAAAACGGCTGCTACAAGTGGGCACGAAACATCTCATGCCTGAAAATTTAATACGGAGTCTTAAACCGTTATCGGGTTACTTGCGTGACCTAACAGCGCGAGAATTAGGTTTCGATTTACAAGGTGATTTTGGTAATTACGATCACCATGCTGCTATTGATTCTGCAGATGAGGGCGCCTCCACCGGAGCCGAGGAGCCAACTCCTGCACAATTAGAAGAGGAGGAAAAACGACGTGCACTTCGTCTGGAAAATGAACCAAAAACACGCTTTGAACCCTATGTAGATGATCTAACTTCCGAAGAGATACTGGCACAAGTGCAAGGAGCGGCACTAGCTGCCAAAAAGAGACTATCTGCTAAAGAGAAAGCCCATAAAATGGGTTTCTTGCGGCAGAATAGAGATGGAACCACCTCGTTAAATTTACTTATTAAAGATGAAAATGAGGGACCAGAAAAAGTGGTTACGCTTGGTGAGGTAGTGGGCAAATTGCAGTCTGGCTCCGGACAATTGTTTACTGCGCGGGAAGACAAACGCAATGACGCGAAAATGGTGAAATCACTCAATTACGGCGCATTTGCTTCATTTGCACCAAGCTTTGATTCACGATTTTCAAATTTAAGCCGAGAAGAAACTCAATTGGTTATGCGAACTTATGGTAAGTTACTGCAGTAATAATATACGAGTATATGTAATTCTCTCAATTATTTTTTGTACTCGTTCAGGTGATGCTACAAGCACAGAGTATGCTGAAAGCATATTGGAGTTCACCAAAAATTCAAATTATGCATTAACTCTGGCTAATGGCCTTTTGGACATGCTGACTAATGGTGAGCACAGTAAAACCATGTCAGATCTTTATGATATGCAAGTACAAAACCACGAACAGAATGAAGTATTCAAGTGCTTTAGTGCATGCGGTGGATTTGGTGGTCTTCAAACTGTAAATACAGTATCTGAGACGCGCGAACAAATTGAGGAAGAATATGAAAAGTACAAAAACACACGTATTGATTTCAATCGCTTACGTACCCTCAAAGATCTGGGCATTGATATCGATTTTTTGGATAACATCGAATCTGAAATGAAAAACTTCGAATTGACTCGTCGTCTACAGGAGCATTTAAGCAATAATCTAAACTTAATTGAAAAGTTGCGTGCTACCCAACATGAGCGATTGTCACAACCATTGCCTCAACATTTGGCTTTTGTGCCACAAGCCGGTGCTGAGGAACTGCATCTGGCACACCAAATCACACAGCAACTCAGTGATGCTGCTAAGAAACTACCACCATCGGCCGTAGTAGATCCATACAGCCTTCGCAAAGCGATGGGAATGTCCAATGGTGAGCGCATATTGATTTTGTTGTATATTTTTCCAAGTTCTCAATAGTAATTATAATTTCTTTTTATGTAGTTGGTCTACCACCTCCTCCACAACCTGCCAATCAGCGTGTCACATTGCCAGAAGTCCTTCAACAACCAGTATCAATGCCTCAAATACAACTTGCTTCACAAAATTCCACTATTAGTATCTCAAGTGAGGATCCATCTAATGTTCCTGGCACTGGTATGCGTATGGAAATAGATGATGAGGAATTACGAGAAATTCTTGAAAGCGGCAACAGCGATTTAAATGCACCCACCAGTACCGATGAAAATCCTTGGTTATAGAGAGGGGAGACAACAAGAAGAATTATGTACCCATAGTTTGTTATTCCCATTACATTTACTGATAAATATTTTTATAATTGTTTTTGTCAACATAAAATAAAGGCAAAACGCTTCTCAATAATTTAAACAAAAATATATGTTTACTTATTTCAAACATAGAGGAAGTCCAGATTAGGCGAAATAAATTATATGTGATATATTCTCGAACTGTTCCCAAGATTAGTTATAAATTGAAAATAAATCGCCTAATAGGGTTAAAATTAGTTATCGACTTCAGCTATCATATATCGATTATGTGTAAACGATATCTACCATCTCTACGTCTAAGCACGTTTTGTTTTCACGAGTTTCCATACGCGGTTTAGATTATTTTGAAAAAGATTTGATTACAATATACAGTAGAATTCCGCACGGATAACGAGAAAAAGTAATATGGATAAAAATACAGAGGACAGCCCTTTAGTCCATGTTGACACAGCCACTATTAAAAGCACTGGTAACTATTATTTTAAAAATTCTGAAAAACAAAATCTAATATTTTAAAAATATCAGGTGAGGAGGAACTAGGAACACATAATGAAGAGGCAACTAGTATTGTGGAAGTTCAGTGTGATAAAACAAGTATAGCAGATAATTCCAATGTGATAGAAAAAGTGCATGAATTATGTACTTTGGACAAACCAACGGAAGGACAGAAAACTGCAAATGATATTAATTATTCAGATATCGTTCAAACGAGCAATAGTGTAGTAATAGAGTCTGTTATTGAACTTCCCCCGGCAACGACGGGAATATGCGATACAACACTGGCGGCAGAGCCTAACAAAAATATAATACCTGACATAGTGGAAGTTATGGATATAACAGATAAAGGAACAAATGAAGTGCAGTTAATAGAAGACCAATCAGCAAACAAGTCGACTACAGGAGATGCAAATACTGGTAACATTGTTATTCTTATCTAAATTCACATATCGTTTTTCAAGTGTTTCACAAAGCAATAATTATAAAAAAACGTTTAATTTACAGCAGCTCCCACTAGTCTGGGTTTGCTATCGCAATATGAATCTGATGCCGATGATAATTCGAACGAATCCGACACGGCGTCAGTAATTGAAGTGCCTATTACCGTGAATAAGAACTATCGCTCACAAGTCGTGGAAATCGACTCGGACTCAACTGAAACCATTTCCTCGGATTCTGAATCAGAAACGGAATACTTAACAAAAATCTCCAAAGTCATTGAGAAACGTATTCAAAGTAATGATAACGATGATGAGGACGATGATGATGTTGATGAAGACGGCGAACCGAAGAAGGGCGGTCGGCGGCAACCTCCACGTGTTCGAGGTGAAATGTTACTTGCTGACTTGCCACCCATACAAGATCTTCAAATATCAGTACCAGCAGAGGAATGTATAGAGCTCGGACGTGTACATTCTATTGTCGATCAATTATTGTTGGTGAACGCTTTGCCAAATTCGATTTTATTAGATTTGGACACAGTGCTTTTCTTAGACAAAGGGAAACGTGTACTCGGTGAAGTGTTCGATGTTTTGGGTCAAGTGGCAGATCCATTGTATTGTGTACGTTTCAATACGAATCAGCATATCCAAGAGAAGGGTATAAATGTAGGTGATGTAGTTTACGTGGCACCAAAAACTGATTATACTCAGTATGTTATACTTTCGAGCCTTATGAAAATGCGCGGATCTGACGCTTCCTGGGAGAATGATATAGAACCACCACCACGATATTTGGACTACTCGGATGATGAAGAGGAACGCGAAGCACGACAAAAGCTACGCAAACATCGTCGACAGAGTATTAAAGAAGAGGAAGAAGATAAAGAGGATGTTGACGATAAGGATAACGATCCAATGAAACGCACTCGAATGAATGCTATTCCTGACAACAACACAGACACTCAACAACAGCGATATGGACGCGCTAATGCGGGTAAGCGTAGAGACAATAGAAGGCAAGAGCGGTTTGCACAACATAGTGCCTACTCGCCACGTACCTATCAACCCCAACATAACACCAATAGTTGGCACTCACATTACAATCAAGAATATCAACAAAGACCGCCAGCACATAATTATCCTGCACCATACGGCGCCGGTCCATTTCAGCAACAACGTCCATTATACCGAAATCCTTCGCCACGTCAAAATCACTACAATAACTATGTAAATCATCCAATGCAAATGGCAGCGCCTCCGGCTTATGGCTTACCACCACAAATGGTACCGCAAATGACAGCTTCGCCACAGCTGCACACAATGCCCCAACACTCGTCAACGTACGTGCCAAACCCCTTTGCTTTTCGCTCATCGACGTTACCACCACAATTCTCCCAGCCTGGGTCTACAACTGCAAATCAAACACCCGCAGAACCAGCTCCACCAGGTGCTGAATAAGTGTTAATTCGCTGATAGTTTGGCTTAGTACATAGCACATACAAATTATGATATTTTCTATATATACATACCTAATTAGTAATTAAACAAAACGTAATATGTAAAAAACGCATTTGTAATGTTCGTTTCATTTTATTTTTATTTATGGTGGTAAAAATATTAAAATATTCTTAAGCTACTTTTGTGTAGGTACATAATTGAAGTGGGCGAAATCTGGATTATTTGTTCATTATTTACGTTGATTTAACACACAAAACAATTTACTACGAATACTATTTAAAAAAACAAGATTGATTTAGTAAACAGAAAACTTCAATAAACAACAAACATTTAGCCGTTATAATAAGCGATAAAAATGTGCACTTAACACACATACAAATACACGTTTAGGTCGTATGTAATCTAATCTGCTAACAATAACGTAAAAATCATATTTAAAACCTTTCACAATTCTGAATTTTTATATGAATACAATAAGCTATTAATTAATATAATTTTGCTTAACTATGTATGTATGTATATGGTTTATTATTTTGTTTAAAGTTGCGTTTGTATTAAAATTACAACGCATAATTTATATATATTCATGTGTATATATGTACTTATTTGTGTAAATATAAACTTGTTTTCATAAAAATTTGAACTTTTGTCGAACGCATTCTATAAAATGATGGTGTGTGTGTTGAGCACTGAAATCATTGCAAATTCGCACAAATCTGCTGCAGGCACAAATATTCAATATTGCGATAATTATTAGCATTTGAAAGCGTATAAAAAGTATATTTACAAAACAAAAACTATGGTTAAATGTTCTAAGGATTAAAGCACTTTTTTCGTTTGCAATTGAGGATACTTTCGTGTAAAATTAAAATCTGCTAGCGTGGTAGCTATTTTATAAAACATAACAACATGTACAATACATATACATCGTTACATAATAAGAAAAGATTCTTCCAAATATTGTCTTTCTTAACAATAAAGATTTCAGAAATGTATTACATAAATTTACTAAATATGAATAGTATCTTAATATTTTAGCATTTTTTAAACAACA
The DNA here is from genome assembly GCA_031772095.1 of Zeugodacus tau. NCBI lineage: Eukaryota > Metazoa > Arthropoda > Insecta > Diptera > Tephritidae > Zeugodacus > Zeugodacus tau. The sequence goes on along the minus strand of CM062651.1, from coordinate 73,490,051 downwards.
TCAAAGTGTTATTGAAAACTAAAGAAAACATAGAAAAAACCCTCTACGTATTAATGTAACGTTATCTACGTATGTACATTCATATGTACGCTATATGATACATTAAATTTGTATGTATGTATATTGTATATTCGCTGTAGTTGATATCCCTAAAACTTTGCTAGCGTCTATACTTGCATTATTTTGTTGTCTTATTACTTCAATATTTTTGGAAATTTTCAACAATATCGAGTCGATTTTTTAGTAATATAATGACAACAGTAATATTGTCTTGGGAGTCTCCATCTTTTGCTAATTCTATAAGTTTTTTTGGAATGTTTTCTATTTTTTGTTCATTGTCCGCCAATTGTTTATAAATCGTGTCTACTATTATCTTTTCGGGCACATGATCAAATAAACCATCCGTACCCAAAACGATAAAATCGTGCGCCGCCGTCAAGGAAACGTCCACAAAATCGGGTTCTGCAATCGCTGGTGTTACAGAATAATCACCAATAGAACGCGATACATTTAAAATGCCATTTACACGCCATTGACCTTGGACATACATTACAGTACCACCGCCTTCGGCCATTTCGATTCTCTTACGCTCATCTGGCGCGTCTGGTTTATGTGATTTAACTAGTTGTAAACTTACCGTTGGACTAACAAGTAATGCTTTTGAATCGCCTACCCATGCAACATATAAATGTCCGTATGACGGTGGAGTACGTTGCGCGAGTAGCACACAAACGGCCGTTGTTCCACTGGAAATTCCTTTTTGCGAGAACATTTTATCTGTCTGTAGAAAAGTATGCTCAAAAGCTTCCCTGTATGCTGTAACATCATCAAGATCATTGCTAATGGATCGCAAACTTTCACTTAGTAAGTATGGAAGTTGACTTGCAGCGTAACTGGCCGCTAATGGACCGGAGTGACCATCGAATACACCATAAAAACTGTATGTTGGCTTTAATTGATATAATTCGCTAAAACGTTCCAAACAGGTATGGCGATCCTCCATTTTGCGTGGTTTATTCTTTATATGACCTGTTGTGTAAGCTACTGTTGAGGCGTCAGTATTGCAGTTACATTTAGTACCGTCTAGACACAAATCTCCTGAATCTGCGTAATTCGGTATGTTTGCAACTTCCGAATTATCGCTCAGACGTGTTAGTAATTTTTCCAAGTTATTCACTACATACTTTTGTAATTTTACCAAATCATACACCATTTCATTATCGCCTGAAATATTGGACTCTTTACTGCCTTTCACAGTGAACTCACATTCCTTAGCATTTGAAAATCCATGTTCAACTTCTGCGACGACGGCGCGCAGAATGGATATTTGAAAATATCGTGGACACCGCTTCAACTGAAGATGGTTCCATACAGTCATAATTATTTCAGCAGAAACTTCCTGAGAATAGACTGGGTATGTTTCGTTGCTGTTGCGAGATATGCAAGCACGAGTAGTTTCTCCAGCATTTGTTGCATTATTTACTCTCTCCCGCACTAACTCACGCAGAAAGTTCTTAAATTCTCGTAATCGCATGCATTCAACAGATTGTGACGCGATTGCACCATGAGCAGATTCCTTTTCAGACATTTCTTTACTGAGCTATACACATGGATGAATATTCACAAAATTTAATCAATTTTAATTAATTTCGTATCTCCAATTTTCCATTAAATTGTTTAATTGTTTAGTATAAAGCCACTTACATTCACTTAATATGATTTTTATAAATTTTATTTTTTGTTTTCATTCCAGCATCACACAAATTTAGAAGTATTTACGCGCGCACTCAGCTGATTTGTTTCAATGAATGATAGTATTTATCGATGATAACAAGTTTCGATGAACCACGAAATCGTTTCATTCGATTTATATATTAATTATTTTTTTAATAGAGTCCTTTTTAAATGTTATTTCATCCAAAGCCTTTATTTTTATCTAAAATTTTCAATTTACTAAAAAAATTTGTGTATGATATAATGCATTTTATGATAAACGATTTCTACATCCTTTAAATTACATCGTTATTAGTAATATTAAATAAAAAACAACCAAAGGAAATATTGTGTTGGTGTAATCTTAATTTAATATTTTTGAATTATATTTAATTAAATGGTAATAATAATAATGCTCGGCTTTGTGATATATATATGTAAATAATCACTCATCTAACGTTATATGTAAATTCGCTGAAGGATGCAAACCCAGCTCCTTAATTGATGAATTATCATGTTCTGCTTCCAGCGTTTTTCGAGGAAACGCACAAATCAATTTGTATGTGCCGCCATTTTTTGTAACATGTGCATGCTTTTCGCCAATATACAGTCGAAGTACTTTTAATAGCGTATCCGATGGCCAACGCAACTGTACCACCTCATCATTGCCTTCGGCATTGAGTAAGCGTAATCTAAGTGCGGTTAGTTCGTTGGTAGCTTTACCCAACTGAGTCTCATAGGATGTGTTCGTATGTTCATATGCGTTTTTACTATCCTCGTCCCCAAATTCTTCCAACGACTCAAAATCACTACTATCGTCCGCATCATTATTACCCTCATCCCCATCCTCCTTATTAACAGTATTCTTACGTTTACCTTTGCCATTTGCATTGCCATTTTCTTTCATGGAATTTCGTATGGCCAAGTTAATTTGCTCTTCCTCTGTCAGATCGAGCAATTTTATTCGTTTCTTTTTCTCTGCACAACCCTCCACTTCCTGTTCATCATCTGACAGGGTTATAGTGCGTTTGGAAGTCGATGGACTGTCATCAACACCATCATCTATGAATTCCTTGTGCTCACTTATAAAATCACGTAACCCACTTAGAACATTTGATTCCTTAGGCTCTGTACACTTCCACATCTCCTCACCAGTGCGTGGATCAACCACGCACACATATGGCAAATTCGCACAATGATAAAATGTAACAAAACGACGTCCCTCCGAAGTATCGGTGTCAATCTGCAAATATTTTATATTAATTGAATGCATTTTTAATTCAATTTGCATAACCATACTCACTTGCCATAGCAGAAATCTTCTTTTAATAACCTGACGCACTTCTTTGTTGGACCAAACATCACGATTTAGTACCTGTGAATTGAAATTATCATCTTGCACATTCACAAGCAACCATTGACTGAGCGCTGTTGCGCGTGCACGAGCTGCCTGAAAAGTGCCAGCAAATGATATATCGGTTGGTGGACGGAAGAGATCACCTAAACGCGAAGAGGTGGATGGTTTGGAATCTGCAGACTGTGCTCTAATAGCTGTTGTTACCATTGACGCAGCACGAGAACTAGCCCAGCGTCGACCGGATGCACCATTTGATGATCCCAACCCCGATGCGTCTGCTTGCAATTGTTCCTCCATCAATGCGCCTTCACGTGCAAAATCACGAAAGGGACACACTTTAACACGCTGGTTCATGCGTTGCATTCGCCCCGAAGCAGATAAGGAAGGGGCTGCAAGAAAATTATCATCCTCAGGTCCGATTAATTGTTCACGCTTTGGCGCTATAGGTGCTCGAACATTATCTTCATCGTCAATAGCCGGTGCTACGACGCCTTCAGCAGCAGCACCTCCTCCTTGTTCAAAATATAAGGCAACAGCTGACTCTACGTCGTTGTTGCAGGCACTCAGTAAGTGTTTAGCCTCATCTGCATTGGCACCCGTTACTTCAACGACTCGTTCCACCAGTTCCTCATTTGGTGTGGACATTTTGCCAAAGTTATGTACGCAAGTTCAATGTGAATAACTTGTTTTAAAATTGTAATGCTATTTGAAAATTTAATAAAACTTTTATTTTAAAATAGATTAACTTCTTCTTCTGCATATGCAACAACAAGCGTACAAACGTATTCTCTTCTCTGTTTATTTCATTTGACATTTGCTTTTTCTCAAAATCGAAGCTGTCATTAAATCCACGGATACAGGGAGCTTCTGAGCAAAATATAAATAAATGTTAATAAGAATTAAAAAAAAATTTCCAACTATTTTTTTTAAATCTGGTTAATTTTTAATATATAATTGATATTCCTACAGTTATGACGTAAAAATAACTAAATAATAAAACAAAAGTTTAACAATTTACTTAATTACTCTGTGTATTATTATTATAACATTTCCAAAAACCTACATGGTCATTCAAAAACTTATTTTTAAAATGACAATAGCCTTTTGTATTTTTAATTATATTTAGCTAGTATATTTGTCTTCCGATTCAAAACTGCAGCAATATTCACAATAGTGTTAAAGCGCAAATAACTTTTTGTGAGTTCACAATAGTTTAATTAAAAGATTTATTTCTGTGAGTCGTAGCGCATTATTGCTAAATTTAATATATTTATATATATATATATATATATAACTTTTGGTCTCATAAGAGAATAGATATGCAAGTAAGTGATTGTATTCAGCTCGTCACGTGTTATCACTATTTCAGCGTAATGCACTCAAGTCCACATAACCAACGATCTGCCTTAGTATACGGTAAAGTTCTGCCACTGCAACAACATTCCTCCAACAACAACAAACATGTATACTTCAAATTTTAAACCAATAACAAATATCGTTTTAAACAGATTTTAGTCAATTTTACTTTTGTATATTTAAATTTGTTTTATTTTCATATTTAAGCAATACAAAAAATTGTACAATGTTATATTTTATTTATCGCATTCTACACAAGAATATTTTTAATTAAAAAATATGTATATCTAAATTAGTTCCATGATGCTAAGTATCCGAAGGCCAACTGCATTAACTTTTGCAGTAATAATCGTAATGCTTTTTTCGTTATTAATACATAATTATAGTTTACTTGTAAATTCATAAATCTATGACAGTTATACATATGTATGCATATCTTAAAGATATAATTAATTTTTATTCATAGGCGAAACATAATTGAAGACAATAAAATAATCACACTATTCACACTTATTTATACAGACTTAAAAATAAGAAAATCAAAATCCAATTGACAAGCGGTTTGGATGCAAAATCTAAGTACACATAATTGCAATATTAACATTAAATCTTACGTAACACAATTAAGTAATAAACCATTGTTTCCGTTATTCATCAATTTCTATCTGTTTGCTTAAATGGTGCAATGTGAGGTAGTTTTAGAAATTGAATTTAGCTACATCAGTTATCACATAGATTATTTGCTTAATTTTGGCTTATCTTCCGGACTCCGTACACTACTGTATTGCAGAACCAAATAGAAGAAAAATTAATTACAAATAACTTGTATGTAAACGCAAATTAAATGTGTATAGTGTATGCGTTTAGTTGGCATACTTAACACAAGATATGTAACACAATCGCTTCACAATAACTGGCCGTTATTTATTGAGTGACTACGCTCGGATTACGGTTTAAGCAGTGTAGCAAATATAAAAAACTACATGCATGAGAAATACTAAAATACTTCATGCTTTTGAAACTTGTAGACGGTTTGTGTGTGTATGTGTAAGTACAAACATTAAGAACAACAAAAAAATAATATGCTAAGGACTGCAAATTTTTGTCTATTTAGTTGTCGTTGAGTGATGTGAACGTATATGTACAAGTATATATGTATATTAGTTGTTCGCTTTTGTATTATTTTAGCACTTATGTTTTTGTTTGTGTTTTTTGCTTACAATAACGTAGTCAATAATGTTAACTTTAACTCGCATAAACTAAACGAAATTCTTCATAATGAAAAACGTAATAACTAAACAATACAATTACACTAGATTGGCATCCTTTGCCATGCTATAGAATGCTGATTTGGGATTTTCAAGTAGTTGCGCAGGTGAAGCAAACTCAGTTACTACGCCCTTGTCCAAAACTATCACCTTATCCGAGTCCATTATAGTATTCAAACGGTGGGCAATTGTTAGTACGGTGCATTCTTTGAATTCCGAACGAATAGTTTTCTAAAATAAAAAAACATAGACACACGTTATTTAATATTTTCGAATTATGCTAGCAAATAACAGCTATGCTTACCTGTATCAAATCATCTGTTTCCAAATCTACAGCGGCTGTGGCTTCATCAAGCACCAAAACTTTCGTCTTGCGCAATAGCGCACGCGCCAGACACACTAACTGTCGCTGTCCCACCGATAAATTCTCACCACCCTCACTAATTTCATGATTCAAGCCAGCAGGAAGTGTTTTAACGAAAGTTTTCAAATGTGACAGTTCCAACGCCTTCCAGAGTTCATCGTCCGATTTCACTTCGAATGGATCCAAATTGATACGCAGTGTACCGGAGAACAGCACTGGATCTTGTGGTATGATTGTTAAACGCGAGCGTAGCATATGCAGGCCCAAAGAGGAGATATCTATGCCGTCAATGGAAATGCGTCCACCGGCTGCCTCGATAATTCTAAAAAAAATGCAATAAAATAATAAAAAATATTAGAATAAATAATTTTGCATAAATTGTGAAAAAATATAAAAACCAAAAACAAAAATAGATAAATAAAGATAAAATTGCTTGTGAAAAAAATATAAAAACCAAAAACAAAAATAAAAATAAATAAATAAAGAAATTGTTGCTGTGTGTACACACCTGAACAGAGACAGCGTTAAACTGGATTTACCAGCACCCGTACGTCCCACAATACCGACTTTCTCACCACCACTGATCGAAACGGTAATGCCACGCAAAACCAATTCCAGACCTTCACGATAACGCACTTTGAAATCCTCGAACACCACCTTGCCCTCCGTTGGCCAGTCGCGTGGTACTTTCGAGTTTTCCAATTCCCAAGGCGCCTCCTGTTTGGTTTCACCATACTCCTTAATTCGTTCCACAGCCACAATATTCGTCTCAATATCAGAGGTCATGCGCACTAACCAATTGAGTGTTTGCGTCACTTGCAGCGCATAACTCACAGACAGACCAACAAGACCGGGATTCGATTGACCGCCCAATACGGCAAAGAGTGATGCGAAGAGAATAATTAGATTACCGACCATTTCCAGACGTATAGCCAGCCATCTATTCGCAATGAGTGAAGGATATTTGCACACCTGATTTTTGTCCACACGATTGTCAGATTCATCGATAAAGCTGTAAAGTGTATTATTTATGTTTTAGTATACATAATTTTCTACATAATTTGCTCCGCAATTGCAGTGTACTTACCGATCTTGCACTGTGTAAGCGCGTATAGTCGTCACACCGGTGATGGTTTCGCTGAAATGCGTGTAAATGGGCGAACGCGACACCGATTCCAAACGCATCAGTTGACGTGACGAGGCCACATAGAAGCGTTGTGCAAAGTAATACAGGAAGCCTATGGGTATAATGACGGCCAAGAAAATGGGCGTCGACATGCTGATCACCGCAATAGTGGCCAAGACCTTTATATTGCGTGAATTAAAATAAAATATGTTAATATGTGTGTTTTCTTGTAAAAGGCAATGCGTGAAAATGTGTTAAACTTGTGAATAATGATGTTAATAATGAACGAAATTATTTAGTCATAAACTGCAGAATTACTTTTTACGGTTAAAAATGCCATTACTTGATTCAAAAACTTGGTGATGAAACATATACACATTTTGTAATTTGTTTACTTAAGCTTAACGCTTTTTTGCAACAAAAACAAAAAAAAAATTACGAAAATATAGTAAATATAAGTATTTAATGATATTTAAATTAAGGGGGTGAAGTCTGCATACTATTAATTCGTGTGCAGTTTTGGGATTTAATAGCAGGTTGCAGGTTTTTTGTTGCTTGTTTCCTTAATTTTGAATTTTGAATTTTGAATTTTGATATGGTTGTAGCAATCTGAGCAAAATTAATGCTTTACTGTGGAGCACCTACTGTTTGGTATATTTAGTATAAAATCACTTTTTTTCAATTCTAAACTAACATAAAATACAGTTATTATTTTTCAAAAATGGTCATGCACTAACTCGTTTTCGAAATAACTACAGGTTTTAGCTTAGAATTTTAAGGTTTATGCAAACAGATTTTGTAAAATGGAGATATATTCAATACGATACGCTAGAACATTAACGGTATATATTTTTCTACAACCTAATAACGCTTATAACTGTCGAATGCCTATTGAAGTCTAACTTTTTTCAGCGCCGCAGTACTATTGCGTACTTTTTTCACAAAAATCGTAAGCATTCTCATATTAATCTAGTGTTAGCATTCAAATAACCTAGTAACCTAAACTAGTACAACATGTGTGTAGTTTGATTTTGTAATAACGGTATCAATCATTAAGTAGGCAAAATGCGAAACCACTGTAACTATACGAACGCATTGGATAGTTTTTTGTTTTGTTATAAGCATACCTGAAAACCGCACCAAAGGCAATCATCAATTAATTGTGGCAGTTTTGTATCAAGGACATCAACGTCTTTTGAAAATCTGGACAATATACGACCCACGGGTGTTGTATCAAAAAAGTTCAGTTCTACACGTAGTATATTGTTTAATAACATCAAATGGATCACAGTTGCTGCTCTCAAAGCACCCAAGTATGGGGCACAAGTCATAAAATATGAGAGTATAGCTGCAAACGAGTTACAGTATGTTGTGTAGTTTCTTTTTTTTTGTTGGATTTTTTTTTACAGTTTTTACAGTTATACAGTTAAAAGAGCATATAACCAATATTTAACTACTACATTCAATATAACTAATAATATTTAAAATACACTATGATTTCATTGAAAAAAGAAAACCAAAAAAAAAACTGCCAAGCAACTTTAATCACTTTGAGATGCTTTATGAATATACAATATAACTGTTATAGGCCAATTGTTAATGCAATTCTTATTAGATTAACTGTTTGATTTTTCAGTTTTTGCTTTAGCGTGATAGGTGGGAAATTTTGGCTCAAATTGCTACAAGTTGCTGCCGATTGCGTTTGTTAAAGACTTGTGTAGAACTTTCCGTTCCAGTTAGACTCTCATGATATGTATAACGATCTAACATAAAATAACCTGTTTCCAAATTGATAAAACATACACATATTATTTATATATGAGCATGATTTGTTGTATTAGTTGTAACGCCACAATGGTTTTACATATTTTGATGTTTTATTTTTTTCAGTTTTCCGCATTTAAATCGACTCATGCGCAACGCGACATTCAACGTACCCTATAGAATTGTGATATGGCACCTCTTAAATTTTGCGGTAATAATACATCCAAAACGTATATGTCATTCGACAAACGATCAAGTATGCGTCCTTTGGGTAATATGTCGAAAAATGCTTGTGGTGCGCGTATAATTTGGCGATAAAGTCTTACGAATATATGTTTCGAACCCAATAATGCACCCAATTCAACACTCATTGCAGCGCCAATATAAGTTAAAACTGTTTCGTTACATACATACATATTTACATGCATTTTCGAAATGAAAATAAATAAAAAAAATAATAATTTTCGTTATAGAATTTTGCAATGTTAGTCAAGACATTGAGTCAAAACATTTAACGCTCAGTTTAGTATAGTAGTTATTTTCAAAGTCTCCAGGACATGCCAATTCGTAAGTAAATGCACATAAAACAGTATTTATTAGTAATTTATACACAGCGTATTCGCGTAGTCTCCGTAGTTAGTTAGTTTCACCGAAAAAACAAAATATTTTTACACTGATAAGGCTTGAACACATAAATTTATGTATATGATACACACTTTGATATCGATTAAATGCACAAAATTCACACAGCGCGCGCTTAGAGAGCTTATAAGTTATCAAGTAACTTACTAATCACCTATCAAGTAACTTATTACTATGGGTTGTATATACAACTGAGAGTATAATACTTTAAAAAAATTTTCTCAGCGGAATCTGAGCTAATAATATATACATATCTTAGATTGTTAGTTATAAATAAATATTGCGAATTCTTATTACTTTTAATACAAATATTTAAAATTGAAATCAATTAATAAATATATATGTATATCATATATAAAATATCTACCTACTCGATTATTGAACTATAAACTTACTTAAAACACCTACAGCTTATGTTATAACGATAAGTATTTCAAAGATCTATGCTTAACATTAACTAATCACGCAATTAAGTACTAATTTGCTCAATTGAATACTTAATGAGGTCACTAAGCAACATATTTTCAATAATATTTTGGGGAGGTGGGTCAGAAAAAAATTATATTAAGGTAAGAATAGAAAAAAAGAAGAAAAAAAGTACATATATATATAAAATTAGACTGGATTAAAAAAAAATTCAAAAAGAGGTTCTCATGTTTTATACAAACTTCAGTGTGAAAAAGCAAAAGAAAATCGCGTCATATAGCAATTGCTAAATTAAAAGTTATATAGTGCCGCTCAATTGGAGAAATAAGAGATTTATCAATGCAAGAACAAAATTAGAAAATCAAGTGGAAATTAAGGAAATTGTTTATATTGACGTTTGCTCACTAGATAAACAAAGTGCATGTACCTGAAACATAGTCGACATAAATACACGCGTATTGAGCGGCATTATTGTGTCTAATGTTTGCACATCGCTTGTACACCGATCTAAGATACGCCCAGTGGGCGTTGTATCGAAAAATTCAGATGGCAAATGCAAGAGATTACTATAAAGTTCGTGGGATATACGTAAAGATGCGTGTATTGTGGCCATAGTAATAGCAAGAGATGCGCCATAACTGCAAAGAGCTATACGGAATGAAATGTGAGTGTATAAGATTTTAGTAAAAAATTTCAAAGTGCAAACGCGGCTTGTTTTTACTTTTTACTAAAAAAGAAATACAAAAAAAAATAAATTTTATAGAAACCTTGTGAACGGCAAATGAATGCTCAAAGAAAATGTGAAATTGTGTGAAATAAGTATGAATAAAATAAAATTTGGTGCATTTACAAACCATAATACCATACAGCTGCAATTGTTTTTTGCACAACTGTATGTAGAACTTAAAGTAGAATAAAAAAAAAACTATATAGCTACCATAAAAATGATTGAAAAGAAACTATCCAGTGTGCCGGGTAATTCTTCATCGATTGTTTCCATATCGCCGCTAAAATGATTCAATAGACGTCCTATTGGCGTGATATCGAAGAAAGTGCAAATCGGTGCGCGCATTATAAACTTAAGCAGATCATTATGCATGTTCTTGGCCGCCTTGAGTGTGCCGGAATACAGCAGTACGACGGCGAAATAAGCGAACAAGCCTATAGCACACTCAACCATAATGTGTGTACAGTAGGTAGGTGGGGAGGGGAGTAAATAAATACAGTACATAATTATGTTTAACTGAAATTTTCATAACGGCGTAAAGTGTCTTTGTTGTGCTGCCATTCGTTAAAACCAGATTGTGTACCAGATGCTGTAAGTACCAAAGAGCTCATGGCCATATGAGAATGGGTGAGGAAAATCTCAAGTAAATCGAAATTGCGCGACATTATTATTGAATGATTATGGCCTTTTTATATTTATGCAAATATAATGTCATTCTGTGGTGGGTATACAATATGGTGGGTGGTGGAAATCATGTCATATTTCAAAATCGCTTGTGAGAGAGCTGTTGTTGTTTTTTTTAATATTGAAAGAGAAAGCAATATGTACGGTTAACCGCAACCGATATTGGCGTCATGAGTAATATTTCTACTAATATTTCTATATTTCTATTTCATAACCTAAAAAATATGCGAAAATGTGGGCTATATTGATTTGAAATCAGCAGAGAGAGCAGCAGAAAAGAAGAATATGAATTTGAGTTCGGAATGGAACATAAAGAGTGCGGTAAGAGAAATATATGTATTGCTAAAATAATAGTAATGCAAAAATTTATATAGATAATATTATGAATAATTTACGTATATGAAATAATACTATGAAATAAGAAAATTAATAATTATTAATAAAATAAAATTATTATTAAAATAAAACCCTTAAAATTAGCTATGTGTATGTAAATAATAGTAAAAAGTAATATATAAAAATTAAAGTAATTGGGGTTTCTAAAATGTATGATTATGATTTTAAATAAAGAATACTAAAGCAATTATATTGAAAAGAAAGCTACTTTGCGTCAAAATTGAGAGTGCTCAAAAGTGATTTTGTGGTATAGTTTAAATTATAGAAAATTTTAAATTAAACTTTTTTTAAGTTTATATGACTAATTCTATACATAAAAGATATAGATTATTGATGTAAGCAATATTTTTCAAAAGTTAAAACCGAAAAAATAAACACAAATTTGACTTTTACGAAAATCTCTCATCGGTTAAAAAAAAAAATTTAATAATAAAAATTTAATTTAAAAAAAATTAATAGTTACTGTTACCTTTTGAGTACTCCTTTTTTAACGCATAAACTACGTATTATGTATTAAATGTAATAAAGTAAATTTTTTATAAACTACTACTACATACTAAATAATTTCAAATATATGGTTTTCTAAGCACTGCGTTAAAATGCAAAAGCAGCATGCAAAGTAAGCTTCAAAATGAAAAAAAAAACTACTAAAAAATATTATAAATACAAATTACTTATACCAAAATAAAAATAAAATTCATGCTACCAATGTAGTTGTGCATTTTTATGGAGTTTAAATCAAGTAATGGCGACATTTTTAGCAATGTAAGTATAAGTTGACAGACTTTTTCACAGAGAGACTGCAAAGTTAAAAAAAAAAATATTTGCAGTTTCTCACAAAGAAGTCAGAAAAAGCATTAAAAACAGCGCAGTTAGTTATGCACCCGTCCAGAAAATCGAATTTTTTATTTACAGTAACAGTTACGGTTATGCGTTGTCATGTTCAGCATTAAGGCCGCCGTACCATTTAATGTATACTATTTTCATATAAATATGATTTCTAAGCAGTAAATTGCATGCATTAATTTCACCAGCTTCTAGCAAAACCATTTACCATTTGTCATGACAAAGGCGATTGGGTTAATTGGTAGGCGGTAGTGTATTAGAATTTTAGAAGCACCACACACACACATGTACTATACATCATTAACTAAATAGAATTTGTAGTTTTGTTTAAGTTTTTGTTTTTGTTTTTTTTTTACCCCAAAGCATGTTGACAGAAATTGTTGCACTACACCCGGCAGGATGGTATCGCATGTATCGATATCTTTCGAGAAGCGGCTGAGTATGCGACCCAACGGTGTTGTATCGAATAGTTCGGTTGGCCAACGCATTACGCTTTTAATCAGTTTCACAAATACTTCCGAGGAGCAATTGAGGCAACCGAATGCCAAACAAAGTCCAGATAAATAACGGGCTATGACTAAGCGAATGTAAATTCACCGTTATAATTGCGAAAAAATTATTATTTTTGTGGAAAATATTTGTTTTTGTTTTTGGTAGCGATGCGATAGTTTTTGTTTAAAATGGAAATGCATGAAATTCAAAAATGTCAACAATATTCATTATTACTTATATGTTTTGTAGGTAAATCACGGAATATATATGTATGTAAATATTGGAAAATGCTACAATAAAAAAATCAGCATGCAATTCTCAAGTAATTATATACAAATGTACATAGCTAAAGCTAAAGCTAAACAGCGTTATTAAATAAACGTGCTTGAAACCAAAAACAAACAAAATAAGGGGTTTACCAGCTACTAAATCTGCAGGCATTCTCTGTACATTGTAATGTGGGTTATAATGTTACATTTACATGCTTCAGTTGGGGATTATGACAGCTATAATTAACTTAAGAACAATATTTGCACTTCTAGTGAAATTGTAGAGGCTTCTACAAGCAAGGAGCTTCGTTTAGAAATGTGTGGTTTTGAAAATTGTTTATAAACTAACTCACAGTCCTTTTCAAATGTAAATATACAGTTATTTTGCTGTTTTTAAGACGCAAAGCATTGCTTTAATATTTTTCGAAATTAAAAAAAATATATACAGGCAGTTTCTGCAAGCCGAGTGAAAGTGAAAATTAAAAAAAAAATTTGGAATTTGAAAAATAAAATTTAAATTCAATACCAAATATCGTATTGAAAATGAATTTGCTTGAATTTCACTCGGAAGTGAATTACAGAACCTGCCTGATAATTCGTCAATGCAGCACAGTTTATAAAGTCAAAATATGCAACGTTATGTGTACGTAATGCGTAAAGTACTCGTATGTAAAAATGTAAAAATTGCCGAATTGAATTTTTTTTATTTTTAAAATTTTTAAATTAAATTTTTTTAAATTTTTGAATTGAATTTTTTTGAAATTAAAATTTTTTCGTTTCTTTGTCTCGTATTATATGTATTTATGAGTGTGTTGTATAAGTGCGCGAATTTATGTAAGATTGTAAAATGAACGGGAAAATCTTGTATTACCGAGAAAAATTGACTTATGACCGTGCGCCATAATTGTGGCAAAGTGAAATCAACCGAGTCGACATCTTTTGAGAAACGATTGATCACACGACCCACAGGCGTCGTATCGAAAATTTCCATAGGCCAGTGTAAGACGCGCGTTAGTAGTATATTATGAAGTTCCTTGGCACAATAAATACAGCCGAGTGCCAATGTGATCGAACAGCTCGCTTGACTAATAACTGCAAGGAGTGTTAGTGTATAGGTTTAGTGTGACTTTCCTTTTTTTTTTGGATAGTTTATGTGAAATATGTTTTTTTTATATGTTTATGTACTTATGTACTTAAATATTTAGAAGTTGTGCTTAAATCACAAACCAAAGTGCAGATATTATATATTTATGTATGTGTAAATTGCATGTTTTGCTAAAAAAATACTAAACGATTTTCTACTGCAATATCAAAATAAATTAAAATACGTATTTAATAATAGTTGATCTACTAAACTACTTTACAAATATGGGAGGGATAAGTAATAGGGATAATTAACCATTTTTTTTCATGTAATGCAAACCAACACCTTCACAAAAGGTTTACCGTTATTCCAGTTCAATCATAATTTCTCGAAATGTATGATGTTAATGACTATTACTACTGCGCTATTGGGATTATGAAGAGGGTATGCAGCTAAGTATTCATAACTTAAAAGTACTTCATCAGCAGGAAACACATTTTCCAACTTCGCGAGTTGAAATTGTATTTAAAGGGTTTGTGAATCATTTCTTTGAACTTTAACAGTTCCACATGAATTTTTTATACCTAACACCTAACACTTTTTTACCCAAATATGTTTTACAACAGTCGCGTCGACATGGAATGAACTCGGATTTGTATGCGGTCAAAGACTGTCAACACGGCAGTATACCGCAAAAGTATTTGTGGTATGTTTGCTGCCGTGACCGCAACAAAAATATATTTTATAACCAATTTATGAAATAATGAAATTTTTTGTTTTTAAAAAATTTGGCGAATTTTATATGAATGAGTGGTGTGATATAATTTAGATGAAGTGTGATGAATAATTTCAAGTGGTTAAGTTAGGTTAGGGGTAGTCAGCATTTTCCCAAAAAAAATTTTTTTTTGTTTTTTTTTTGCATTTTCGTTAAGTGTAATATCTTAAAAATACTCACTGAAAATTTGATCCGATAAATACTTTTCGAGTTATTCGACAAATAACAACAAGCACTCGGGCACTCCAAAACGTTAGTGTGAAACTTTAAATGCGTTTTTCTCAAAACTATGTTTTTTGAACTGGTGACAACTGTAACTCGAAAAACGCTCAGTAGAATTTGAAGAAATTTATACAGCTTTTCGAATACATAATAATACTTTTCTTCCTTTTTTCAAAAAGTTCGATTTTTTAAGACTGTTGATTTTCGAAAATCTAAAAAAAATTTCCTGTGGCCAATTTTTGAAAAAAAATGCTTCGATCAGGCCTAGGTCTATTTATCTATTTATCTATCGATCTATTTATAAAACTAATTTTTCTTATCCGATTGATTTTAGATGGATCTCCGAGGACTAATGATTGTCACCGCAAGGACCTTTTTTTGAAACTGGGTCAACACAAACCGCTATAACTTTCAAAATTATAATTTTTTTTTTCAAATTTTCGTGCCTTCAAGTCAAACATTTTGTAATAATGCCATATTATTACTTTTGTAAAATAACATGATTTAATAGCAAAAAAAAATTATTAAAATTTTATTTTTTTCGTGTCTCTGACCAGCCCTAACCACTTAATAGCAACCAAAGCTGTATTTGTATAAAGTGAAAAATTTTAGTATAAGAATTTGGAAATTTTATAAATTAATTTCTATATAATATACCTTTTTGTGCATTGAAAATTTTAAATTTAAAATGTTTGAAGAGAATTTTTTTCAATTTAGGTTTTTGCAAATACAGCTCTGACATTAAACTGTATGCGCTCAACTTTAGCCAAATTTTTTTTAAAATTGCTTTGCTGACCGCATACTGTTGAATTATGGAAATAAAATCAATTTGCAATGAAATTTACCATGAACACTTGTGATATGCAAACGCGCCAATTTTGTGGTAGAACATTATCAATTGTATCAATATCTTTGGAGACGCGATTCATAATTCTGCCGAGTGGTGTCATGTCGAAAAATGACATCGGTAAGCGGAAAATGTTTTTGACCAAAAGATTGTGTAGAATAACCGATGAATAAATGCAACCCAGTGATATAATCAATGTGGATAAGTAGCTAGCAACCACTGTACGGATTGAGGTTAGATGAGAATTTGGCAAACAAAATTCATGCAATTCGTGTTGTCCATTTTATAAAATAAAAAAAAAAAATAAGAATAAATGCATTATAGTAGGAAGCTTTCAACTTTAGTATGTTTGTAACGGACAACGAAGAACGTACGGAGAGACGAACGCAGTGGAAGCATTTCGTACCAGCGACGACGATTATGACATCAAGCGAAGAAGCAAATATTATTGGTAATTAAAGCACGAATATATGTTTTTTTTATATAAATAGCGATTAGTTCAAGCTTTGTCATGGAATTTATGGCAAATGAAGTTTTCAAAAAACAAAAACAAAAAAAAATATGCACGAATGTGTTTGGAGCAAGTATAGCAGCGAAATTCTTATACACGCTTTTATAACAAAAATGTTTTTATACATGTATGTATTTACATAATTCTTTTTTTATACAAGAATTATAAAAAGATTGAAAAAAATCATGTAGCGGAGTTATGCGTATAAGATATGGGGGTTCTTTGAATATACAATATTTATATTATATATTCTTACTGATGTAAGCGTTTAGTAAATTGATTAAAGTACAAGTTAAACAAATAGTGAAATATGCTATGCTAGATAACGAACACCGGTTAGTATTTAGAGTTTTCGAAACAAAAAAATATTTTCTAATTTGTATAAATTGCTTTTATAAAGAATTACTCTTGATCTTTAATTTCAAAAGTTTCAATTTCGAAATTTTTTTTAATTATTATTTTTTTTTTTCATTTATATGCCAGTTCGTTCGTTAGTATGTGGCATATTTCACCATATTGAAAAAAAAATAACAGAACTTTTGATGAGAATGACATGAGCTAGTGTTAAACAGATTTCGACTGTAAACAGTTATGTTTATTATATATTGGTGATTAATGATTATGTTTAGTTTGAAACTTCTATTTATAGTCGAAAGCAGTGTTTGCATGCTATTAACCTTGAATTAATTATTATTAACTGTTTTTTTTTTATAGCTTATGCATAATTTAGTTACCGAATAAGCCGTCATCATGACGGAGCGCCAATTTTGTGGTAACACACTATCGATTGAATCGATATCTTTCGCGAAGCGATTTACAACTCTTCCCAATGGCGTTGTATCGTATAATTCCATGGGCCACCGCAAAACACTATGCAATAGATTTGTATGCAATGCCATCGAGCAATGAAGGCAACCGATGGAAACGGCGAGTGTTGAAAGATAGCTCCCAAGCACTAGGTGTTTGTGATTGAAAGAAGTGTTTTCATATAATCAATAATAACCGTGTGTTTTACGTTTACCCACTAAGCCAACTAACCATATTATTATGGTGCATATATGTATGTATTTGATTAAATTTTAAAGTGCACTAAAGCAGCATACCGATGAAGCTTGGAACATTATGCATTTATATACATTTGTGGTAAGTGAATTTGCTTTCTATTTACAATCGTGCAGCGAATAGCATAGCATATTGAGTGAAATTTGAAAAAAAAATATCAATTTAAGAATTTTTGTGCTTCCTAACCATAGAAGTGTTAACAAACATTAGTAAGGACGGAATACATATTTTTGTGTTAAATTTTAACGAGATTGGAGCGTGGAGTAGTGTCGTTATTATAGCGGAAGTTAAGTTAACAATATTTAGAGAGAGAGAGAGAACAGTTAGTATTTCAATGTTTCGCATTTAGTAGAAGTTCAATAAAAAAATGTAATAAATAAATAAACTAAAATATTAAATAAAATAAAGTAAACAATGAGACCATACAGTTATACGAAACTAAATGTTTTTGACTAGCACAAAATATAGTGTAAATCTTAGAATTTTTTTTTATAAAAGAAATAACGAAATATATGTAGTAAAAAAATAGTAGCTTTTTATGAAAACGCCAGGCAGACAAACAAATTTCAAATAAACACAAAAAACACTAGACACTTTATACATTTCATTAAAAATATTAATATTACATTCACATTTTTTATGTGTATAGAGTTAGAGAACTTTGTGCTTACCTTGACCGAAACCGAAAGCGCCATAAACACCCAAGTACATGTCGCGCAAGCCCGTGTCGTTTTCCACACGCTTATCATTCGACCACTGTGTCAACCACAAATTGGAGCCAATCGAAAATGCTTGATAGACGAAGTTCAAAAACAGCGTGGCGAGTGAGAGGAAAATGCCAACACTCTTAATATAATGCTTGTAAACAGCCAGTTGTACCTGTGTTGGAGAAGCGTTTAAAAAAATATAAATATATAAATCAGAATATAAAAAAGCAATATAATTTCAAAAAATACTTACACCGCCAGTTTCTGATTTTTCAGTTTCAATTAGTTTGCCACCATCCATCTCAGTCTTCTTTTGTGATACCGTTGAAATTGTTGAAATTTCAGAATCTTGACGACCCATTTTGCGACGCCGTATGCTGCCTTTACCGCTATCGAGCGACTTCACAGAACTAAAAAACGCACAAACACAGAGGCGAAAAAGCAATTAATTACACGGACTTACAACAAATAAAAAAAAATATATACTTACACCGAATCTGACAAGCTTTCAGTGCGCGCCAAGGAGATGACCTTTTCGAATGTGCCCAAAAGTTCTTCCGATTTAACGGTACCCTCCAATTGTTGTTTAATCTCATCCAAATCCTCAACCTCTTCCGTGGACTCTTGCAAATGTTGTATAATGAATTCAGCAAAAGCACCCTTACGCGCCAACAACTCTTGATACGTGCCACTCTCGCTAATCTCACCCAATTTCATTACATAGATATTATTGGTTTGTGGCAAGAACGTAATGCCATGTGTGACTAGTACACGTGTCTTTTTCGCCAACAGACCATTTGGTCCAATCACCTCTTCGAATATATGTTTGCCCACATGTGAGTCCACCGCACTTAAGGGATCGTCAAGTAAATACAAATCGGCATTACTGTAAACGGCACGTGCCAAAGAGATACGCTGTTTCTGTCCCCCAGACAAATTAATACCCTTTTCACCGATCTCAGTTTGATCACCAGCCGACAACATATCGATATCGGAACGTAAGGCACAAGCATCTATAACACGATTATAACGTTTACGATCGTATTCCAAACCGAATAGTATATTATCACGTAGCGTGGCATTCTGTATCCACGCCTGTTGTGGCACATAAGCAATGGAGCCAACTGTATTGACGCGTCCCGACAATTTGTCCATCTCACCGAGCAACGCTTGTATCAGCGACGATTTACCGGAACCAACAGTACCAACAACGGCGCACAATGTGCCTTTCTTCACCGTCAAATCGATATTTTTCAATGTCTCTTCGCCATCACCCCAAGAGAATGTACCCTTTCTGATGACCATTGGATCGGCTGGAAAGTGTTGGAAAACGATAATAAAATAAGTTAGCAGTGTAACACAAACAAATTACACAACACAATGTATTTACCTTCTTTGGGATCATGCTGCACACTGTTGGGATCCAATTCCTCGCTATTCATGAATTTGTTAATACGTTTCACAGAAACTTGAGTCTGGATTTTTTGTTTTTGGTGAAATTGAAGTGGAATACAAAAATAAATATTAGTTAATATGTTGTGTAAGATTTTTGTTTACATTTAGTATATAGTAATGAAACCTAAACCCATGTTAGTAGTATCGAAAAATGAAAATTCATTCTAATTTTTTTTTAATTTTAAAAACTACAAAATGACAGTAAACCAAGTTCTAATTGCTACAATATTTTGTAAAAAATAACGGTGTATTTTGACCAACCATAAATGATTTGCTTTCAATGAAATTCGAAAATCGACCAACCAATTGTTTTTTTTTTATTAATTGCTTGTAGAACTCAACTAACAAGTCCTCGATTTGTGGATGGATATTGCCAGAAAATGCTAAATTTTGAAATTTTTTTAATTTGACTTTCTGAATATTGTTTTTGTATTAAATATATATTTAAAATCTTTCAAATTAAATTTATAAAATTCAAGTAAAAAGTAGTTTTATAGACGTTAAAGAAAATTTATTTGAAATAGAAAATTTAAAATTTAAAAAACTTAAAAAAAATAATATTTACAATTTTATTTACAAACAAAATAATTTAATTATATATGTACATTATTACGCACTTTAAACGACTTATCGTTTAGCAATAGTGTATATACAAAAACAAGAACAAGTGAAACAACAACAACATGTAAATAACACACACAATTATAAATTAGGTCGACTTACTTGTACCATGTTGGTTATCAACATGGGCAACATTATTAATGGAAAGCGCAAAATGTTGAATAATGATAATGAAACGAATATTTTAGTTGCATCGAGCACATTGTTTTCATCAATTAAAACATATGTACCGAATGTGACCAATGACACCTAGAAGAGTCGAGAAATAAGAGAGAAGATAATTTGTTTGTTATCATAGCGTATATGCGTTTGTGCAATAATGAATTATATTATAACTAAGAGAAAATAGTTGAGAAATACATATGTATGTATATGTACGAGAGTTGCTGATTTTTATATTTTTTTGTAAACATTCCATATGTGACTACTGCCACCAATGCTGCATTTAGATGTTCGAAGCAATGTTGTAGAAACTACGTGCTTTCTTTACTGCTGGTAATGGGTTTTGCAAACTTTATTTGAGATATATTCACTCCGATTTAAGGCAATTAATGAGTGTGCTCCTATTGTATATTTTTATTTTTTTCTTTTGATGTGGTCTTTATGCGGTTCTTCTCCACCAATCAGTACAAATTTGTTGTTTTACCTCTGCCAGATCGATAACTAACATCGGTAGCGTAGCCAACGGTAGTTTTATGGCCTCGAACAGCGCGATGCTAACGAACACTTTGGATACGGTTAAGTGATGCTCATTACTTGATAAAACGTAAGTTGCAAAAGTAACTAACGAAACCTTGTAAATGCAATTTGTATTAGAAAGACATAAATATTTCACTTATCCACTTCTTTTCTTTTTTTTAACGAAGTACACATATGCACATTGCTGTAAGTAAAAGAAATATTTTCATTTCAAAAAATCATTACAACTTACCAAGAATGGTGCACATGACCATAGGAACGAGGTACCGGCGTTGAGGTATGCTGTAGCTTTTAGAGTCTCTATTTCCTTGTCACGAATTTGCAGCACTTGATTCTCGAAGCTTGGCTCCCAAGCATATAGTTTAAGTACCTAAAAGCAAAGAGAGTTAGTTTTGCTTAAAAATTAAAATTATATAAATTAAGTCTACAAAACACATATAAAATAAAATTATTTTTACTTTCGATGACGTATTTCCTCACCTTTATGCCACCTAGCACTTCATTCATTAATTTAACACGTTCATCCTTGTACTTCATTTGTCTGATTTGGTAGACTTTAATGCGATTGGCTATCACACCATTAACGGGAATGAGAATGATCATCACGGCAAGACCGGCCAACACGGAGGGGCCCAATTGGAGCCATAAAAAGTACATGGCTAACGCAATTTGTAACGGTGCTGACCATATCATATTCAAATATGTTGTTAAATCCATAAAACGTTGCGCATCGACAGCCATTAGATTTACAATTTCGCCCACTGTCGATTCTTTGCGTGTGGCATTCGAGATGACTAGCGCTTTGCGATAGATCGCGTTTATAAGTGCGGTACGTATGCGCAAACCAACGACGAACATGCGATGGAAATATTGTCCCAAAATAAATGTTTGTGCAGCTGCACTAATGAATAGGAGGGCAGAGTAAAAAATACCCTTCCACTCGGGTTGTCTTTCGACCTCTTCGTCAGCATAATCTTCCACGAAACTAATAATCAAACTAAGCACTTGAGGTTGCGCAAATGTTAGCACATCGCAGATGAATTTCATTAGAGCACCAAATAAAAATACTCCTCCAAATGATTTGATAATTGGTGGCATAATGGATGTAACCTTCTTCTTTCCGGTTGAACGGCCATGCGGGTTTTCAAATTCAACTTTACCATTACTATATTGTGCCTTGGGCTGTGGTGGTGTTTGCGTCTGATAGTTCTTGTGCACGCTTTTATTCCAATAGTACGCGAATATTGGCATAATTTCTCTGCAGCTATCTTGTGGTCGTAGATCCCAGAGATCTTTCTCTTCCAATGGTTGGCGGTAACCTTTCCATGCCATGCCATCGAACCAGGTGTATGTTACGCGGGACAAGAAACTTGCCGAGCTCTCCGGTATTTCGTTCTATAAAACAAATTCATATTAATTATTTTCCAGCTATAAACTAAAGTTAATCAACTTACATTCGTTCGTTTGTATTTAGTTTCTCTGGGCATGGCATCGGCAAAACAATTCAAAAATAGCATTGCGCAAGAAAAGGCGAAGTAAATCATGAAACTAACATAGTTATATTCATCCCACGAATAGTCGGGTTTATCTGCAATGTCGGAGTTCAATATTTTATTTCGCTCATTATTTGCTCGCACTTCGGTGCGGCATTGAGGTATTGCAAATATCACAAGCAGGAACCAGAAAAGAAATTGTGTGCCAGATGTCTGCACACCATATTTGCGATTCAGCGGTATAAAGATGAACAGCAACAACTAAATCAATAAATTGATATTATAAATTTGTGAATGATTAAATAATATATAAATATTGTTACTTACGAAAGTGGCAAACTTTATAATAGGACCCCAGATATCAACAGGGTGGATTAACGAGGCTGTAGCCTCATCACCACTCTTTACTAATGCGAATACAAAATCGATTGCCGAAAGTATTAGCAAAGCACTATTCAAAACCAATTTGCTGATATTAAGTTTATTCCATGGGATGTTCTTATCTAAACTTGCTTTCAGGTAGTAAAAATCGAATACGGAGAAAGCCCACAAAAATACACAGGGGCCCCAGACTAGAGCTGTCTTCTCAAAGCATTTTGTAAAATCTGGATCAGTGGTCCACCAAGTCTCATTTGCATTCTATTAGGCGTAATAATAGAAAGGGTAAAAATAAATAAAAGTATTATAAAATAAGAATAACGCAATGTCTTACAACTTACCCAAAATTTTGAGCCACAAAACTCATCCATAGGATGATTGTCATTATCTGCCATCTTGAACTCCAAAGTAGGATTCAACACCCAACACGCTTGGCTTTTTATTTATAAAATTTCGTTTTGTTATAATAAATGGATAAGCATGAATTATTTTATGGCAAAATATGTAATTTGCCAAATTGAACACTGGCCTTCGCACAGCTAGTTAGCTGCTAACCTGAAATTGGAAATTGTTAAACAGCTGTTATGTAGAGGCCTTCATATGATTGAGAACTTCAAATAAAAAATGAGAGTATTTTTAAAATATGTAATAAATTTTAATAACAAATCGTTTACATAATTTGTAAAAAGAAAATGTTACTAAAATCTGCATTTACATCGTTTTCTATAAGCGTTTAAATACGAACAAATAAAACACATAGTCGCTTTAACCTATTTAAGTCAAGCACTTGTAGCACCCTGTAATGTAGTCTACAAAATATTTCTACACAACTGAAACAAACGAACAAAGCTTTTAGCTGTCAACGAATGTCATTGTACGTTGACAGCCCGATTTCATTCTAATATTTGTTTATCACACACATTTTTATTAAAAATAATTGTAAAGAGTTTTCTAGTGTTCATTTAAAACAATAAATATTAGCAATCATGTCTCGTCCGAAAAACTTTTTAGATACCGATGAAAGTTTACTTGAAAAAAATCTGAAATTTGTTAAAGTAAGAGAAATTGCGTGAATACACGAGCACCGATTTGATTTCTAACTGGAAATCTTGTTTTCAGAATGAAGTGGAAGAAGAACTAAATCATTACTTTTCCGGCACGCAAGCTAGTGATCCATCAACTGAATCGCTAGCTCCTCCACGTGAATATAAAGTTGTTCAGCCAAAACCAGGTAATGACTAATGAATAAATATTTGCTGAATATGAGTGCCATGCCATTAGTATATCTTGAAGATTTTTGTGCTATCTTATCAATTTGTTATTTTCGTCGTTTTGCGAATTCACGAAATTGTATAAGATCTTTTCCATTTATAACAACTGTAGGATTTTTTTTGTATAGTATATACATAAAATTGTACAGATTCACATAATTTAAATTTACTATTTCTCGACAGCAAATGTGTTAATTTACCGACGCGCTTGCCTGAAAATGTCGACAATCCAATAATAATCGGTTGTGAAAACAATTAGGCACGCCTAGTACGCTGTTGATTGGCAACAATGCATTTCAATTAATTGTAATTGAAATTGAAATTGAGTAGAACAAGAACAAATCAAGCAGGAGAAAAACCATAGATATTATCAAACCTCGTGAACATATATATATGTTAATGATTTTTTATGTTTATATGTATATACAAAATGTTAGATAAAAATGATATTTATGTTTTTTAATATTTTGATAATGTTTATACATGCAATGACATCACACTTTCTAGTTTGAAAAAGTTTGTTTTAGAAATAGTTAATATTTAACAGACTTAAATTTTAATATACAGATATTGAATATTGAAGATATTAGCATTGAGCACTTTCGCCTCAGGTATTGTGTGTTATAAAAATAGCGCTGAAGTACAGCTTAATCACAGCAGTTAAACAAGTTCTCAAGCAATTTGAGACAAGAATGGTGAATTTTGCTTGCCCAAAAACAAAAATGTTTTAATACTGTGTTGTGCATAAAATTAGTATACACACGCATAGGTATTTGTTCTTTTAAGTAATTTGAAGATTCTTTTATACATAACATTAAAATATCTGTATATACACGCCTACGTTATTGTAAACTAGTCAATTTTCTTAGAAGCTGAATCGCCGAACACATGTCGAACAGTTTCTATTTGACATCACTACCGATGCAATAAATCGTTTGGAAAAGTAATTGAGGTGTGCAAAAGTGTGTCTGATTTTATATAAATATGTAGTAAAATGTATTTTTACTAAAGTTCAACATTAATTGACATCTAAAGCATAAAATATTTCAATTAAGTAGAATTGAAAGTCGAACATTTACACATATTCTCCATCATGCAATATTCTAACCAATCATATCTGTCTGTTTGTCGTTTTCGTTAAAACAGGTATTTTGAGGTAGTCTTCTGTTTTCTTATTGGAACCGACATTATTTACTAGGGCAAATTAGTTTGCTCTCTTCACAATTAGTGCATAGCAGTGCAAAGAAACAAAAAGTAGCTGAAATTCTCTTCAAATGAGAACTCTTAAAATTCGGTGGAGGCTGTATTTCGTTTTGTAAAAGATATAGAGAGCACATACATACGAGTATGTATATAATTTAATTAGAATTTGTGTGTGAGTAATTTTTTTTTGTTGCACTTATTTTTGATAATGAGCGATTGAATGGTGCTACAAAAATAATTTGAAATTTCTTAATTGATTATTGGATCAATTTTTCTTTCAAATAGTTTCCACAAATTGTGGTTTAATTTATCATTTGTTGATATTATATGCTGTTAATCAATAGCATTTGTTGACAGACTCGTAGTAACAAAGTTATAATTCTGCATAAATTATAAATAAACATATAATTAACGTGCCCATATTGGTCATGTATTTGTTTACATAAGTTTGTATATACATACGAATGTGCCAAATGACAAAATATATGACTTTGAAATTCAAGACTTTAAATAAACAAACTTTTAAGTAAATTTGT
Source organism: Zeugodacus tau (assembly GCA_031772095.1). NCBI lineage: Eukaryota > Metazoa > Arthropoda > Insecta > Diptera > Tephritidae > Zeugodacus > Zeugodacus tau. The sequence continues at coordinate 73,463,757 of CM062651.1, read as the reverse complement.
TTTCACGCATTGGTGTATGCACAACCAACAATGTATGTATGTATGTACATATGTATTTGTATATGTCTGATTTACATTATTGTTCAATGTGTAAGCTCCAAAGCAACTGTGGCGCAAATGTTGGTGAAAACTATTAAAGTTGTTCTGTCTTAGAAGAATCTGTAGCTATTTAAAACCGTGTCGAACACATTCGTTAGTTGACTTCTAAATAATTAGTTTCAAGATAACTGCCTGCCTATTTATATGCCTGTTTTCTGCAAGGCTTGTATATAAATATACTCGCATGCGTTTCTTAATCATTTACTTTTTTATTATTCTGCATTCATATGTGCATACATACATATATATATATATATTTTTTTTTTATACGCATACAATTACATTGCTGATTAGCTGCTCGAGATAAGCTGACACTCTTTGTTGTCAATAAACACAGATGTATTGCTCATATACCAACGACATTTAAATGTATGTATGTATTGCGAGAAAACAAAAATGTATTTCACTTGCTACCATATTTTAGCAGTACCGGCAAAGTGTTAAATAAAATCAGTACTTAAAAGTAATCTGCAAATATTAACAACTACATGCGTAATGCTTTTAAGATTACTTTTATGTATATGTATGTTTTGCTAACTTTGAAATCTTATCTCTTTAACTCTTTACTTTGAAGTATTGTTAAAAAAAAAATATTGTATATGAATTGTCAAATAAAATGCAAAACATGCTAGTAACAAGAATATATATAAGTATTTGTTTTCATTCTCTTTCTCAATCTCCTTCTCACAAATTCATTTAATTTGTTTGTGGTATAAGCGCTATGAGACGCACACCATATGTAAGTCCTTATTATTATTTTATCAGCACTCATTGTAATTTCGTAACAATATGAAATACTCAAACCGTATCAAATATGTGGTGTCTGCGTTTGTACAACGGTATGTGTTTATATACACACACATTTTTATTTTATTTTATTTGTGCTGCCATCACTTTGCGCACAGCTCTCAATATAAACAATAGTTCGTTTATATAGTTTTGCACATTAATTTAGCGTTGTTTTAATGTGAAAATGAAGCTATTTTGTTTTTTATTTTTTTTTGTTCACTACCAACGCCAACTGTTTGATTTATACTTTAAATATATAATTAAATTTTAATATATATTTAAGATTACAGTAGTTCAAGTATTTAATCACATACATATATACATATTCACACTTGCTTCATTTAATCTTTGCCATTGTGACACTTATCCAGTTTGCATTTTCTTATCATACTCATTCATCTTAATTGTTCATAATTAAGCTAGAATCCACCCATAAATGTATGTATATACATATGTGTGTTTGTATTTATCAGTTACCAGTTGCCAGTTATCAGTTATCAGTAGGCTTCCCCATTTCATTTTCTTGCTTTTCGAAACTCATTGTGATTTAGCAAAAATTGTATGTCACTACATTAGCCACGTTTTTCCTTATATCCAAACGTACATGCATACATACATATATATTTGGACTATTTATACAATATTTATTTCGCGGGATGCTCACATTGCGTAATTTTGTTTATTCGTTTGTTCTTGTACACTTGTTGCGGTTGGCGCGTCGCGCGTGAAACACCACAATTGACAATTGACATATTACCGAATTGATAACACACAATGCTCTGATAATACGTCGGCAATTATTGCACTATAATGTTAATGTTACTAATTAAAATGATATCATTGTTTTGCCCAAAAATTTTTTCAAAAATGTAACAGAATTTGAGTCTTCGACGGTGATTTGAACGTAGTTAGTATCTTATCATTACTTCAAGTTGTTGAAATTTATTTTATAAATTCTATAAATAGAACACCCTAACAGAAAGGCTAAACCAAAATTTTTAACGTGTCTTCAATATCAATATTTTTTTAAATCTAAATCTAAAAAATGTTTTAAAATTACAATGTTGATGATTTTGATTTTCATATTTTTCTGTCGTTTTACAACTAATTATTTACATTTTGTTTTCTTTGTTGTATAACTTTATTATGCCATTAAATCAACAACGTAAGTTTGCTACTCCTGCATATTCATAACTGGATAAATCTTATCGTTATTAAAACCCCTATAAAGCTTGTAGATAATGATAACAGTTCAGTTCATATGCTTGTGGTAAATGGCATAAATCACATATAATAATTCCTACTTAGCTGAGCTTGTAAAACGGTGTATGTTTATTTTAAATTTACATTATTTATTTTATATTTTTTATATTTGTTAGACTGCATATTAAAGAGATATGTGTCAAGAAAAAATTATTTTAAATTGAAATAATTTTAAATTGAAAAAAAAAAATATTTAAATTAAAAAAAAAATTAATAATGTTAAAATAAAAAAAATATGTAACATTTTTTATTTTTTTTTTACAAGTCATTAGTATCGAAAAATTATGAACAATTATTTTAAATTTGTTTGGGACCATTACAAATAATTTTTATAAAATTTTCCCAATTTTTATGTGTTAACTAATTTATTTAGTTTATTATTTTCATTCAAATTATAAAAAATATTAAAATATTTTTATAAAAATTATATAGCTGAAGAATCAAAAAATAATTAATTTAACAATTTCAACAATTTTTTAACAACTTTTACTGCTTTTGCTGTATTTCTTATTTTGAACTTAATGCCAATTCAAGTGTTTACTGTCTTAAAAAAATAACAATTCAATTTTAGCACTTAAATAAACGGGTTTTTCATTATAGCAGTCACTCTGCAATCCTCAAAATCATTAACATTTCAAGAATAATATGCATACACATAAAAAAAATATATATTAAAATGTATGTATGTATGCCTATATACCGGTCAGCGAATTTAATAACAGTGCCATCAATAAACGTACGCCAAACTAAAATTATCTACACATTTACATACATCTATTATCCACTTTTTCACTTCAAATGTAAAGTATAGAACAAACATTTCAGCACACTTTGGTGTTAGTGAATATTAAAACAATATTACTGTGTTTAAAATTACAAACAAAACGAAAAATCTATCATTTAGAATTATCATCAAGGCCAACTGGCACGTCGGCAATTAAATTATTATAAAATAAGTATATAGGTGTATACGAAATACATGTGTTTTGATTGATTCATTTGTATGTATGATTTTTTATTTACATTTTTACATATAAATATAAGCTTGTACCCACATATGAATGAGCGCGCAAAATACTTCCTCTAACCAAACAAAAAATGCCTTATTAAGCGTATACCACTTAATGACAAGCCACTTCAGTTAAATTAAACTAGTGAATATACAATAGAATATGATGAGAATTGAGTTTTTTTTTTCAATCTCACAACAACTCATTATCGTACAAATCAAGCAAAATCCTTGCTGCCGGCGAATTTCGTTGTTTTTTTGTATTAATTAATTACATACTTTAACTTGCATATATGTACATAGGTACATATGTATGCGCATGTAACACGTTTGTGTCGGGGGGATTTTTAACGTTATTTTGTCACATCATTTTGGCCGTGTGACTAAACTATTTCTGTTCGTGGCGCTCTCTTTGCTTGGTTGCACACGATCATTGTTGTTATTTCTCTTAACTAACACAAAAGTTACCAAAAAAATAAAAAATCGAACCGATAAAATGCGATTCACATAGTTTGACACGACAACACACACAAATATACACACACACAGTCACAGTCACTAGTAGCAATTAAATACAAAAATTTCACTTCCACATTACCTTTTTTTGTACTTTTGAAGTTCAGAAGATCGTACGGTTTCGTTTTCACTGACTTTTCCACGTTCAAAAAGAGACTTGTACCGTCGCGTTCGAGTACCTCGCACCAACTGGTTGAACTACCCAACGGTTCTACCTTTTTGTGTTGCCGCTGACTTTCTGTTTGGGCACATGCGAGCAACAACAATGTTTTTTTTATTTATTGATGGCTAGTTGGAATGCGCATACAGATATACAGGCATACATACATATGTACAAACATTTGTATGAGCTTAACAGCTAGAGACTATAAAGATGCCCCATAAACTGTCGTCATTGGCTCTCCACATAGTACCCAAACAATGTGCGCTTGGCCACCAGTTGCTGGGAGCGCAAGCAGCTCTCAGTCGCGTAAAGAGTGTGAGCAAAAGCTAAAAATGTGCTTGAGAGTAGTTGAAGTATCGCGATAAGCGCCTATATACGCTACAAGTTGTTTGTGTACGTATTCTTTTATATGTATATGTGTGTATTTTCATATTTACATAAAAGTCACTGTACAAGTTAATTACGCGAACTTATTGTTTTTTGAAGTATATGGGCTACTACTGCCATTTAACCCACACTAGTAACAAGTTCCAATAATTAAAGTTCTATTATTTAATGAAATTTTTTTGTTCGAAAATTTCATAAAAAGTGGAAATAATTTTTTATATATTTTTTTTACATATTTTATTAATATTACAGTGGAACTTCCATAACTTGAATTGGCAATAGCGTTTAGAAGCCAAATTTCATACAAATTTCCTTCCCTAACACGAATTTCTATAACTCGAACTCTTGAAGTGGCAATAGAAGTCAAATTTCATACAAATTTCCTTCCATAAATCGAACTTTTCGATCAGGACATTATACAAAATTTAAAATTTTACTATCAGGTAACAATTTTCAAAGAGTCTTTCTATATATGTATTTCCTCTGTATTTCAATATCTTTGTAACAAAATATTTTCATATTAATTAACGATGAAAATATCGTTTTTATATTTTTATTTTTTTTAAAGAGGATTTTATTGAAATGTGTATATACATATGTACTTACATATATAAAATTCCATCACTTGCACATCTGTATATGTATGTATGTATATAATATTTATTATTACTGGGGACAACACCATTTGTCTGCTGGGATTTGCATGTATGTACGTGGGTTCTATATAATTACGAGTATGCATGTATTAGTGAGTTTATTTTGCCATTTTATGTAATTGAAAAGCGCAAAGTCATAGTTTGATTAACGAAATATGGCAGATATCGAATATGATGCATACGTTTGGGGTTTACAATAGCTCTTCGAGCACTTGTAATGTTCGAAAGAGTGATCCTGAAATTAAAACAATATAAAATAAGTAGGATTTCTACAGTAAAAGAACACATAAAATTTCAAATAGTATACAGAGCAAAAATGACGCTAATAATGACCGATAAACCACGAATTTCATCACAAATTCGAATAAACACATATAAATATAGCAATATTTGATAAAAAAAAACCTCTAAAACACAAGTATGTTTTGTATGCACATATTATAGACATTAATTTTGAATGCCGGTCTCCAACGAAGACTGTCTAATCTATTTTATTGCAAATTATAGATTTCTCATCTTTGAAAATAATTTCATTATCAGTCGTAGTATTAAAATTCTAAAAAATAACAAGCGTTGTTCAGTTGAAAATTTTCGGACACCGGTTATGGTCAAAAAGTTCATTGATCGGAATCAAATTTCCCACCTGACACACCGCACGTTCGTTATCAACAATTAATATAGTGTTTCTTGGTGTCATTTTTGACGAAGCTTGTGATTAACAAGAGAAAAGAGAATTCAAACGATTTGAGTGTAATTTTTTTTTGTATGTTTGTAAGTCATGTATCGCATGCAGCAGTTACGTTGGCAGGATCGTTGTAAAATTTTAGACAGGAGCTTTTTGTTTACAATTTCAATGAATTTAGCCTAGTAATGCTTCCTACTATAAAAAACATATAAATTGTGACGTAGGCGGTGTAAGCATATAGTTTATTGACCAAGGTCTAAAGCCGGCGCAATTAGTTGTACGAAATGCTTGCGGCCTTAAGATAGCACCAAAATGCTCGTTAATCTTATATGTTTTTATCATATAATGTTGAATATACATACTTCCATATACGCTTGTGTTCTTGATTAGATTATCTTTTCTTAAACATAATGCTAACTTGCAAAAATGAAAGTGGTTTGAACATTCTTTGTTTACTTTTCTTTTTTTTGTATAAATTAGTGGTAGAATTGTCTAACTCATTTTATAACTATGATATGGAAAAATATATGTCCAACTTTAAATGATAACTCCAATCAATTTAAACAAAATATTTCAAGTTGGTACTTTTGGTGAATTTTTGACAAGCAGTCTGATTCATGCCACCAAATGTTTATATATGAGCACATGATAATTACTAACGGTATCAATACCTTTTCGAGTTTTATAATTTTTATCTGAGTGGACATGCTCGCTACTATTAACACGATGGGAGGTAGTTTGGGACACCTGTGAGCTTTCTATATGAATGCGTTATCTTATTCGATTTCTTTAACTTATCCATTTCAAAAATATTCGTTAAATTTTTTAATTTTTATTTAATTTTGTTTTTGGTTAAATCAGTGGAGTGAAATTCCCAGGGAACATGAAGAGAGTACAATTTTGGAATATTATGAAACTTTGTAGAAAGCAATAAGCATATTTGTGCGGCGTTCCCCTCATTAGTTAGTAAATCTATAAAAATGTGTTCCGCATTTTTATCAAAATTCAGTTTTTTTTATTTTTAGATAATACTTTCGATTATCGATTGATAAAACTCAGTGTGAGGTCTGTACAAATAAAATAGAATACAGATATGAACTAAACTAGCATATTGATTCATAATTTTGCACAAGAGCTATTTTAAACTTTATTCGTATACTGAGTGCTCGTAATACTCGTAATAGTGAGTGCTGTTGAACTTTTTATTGCTAACATGTTTAAACTGTCCTAACTGAAAACTTTCGCTCGCCTTGATCGTTCACCTCTTACACTGTTCTAACATAATCGTATATACATACATATATACATATGCATGAATGTTTACCTTTTTTTGATATGACCCATTTTAAGAAATTTATAAATTTGCGAACTCACCATGTGTCTGTGCTTCTACTCTCTTAAAGTTGAGTATTATTGTAGCTGTATGTATGTGTATATGTGCAAAATACATATAAAAGACTCTCACCATGTACTCTAGTAACTTAACATATGTATGTTTATAATATTATAATTGTATAAATTATAATCCATTGAACGAACCATTATCCATATATTTCAGGCATTTGCATCAAAAGTTTTAAAACAAATACGAATGATAAATTTTTCATCAATGTTTGCCAAACTGATGAGATACCGCCGCCGGAGGACATTACCGAAGAGCAGTTGGCTGACATTTTGCAATCGGAAGTGCCAAGCTCTTTCCGTATACCCATGAGCATATCCGATCCGCGCATAACGAAGGATAAATCAAATAATTCAGTTGATGTATGCGATATTGCGGTAAATCCCAACTTCTTTGTCAAAATTCAAAAATCTTTATTATTTAAAGACTTTTTCCTCGCACTAATTGCCGAGGCTCTGAATGATAAATATAATGTGCAAATAAAAGTCGAGAAATCAATAATATTGCAAAATAGAAAGTTCATCGGCACACTGGTGCGACATCGTGTACGCAATAACGATGTAAAAACTGTTTTAAACTCATATAAACAACCAACTGAGGCGGACAAAAGAAAATTGGATGAACTTGAAAGACTTGGTGGCGGTAAGAATGCGCCATTGGTGCAGGAGATTGATACAAATGAGTTGAATGTGCTGAAACAGAAATCCGAACAATTAAAGCAGAATTCCTCCAAGATTAAAGAAGCAATATCGCTAGCTGGCTCTACAGTGCCGGAGTTTAAGTTAAGAGCGAAATTGAGCGAAGAGGAGGTTGAAGAAATACAGGCGGAGTTCTATCTACCAAAATGTGTAAGTAACAAGAAGTGGAACTTAGATTTTATTTGATAAAAGCTATATTTTGTAATATCTTTATTATTTTCACATCAGTTGTCTTCGAATGAAATCACTCTGGATATCGGAGAAGATCGCATTTTGTTGGAATCCATGAAGCATGGTTATATGTTTGATAAGTTTGTCAATTATCGTTTGAATCAAGAAAGAGCCCGTGCAATTTTCGACAAAACCAATAAAGTAAGTTAAAATAAGAAAATTAAAAACAATTTAATATTTTAAACATTTAATTTCAGATGCTTCAAGTCCGTATTCCTGTATATCCAGTGCATTAAATGATGTAGTGATCAGATTATGTATATATTTATTTCTACAATCAATGAGTTTTACTCGTTCATAACCTTTAGTTTGGTGCACGGAATTTTCAATTTGTTTGATTGGTTTATAAATTAAATAAAAGATAAAATTTAACGGAAACAGATGTTTGTTATTAATTGTGTTTGCAAATCTACAAATATTGTAGAGTTATGTACTTTGTAGAAAAACCTTTATAATATTACTGATTACGTTAATAAAAATGTGGCATCTCTCATTTCCAACGGCATTACATCTATTCCTTCTATGTATTATTTTATTTGTTTTCTTCTTACGTAATTATTCACTTGTTCTTCCCATACTCTTATAAAATAATTCAATCATCTCGAAGTCAGAATAATTGCATTCAGTCGTTTGAAATGTTGCTCAATCGTTTAGTCAATCAAGGTAGGGTATTTGCCTCCCCGTCCGTACGTCAGCTCTTTCGCCGGCAACATGAAAATGTCACCCTGCGTTCGTTTTTGACATTTACCTTACAACCGGCAGCTGTCAAACAACACATTTTGGTGCCTGAACTGGAAAATTCTTTCGCAAAACATTCGATACGCAAATATTCATCGGCAAAATTAGCAATGGAGGAACATTGTGTGGTCCCTGATGTTATTTCGTGCGTTCCACAAGAAGTGATAACGGTTTGTTATCCAAGTGGTTCGTCTGTAGAACAAGGAAATGTTCTCACGCCAACTTTGGTAAAGGATCAACCCACCGTCACTTGGAAGGCCGATCCTAATGCTTTATATACATTGTGCATGACAGATCCAGATGCACCTAGCCGTGCCGATCCTAAATATCGTGAATGGCATCATTGGTTGGTAGGCAACATTCCTGGATGTGATGTTTCCAAAGGAGAGGTAAGTCAGCTGCTTTAAATAAAACAAAAAACGTAGAATTGCTTTATTCAATATTTTGTACTTTATCTAAAGGTCTTATCAGCTTATATTGGTTCGGGTCCACCACAAGGAACTGGTTTGCATCGTTATGTTTTTTTGGTTTACAAACAAAGTAGCAAGTTGACATTTGATGAGAAACGTTTACCAAACAACAGTGGCGATGACCGCGGGGGTTTCAAGATTGCTGCATTTGCCAAAAAGTATAATCTTGGTGATCCTGTTGCTGGCAACTTCTATCAAGCTGAGTTTGATGATTATGTACCAATTTTATATAAGCAATTGGGCGCATAAGCTGGACTATTATATATATATATTTAATATATGTATTTAAAAACACGAAGTGATTTGTCAGAAGACACTAAATTGAATTAAACTTATAATAAATATGGAATTAATAAAATTTATCTATTGTTGTATTTTGAAATAAATGGTTAATATTAAGAATTTTGAAAATAATCCAACTTAGTCGATAATAAATTTTAGTAGCAGTTTGATGTGTCTGATCCGAGCCCCTCTGTGTTTTATTTTTTTCCTACGCCTCTGTGACATTTTGTTTATCATTCGTGGTTTTTTGAGGTTTAGGGCATTTTCTAATTCTAATTTAGATTATGAAGCTATCTGATATAAAGGGTATATAAAACTTCGTATATTCATTTCATTAGTGATCTTCAAAATGTCGAAACCAATTACTTTTGTTACCGGCAATGCCAAAAAACTAGAAGAACTTGTAGCAATACTAGGCGAAAAGTTTCCACGCAAAGTGGTGAGCAGAAAAATAGATCTTCCAGAATTACAAGGTGAGATCGATGAAATCGCTGTGAAGAAATGTAAAGAAGCGGCAAAGCAAGTTGACGGGCCAGTGCTAGTTGAGGACACGTGCTTATGTTTCGATGCTTTGGAAGGATTACCAGGTATTTCTGCAATACGAATAAACCACCTTTGACCTTATTTCTACTTGTCTATATATAAATTTATAGGACCCTACATAAAATGGTTTTTGGAAAAATTACAACCTGAAGGATTATATCGTATGTTAGCAGGATGGGATAACAAAAGTGCCAAAGCAATATGTACCTTGAGTTTTGCTGAGAGTGCCGACAGTGAACCAATAATTTTTCAAGGGGTAACGGAAGGTAGTATAGTTGAGCCACGAGGTTGTCGTGATTTTGGTTGGGACCCCATTTTCAAACCCAAAGGCTACGATCTAACCTATGCTGAAATGCCAAAGGACGAAAAGAATAAAATCTCCCATCGTTATAGAGCATTAGCAGCACTACAAGAATATTTTAATGCAGAGAAATAACTATTCGATACTGTTTACTTATTAATTTTGGAATAAAGTGAAATCGACAATTTCGCACATGTTTTCTTCGTCACTTAAACAATTTTTATATTTCTCCTAATAGTTTGTATTAAAATAAACAATTGGCATCTACATAGACAGGAATTTCAATGAAATATTAACTCATAATTTACACCGAAATAAGGCAAAAATACTGGATATTGTCGTTTATTTATTTTTAATACAGTAACTGCAAATAATTTAATTTATTAACAATTTTTTTTTTCACCATTGGTGTTAGTATTTTTTTATTCTGTTATATTATAACTTGTACACAGCTCCCAAGTATACGAAAAATTCCTTTTAAACAAGGAAATTGCGTTCCAAATGGTGAATTCGACTACCATTAATGTATCTAGTCAATTTTTTTGCTTTTACCCTTTTTGGGTGCAGATACAGGTTTTGTTGATGTCTTTCCAGCATTGGTCTTCTTACTCTTGCCTGGTTTGTTCCAGTAGTACAACATTTGGGTAGCAATCACGCCATTTGCAAATGTGGATGCACAGAATGTTGCAATTATCATGGAATCTCCGGTCTCTTGTGCAGAAGTAAATATGCGCGCTAATGAACCAGCAAACAACAAGAAAACAGTCGCTGCAGACAACTGACCGGTTGAACTATTCTTGTAATTTGTCCATGCCTGTGAAAGTTTGCCCAGAAGTAGGATAGGTATGTTAAACGCTTGTGCCACCAGCAATATGTTGATTGGAGTTAAACCACTATTAAGAACGTACACCGCCAGTGTGTAAATAATACAGAAGATCAAAGACAATCCCTTTGAACCACCATAGAAAAGAACTAAAGCAGCAATAGCAGCTGTTTGCAGGGCCAAAAATGTATTATCTCCCCAAGCACTAAATGGATAGCCCTTAACATAGTTGTACGACATATGCGATGTTATGGCCGTGAGATCCAATAGTACACTTATCAGATTAATTCCTTCACCAGACTTATTTTTGATCAATTTCAAAACTTGTGGTATTTTGACTAGAATAGATCCAGCAATGATTGCATAGCCAAGACATTTGCTCAAGAGGGATTTAAAACATGCACCTGTTAAAAGTGAAAATTTTGTGGTTAAATGTGGGTAAAGGCTAATCGGAAAAATTAACTTACCATCTGTGAAATCATGGAAAACCAAGTACGTTTCAATACATTCCTCGGAGAGAAAATAACTTAAAACTGTTTTTATTGCTTCAGTCATTTTTGATGTGCTGAAGAAACGTTTGCTGCCAAATTCCAAAGACTGTGCTTGATTAAAAAATAGAATTAATTTGTTACAATTGCGGTCTCAAATTGATTAACTTTCTTTCTTTATTTATTAGTTCTTTTAGATAACAAAATATCAGATAATCATCCCCATAGGCAAATGGACACGTATTTTGACATTTGAATCGATTTGCGGTTGACATTTGCAATGATATGGCAATATCGTAAAAAATCCGTTTTTTTTTAAATAAATTTTTTAAATAAAAAAATTAATATAAATTCAAAGCTAATTTAAAAATATGTATGTATTTTAGATGTCAAATTCGCACAATCAATATTGTCAAAGAATTATTATTATTTTAATTATTTATAACAAACAGGTAATTTATGTCTTAAGTAGTAAAAATACTTTGTATTCTATTTTGTTATTTATAATGTTTGTTCTGCTGAAAAATATGGTTAAATTACTTTAGTAAACGCCTTTTATTTAATTTATTTAGTAAAAATTATTTTCTTTATACGCAAACTAATAAACATCGGGTGTGGCAACCTAGTTTCTTATCAATGTAATTTTGTGAATGCCATTAAAACATTTTAACTTCATTTCATAGTCAGTCAACTTTGTTTCTGCCCTGTTAGTAATTTAGTTCTAAATAGTTTGTATTTTCTTAATTATTTGTATTTGAAATAGTTATTGTAGTGAATTGAACAAAATGTCATCTAATACCGAAGCAAGCGGCTCACAACAAACAAGCGAACCAATTGAAAAGAAAGAAAATGGAAGTGGCGATTGCAGGAAAATTGCTTTGATAACCGGCATTACTGGGCAGGTGTGTATTATGTTTCTTAAAGTTCAAATTTATATATTAATGTTTAAGGTTTTTAACAAATCAATCATACATATCTACAATAATTTAGTTGGATAAGTAGTTGAATGTATGTGTATACGCTATGTAGTCGCATACACTTTGGTTTATTGTAGCTAAAGAATGTTTCATACGTACATATATGTAAGTAGTAGTAAACGTTGAGCAAATTATATTTCGCGGGTGTATCATTAACCACGTATACAATTGTTTTTCATATAAGTTCTATGAAATATATAATTTTACTTGGTATTATACAATTATTTTATTTTTTTTTCATACTAAAGGACGGTTCGTATTTGGCTGAGTTTCTATTAAAGAAAAACTATGAGGTCCATGGCATTATTCGCCGTGCCAGTACGTTCAATACCTCTCGCATTGAGCATCTTTATGCCAATCCTGTAGCACATCAAGGTGGGAAAATGAAACTACATTATGGTGACATGACAGACAGTAGCAGCTTGGTGAAGATCATCAGCATGGTAAAGCCAACAGAAATCTACAATTTAGCTGCACAATCACACGTAAAAGTGTCCTTCGATTTGAGCGAATATACTGCCGAAGTGGACGCTGTGGGCACATTACGTATACTCGATGCGGTTCGTACATGCGGTATGGAGAAAAATGTCCGTTTCTATCAGGCTTCTACATCGGAGTTGTACGGAAAGGTGGTGGAGACACCACAAAACGAGAAAACACCGTTTTACCCACGTTCACCTTACGGTAAGTGAATTATCAGTGATGTAATAATTACTAATTTATGATAAGATATGTTCCGTTTATTGTGTACTTTTAATAGCGTGCGCAAAGATGTATGGCTTTTGGATTGTCATTAACTACCGCGAAGCATATGATATGTTTGCCTGCAATGGCATATTATTCAATCATGAATCACCACGTCGTGGTGAAAATTTCGTGACACGTAAAATTACACGCTCGGTAGCGAAAATATTTCATCAACAATTGGAATCATTCGAACTGGGTAATCTCGACTCGAAACGTGATTGGGGACACGCCATGGATTACGTGGAGGCCATGTGGATGATGTTGCAATTAGAAAAACCTGCGGATTTTGTTATCGCCACCGGTGAAACGCACAGCGTTCGTGAATTCGTAGAAGAGTCTTTCAAATTCATTGGACGAGAAATTGTTTGGCAAGGAGAAGGCGTCAACGAAGTGGGTATCGAAAAGGATACCGACATTGTGCGTGTGCGTATTAATCCAAAGTATTTCCGTCCAACCGAAGTGGACTTGTTACAAGGCGATTCGAGTAAAGCACGACGAGAACTTAAATGGGCACCTAAAGTTACATTTAAAGAATTAATTAAGGATATGATGGAAGCCGATATTGAGCTTATGAAGAGGAATCCAATTGCCTAAATTAGCGATTGTTTACATATGTGTGATTTATTTGTGACTTTGACGATAGTACAATCGTTTCTTTTTATGAAAGCACAAATATAGTTTAGCAACAGGTCGCGTATTTCATTGCAATATTATATGGATACATATAGAATTTGTATTATACTTAATCATTTATGTAGTTAGTTCACAAGCCCTTTGACTTTTTGTTTAGTTTTATAGTATGCTATATAATATATATCTATCTGTAGGTACATATGTGCTTTTATTGTATTTATAAATATTTTATACAATTTGCATTCCAAAGCAAAACAATTGTATTATGTGTGTAATAAATGTGCTTTATAATTCAAAGATTTTATAGACAACCAATAATTAATTTATGAAATGGGACTTCATTTTTGGGCAAAAATATTTGTTTATTCAGATTTCACTTCATGGTAGATAGTGGTATATTTAAAAAATACCCTAATCACTGTTAGAAATCGAAAATTAGCAAAAATAATTAACTGTGTTTGTTGCATATATAGTTGGTTTTATTTCACTTTCATAGCTGAGTATAAACTTACATTTTACTAAAATTGTACTGCAAGTATGATATGTGTTCGGAACACATATTCGATATGTTTCCAAGTGACATACATACTTTCGGTACAATTTTCGTAAAACACTACTCATAGGTGAGAAATATTGATGAAAGCCTCTATACCATATACATACATTGAATCTAAAAAAGTAACGGTGTGTTTGATAAACATTAATTTTTTCAAAACAATGAATTGGAGAAGTAGACTAGGTCTTTTAAGTTTCTTGTTTTTTGCCAAATGGGTTGATTTTCGACAACCAGCTTGATGTAGACGATGATGGTGCTTCACTGCAGAACAAATAATAGTTATTTGGTGAGTTTTTTCAATTATAAAATGATACATACAGTTTTGTTAGGCGTTCGATGTCAGCGTCGTCGCTTCCTTTTGCTGTCTTATCACTGATGTGACTGCCACTAGCTTCGCTAATACCGGCATTTCTCAGTTGTTCTACTAATTTCATACGAAATTCGATTTTATGTGGAACAATGGGATTTTCGGCGCGTATTTGTGCTTGCAACTTACGTATGGCCTCTTCGTAAGTATGTCCGTACCATTCAATTTCCTCTGGCGTATACTAAAGCATACCGAGTTTATATTAATAATTGCACATGTTCAATACAATAATTGACAACATACCGAATCTAAATAACATTTGTATTCCTTAAGAACTCGCTCTCTTTCTGATGGGTTGTTAGATAAATTTGGACAACCATCCTTCAATTCCATTAGTATTTTTCGTTTTAGTTTGAGCGCTAGTTTAGAACGTAAATCGCATGCAAGATTCTGATTTTGAAAAAAAATATATATATTTTATTGTAATGACATGAAGTTATTTCATCACAACTAAAGAGTTACGCACCTTTAGAAGATAGTGATCAAAGCCATGACAATCATGAATTTGATCGATGGTACGATCGGTCACAACCATTGAAATATACGCGTTTAACACCTGGCTGTGCACTACAGAGCGTCGCAGTGTCGGTACCCAAAAGTGTGGTACTCGCCTTTTTTGTGGATGACGCTTCTGAAATCCCTTAATAACAGCCTCTCCACCCCATATGCCTTCATGTGATTCCGGTGTGTCGATTAATGGCAAGGGTATATTTTGCACAGGTCTTACTTCACCAGTCACTTCATCTTGTTCAAAGGGTTCAGTCTTTGGCACATAGTGTACGGCAGCAGGCGTTGTAAGCTTCCATTCGCGCCAGAATTTTTTGTAAGCATCTGGCAGTTGTGCACCAAGACCTTTGTCGAAGCGTGTTAAACGCTTAAAGCCGTGCAACAATTGCGGTCCCTTTAAATATTACAATTTTGTTAAAACAATGTTGTCACAACAGCAATATAAATATTCTTTGTTGATTCTTGCTTTTCTTTGAAGATTTTCGCACAAAACATTTGCTTGTATTGCGTCACTATCACAATAATTCCGAACCTTACCTGCGATGTGGCGTGTGACATGCCTAATTTTTTGAATTATAGCGTTCAACTTCTTCGTTTATTCCTTTTTTATAATAACTGTTCTTCTGATATTAACACAAGAAACCAATTTTTTACGTTAAAAACAATTTCTTCAAAACTAATAAATGATTTTGAACTCTGATTCCAATTGAAAGTGGAAAAGATAGGCATAAATCACGTTTTGACAACTCGCTTTCATTCTCAACTCAGCTGATTCTGTTATGACAATCAGATGATTTGACAGATATGTTATACATAAAATGTGGAATTTCAATTAAAGAAATTATGCAAAAATTAGTTTTTCACAAGAAAAAATAAATAACTAGCGCAAACTGTATTTCGATAAGTTTCTTATTTATTAAAAATACTTTAGAAAAATGTTAAACAGATACATTTTCCGAAGTCTTTGTATGTACTGTGTTTTTCAACACTCGTTAACACAGGGTGGTATTGCTAAAAATGTGTTTTTGACAGCTGTTATACATTTATAATGTCCGTCAGTTATATATTTTTCAATATTAATCCGTTACAGCTAGCGGAAGCGGCTCAGGTTCAAGTTGCAAACTCTTGGTGTGTCTTGAATGTCTGTTATAAACTACTTCAGATATGGTTACCACAGAAAACTAAATGTTTGCGCGTATATCTAAAGCACGTTTATCTCAAGATGAAAAAAAAACACGATTTAAAGAATTCATAAAGCTGTTTAAGTCTCCAGTATTTAATAGATTTTATTTCTGTGTAAAATGTTTAAGGCATTCAAGTTCACAAAATTTAAAACTTATTGCAATAAAACTAGATTTATATATAGCACTTTGAAAAGTTCTGCGTTCACTTGTCTGCTGAGTATGAAACGCTCAGTTTATTTAAAAGTAGTCTATGTACAATTAAATTAATTTGTAAATATATAATCTTAATCTATCTATCAGCGTATATGTAGGTAAGTATGTATAACGGAAGTATATCACTTAAATTTAATTATACAACAATTATTTATGTTTACATGAAGATAGTTAATTAAAATGTACAATATTTTTAGCGCAATACATAAACACACACAATTATTTGTAAGTATTCAAGTCGGTAAATAGGCTATATCATTGTTTTACTATACATATAAGTATGCATATAGGAGTATAAATGATTTCTAACCATTTTAAATACTTTTTTGAATAACAAAAAATTTAAACTTTAAGTTCGTATATAATTTTAAGACTATTTTGAAATGAAATAATGGAAAATATAATGCTCTTCAACCGTTTATGCTTCCATTTCGATAAATGCTTCTTGCATTTTTATGCTAGCACACTTTCATCTAAAAGTGCAATGCTATGTTAAGAGCTTAAGCCGTTCACATAAGTGCAAAGTAGTTATGAATAATATGCAAAATCATCACATGCGGTACTTATAATTCTATATTATTTTGACACTGAAAATATACACCTATTAGCAAAATTCAGTGTAAATCGACTTTAACTTTATCATCCCCTTAGTTAACACACAAATATAGTTTGTAGGTTATAGTTAACTGGAAAGTCGAAATCTAATGTAATCATGACAATATTTGTTCGCTCATATCTGCAGCCACGTATATATTTGCAATAGTAAAAAAGCACCTTATATTAAACTGTACGCGCTGGATTATATTGTATTGTCTGCTGATCCCACTTTATTTATCTTCCACTTCCTTTGATACAGTCTTTAATATTTGATAACTAGGGTTTGAAAATGCATCTGCCGTTCTTGCACCATTCTTCGGTGATTTCACATTCACATAGTTATCGCCACCGGTGAGTTCCGTCTCGGCGATGTGATGACGCGGTGACGGTGTGGGTGTAGCGCGTACTTGCTGTTGTGATATTATGTTTCTGGCGAACTTTCGCGCTTGCTCCGGACTCTCGTCGCCATCATCGGATGCTGTGTGATGTGCGCCCGGCAGCATTGGTATCTCCTCCGGTTGTATGCCCTCTTTTTTGCGATTCTTATTCGCTGGACTATTGAGATTATTCAATAATGTTGGGGAATGTTGTGGCTCTAGTGGTGGTGCTGTTGGTGCTATATTATCTGGGAAGGTGAAAGAAGTTGTTGTTGTATTTGTATCATCATTTGAATTTTGATAATCTTTTGGACGTGTCGGTGAGAAAATGGTTGTACCAGTTTCGATGCTCATATTTAAGTAGTCGTCGGAAGTAGATGGCTGTATACCTGGGTGAACGTAATGGGAAGGACAAACGCACAAAACGCATGTAAGCAAGACGGAGTGTGGGGTTAGTTGCATGAAATCGAAGACAGATGTAAACACATGTACGAGTGTATGTATGTATGTAGATGGAAAGATTTTAAATAGAACATAGAAATATGTAAGAGTGGTTAGTTAAAGGAAGTCACAGACACATTCATATATATGTATGTACAAATGTAAATACGTAATTTTATGTGTAAAAACGTTGTCTGAAGTGTGGATGTGCAAATTATACTTACGTATTTCTGGTAATATATGGCCGTTTACATAACGTGGTGGCGCCGGTGCCATTTCGTCTGGTGAACCCATTAACGATAGATAATCAGTTGCTTTTGGATTTGCATTGTCCATGTTGGCGCGCAAATAAGTGTCATTCAAATCAACATAGTGCTATTTAAAGTTAATAATATTTATTAGTACATGCTCTATATTGGTATATACATATGTATGCAAAACTGCTTCAAGCACAATTCCAAGGTTATATATTTCTACTTACATTTGTCACATCATCGCCGAGCATGCGTGCAAAATACTTTTCCAACACATTAAATAATGGACGGCTCTCCGGATTTGTACTCCAACACTCCAGCATTATGTCGTACAATTCATTATTAGCATATGGCGGTTTCTCCATGCGATAACCATCCTTGATCTTCAAATATAAACTCTGATTCGGATCCATACCGGGATAGGGTACTTTCGCCAATGAGAAGAACTCCCACAAGACAATACCAAACGACCAGACATCAGTGTAAGTGCTAAATATGTGATCGCTGAGCGATTCCAGTGCCAACCATTTGATGGGCAACGGTGCTTCGCCTTGTTTCTTATAATTCTCACTCTTATACATGGAACGTGCCAAGCCGAAATCGCAAATTTTCACTACATTATTCTCACAGAGCAGTATATTACGTGCAGCCAGATCACCGTGCAACACTTTACGCGACGACAGATAGTCCATGGCACGTGCCACTTGGAAAGCCCAACTGACCAAATGTGTTGTGGTAACTGTCATCGCTTCTGTACTATCTGGTTTGTAATTCGAGCGCCAAGCAGGTTGCACCGAATTATTGGATAGCACATGATCATCGTCTGGCGGTGAAAAAAATCGTATATCGTTAAAAAAATATAATAGAAAATATATAAAAACAATATAAATCATTCACAACACTCACCCTCCGGTATTGTGGTAATTATAGTCTGCTCTGTGGCACAACTATCCACATGTCCCTCATACAAATCCGATTGACGCAAATATCCAGTGGAATTGGGACGTCCAGCACGTGTGCCAGAGCGTGGATCCTCGTCAGAGTTTCTACGATTATTTGCCGTGTAATTATTGTTCACATTATTCATATGATTAACATATTGATGATTTGCAAATGCCAGATTAACATATTTTACTCCATCACTGATTCAAATAAAATGCAAGCCATCCAAGCCAAGTGTATACAAATAGTTGTTGTTGTTATGTGCACCACACAAATATTAGATTAGTCCCATTGTAAGTACACAAGCATCATTCGCATTGGATTGTGGTAGTAGGGACAAACATTTACCAGCACCACAAAAATTTAGTTAAATACATACAGACATACATATATATATAGAAGTTATTAAAGTGTTCACAAAGGTATTTATACCATCATTTTAAGTGCAATTTAGAAATAATAAAAAATGGTATTATATACATTTCATTATTAGTAGTGTTAGTATTGGGATTTGGATAGGAAAAATGAGTTTATATGTATATTAGAAACTACTAGAAATCAGTTATTAGATTATTAAAATTGCAAATATTTAGTATTTTTCAATCGAAAAAGTAAGAATGCTACGAGTGTTAAGGTGTTAGGTGGGTTTCAAAATTTCAAAATTTGATTTTTTTGCCTTTTTAAATAATAAAATATGTTTAAAATATTCTCCAAAAATTGTAAATGCGTTTATCTCTAAACTTAAATTTTCATGTCGGTGTACACGATTTCTTGAAAAGTTATGAAGCGATTTTGTACAAATTTTGCACATACCTTTTGAAATAACATTATCTAGTTTATGATCGAAATTTTTTTTTAATTTTTATTGCCACTAATTTTTTCGAGGCAATTTTTGGCGAAAATTTGAGTGATTTTTTTGTTGAACAACGATTAAAAATTCAAATTTTAATATATTTTTTCCTTCGTTTATTAACTAGTTTTATCCATGTACTATCGAAATATTTTTGATTTATTGATTTTAGATGCACCATTTAATTAATTTAATTTTTTGAAACGTTAAGTTAGATGAGGTAACTACGGCTGAGTTTTCGGAATTTTTAAATAAAAATTTCTCAAAATACTGTTTAAATACAGTATACTCTCGAAAAGTAAATCGATTGGTATTTTGGGTAATTTACTTTTACGAATAATTTACTTTTCCAAATATATACATAAATTATCTGTTGTTATAATATTAAATGCATTTTTAAACTTAAATAATTCATTCATTTATTTTTGCTTCAATAAAACATATGGATTTATATGAAAAACATATTTACATTTACATACATACATACATATGTATTTACTATGAAGAGAAAAAATCTTGAATATTCTTTTTTTTTTCTTTTGCAATATATTTTCTGACCATTTTTGTACGACAATTCAAAAAGTCTGACACCTGATTTGCATCATTTTCATTTTAAAACCAGTGGATCAAGTAGGAGAGTTTATTTACTAAAAAGACGCGATAAACAAGAGAGTAAGAGTTTTTGCAACATCGTAAAAAACGCTGCTTGCTTCGTTTCGAATTTTTTATCACACTCTCTGAAAAGTAAATTAAAAAATTTACTTTTTCGAGGTGCATGTGTAATCTTAAAGGTGATTAACTTTTCCGCGATTATTTACTTTCTGAGAATTTACTTTTCGAGAGTATACTGTATGTATCTTTGATATGCTGAATTATTTATGATTGTATATCATCAAAAATTAAGTGTGAAATTTCAAAAAAAAAATCAATTTTTTGGTTCATATTTCGGTAGATTACACCTTTAAAAATAACATATTAAAATTTCAAATCGATATCTCAAATAGTTTTTGAGTTATAGCAATTTAAAGAGCAGCCGCTCGGTAACAGTGAATACGATCATTTTATCTTTAAACGCGTTTTTCTCGAAACATCATTTTCCGAATTTGCTGCAGTGATTACTCAAAAACAAATGATCCGATCACTATCGAGTTTTTTTACTTGTTTTTTTATATAGTTCTCCGTACAATGACCTATCGATTTTTGATCTAATCAAAAAATCGAATTTTGGCATTCCAAAAACGACCAAAATTTTTGGTAAAATTCGACTATTTTTTTAAAAAAGCCGCTATATTGTCAATATTTGATTTTTTTTTATCGTAGGTCATTGTACAGACAATATTATCTAGTTTAAGGAGAATTTTTTTTTACATTTCATTCACGGAGAAAGCCGGAATCACTGCAGCAGTGAAGGACCTTATTTTCGCGCCGTTGGAGATCGACTATAACTTAAAAAATATTTATTTTTTTTTTTCAAAAATTTCACTGTATATTCTTGAAACATGTATAAATGTATTCTTAAAATTTTGAAATAATTGATAAAGTATTTTTTTTAATAAAAATTCCCAAAAATCACCATTTTTTAGGCCATTACACTAGGTGTGGCCCTTAAAGTAAAAATATTATCTTTTTAAACCTTTGAAACCCACCATACCCCTTAAATCACTTCCAAATCACTGTTAGATCGTAAGTTTCTATCTTATGAGAATGTAAGAAACCCAGATGATATTTTAAATAACTACCATAATACATAAAACATCAAATATTCCAATCATGCAAGAAGTCATGCTACAAACTGCGAAATGTAGTCATTATTTGCAATAATACCCATACAAATACAAATTAAAATTATTAGATAAGTTTAGTTAAAACTACAGGTAATGTTTTTACATAACCATTAAAAAATATGCAAATATTAAATTTCATTACATTTCTCATTTACATAAAATGAGTAAAAAAAGGTATATTAGTAAAAAAATCAATATTAGTAAACAATTAATACTTATGCTACTAATTAGTTTAAAAACACTAATTATAAAACTACATGCAATGTTCAATGCATTTTAAGAAAATATATGTAAACTCTTAACTGATAGCATACAGAAAATGAACATACCGATTGTATTCGAAATTATCCGAAAACCGTTGTTTCGTAATGGTTGGATCAATTTTATCAGTTTCGGTGTTAATTTGATTTATGAAACGTTTACGATTGCGCAGTAAAAAGTTTTGTACATTACCATAACGACAGTACTCCACAATAACCATTAATTCACCTGAAAAAAAATAAATATTTTCAAAAATAATAATAAACAAACGCGTAATTTTGCTACACACGTTTCGCAATGTTCTTGGTGACAGCGCCCAACAGGTTGACAACATTCAAATGTGGTCCGAGATGCACTAAAATTTTCAATTCCGTCACAAGCGCACGCATCACCTCATTATCAGCAATGCGTTTCACCATTTTCACCGCTACCACAGTTTCCTTTTCACCTGGACGTATGCCCTCTGCATCAGCTTTCAATACCACACCAAATGCACCAGCACCCAATTGCTTGCCCAATTTCAGCTTTTCACGTGGAAACTCAAAGGCACGATCATACGGCAATAGATCGGCTTGCTCGTCTAATGTCAGTGCGGGATTTATATGCTCTACGGCGCCTTCTTCGAAATTCGCTAGACCGGCCGCTTTGAACTCGCGCAGTCGCTGGCGTTCGCGCATAACACGCACATACAAATAGATCACCAAGGCAATGAGTAAAATGAAGAAGAACAATATGCCAAGTATCCAACTGATGCGTATGCGTGGTAAATCTGTGAATAAATTTAGTTTTGCGATTTTTTAGTTTACTTGCCACTCAAACGTTGTATGATTGCGTTAAAAATACGTTCAAACTGCAACTCACTTGTAATTTTAACCGCCGAACTTAATTCGACAGAACCCAAACGATTTAGGGCCACACATTTGTAGACACCTTCGTGTTCAGGTTTGATATATTGTATGATTAGTTTGCTGCCTTCGTCTACTATGTCCACATAACTACTGTTATTCAGTTCAATATCATCTCTATACCAATGAACTTCGGCCGCTGGAATGGCTTCCGGCTGGCATTCCAATTGTAAAGCATCGCCAAGCTTGCGCTCCAATTTATCACTGTCATCAAGATTGCTTTGCACCATACGTGGTGCCAAAGGTTCTGCATAAGTAAATAAACATTTGCTTATTCTATATGTCACCCTTCAAGTTTGGTGATATGGATTATGGACCCGATTTTAGCGCAAACTTACCATAAACAAAAATGCTGCGATATTTGGTTTCTTGCAAATCGGGATTGTTCGCATTACGTCCACGACACTCATAGGTGCCCTGATTGCGTTCCTGAATGTTTTTGATTATTAGCGTTTTCTGATACGAGTAGTTGGTTGAAGAGTTGGTGATGACAAAATCTGAAGCACAAGCATAAGTGAAAAATCGAAAATAATTGCAAAGTCAAAACACAACTTACTGCTGCCATCTTCCACCAATTCGCCATCTTTATACCAATCCAAATCATCAGAGAAGTAGTAAGACAGCGCAGCGCAGGTGAGTGTCACCTCATCGCCACGTGCGATTTTTTTATTCTCATCCGTACCGAATATGGTCATATTGTCGTCTATATCGCCAATGAGCACATGACCTTTACCTTCACTCACCCCTTTCGCATTGCCTGCCACGCAATGCATAATACCTGGCTGTTCGGGCGTGAAATGCAGCTCATGTATATATTCGACCGCCATTTTGCCGGGTTGGGCATTCCGTGTAGACTATAGTAGGTTGTTATACAAGAATATTAAATGAAAATAAACATATTAGTATAAAAGTAGAAGTTAAGTGATAATAAACTTTGCATACATTAAAATTTTGTTCCAAACGCTTGTCACACGAGGGCCAACGCGGCGCTATGCTACACGGCGTAAATACCCATGAGACTATAGCGGTAGGGTAAGCTAGCACTTTACACTGCAAATGCGCTTCCTCGCCAGCCTGCACGTACACATCGTCCACAGTGACTTTGGGCTTGTCGCTGATGCTCACATTGAATTTCAACTCTTTCATCAGCAATTCATTCTTGGCGCGCACCACATATTCACCACTGTCCTCGAGTTGTGCATTCAGTATTTGCAGTGTTATTGAAGTGTCGGTTGTGTTGATGATATACTTTTTCGATGGATGAATTTGCGTGTTGTCCGGTTTGTGCCAAGTGAGCGTTGGGAAGGGATAACCGCGATATTTAACATTGATTTGCACCTTTTTATTGGCATTACTGGCGATTTTGTAATAACCGGAAGGCTCACTAATGTTAATATAACCCTCATCGCGATCTGGCAATGAATTTGTTTAAAAATAATTAAATAAGAATTGTGCTTAAATGAATATTGCGTGAAGACTTACTTAAAACTGTCATTTGATAATTGTTGCGTCCAACATTTTTCGAATGATCCGTGCAAATGCATTCATAGAGACCAGAATCTGATTTCTTAGCATTTAATATGGTCAACTTTGCCTCACCGATTTGATGTGTCGATGTTTCGTTTATAAATGCTGGTATACTTTTGATGATACGACTCTATAATGGCATGTTTAAAAAATTAAATAAAATAAATTAACAAAAAATAAATAAAAATTTTAGTATAACGAAATGCTTTGTGGATGTTAATGTATGAAAGAGTATTGAGTAAAAATTTATATATGTCTTAAATAATATTTTAATAGAGTTGAACTTCCATAACTCGAGCTCTTGAATTGGAAATAGAAATAAATTTTCATATAAATTACCTTCCGTAACTCGGAAGTCTCTCAGACTGTATTCAACTGTATTTGATTTTTACTTTTTTTTCAATAAAATCTCTTTAGTTCGTCCATTTTATTTACTTAATTTATTTTTTCTTCAATTCTTTTAATTGTTCCTTAAATACAACTCACCTCATCAACGCCTGGTGGTGTTTTCCAATCTGTTGCGTAGTTAACATCAAAGGCGATTTTCGCATAACAATTCAAAGTGAAGTTTTCACCAACGTTCACATGTCCACGCGAATTCGAGGTTATAATCGGTTTCTCAATAAATTTCGTACTCGCTATAGTTTTACGATTTTGCATTACGCAAGCAAGAAATTGATATAAACATATAAGTGAATTTGTTCTTTTGTATAAATGTTACTAAATACTAAAAGCCAACATTACTTGGGGATAATACATAGAACAGAGGAGTACAAATTGTACGAAAAACATGCGAATACATAAAAATACGGCATAACAAATACAAATCAAATATAATACATACATATAAAACACTACAAAAATTTTACAATATAATTTACAAATAATTACAAAAAAGAAAGAAATCAAATGCAGTTTGAAAACATTCAATGAGTTAATGAGTAGTATCTACAATATATATACTATGAGAATATAAAATGTGTGATGAAAACAAAAGTACCTTGAAGCGCTTGAAATGACACTTAGACTCGGTAGCAGTTCCCGAAGCTAATAATAAAATATGACAATAAAAGCTCAGTTTGTGAAATAAACACACTAGAATCTGTTAGGCAAAAAGCTCCTTAAAGATATCAACAAGCTATGAAAGCATGTAGACATCGCCATCTTTTTTTAGGTGAAATTATAAAGCCAAAGTTGTTTAAATAATAAATGATGAGCTATTTACATATGTACATATTTACATAAATATTTTAAATATTACCTAATTAAATTCAGAGTTTGTGCTTAATTTGTGCTTCAAAAGTCTCTTGTACGATAGTTTAATTTGATAGTAGGAGTTTTGAATTATAATTCAATATCTAGCTACTCATAAGTCTAGAACACCATAGTAACCTTAAGTAATGAAGCTTTCATTAACTTGCAAATATGTAGCTGTCATCATAGCAAAGTTTCTATTTTCCAACATTTAGATTAATTCGACTTTAACAAACTTCTACCGTTTTCAGAAGTACACGCTTCGCAACATTTAACTCTTAAAATTTTGCACTTACCAAAAATAATTTGCAGTATTGTAAAAGTTTGTAAGCGTGATTGGTACGAGCAAAATTTAAACCAAAAGCTTACGAAAGCTTTTGAAGCTTCATTTAAGCCAAAAGCTTTCGAAAGCTTTTCAACCTTCATTTAAGTCAAAAGCTTACGGAAGCTTTTGAAACTTCAGTTAAGCCAAAAGCTAACGAAAGCTTTTCAAGCTTCATTTAAGCCAACAGCTTTCGAACGAAATGAAAACGAAAAAACGGGGTACACATGTACATATGTATTTTAAGTTTAATGAATAAATTGTGCATTTGGAAAAATTTTGTTCGAAAGTAAAAGTATATGAAGAGCTATAATTTTCCAGCCGAACGCATGCGCTTAAAAATGTAGTAACAAGAAAATTTCGTGCATCAAACAACAATTTCGAGAATAAGGATACGAAAAATCTACAAGGAAGTGTGTAGTCTTTAAAATACTGCAATTATATGCTGCAATTATATGAAACTTACATCGCAGCGCACCACGGAATCGTGAACTATGCCATCTAGTCGTTGGCGCAGCGCGTTTCAAAAACGGTCTCTTTGTGGCGCGCACACGTGCTGAACGCTGAGATTCGATTTCATAATTATGATTTTCTTCAACAACATTTCGCGCACTACTAACAATGTCTGTGAGATTGTCGTCTGCATGATTTTTAACTACTTTTGCGATTTTCGTATAACCAGAAATGGTAGTCGCGTGCGTCGTACCATAACCGTAACCGTCACCATTAGTAACACCCACAACATTTGCTATGCTATTGCTATTATGAATTCCAGCGCCAAATATAATCTTATTTTTTTCATTAACAACATTGCCATCACCAAGATTAGTTGGGTCAACATTAACATCAACATCCACATCCACATCCATATCTGATACAACAACAGATTTATTCAATATTGTATGCAAAACAGGCGATTTGTTTACTTTAGCTACATCAAAAATGCGGTTAGTGACAGACATAGTTTTGTTAGTTACTGTACTTGTTTCGGATTTCGTGCTTCGGCTTGGTCTGGGTCTGGGTTTATAAATGCGTTTAGTTTTTAAGGATATGATATGTAGGACGTTGTGCTTTGGTACGATTGTAGTTGTGGTTTTCATTGTAGCTATTGTAGCCTCCACCGATGGTATTTCCGATGCTTCAGATTGTCGAATATTAATACATATGTTTAATTAATTGAGTTTTTTCATGTTTTAGTGTTAAAGCAAAAAGATTTTAAACGTGTTAAGTAGTTATATACACACGTATGCAAGTACATATGTATTGCAATAACCACCGGAATGCCAGAGGCCCGAAATGGTGTATAAGGAAAAATAGAAAAATGCCATGTATATAAGTTTGTATACGAATAATAAACTATATAATTGAATACTTAGGAGTAAAATACTTGAATAAAATTGAAATAAAAAGAAGCTGTACCAACACCATCTATCAAGTATATGTATAATCAAAGAATATTTGCAATAAGTTATTCATAAATTTTGAGACCGCAACTCAGTTGTTTAAGACTAATCCTTAAACGAAATACACTAAAACATCTATGAAGTAGTTAACCCTTACACATTTTCGAATTTTAGTAAAATTTTCCAATCATTTGTACTAATTATTGATATAACTAATAATTGTATACTTTTTCGTTCATCTCAAACCGTAAATAAAAAACAGAAAAGAGTTTTCTTACAATAAATGTAACTGTAGTTAAATAAGATAGGTACAAGAGACACAGAAAACAATCACAAATGTGGGGTGCAAAACTCACGTATAACAGGTTCGTTACCAACAAAATGGATCTCAAAGGTTACTTCCTCCTCCTCATTATCTGGAGACGGCACTCTCGGACGGCACATATAGTTGCCGCTATCGGTTACGCCGCGTATTTCGACGACGAAACCGCGTTGTGGATCATAGCGGCCGGTACTTTCACTGGAAAATGTCTAAACAGCAATAAAGCGGTTGGTGTTGAATTTAGTATAGGTTTAATGTTTAAAATATTGATTAATATGAAGTAGCGGTAAACAGGTAAAGCGCACAAAAAGTAGAGCGATGTGTTTGTGTAATAAAAAAAGCTCTTAAGTAAAGGTGAGCAAAGCTAAGTACATGATTCTTCAGAATTGCATACAAAATGAAAAAATATTGAAAATAACTTAAAACTATGTTTGATAATGTATGTATATATAAAAAATTGTGTTAAAATTTAGTAAGTGTTCATTTATTAATTTCCATTTAATGTTAAAAATGGTTTTCTAAACAAGCTTTTATTTGTTGTATAATTTATAATTGTAATTAAAAGGTTAGAAGTTAATCAAATATGTGTGAGAATGTGTATGGAAAATAAAATGTATTTATTTACAAAAAAAAATAGTGTTTTATTTAGTATTTTTTATTCTATATAATTACATGTATAAATTACAAATATATACATTTTAATGAAACAAATTTTGCAAGATTTTTAAATGACATTTTTTAATAATTTTACTAATTAAATTCACCACAATTAATATTATGCGTGTATAAACTGTTGAACTTATCTAGATTTACATTGTTTAGCCGGAAAAGGTCCCGCCCTCTACTGCGTTTAATGTACGTATATCATAAACTATATTGGTAACTTTCTCGGTAAGTCTACAAAACGTGTGTGTACTAAGTTCCAGCGACACGAGACACGACTCACGGTAATAATGCATTCCATAAAAAAAAAAATCTTATTCCGAGCCATCACACAAGCAAAATCTGATGGTTTCTCTTTCCCCCTTCATCTTTGTCTTTCTCTGATATTCTTTTATGTTATATGCTATTTCTGCATAATTTGGAAAACTAATCTTAATCTATATATAAAGACTGAAGTGGATTCTTCCCAACTGAATCGGACCAGATAAGTTATCTCTCTTACTCTGGGATTAAACTGTTGTATGAAAATATATCAGGTCTACAACTTTGCTTCCGCTGTTTTCCAATAGATGTCTCTAGGTTCAAGCACTGGTCGATTAAATCGTTTTATATCGATCGTGGACATTTGTGTCAACATTAACCCAACAAAATATTTGTAGAGATCTGTTTGCATCCCAAACTTATTCTCAACTGAAAATGTTGATGTTGTCAACTTTTTGAGCCGAATTTTCGATATTTGCGGGAAATTTTGCTTTTCTTTTTTAATTCCAAGAAAAGTGCGGCTGAGGCTGTCCTAAGTGAAAGCACATGTCGCGAATGGTTTCAACGTTTTAAGAATGGTGATTATGAAGCCGAGGTCATGCTCTGCATTTGGTGGGACCAGCTGGGTGTGATATATTATGAGCTGCTAAAGCCAAGTGAAACCATCATAGGAGATCAATACCGAACGCAATTGATGCGTTTGAGCCGAGCACTAAAAGAAAAACGGCCACAGTACGAGGAAAGACACGACAAAGTCATTCTCCAGCATGACAATGCTCGGCCTCACATCGCAAAGGTGGTCAAAAAATATTTGGAGACGCTGAAATGGGAGATCTTACCCCACCCGTTGTATTCTCCAGACGTTGCTCTGACTACCACTTGTTCCGATCGATGGCACACGGTCTAGCTAATGAGCACTTCAGTTATTATGAAGAAGTCAAAAATTGGATTGATACTTGGATCGACTCGAAAGATGAGGAGTTCTTTCGTCACGGTATACGCATGCTGCCAGAAAGATGGTTGTAACCATTTTTATACAATAAAGCCTTATAAAGCAAAGGCCTAATATAAAAAATCATTATATGTTGGTTTGTATTTACTACGATTACAATCTAGAAATCTAGTTATATAAATCTTGTGAATTTCATATCTTTGTGTTTATAAAGAATAATGCCAAATAATTACAAATTTTTACATTTTGGTATATTACCACAACTACTTTACTATGTACTCTGTGTACTATCTACGCTAAGTACTCTATATACATATATTGATTTGGGGATAACTATGAATGCTTGAATGTATATATATACAACTGATTACGAGATCTACTAATGTATATGGGTAGTTGTTGTTTTTTAAGGTAAAAAGGGTAAACAAGACGTGGGTAACATACGTTTCACATCAATCGAAATGGAATATTTGGAATTATGTGTGCTTCCATTTCGGGCAAAACATTCCAAATCGACAGTTCTTTCCAAATTGCGTACAATGAAACCGATTTTCGGATCGAATCCAATTGAGTCATACCTATTGGCCGGTGGAAAGCTTGAACAATTTGGCGCCAACTTAGAGGAACACAAAGCTGTGGCATTCTAAATGTAATGTATTAAGCCAAAAATAAATGTGTGTAGCAACCACAACCATTTTAGTAAAGACGAAAATTAAATGACACATCAGACGTAAATATGTGATAATAAGAAATATATGTAAATAGTATTGATAAACATTAATTTGAATTAAATATTTCATTAAAAGTGTAAGCGAAAAGCTTATTACATATGTGCGTGTATGCGAAAAGTGTAAAAATTGATAGATTGAAAGCAATAAAACTGTGCAACAACAAGTCAAAATAACTAAATATATAAGTGTTTATATAGTATGTATACTTACTTCACCATGCGGTGTGGTTAGGAGCACTTCTATATTAGGCATAGTTGGTTTACATGGTATGACCGTATCCTGATATTGAATCGCAGTTATGACCGGAAAATCGATTTCTGCCAGAAGATTATCTGGATCTGTTGGGGAGCATAGCATAGCGTTAGTAAATACAAACCGCGTTTGCAGCGCATTTATGCTTACCATTAACATAGATGTAAATCGAAGAGGCTTTATTATTATTAACCAACTCTACTAGTTCCTCGTCCGCCATCTCGTCTATGTCCTTTTTAATACTTGACTTTTTTACACAATAGTAATTGCCCAAAGCCGAATGTGAAATATCCAGCAGATATAACATACTGCCGTAGGGACGTTGTGGATCGCCCGTGTCAAATGTTTTCACTTCGTGTTCGGTTAAGTAAGACGTCGTAGGTAATTTCCACAACATTGGCTCATCGGCCTCACAACGTATTGTATAATTGGTATTTAATTCAAGTGTTACATATTCCATGAGAGGTGTGATTAATGGCGCGCCATATTCGACGGCATCATTACGACGGAATTCCTCATCGTCGTTGATTGGATACGATTGTGGCGCTGAAACAGAAAACGAAAACAAAAATAATAATTTGGTATAATTGAGTTATCGCTTTAAAGTTTAACAGTTTAAATAGCTTTGAAAATAACGGTTATTTGATTCATTCATGAATTAAATCATTAATTTTATACTTTCTTAATATATCTTTCTTTTGTGAAAATATCTATTATTTAAGTAACAAATCCATATATATGTATATATATATATATGTATATATATATTGAGTGCTCTAGATACTTGACGCACGCATTCCAAAACATATGTACAAATAAACATAGATATATACACTCGCAGTGAAATAAATTTTAATAAAACTGTGGCAAGCCACAAAGAGACAGACAACGAAAATCGGATGCACACAATTAAATTCTGTCGCCAGTGGCGCCAAAGTCCAATTCTATTTGCTCACAAAGAACTTCATTGCTTTTTGCACTTCGGTACGACGTGCGGATGAGGTGGCGTTTCAATTAAATACAGCTGTGCAGCAGTAGGAAAGTTATTTGCGATCATTTACGAATCGATTGGAAATGATAGCCGAATTGATATTGACAAAATGGTGCAAAGTAACGATATATTCCACATTGTAAATTTTGAAGGAACTATATGATATATCTATAATAAATAATATGCATGCAATTGTGGAAATTTGCTATTTAAAAAAATATATTTTATTTTTCTTTGATAATTTTTGTACGAACTGCAATTCACGTGAACGTGCTTATAGAAGAGCAGGTAAGGATAATTACTATTGTTATATATTTGTCAACGGCACTTGTCAATATGCCAAATACGAGTGGTCATTTGTTATCACTTTTACCATGGAATGAAAGGGCTCCATGCCTTGCATACTAAATATAAACAAATCTATGTAGGGGCATATGTGAGTTGCATGCATTGCATTATACAAGTAAAATTCTGTGCCACAACTGTTATTAACTACGTACATTACTCATAAGCAATATTTAATTATACATTATATTACACCTGTATGCATGCACTTCTTGGCCAAATATATTTGTTGTACTAGATTTGTGTAAACTGTGTCAAAATTTTGCACAAGAGTGTAGCAGTTTTATCAACCAACAAGTAAGGAAAGGCTAAGTTCGGGTGCAACCGGACATTTTATACTCTCGCAACAAAGTTGCTACGAGAGTATAATAGTTTTGTTCACCTAACGGTTGTTTGTGTCACCAAGAAATATAAGAGTTAGATATGGGGTTATATATACATAAATGATAAGGATGACGAGTAGATTTGAAATCCGGATGTCTGTCCGTCCGTCTGTCCGTCCGTCCGTCTGTCCGTCTGTCCGTCTGTCCGTCTGTCCGTGCAAGCGATAACTTGAGTAAAAATTAAGATATCTTAATGAAACTTGGAACACATGTTCCTTGGCACCCTGAGGAGGTTACTTCGAAAATGAGCAAAATCGGTCTACTGCCACGCCCACAAAATGGTGGAAACCGAAAACCTATACAGTGTCATAACTAAGCCATAAATAAAGTTATGAAAATGAAATTTGGAACATAGGATCCCATTAGGGAGGGGCACATTTGGATATAATTTTTTTGGAAAAGTGGGCGTGACCCCGCCCCCTACTAAGTTTTTTGAAATCGGATAACAACCACGCCCACCTCCCATACAAAGGTTAGGTTGAAAATTACTAAAAGTGAGTTAACTCAGTAACGAAAAACGCCAGAAACACTAAATTTCACATAAGAAATGGCAGATAGAAGCTGCACTCAGATTTTTTTACAAAATGGAAAATGGGCGTGGCATCGCCCACTTATGGGTCAAAAACCATATCTCAGGAACTACTCGACCGATTTCAATGAAACTTGGTTTGTAATAGTTTCCTTACATACCCATGATATGTTGTGAAAATAGGCCAAATCGCTTCACAACCACGCCTACTTCCTATATACCAGAATTTTAAGACGATCTGAATCGTTTACTTTACAATATATAAAGTAAGCACTAGTGAAGATATCGGTGCAGAACTTTGCATAAATACTATGTTAATAGTGTGGCAGCCCCATTCTAAAAATCGCCGAAATCGGACCATAGGTTTTTAAGGCCCCATGTATCGAACACGAGGACCTCGGTGCTTCTAACCTAATATTAGGGTTTCCAACTTTAAATGGACTTTATACAATATGTACGAATATGTGTGTCAAATTGTGTATTATATAATATAAATAAAGTTAAATAAATAAATTGCGAGAGTATAAAATGTTCGGTTACACCCGAACTTAGCCCTTCCTTACTTGTTTTATATTAAGATAACACACAATTCGACCCATATATTCGGCATAAAATTCAATAGAATAACGAAAATCATCATAAATAGTATATGGAGACTGAGGTAATTCCTAAACCGATTTCACTCGTTTTCACCACCAAGATAAAATATATCGAAGACCATACGCTCACTTAATTTTATATTACCTATAATTAGGTATATGGGATCTGGGGGAAGTTATGACCCGATTTTAACCATTTTTGGTACAGAGACAATTGTTATAAAAAAAATTCTGAGGGAATGAATTACATTAAAATATCTGATTGATTTACCTACATATATTTTCGGTGAAAAATTACCCTTAGGAACTGAGTTCTTCATGTTCGATATCAGGGGCCTTGAAAAGTCATGGTCCGATTTTGACAATTGTTCCACAAGTGATGTCACAGATCAAATACAGTATTTGTGTAAAGGTTCCTAATGTATATATGTGACCTGGTCTTCGAAAAGGGAGCTAACGTGCGAAAACTAGTTTTCTGGGAAACAGCTGTTAAAAATAAACAACTCGTTTCGTCAATTTCTCGTTATCTCATTGTGAAAATTGATTTTTTGACACCTAAGCCCCCTTTCCGTAGACCAGGTGACATATTATAAAGTGAACGAATCAGATGGAATTCAAAATTGAGTTATATGGGAAGTAGGCGTGGTTGTTAACCGATTTCACACATATTCCACCCTTGTCATGAGGGTGTCAAGAAAGTGTTATATACCGAATTTCATTGAAATCGGTCAAGTAATTGTTGAGATAAGGTTTTTGACCCATAAGTGGGCGACGCCACTCCCATTTTCCATTTTGTAAAAAAATCTCAGTGCAGCTTCTTTCTGATGTTTCTTCTGTAAAATTTAGTGTTTCTGACGTTTTTCGTTGGTGAGTTAACGCACTTTTAGTAATTTTCAACCTAACCTTTGTATGCGAGGTGGGCGTGGCTATTATCCGATTTCTTTCATTTTTGGACTGTATAAGGAAATGGCTAAAGGAAGCGACTGCAGAAAGTTTAGTTTAAACAGTTTTTTTTTGGTTTGCAAAATATATACAAAACACCTATTTGAGGGCGGGGTCACACCCACTTAAAAAAAAAAAATTACATCCAAATGTGCCCCTCCCTAATGAGATCCTATGTTCCAAATTTTTTTTAATAACTTTATTTATGGCTCAGTTATGACACTGTATAGGTTTTCGATTTTCGCCATTTTGTGGGCGTGGCAGTGGACCGATTTTGCCCATTAACCCACCCATATATTTGGGTATA
Organism: Zeugodacus tau; assembly: GCA_031772095.1. Taxonomy (NCBI): domain Eukaryota; kingdom Metazoa; phylum Arthropoda; class Insecta; order Diptera; family Tephritidae; genus Zeugodacus; species Zeugodacus tau. The sequence continues at coordinate 73,428,836 of CM062651.1, read as the reverse complement.
ATTGGTTCATGAACGTGAAATCGTCTGATTCTAGGTGAAACGATTTATCTTTACAACAGATCTCTAAAGATCACTCAAAAGGTATGGGCATAGAACTTAAAATATAAAACAAAACTGTTATGTGTCAACTGATTCCCCGAAAATTTACTTAAACGGTGTATATTTCTCCTAATACATTGTACTGATCTCTGGCTATATTTCAAACTACTCTCATTGTTACAAATTGCGGGAGTGCTCAACATACGGTTACACCCGCACTTATGCCTCCCTTATTTGTGTTCAATTCACTTATGCACTTTAGTCATTATCTAACATGTACCGTCTCTTCAGTGTAAATAAATAAATGTTTTTTATGGCTTTACTTCATTGGAAATACGTACGTTCAACTTGCACAGATTGAAAATGTTGATTTGGCATTGGTACGTGTTTGAATTTTTAACACAAGACTACAAGAAGTATAAAGCGGTGTTGACTTTTTGCTAACACTTCAATGAATGATACCAACGATTTGCATTTAAATCACCCATCGACACTTTATATATTAAATGCAATTATATATTAAATGCGCGTAGAAGAATAAGCGCGAAAGGTTTGGCTTAAGGGAGCTTCGCATAGAGTATTATATGATTACATATTTATTGTAAATATCTGTTTGTAAACGTAATAGAGCATAAACAAATAATTACAGAGAAGGCGTGCCCAAAAATCTATGGAAAAATTCCATTTTTCGCTGTTATGTTATCAATAAATTAAATTTAAGGCTGACAGCGCTTCTCTTGGTTGACAGTGCGTATGAGTTATTTATTAAAAAATCAATAATTTTTGACAAAACGGCAAACGATTTGTAATGTTAAATATGTATGAGCGTAAATTTCAATGGATTATAAAATATTCTCAGAAAATCTAACAGCGACATGAAGCATTTTGTAATGATTATTACTGAGTACTATATATGTAAGAAGAGCATATATTTTTTTATACTCTCGCAACATGTTGCACAGAGTATCATAGTTTTGTTCACATAACGGTTGTTTGTGTCACCAAGAAATAAAAGAGTTAGATATGGGGTTATATATATATAAATGATCGGGATGACGAGTGGATTTAAAATCCGGATGTCTGTCCGTCCGTCTGTCCGTGCAAGCGATAACTTGAGTAAAAATTAAGATATCTTAATGAAACTTGGAGCACATATTCCTTGACACCCTGAGGAGGTTGCTTTCGAAAATGGGCAAAATCGGTCCACTGCCCCGCCCACAAAATGGCGGAAACCTGAAAACTTATACAGTGTCATAACTAAGCCATAAATAAAGTTAATAAAATAAAATTTGGTATGAAGGATTTAGTATGAAGGCGTGGCGTCGCCCACTTATGGGTCAAAAACCATATCTCAGGAACTACTCGACCGATTTCAATGAAACTTGGTTTGTAATAGCTTCCTTACATCCCAATGATATGTTGTGAAAATAGGCCAAATCGCTTCACAACCACGCCTACTTCCTATATACTAGAACTTTGAAGACAATCTGAATCGTTTACTTTACAATATATAAAGTAAGCACTAGTGAAGATATCGGTGCAGAACTTTGCACAAATACTATGTTTATAGTGTGGCAGACCCATTCTAAAATCGCCGAAATCGGACCATAGGTTTTTAAGGCCCCATATATCGAACACGAGGACCTCGGTGCTTCTAACCTAATATGAGGGTTTCCAACTTTCAAAGGACTTTATACAATATATATGACGCATATGTGGGTCAAATTGCGTATTATATAATATAAATAAAGTTAAATAAATAAATTGCGAGAGTATAAAATGTTCGGTTACACCCGAACTTAGCCCTTCCTTACTTAGTTTTTTATTATTTAAAAGCATATTTTTGCTTACTTATTTAAAATTATAATAATAAGTGTATATTTTCTAAAAATGCAGTCATTTTTATCTAAACTCATTTATCAATTTGCTACTATTACAAAGCATTTGTTTTCGACTTGTAACGTTCCAGTTTAGAGAATTATTAACAGTATTAAGCAAGCCGGACACGAACTTGCAACAGTAGCAATCTACATAATATTTGTACATACTACATACATATAAACATGCACATTAAAATATATGTAAATATATATAATATTTAGTATTTGTAAACACAACATCGTTGTAGCGCAATGACTTTGAACAATGCACTGAAAAACTATTTTTAGATCTAACTTCGCAGTCTGTTGGAAAAGCACTAGTAAGAAGGAAAATACAAAAAATCTGTAGCTGAGCTGATAATGTTACAAAAATGAATTGTTGTAAAAAATTATTACGAATTTACATTATACAAATCGCTTTGATAAGAGAGGAAATTTAAATTTTATTAAATTTTTTTAGGTTATAGCGTAGCTTCAGTTTGGAAGGCAGGAAATATTTTTAGTTCAACAAAAAATAAATTTCTGCTACATAAAGCATTTTTTTTATATATTTTAATGAATTACTTTTTAAATAATTTTTTGTTCTCAAAAGAGTATAGTATATAAAATATAAACAACTATCAACTGAATAATCTCAAGGTTAAGACTTTCCCAGATGTAAATAAAAATTACGTCGATTACTACAGTTCAACAAATAAATAAATTGTCAACAAATAAAATCAATTTGATTTTAAGAACGTAACCTAACTTTTTGCGCAAGCGAATGTCATATCATATAAATTATTTGGATTACTACATATCGTTACAGTTTTTCCAAAAAAAATTTAAATATAATTTATTTCTAAGAACCTAACCTCACTTTTTTTAAATAAATTAATTTTGATTTGCTTTAGTATAATACGATACGATAGAATACTCTTATTGATTTAGTACTTCATGTGCCAGCTCTTATTTCCATTTAGATCCGAAGGTCTTATAAATATTAAAAGATTCTTAAGATATTATGAAAATCGTTAATGTAAAAAAAAAACAAAATAAATTATTGTGAATTGTTGGGTTTACGTTCGCAAAATGTCAACAATATGTTTATGCACATACACATATACATATAATACCTCAAATATGGGTAATAAACAAATGATGCGAAGAACATTAGAAATTCCCTAACACTCATAACAATAATAGAAAATGTTATTAGAAGCGATTATCGCTAATAAATACTTATTATACACATAACAATAAAATAAAAAAGTCAAATTAAACAACAAAACATATGTATGTATATTTATATGATTACACGAGCGTTCAGACGTAGGTTTTTTATAATGTTCACGTATACTTACATAGCTATGAAACATCTACATATATGTAAGTTTGTATGTATTTAAAATGTAAATGTATAATTGCAATGAAAATAATTGTAGTAAATTTGAATAATTCTAGCAAGTTGAGCTTAAGCTTTGGCGAATGGTTGGAAAAGCACTTTACACATAATCACTATTAGAAGAAAACAATTTCCTCTGAATTACATTAAATTATCTGCGAGATTTACCGAAATTTTCGGTTAAAATTTACCCTTAGGCGCTGAGTTCAACATGTTCGATATCTGGGGCCTTGAAAAGTCCGTTTTCGACAATTTTTTCACAAGTGAAGTCAGAGATGATATGTACTATTTGTGTAAAGTTTTATTCCGCTATCTTCATTGGTTCCTTATGTATACATGATAAAGTGAAGGAATCAGATGGAATTCAAATTTGAGTTATAAGGAAAGTAGTCGGGGTTGTGAACCGATTTCGCCCATTTTATATCCGTGTTATCAGGGTGTAAAGAAAATATTATATACCGAATTCCATTGAAATCTGTCGAGTAGTTCCTGAGATATGGTTTTGGACCCATAAGTGGGCGATGCCACGCCCATTTCTCATTTTGTAAAAAAATTTGAGTGCAGCTTTCTTCTACTATTATTTCTGTGAAATTTAGTGTTTCTGTCGTTTTTCGTTAGTGAGTTAACCCACTTTTAGTAATTTTCAACCTAACCTTTGTATGGAAGGTGGGCGTGGTTATTATACGATTTCAACTATTTTCATGGTGTGTGGTGGGGTACGTAAGAGAACCGACTGCGGAAAGTTTGGTTTATAAAGCTTTATTGGTTTGCGAGTTATATATAAATAACCGATTTGTGGGCGGGGCCACGCCCAATTTCCCAAAAAAAACAAATATGCCCCTTCCTAGTGCGCTCCCTTATTCCAAATTTTACTTTTATAACTTTATTTATGGCTTAGTTATGAAACTTTATGTGTTTTTGGTTTTTGCCATTTTGTGGGCTTGTCAATGGTCTGATTTTGCCCATTTCTGAAAGCAACCTTCTCAAGTGCCAAGGAATACGTGTTCCAAGTTTCGTTAAGATATCTAAATTTTGACTCAAGTTATCCGTTGCACGGTCAGACGGACGGACGGACAGACAGACATCCGGATTTCAAATCTACTCGTCACCCTGATCACTTTGGTATATATGACTCTATATCTAACTCGTCTAGTTTTAGGTGTGACAAACAACCGTTATGTGAACAAAACTATTATACTCTCGTAGCAACTTTGTTGCGAGAGTATAATAAGTTATGGAAAAAAATACATATTATTTTTTCCATAAATATTTTCTATTTATCACACAAAGTTTTACATTTAATGCTATTTTTTTAAACATAGCTGTACAAAAAAATATAAATATGCAAATATATTAACTATATGCATGCGCTTATCTACGTATTTCCCTGAGAAATATGAAATGTATAAACTATGAAGTGTAATGTATGCACTTGTAAGTATGTAAGTAAGTAAGCTGATAGGCTACGAAGTTTTTTTTTTTTAGTACTCACCAGCAAATGCGGCGGACTTAGTTAACTTAAAGGGCATAATTGGTACATTAAAGCAACAAGTGTAATTTACGAGATAATTATTTATACTCGTATGCAGCCATATATTATAGCTGATAACAACATGCCAATATAGTGGGACCAAAGAGCTACTGTATGCACACTGTTTGTTGAAATTAATTACTTTAGATCTACAAACACTTACACAAATATAATACTATAAATCTCAATGCTATTTCGTTCAACAATTACATAAATTAATTGGTGCTAAATGATTTTGGGAACCGAGTTTGGGGTTTATTTTAGTGCGGCAAATCAGAGAGTGTTTAAGTTATAAGTTGCATTCAACTTGAGATTTGTGCAATAAGATGAAAAATTAACTTAACCTCCGCTGTAGAGTCAACTTAAAAAAATTTTAAATAATAAATTTTTTTAATAGAGAACTGTTTTTAAATTTTTTAATCATTTGAAACATGAAAAGTAAATCTGGTTATAGTTCATCCTCACAATTATAGTGCTACGTTCACGCAAGAAGTGTTGCCGGAACTATTCAATTATGTATTTCTCGAAATTATTCTTACTTTAAATTATATAGATTTAAAAAAAATATTCTAGTATTAGGTCTACAACTTTGCTTCCGCTGTTTTTTTAATTTAAGTTTTTTTTTTGTATAAAAACGGTTACAAATGTCGATGAGTCTCAGCCTCATTTTTCTTGGAATTAAAAAAGAAAAGCAAAAATTCCCGCAAATGTCGAGAATTCGGCTCAAAAAGTGACATTTTCAGTTGAGAATAAGTTTGGGATGCAAACAGATCTCTCCAAATATTTTGTTGGGTTAATGTTGACACAAATGTCTAAGATCGATATAAAACGATTTAATCGACCGGTGCTTGACTCTAGAGACATTCCCGCAACTCAAAAAGTGACATTTTCAATTGAGAATATGTTTGGGATGCAAACAGATCGCTACAAATATTTTGTTGGGTTAATGTTAACACAAATGTCCAAGATGGATATAAAAAAAAGTCGATTTAATCGAACAGATATATAATAATAATATTTTAATAGAATCATTGAATTTCTGCTATCAAAATATGAGCATAAAAAGTGAGGTTAAGTTGGTAACGGCGAACATATGTATTATTTTTTCTCTTAGAGAGTAAACAATTTTAGTGTTCCCTGGAAACGTTTTCTAATTTTGTCTAACAATGTACTACGAATAGAAATTCAAACTAATATTATTCTTCACTAAAAGTTAATAATAGTTACTAATCAATAAATATTGTCAAAATATTGAAGCATTTTCAAAAAATTCTCTTCATATCTAGCATATGTATTTAAGTAAACCAATACTCACCGGCTTCAACGCTCCATAATGTTGTTAAATGTAGAAGTAATAACGCCGCAAATAAGCTGGTTTTATTCAGACTACCGCTCCTCCGAAGATTTGTGTGTATTAATGATGTGTGTGGAAGTCTCATCTTGATTTTGATGTGTTGAAATGTGTTGAAATATTTGTACAATTCATTTAAAACTAAAACTTGTTTGTAAACAAGTATGTTTTTGTTTTTTTTTTGATTTTTGCTGCGTCAATTTTTCACTTTGTAACTCTTAACACTTCAATACAGTTTTACTATACATCTTAATCTTAGTTATTTACCGAAAGTTTGCGCAATGAAATCACATCTTAAAACAATACAGAAAAGAGATCTGTAATTAATTTGGAATTTCATTTATTTATTAACTAACTTTTTGATCATTTAACTTTCTTTTACACAATTTTTATTATTACTTCAACACTAAAACGCATGATTTTCTAAACGAATTACAAACAGTTTTCAAATGCACATTTAATCATAATTTTGCTTTAAGTAATTAGTAATTTCTTGTTTGAACGAATGTTGCGCGTCGACTTAATGGCTTCGCACTGTACGCGACCAAGTCCGTTTAACGACTACTCTCATATTGTAGATATGTATTGTTTTCAATCAAAATTTGTAAACAACAAAAATGAGCAGTAAAAAATCCTATAATTTTTATCACACATTTGTATGCTCATATCCATTTACATATGTACATATATACATTTGTGCGGGAATCATTAATAAGCATATCAAATGGCATGTATGTCTTACAAGACTGCTACTTTGCTTAAACGGTTTGCTTTTGTTGTCGCTTGCGTTACTATTTACCACTTCTTCGAGTAATCGTAAGTCATTTTATCTGAAATTATAAGAAGAGAAGCAATAGGTTACTTTATGTAGTTTCATTTAAATGATGCATTTAGCATAAGTACTAACTAATGATATGAAATAAAATATATGTAAGGAAGTACCAAGTTCGGATTTAATAACAAATAAGACAAAACATAATAAAAAGCGTTTGAAAGAAGCCTAAATGAGAACAAACCTTAATTTTATATGCTCGTTTGTAAAAAAAAAATATAATAAATTATAAATAATAAATTCTTTTTTAATTGCCACAATTCTGATCTTTTTCGGACTAGTTAATTTTCAGTACAGCAATTCAATGTTGTTTCTTGCTAACTAGTTCGAATTTGCCGGTTCACAGCTACAGCCTTGCAAAACCACCATGAGGTGAAGTTTATGCTTTGTGCAAAATGTTGCGAGAGTATAATAATAATATGTTCTTATCTAAAAGTACAAAAAATAATAAATTTACTTTATTATAAACTTAACATGAAGCTCTTAATATAACGTAAAAACGCTTCTCATAAGCTTTGGTCTGCTGACAAGTATCCAATGTTGTTTTTGTATAATTCGCAAACTTTTCTCTTTTAGAATGGCATATATTTATGAAGTTTTTAGTTTAGAACGGTGGTCAATCACGAACAGCACAAACAAACGGACGCTTAAAGAGTGTGGTAATAATTAGGGAATTAAAATTTCACCCACCACCTATAATAACCGACTTTTTGCTAAGTTTTACTTTTTTGGAATAGCAAAAATGTAAAACCATTTAAAAACCCCAATTGGGGGGGTGGGGTCTACAAACGTATAAACTCTTCATATGTGTGAAAAATATAATCATAGTTATTGTTCGAGTATGTATAAGCACGGAACTATGTGTACAATGTAAATAATGCTTCTCAATAAATGCGTACACGCGTCTCAAATTAAGCCTCGGAATTGTGGAGCGTCCATCGTCACAAATTTGAAAAGCAGACTTTGTGCTGTTATTTATGGATATTGTCATGCATGCCCATATTTATATAGAACGGAAGTCTCGAGTTTTTGGTGCAGACATATTTAGAAAAGAATTTCAGTTTTTTATATCTAAAAAATTTAAATAATACAGTGACGCTCGTACGCGTATAAATACATGCTTATAAATAAATAAACATTTACATGTATTTATATACTTGTAGACGTATAATAATAGTATGATTAGTAATTAGGTTAATTTCTAATAATATAACTCCCTAACCCTTTCATGCCAAATGTTGCCTATAGGCAACATTGTACTTACCGGCTTCTAACTCTCGTTATTTAAATATTTTTGACCAGCGGTTTTTTTCAATTATGTAGACTTATGTGTTGTGCAAGGTTACAGTTACATTTTTTGTAATGAGCTGTGCACGTATTCATTCAGTAGGCCTTCTCCGCAGAGTGGAATTGTCAAAATCGGTTTCGCGAAAAAGTTATACTGAAGTGTTTATACAAAAAGTGCTCAAAAACATAAAAAAAATTGTTTTATTTTAAAACAAAGTGAACTATATAAATAAGTAAAGATAAGAGAGTTATTTTAAAAAAAATTTCACGAGAAAAGTGTTTAGTTTTTTTATAATAATCTAATTTGTGCCTATAAGCAACATCCTGTAACTAATGAACCAGGATACATAGGACTTTGAAATTTTTATCACTTCATATTTGAGTTAAGACTAATATATATCTGTCCTAAAAAAAATGTTAGCTCCGCCCATTTTAATTCTGACATGAAAGGGCTAAATAATGCTGGAGCATGTACATATTATACACATATTGTAACGTAATTTAAATAGCTTCACTACATTACATTACAACATATATGTATGGTACTCGTACAAAGCTGGAGACACGGCTTTGCCATTAAGACACAACTTCGTTTAAAGAGTTTTCATAAATTATTACTTCGAAATTGCAATTACATTTTTATTTAATTTTTATACTCTCGCAACAAAAGTTGCTAAAGAGAGTATTATAGTTTTGTTCACCTAACGGTTGTTTGTAAGTCATAAAACTAAACGAGTTAGATATAGGGTTATATATATCAAAATGATCAGGGTGACGAGACGAGTCAAAATCCGAATGTCTGTCTGTCCGTCCGTCCGTCCGTCTGTCCGTGCAACGGATAACTTGAGTAAAAATTGAGATATCTTAACGAAACTTGGAACACGTATTCCTTGGCACCCTGAGGAGGTTGCTTTCGAAAATGGGCAAGATCGGACCATTGCCACGCCCACAAAATGGCGAAAACCAAAAACTTATAAAGTGTCATAACTAAGCCATAAATAAAGTTATGAAAATAAAATTTAGAACATAGGATCGTATTAGGGAGGGGCACATTTGGATGTAATTTTTTTGGAAAAGTGGGCGTGACCCCGCCCTCAAATAGGTTTTTTGTATATAACTCGCAAACCAATAAAGCTATATAAACCAAACTTTCAGCAGTCGTGTTTTTCAGCCATTTCCTTATACAGTCCAAAAATGAAAGAAATCGGATAATAACCACGCCCACCTCCCATACAAAGGTTAGGTTGAAAATTACTAAAAGTGGGTTAACTCATTAACGAAAAACGTCAGAAACACTAAATTTTACATAAGAAATAGCAAAAGGAAGCTGCACTCAGATTTTTTTACAAAATGAAAAATGGGCGTGGCATCTCCTACTTATGGGTCAAAAACCATATCTCAGGAACTACTCGACCGATTTCAATAAAATTCGGTATATAATACTTTCTTGACACCCTGACACCCACATGTGAAAAATGGATGAAATCGGTTCATAACCACGACAACTTCCAATATAACTCAATTTTGAACTACATCTTATTCCTTCACTTTATAATATATACATAAGGAACCAATGAAGATAACGGAATAAAACTTTACACAAATAGTACATATCACCTCTAGCTTCACTTGAGAAAAAATTGTCGAAAACGGACTATAACTTTTCAAGACCCTAGATATCGGACATATTGAACTCAGTGCCTAAGGGTAAATTTTAACCGAAAATATTGGTAAATCTCTTAGATAATTTAATGTAATTCAGAGGAAATTGTTTTCTTCTAATAGTGTGTCTCTGTTCCAAAAATTATTAAAATCGGATAATAACATCTCCTAGCTCCCATGTACCTAATTATAGGTTTTTCAAAAATACGGTGGGCTTTAATCTACATATATGTATTGGTTAATATGTGAGATACCATATCTTTGCGAAATTAAGTGCGTGTATAGTTCTGGATATATGTAGTGTACCTAGCTGGTGAAAATGAATGAAATCGGTTCAGGAATTACCTCAGCCCTCATACACTATATAGGACGATTTTCGTTATTCTATTAAACTTTGTGCCGAATTTATAGGTAAATTTGGGTGTTATCTTATTAAAATTTCTTCAATAAATTGCGAGAGTATAAAATGTTCGGTTGCACCCGAACTTAGCCTTTCCTTACTTGTTAAAAATCGAATACCTCAAAGTGGATTAAGTCAGAGAGTAGGGGTAGTCAGAGTCACGAAAAAATGAGAATTTTCAGAAAATTTTTTTTTTGCTATTAAATCATGTTATTTTACGAAAGTAATAATATAGCATTATTATACAATGTTTTGACTTAAAGTCACGAAAATTAAAAAAAAAAATTATAATTTCCAAAGTGTGTTGACCCAGTTTCAAAAAAACGTCCTTGCGGTGATAATAATAAGTCCTTGGAGATTCATCTAAAATCAACCGGATAAAAAAATTAGTTTTATAATAGGATAATACTGGGCCTGATCGAAGCTTTTTTTTCAAAAATTAACCAAATGGCGACATCAGGAAATTTTTTTTCTACATTTTCGGGAAAAAATCAACAGTTAATTGGTCTTAAAAAATCGAAAAAAAAAATCTTTGGTTCAAGCTTGAGTTTATTATGCATTCTAAAAGCTGTAGAAATTTCATTAAAATCTACCGAGCGGTTTTCGAGTTACAGTTGTCACTAGTTCAAAAAACATAGTTTTGAGAAAAAAACATTTAAAGTTTGACACTAGAGTGTTGGAGTGCCCGAGTGCTTGTTGTTATTTGTCGAATAACTCTAAAAGCAATTATCGGATAAACTTCAAATTTTCAGAGTATATTTTTAAGATATTACACTTAACGAAAATGAAAAAAAAAATGATTTTTTGAAAATGATGACTACCCCTAACCCCTTAATAATATAAATATAGATTTCTCTTATGCCAGTTATACTTCAAAGTTTTTTTAAACCACAGTATTATACATAGAAACCTCTTCTAACGGACACCTCTTTATGGAGACCTCCCTTGAGCGAGCATTTTAATGCACAAAATTAAATTTTTAGAACAAATGAACCTCTCTTGGGCGGACTAAAATCGATCGACGTTGAGTTTCCGTCCAAGAGAGGTTTCACTGTATATGTAAATATATTTTATTAGATTCTCTATTCCCTTTATTAATGTAAAAATTTGCATGTAAAATCTTACAAACAAATACTATTATCAAAATATTTAATTCATTGGAAATCCTTACATGTGTTAGAGGTTTGGGTTTTACGCCACAAAAAATCTCATAAACTTGGCGACAAAACCACAACCCGCAAATATCACTTAGGGAAGAATTCCAGATATAAATAAATAAATTTTATATTTATGTGGTAATCTGTTGGCGGAACAACAATTAATTCATTTAAGAAACCATTGGTCTTTTCTTTCTTGAAGGCAATTCCAAGAAAAAAGCCTAAAAAGAAGTTTAAAAAGCGATTATGGGTTTGGTAACCACAAGAAGTGACTGCAAGTAGGCGAGCGGCAAGCAAATCTTTTAGCATGAAATGCATGTTTACAGGGGAAGTGAAATGTATACATATATACTAATTGTCTATGTGCAAAAAGAGCTTATGTATTAGGTCTACAAATTTGCTTCCGCCGTTTATTTGTAAATTATACATGTCGATGACCCTCAGCCGCACTTTTCTTGGAATTAAAAAAGAAAAGCAAAATTTCCCGCAAATGTCGAGAATTCGGCTCAAAAAGTGACATTTTCAGTTGAGAATAAGTTTGGGATGCAAACAGATCTCTACAAATATTTTGTTGGGTTAATGTTGACACAAATGTCCAAGATCGATATAAAACGATTTAATCAACCAGTGCTTGACCCTAGAGACATCTATTCGAAAACGCCGGAAGCAAAGTTGTAGGACAATATATGAGGTATGTTCAAAACTAACGGGAATTTTTACATACTTCATTGCTTGTTCGTGAATTCTAGGGCTAAATCAATACTGTAACGATGCCGATGCTGTATGACTGTGTCATATTTGCAAAAATATGAAGAAACTTAAAGGGACGTTCTTTTACAAGTTTACATACGATAAATCTCCGAAAGTTTCAGAGGCTAACCGAAAAAACGAGTTTGAGATATGTTTCGATGATTGGGAGCAGCGCTGGCATTAGTGCATAATATCGAAAGAGGCCTATTTTGAAGGCAACAATATTAATGTAAACGAATGAATAAATATGTTTTTGCAAAAAAACGAAAATTCCCGTTATTTTTGAACACACCTCGTACATATAAATATGTACAATAATGAGTTATTGTAGTTGCTAGAAACGAAACCTTTTGGGTGCAATAAAAACACCTATGCATACACAAACAAATAGATATATAAAGCTATAGCAACAGCAGGAATTAGTAGATACATATGAATGAACATACCTATGTATTGGTGAAAAAGAAAGTTAAGGTAGAGTTTAAGCGCCATACACTTGTTTGCGCTGATCCATACATACACATAAGGAAATTTTCCTACATACCGCATAACTAAAGAGATAAGAACTTATATAATTTAATTAATATAATAACAAAACGTCAGTTATTTACCTATGTATGTATGTATGCTTGAATGTAAAAACATGAAACACACAACACAAAAGAGCAAATGGAAGCTTAACATTCTATTTGCATGCGGTAGTGGCGCACCTTAATACGAGTACTACAACAACAAAAGCAAGAAATGAAAAATTTTATGTAAACAAATAAATGTGGATAATTAACTTTTAGTTATTAAAAGCTTTATTTCACATTTTATTTTTATTTTATTATAAATAAGCCGGTTTACTTATAAGTTATTTTTGCAAATCACTTTTGTATTTCCCCACTTTTCTGACTTTTTTTGAGTTTCTCTAAGGGTTATTTTATAGTACAATTTTTTTACAGAAATACTTAGTTATTTGAGAAGCTTAACCTCACTTTTTGTATTTTTTCCATTGATTTTTTAGAAATGCATACAATTAGTTTTCTTTCATAAACAATTTATTGCGTCAACATTGATTTTACTTATCTAGTTTTTAAAGCAAAAAAAAAGTAATGGCATTGGAAACCATTACACCCCATTGAATTTGATAAAATAAAAAAAATTAAATTAGTCATGTCCTTAAAAATGTGAATAATGATGACGTTTGCTTTATTAAACTTATTTGGTATTGACTCACATAACATAAAGATACATATAGTGTAAACAATATATATATACATATGAATGTACACATAGATTATTTTGAAGAAGAGGCGCATAAGAGTGTGTGTTTGCAACACATACATATCCCTGCCAGCCAGGCCTAACCACTTTCCCCTCATGTTTCTTCAATTACTAACACCAACGCACACGTTTGGGTTGTTTTGTTTTTGTATTCGTACGTGTGAGGGGAATAGTGGTTAAAAAACTCACAAGCAGCTATGCTGGCCTATGGCAAACTCACCACTTTTTTTACCACTTTTGTGGGTTAAAAAACTTCGGTTTAACCAGCTTTTTCACCACCTTTGGCTGGCAGGGATGTACATATATTTAATCTGCTACAAAGATAACCATTTATAGGTTAGGAGTTGAGAATTTTCAAAAAATCCCAAGAATTTGTGTCAATTATATATCGAACGCCATTAAAATATGTAGACATAAATGATGGTATTAAGCTATTCGCTAAATATTTACATTGTAAATATTCTGAGTGTGTGCATATGAATGAGTAAGAATTCCAATGAAAGTGTGAATGAAAAGTAGCTGTATGTGCATATTTATGTGATCTCCAAATGTGTATATTGAAATGGGTCAAGAGCAAATGGAACATTCACTTTTTGTTGTGATTTTACTTTCGGAGAGAGATGCATTGTTTCCTAATGGGAAATAACTATACGCTAAATAAACTACGAATTCTTGAAATTTTGAATTAATTTCGTAAGAATTTTATACACTTTTGTGCAGTTTTTGTAAAAACTTTAATTAGATTTTTTATAAATATTTAGACTTGAAGCGCTTTTCACGTGAAGGATTGGCTCGCACTCTTAAATTCGTGTATCCATAAGATTCTTCAATGGAATAATGCCCAATACTCCGTGAATAGCCATGAATGGAAAGGTGTCATCGCGATGTTTTACATTTCAGATATAATTTCAAGAACTCTTACGTCAGTAAAGGTGTGTTTCTTTCAAATTCGTAAATTTTAATTTCTTCGAAACACTGTTGTACGCACGCTCATTCCATATACACAATGCTGAAAATAATATCTTTTGCTTGAATGCAAGTGTGCAGTTCGGTTATAAATAGTTTGCGAGCGTGTACTTTTGTGCTACAGCAAATTACTGCCTCAGATTGTTGCCACTGCAATTACATCGACAACAATTTGCGTCAATCTTGCTAAATATAAGATACAATCTCACATCACTCAAAGCCGTATTGATGTTGATGGCTTTAAGGAGCACAAGGCATAATATGTTGACGGGATCACGAAAGCAACGAAAGAATGTGCCAATAAAGTTTTAGTTACGAAACCGGTTTCAAGAGATGCTGTTGTTACAGGCTCTTTACCTTCCTATATACCAATATATAGTAAGTGTATGTATGTATGTATGCGGTTGAAAGCTGTAAGAGATTACACTCTAGATATGATATTATTACGTGAAAAGTGATGACATAGAAATACCAATGATATTAAAAATACCATTGAAATACCGAGCTATATCTATTTAATTTATGCCAGTTGCATGTTCGATTCGCTACTCTCCAAGTTTTGGAATAGCGGTAATAATAAGAGCTTAACTCATTTAACGTTCTTTCTTAACTACTTTAGATAAAATCTAAAGAATACCTTATTAACTAGTTCCAATTTAAGCCTTATAACAGAAAAATATAAAATTTCAAATTTCACATGATACCTCGAAAAACATTATTATTCAATATTTACATTTACTGTCTTTCCGTATTAAGGCAAACCACTGTGCAACACGCGCAAAAACCGCCTGATTTGCAAATGTCCTTGAGAAATAGTGGAGGTAGTTGGCGAACAGACAAACATGGCATGCAACATGTTGCCAAGGTGATCAATGGTCAAAACAAATTTTAAATTGCAAGCCCCAACAGAACGGCATTTTTTTTTAGACTTGCTCATTTTGTGCCTTGCGGAAAATCAACGTCATGCCTCAAATGCTCAAATGCTAAACGTCACCAGTTGCAATTGCGAAGACAGCTGCAACATGCTCGCCGTTTTCTGCACGATTGCACACGCATTATAGTGTGTATATGCTATATATATATTTACAATATATGCATGTGACAAGTTGTGAATCGCCTACGAAATAATATGAATGACTTTGACTGTTGTCTGCATAATGTCTGTGCGCACATTTGAGGCAAATACAGTTGTGAGCATATAAATATGTATGTATATACTACAAATGGATTACATGTGATGACGTTTAAGCATTCTATAGATTTACCAACTTGCTTAGCTTATTTATAGTATATTATATAGAAACCTATTTACATATCTACAATAGAATTCATATATATACACTTATGCCATTAAAAGACCGCCTATCAGCTGCATTCTGCGGCATTAGTGCTGTCTGCGGCTTCAGTCACTTTGTTTCAACAATGTCTGCGGTTGCAAGCAGCAAGCTTAAACTGCCGGTTACTGGATATTCTTATATGCATACTTGCAAGACTTGTTTGAATCGATTCATTGAGTTTTTTAGTATGTGCAATTTATTTTATTTTTTATATATTCAGAAGATTCACTGTTCACGTCCACATACTTTTATTTATTCACTCTGCGGCCGTATACGTTGTCAGTGTAAGGGCGAATATTGCTGGCATTGCGTGATGATTGCCGTTGAACATTGATTTAATTTATGTTGTAGCACCCAGCCAGTGCAGACACGCCCCCTTTAGCTGCTGCATTCTTGTCACATGTCACGGGAAGCTGTGGGTTGTGCAACATGCTGTCGTGTTATGGCTGAAGATATAATTCTATTTATTTATGCAACGTTGTACATAGGTCCAAATATATGAATTTTATTGCTAATTAAAACAATTAAAGCTGTCATGATTTGTACTTATATAGATACAACTTTTTTTCTAATTTTTACAATTTTGTTTGGAAAGTAGCAAATAAGTGCCTTTAATTTGATAAGACAATCATAATAATTATATTCCGGTTGGTTCTAAGGACAGAAATCGATGAGTGCGTGCCTGGGCACTCAAGTATCCTCACACAATTCAACTTCATCCTGAGGTCATTGGATCACCTTCATGCCGCCGAGCTCAGCCCTGGCAACAATTTCTCTGCTCTTATTCCCTCAAGAGACGTATGTGCGGGAAGAAGTCGTTGGAGGCGAGGCGCGGTGAGCTTCTTCACGGATGGGTCGAAGTTGGCGGGGGAGTTTACTGTCGGGAGCTTCGCATCAACCTTAGTTTCAGGCTTCCCGATTATTGCAGCATTTTTTCAAGCGGAAGTGGCTGCTATTAAAGCAGCGACGGATATACTACTGCGAAGCGCAACAACCTTTAGGGAGGTGGCGATCCACTCGGATAGTAGAGCGGCGATACTAGCCCTGAGTTTATTGACCATGCGCTCAGGGTTGGTCAGTTACCAACACATGCTTAGTCGCAAGATCCCTCTGGCCTAAGGTAAACCGCGGAAGGTCTACTGAACTTTTCGCCCTCAGTAAACCTTACCTCTCCTCAGTCGTAGGGGTTCGTACTGGCCATTGCCCCATTGGGATCCACGCTGTAAGTTAAAAATCTTACCGGATGCTAGCTGTAGAAGCTGCATGGAGGAGGATGAGGTGGAATCGTCTCATCACTTTCTTCTGGAATGTCCCGCCTTTGCGAGATCAAGAAAGAGATTTCTTGGATCTCACTTTAAGAACAGGCTCGCGAAATAGCGAATATAGAAATTACAAATCTTTGCAGATTTGTAGTAGGTTCAGGGCGTTTTGTCGACTCCTAATTGTTAATCAAGGGAGGAACCAGGCTTCACAAAAGTCTACGTGTGTTTTCCCTTTGGGAAACAGCTTTACAACCTAACCTAAGGACAGGAATCAGAGGATGCTTAGTTTACGTTACAATCTGAAATTAATGAGCTCATTTTATCTGAAAATTACTGAATTATTTTCAATCTTAAGTTATTTTTATTAATTTTTGGGTTATTGTGAATAATGAGTACGTTCGAGTACTTATGAGTAAAAAATCGGGTACTCATTCAAAGTTGAGTACTGTATTATAAGTTCTGTGAAAAATATTAAATACAATATTATAAGCATTTACCACTTTTGTAAACACTTTCGAAAAGCGAATTCACAGAAATATTTGCGAAATAAAATTCCTAACCATAAAATTATTAGAAATGTTTTTCTCGAAAGTAAACGTTAGTCATTTTGAAACCAAAAACAATCGAATGATTACAAATTGACAACGAAATGACGTCATTCAACAAATAACAAGGTGCGACTGATTTAAAAGATTTGATTTTGTATAATACTCACTTAAGACTTTTCGTGAAGATACTGAAACTAAAACGATTTGCATGCTTAGCAAAGATCAATGTAAATAACTGGAAATGTGATACAACAATTTGATTAGTTTCGCAAATGACAAGCAGTGACAAAGACAAAGACGTATTGAATATTGGCTACAATTTCATTAACTAGAATGTGTCACTTTTCCGTTTAAAAATTAATTGATGATTCGCTAAAGCAAGCTTATATGGAATCATGTAAACTAATTTATCTTGACACATAATATGTTAGTGTGAGTATAAGATATTCGTATAATGTACTATATCTCCATAGCATTCTTATATGTGAAATTGTTTGTTTATATAGTTAATTTTGCATTTTAATTAGGATGTTTATAATAATAACGAATTACAAAATGTTTACGTGTCTATCCTAGACCTGTTTGTTCACAGACTTACTGTAAAGCTTGCAGCCACGTCAATTTCCTCTTACAGATCACTTACAATTTTAGAAGAAATTTTCTCAGAATTAATTATTTCTAACTTTCCGGAGCAGTCACTTTAAACTAGGTTTATCCGATGCCTTAACGATTTCTTTGAAATACATTAAAAAACTACCGGCTGTCATTAGTTTTAACGATTATAAAACTTATATGAAACTGAATGTGAAAGGTGTTGTAAAATTTTATAACAACTGTTTTCGATTCGAAAAACATTGCAGAGTCACGTATAGGACAAGCAACTGATGTTAATGAAATGAAGGTATAAAAAATTATTAAAATATCACTTTGCGGGAGGCATTCACACTCATAGGAAAGTTCCTGTTTAGAACACTATTATATAAGTTTCAGCGTCTTATGCTCCCAAAAATGTTTAGGGATTCTCTTTATTCAATCAAGACACATTGTTTAACGTATGCGTTAGTTTCTACTGGCCGAACAGTTTCTTTTTTCCAAAATTTAGAAATAGGTTTCCACTCTGGAAATATACAATTTAACAATCTGCTATCATCTAGTGACAACAGTGGTCTCCAATGTTTTGCAAAACACGTGAAACAAAGTTGAAGTGATTGCTATGCAACAGAAAACACAGACTGCAAAATAAAAATATAAAATAATTAACGATACTAGAAGCAATCATAACAAATCAATACACTTACAAATGTGCGATTGGTAAGAG
The DNA here is from genome assembly GCA_031772095.1 of Zeugodacus tau. NCBI lineage: Eukaryota > Metazoa > Arthropoda > Insecta > Diptera > Tephritidae > Zeugodacus > Zeugodacus tau. The sequence continues at coordinate 73,409,863 of CM062651.1, read as the reverse complement.
CTTCAATTACTATGAATCATTATGGAATATCGGCACATTTAATATATTATATTACGGTGTCAAACGCCAGACTCAAACGCACACAGTTGCAATTAAATGTGTATGTAGTGGTAACTTAATTGCTATTTAAAAGCGTGCTATGATCAAGTGATAAGAACCAATATAAAAGTTGTCTCTGGCCATTGCACCGTCTTGGACTTCGAGCTTCGCGCGTTGAGAAAGGAAATTACAGTTTAGCGTAAAGTATTTGATTACTAAAATATTGCAGTGAATCTGAAGTGGTAATTATACAAAACGAAGAAAACCGGAATGCATTGCGTGTTGGAATGCGACGTGACGCACAGCGAATTTTTTTCTATTAGACAGAAAATGGTGATTTAACCCAGACAGTGTATATGTATTGTATTTAATAATGTAGATGTAATTTGTTAGGGAGAACTTGTTAGGCGTTTTGAAATGTTGCAACACTTTGTTTATTAGTAAAAGTAAACTCAAAATTCTCAAAATTATTCACTGTACTAATTACTTGACTATCATTTCGAACACTTTTAATTTGAAGTATATTTTCGATTTTTATACTCTCGCAACAAAGTTACTAGAGAGTATTATAGTTTTGTTCACATAACAGTTGTTTGTAACACCCATAACTAAACGAGTTAGATATAGGGTTATATATACCAAAGTGATCAGAGTGAAGAGTTGAGTTCAAATCCGAATGTCTGTCTGTCCGTCTGTCCGTCCGTCCGTCTGTGCAAGCTATAACTTGAGTTAAAATTAAGATATCTTGATGAAATAACTTGATGGCACACTTATTTCTTGGCACCATAGGAAGGTTGCTTTCGAAAATGAGCAAAATCGGACCACTTCCACGCCCACAGAATGGCGAAAACCGAAAACACATAAAGTGCCATAACTAAGCCATAAATAAAGCTATGGAAATAAAATTTGGTATGAAGGATCTCACTATGAAGGGGCATATTTGGATGTAATTTTTTTGGGGAGGTGGTGGTGGCCCCGCCCCCCAAATAGGTTTTTTGTACATATCTTGGAAACCAATAGAGCTATATATAGCAAACTTTCTGTAGTCGTTTTTTTTAGCCACTTCTTAATACAGTCCAAAAATGAAAGAAATCGGATAACAACCACACCCACCTCCCATACAAAGGTTAGGTTGAAAATTACTAAAAGTGGGTTAACTCACTAACGAAAAACGTCAGAAACACTAAATTTCACGTAAGAAATGGCAGATGGAAGCTGCACTCAGATTTTTTTACAAAATGAAAAATGGGCGTGGCGTCGCCCACTTATGGGTCAAAAACCATATCTCAGGAACTACTCGACCGATTTCAATGAAACTTGGTTTGTAATAGTTTCCTTACATCCTAATGATATGTTCTGAAAATAGGTCAAATCGCTTCACAACCACGCCTACTTCCTATATACCAGAACTTTGAAGACGATCTGAATCGTTTACTTTACAATATATAAAGTACTAGTGAAGATATCGATGCAGAACTTTGCACAAATACTACGTTTATAGTGTGGCAGCCTCATTCTAAAAATCGCCAAAATCGGACCATAGGTTTTTAAGGCCCCATATATCGAACACGAGGACCTCGGTGCTTTTAACCTAATATTAGCGTTTCCAACTTTCAATGGACTTTATACAATATATATGACGAATATGTGGGTCAAATTGTGTAATATATAATATTAATTAAGTTAAATAAATAAATTGCGAGAGTATAACATGTTCGGTTGCACCCGAACTTAGCCTTTCCTTACTTGTTCTATTTAGTTTTTATAATTATTTTATGAAAATTTAATATTGTTGTCTTCATAAATCTTTTATTTATATACCCAAGACCTTTATTTAACCAGTGTATATATATATTTAACAGCTGCCAGGCCTACAAGTAGAAACAAAATATGCCAAAATATTAACTGCAACAAATAATTTCATGTCATGTACGGTTTTCTTATGCTTTGACAGATAAGAAATCACAAGTTGAATTTCTGGACAAGACCTAGACGGTTATCTGTCTCAAAGTGTTGCGTGTTTGTGTGCCAGCACAAATGTGTATATTTCTATATACTAGACTAAATTTACAGACTACTAGAATATATCTACAGATAAAAAATGCTGCTCAGCAGTAGACAAATGCTATAAATTAGTTTTATTGGCCACACATACATACATATAAGTGACAACTTATGCCACAGCTATGTAAAAACACAAACAAGCGTTCAAATAAACCGAAAATTATAAAAGAAAAACTTCAAAAAAATTAGAAAAATATTTGATCAAAAAGTGAAGGCAAAGCAATCAATGAATGCAACAAATTGTCTATCTAAAGCGGACAGACAATATCAAAAGAGTAAAAAAAAATAAAATGAAAAATAATTTTTGGGTCATAAAAACGCCGGCAAATTGCTCAAACGCCAGTGGGTGCACAAACACACTCACACACTTGAATTGATACACATACATACAAACATATAAGTATGAGTTGTTGGGGTGTGCCACCACGCAAGCACAATCCGTAACAAATAGCGATCTGTATGCCAATGTTTACGTACACTGTATTTATGGTATAGATTTAAGCATTTGATTTGGAGTGTCAATTGAAGTGGGCATACTAATACACTCACACATGAACATACATATGTATGTGTGTGTGTTTTTCATGCTGATCGTGGTGTTGTTACAGTTCGGCCTGACCCACTCCTTAAGTGGGGCTCTATTGTGCCGTTATGCGAGTGAAAAAAAAAACATAAACGAGGCAAATATTGATTGACTACCAAATGTGGTACTGTTTTCATGGCGCGTGGGCGCTGATTTAGCTGCTTGATAAAATACATTCAATAAACCTCAATTGTGCGACATTTCGTTAAAAAATTGCTAAATAATTGCAACTGCTGCTCGTGACACAATTTAAGTGTAGCCAAACGATATTTCTCCATTAACGAGTATTGATACATATTTAAAATGTCTTTGAGTGCTGTTGTAGGGCACCATCTTATTTTAATTAGCGAGTTTTGGATTCTCAAAGGTTTTTGATCCTTGCCCCAAAAATTGTCGATAAAAGACGAAAAAAAAAATAAAAAATATTGAAAGGATGCAATTAGGTCTTAAACGATTTAATCAGTGTCTTATTTTATAATAAGGCTGGCAGAAAGGTGAATTGACTGATTGTATCGAAGAATTTAATCTAGAGATCAACTTCATACAAAAAATTATAACTGGCCAGAAAAATTTACGCAATCTTCTTGGTATCTGACTCATCGTTAACTCAATAGACTTAAGTAGAAAAGTATTGATAATATAAATTTGAGTAGAAAGTTGTTCAGGCGATTCATTGAAGCTATATGATGCATGTTCAAAAAATAACGGGAATTTTCGTTTTTGAAAAAAAAATTTTTTTATATATCATAAACAAAAATAAATAAATAAATTTGACATTTGGACTTTTGGACAGTTGAAAATTTCAAAATTCACGTTATTTTTTGAACACACCTCGTATATAACTATTACAAGTAGTTACTCTCCAGTAGAGAATGTGAGTAAACACAATACAGAACGCGAAAAAAACTTTACAAATACAACTAGGTTATATCAATAAAACATTAGTAGCAAATTTGTTTTAAAACTCTTTTTACAAACAAATATCGAGTGCTAGCTCCAGAATATATAAATAAATAAATGCACTCTTAAGTAAAATATTGCATTCTCAAACTGATTCACTGTGTTATTTTTTGGCATCTGCGGTTTACTTCTGCCGTCAATGGGCATTTTTATGGCTTTCTTGAGAGGAAAAGAAGCATTGCATATGCGGCTCTGCAATTGCGTCTGAAAACAACGCTGAATGTGGCGAATAAAAACAATGGTAAACAATAAGATTGGAAATAAATGAAAGCACAATGAACACAGCTACCGAAAAAGTGGACAGTATTGAGGTGAAACCGCAGCTGCATAAACTAACTGGGCCCCCATTGTGCGGCACTTTGAGATTTGGCGATTTAGTGGACAATGCAGTGCAATCAAAAGTGAATTTGCTGAAAACGCATTTACCAATATTTTTCTTGCGTTTCAATTAAATTTACGCTTTTGGAAATTTGTATGCTTTTATTGGCTAAGAGCCAAGTGTTCCATTGCCGCGTTTATATATTTATATGTTTGTCTTCACATATGTAAGTGTGCAGTATAATTCGGCTTCTAATTTTCTCAAATATTTCAATTGCACACTTAAAGCAAACATATATTTTACGCTGAACTAGTATTTGCTGTTGAAATTCTGAATTGCTTCAATATTGTTTGTGGCCTTTATTGACGTTGCCGAAAACTTTTATTGGATAATATTCAAAAATACATTAGACATGAATTGCTATAAAATGAGTAAAAGTTCATTTTCGAAATTTATTGCAAAGCAACGCTGCACTTGAACTTTTTGTTTTAGATTTTAATTTTTTGAGAAATTTAATTATAAATACAATATTTTAAGCAAAAACATAATTTTCTCTCACGAAAATAAACGCAGCTTAAGTGAAATCCGGTAAATGTGTGGAAATATGGATGAAATTAAAGAAAAATAGTTAAACTAAATTTTGAGAAGATTCAAATAGTGCATTTACAGCTTCACTTCTTCTCTTTAAATGCTTATATTAGGTCTACAACTTTGCTTCCGCCGTTTTCCAATAGATGTCTCTAGGGTCAAGCACTGCAGTGCTTTTTTATATCGATCTTGGACATTTGTGTCAACATTAATCCAACAAAATATTTGTAGAGATCTGTTTGCATCCCAAACTTATTCTCAACTGAAAATATCACTTTTTGAGCCGAATTCTCGACATTTGCGGGAAATTTTGCTTTTCTTTTTTAATTCCTAGAAAAGTGCGGCTGAGGCTCATCGACATTTGTAACCGTTTTTATACAAAAAAAAACTTAAATTTACAAAAAAACGGCGGAAGCAAAGTATTAGACCTAATATTTCACATCTCACAACTTTCTCGTTCCGTTCTAAGGCATTTAACAATAATTTGTAAGCTAACTATTAATTAATATGTACACGGAAAACATTCGCTTTGATCGGTCAATGTCCTCCGCGTCTTCATTTAGACGTATTACGCTGTCACTGAGGCCATTACTTTAAATTTTTCACCTTAATTATACGAAAATACAAACGGTTAATTAAACTTACGATAAACGACGCAAATTTTAACGCACCCTGTGTAAACTGCAATTCTTACATACGGTACTTTGTAATACGAGTGTGGTTTTTTGTTTTTTGTCAGTTGTCAAGTAGCATATTTAAAGGCGAAGAAGCATATGTTGACACGTGCAAACAAGTTGCGTGTCTTACGGCAACTTAATGATGTTGAATTATTTTCTACAGAAATAGCCAAAAAATGTAAATAAAAATAAAATAAAAATAAAAATGAAAATGAAAATAGCGGAACAAGCCTTAATTTGCGCTGTTGCTTGTTTGCCATAACGCCGGCGTCTGAGCTATGAACATCATCAACAAGCGCTTACAGTTAATTTCCAAAGTGCTCGAGTGCAGTAGGAGCCACCATCTAATTTATTAAGGCACAACCACAACCTACACGGCGCACAGTGGTGCCGCTTCATACAAGCCGCGGCAAAAAATAGAAGGAATCGAGGTAGGGCTTTGAAATTTGGCACACATCTCTCATATTGCCAAAATAGATGAAAATAAAAAATTTGTTAAAATCCGCCCACAACTACGCCCACCTCCCATATAACATAACCAATAAATATTCAAAAATGATCATATATTATTAATTATTTATTCAACAAGTAATTTTTTAACATCATCGTCCAATTCTAAAGTTTTATTTTTGGGATTTGTTCTGAAACCATTAATAAAAGGAACCGATGAAGCTAAAAGCAAGTGCATTACATCTTGATTAGTAGAAATTCTGTCGCATTTTCTAAAATGATTAAGCCTATATTTCTTGTAATCTTTATTGCGAGCTTCTTGAGCCTCCTCTGATAGCATGCCCAATGGTAAAATAGAGGATGAAACAATTCTTCCATGCATTAAAACTTTATGTACCGTCATTGGCATATAGTAAAATTCATAAAGGCTGACATATAACCTCGCAGTTTTCATGCAATAAATTTCAAATTTTTGAGGATCTATTGCTGCTTGACTATTGATTGTATTTAATATTATTTTAAATCTATGCATCAGGTTTTCGTCAACGCCAACAATATCGGCAGTTTTAGCAGGATTCTCAAAAAATGTTCGTGAGGTATTGCCATCATTTGTCGTACCCAGTCCCTGCTTCACTACATCAACATTTATTCCCAAGGATGACTTCAAATCTGCTTGAATACGTGCTTTTTCATCTGCCTTCAGTTTTTTGGTACGATCGTCAGTTCTCCATTTGCGAAAATGTTTGTTGTAAGCAATATGCAGAATACACTCCATAAACTTAATTATTGCATGCAAGGGAGAAATTCCAAATCTTAGGGAACCTTCGTTTACTGTTCTCCTCAATATATCATCTAAATCATTAATTTCCTTTGGTTTTGCTGTACATATGAAACATACACTAATTGCTGAGGTTTCAGTTACGGTATTAACAACTTTACCATCAATAATTGTAAGAGCAAGGCAATGACATATTTCGAAAATTCGGTTTGAAATAATTACTACACTGTTATTTAAATTACGAATTTCGTTTTCAACACGGTTAACTTCCTCAGTAATAACATTGGCTGTTTCAATCAAAAAAACAAACAAAATAACGAAGCAGGCAAAAAAACAAAGCAACGAATCAAGCAAACAAACAACGCAGTTGCAGTTGCAGTACATTAAAATGCTAATTACTCATGAATTGGCAGCTAATTGCAGCTGATTTTTTTTTCTATCGATTAAGGAGATTTTAAAGTTTATTTTGTGTAAGTGGCTAACCTGCGCGCTCCTGCGCACAATAGTTATATTCTGTTGAAGTTGTGAAATATATGATTTTTTTGGACCATGAAAAAACATCATATTAAAAAAATCTTTAAAAATAAAGTATACATTTGATGATGTAAATCCCATCTATAACATTGGTTTTAATAAATAAAAACTTTACAATTGATATTTTATGGGTAACTTTTGAGTTTTAACCTTTGCAATATTCATCACATTTTTCTGAGTAACTTTGCCTTGATACTTTGTTGGACTTTGAAGCTCTCCCAACAAAAAACCATTGAATATATCAAGCCCAAGTATTCGGATAATGTTATTTGATTAGTTCTTAGCTTAAATTGAAAAGATGGTACAAATTTGGAATGATAAAAAAAATCCTTTTTTTCCGCTTTGGCACCACTGTGCGGCGTCTAATGGAAATCTAAATAGACATAAGCACGTGTATGTATGTGTGTGTGTGTAAGTGTACAAAATGATATCAGCACATTCTTCTGTCACCAACGTCATACAATTTGCCAAACACATGACTACTTATACCTTACATACATATGTACATCTGTACATAGCGTATAATCTAAGCAAACACATTTTTATTGTTAATACGAGTTAAAATTTTCACAATCCGACATTGCGTGGATATGGTGGAACAAAATCGAAAGCTGTATATACCCCCTTGGCCGCTACAACTGCCATCAGTTGCTTAAATCTGTTAGTGAAGCCACTTGGTGTGGCAGCTGCCACAAGTTGCGAGCCACTTGAAAGTACATCAATCATTCTGGCGTGTATAAAAACACACATCTATACATACATATAGTATGTACGTAGGACACCCGCTATCACATTTTATATAAATAAAATAAACTCGGACTTTTTCTCTTTTTAATACACATTTGACATTTGCTGTGATCTGTTGTGCCACTTTCCATACTCTCGCTTCAGTTGATTTGCAATTTGCCGTTACAAACATTTCTCAGGTGGCCATATCATCTCGTCCTGTCGTGCTGTCAAGTGTTTGGATATATTAATTAAATAAATTGTTAAGCGTGACAAATATCTTCCAAGTCTTAACTAGAGATTAGTTGCGGTATTTTGTCAGGTGTTGGATTTATTGGTTACGCTTTATGATTGGATTGAAAGTGTGTTGAAAATGTTGGTTTCAATATTGTGACAAACAAAGAAGAGAGTGTAATATCTATGTAGATGTATAAGACTAAAGAGGAGCTCGAGATGCATACTGGAAACACGACCATGGAGTTTCGAGTACTTTTCCGTGTTCAAGTTGATCATAAATACTAACAAGATAGATCGCACTTATATGAATATACATAACTGGTTATATCCTTACTAAAGGTTGGTTAATTAATGGACACCTTTGTGCCTTATGAGTTATATTGAGTATACTTGACTCTCCACCCTAAGAAATTAAATTTTAAACGCCAACTAAACAAACTTCTAGTTCATAATTATTTAAGTAACATATCAGTTGATGTATTTAAAAAAAAAATACAGAAAAATCTTTCCTTACGGACACCTCTATTTGACGTATACCACCATTGAGCGAAAAGTTTTTCATGCACCAGTTAAACTTTTAGAACAGACGACTCTCTCTTAGGCGGACACTCACCAACGAGCGATTTTTGTCCGCCCATGAGAGGTTTCCCTATAGATTGTTGTTTTTTGTGCAGCCTATAAACGTTATTAGTCAGTATTTCGAAAGGCAAAGCAGATATATTGTACAATATAGAAAGGAAATATATACAGACATGTAAAAAAAGTAAGTACATTTAATAATGCAGCATACCAAGAGCGAAATAATAACAACAGAAATGAAATTGTAAGGTTCATTTCATTTTTTTACGATTCAATTATGAGCCAAACAGTAGTAACTACAGATAACCGAAAAGTACATTAAAAAAGCATGAAAACCTGTGACACTGGGTGGCAGACACACTATGACCAATTACACAATTCATAATTTTTTTACGGCTTCACTCACATTATAGCCAACTAATTACAAGAGACATTAAATAAACATATTTTCATTATTTCACTTAAGCGGTAAGGGCGCAAACTAAAGCGCGAAACAAAATAAACAGAATTATGTGTTTCTATGAAAACAGTGAAAGTTTTTCATGTTTCAATGGAAATTTAATACAAAAAATGTTTTTAGGATGTGAGCAGAAAGTGTGATAAAAGTAAAGTGAAAATAATGATAAAGATAAACTGAAAATCGAACAAAAAATTCCTGAAGATCAACATCATTAACAAAGTATGGATTATGGGTAGCCTCCAATCTACTACATATCAAGTTAGACAAGCTGTTGCACGCAGTTTTAGTTCCAGTCTGTTGTTCTGTAAAAAAAATCTACAAATGAACACCTCACAGATTTCTATATTTTTGAATGGTTTGTATAGTTTCGTAATTAATTCTGATGAACAGCGGATGGTCAGCATCATTACGTTTTGTGTTTTTATTTACATATAAAGTAGAATGTGTGTGTTGAAGCAACAAATTAGTCAGAAAATTTACTAGAAATTCTTGTTTCAACTCCAACTAGACAAAAAACATCAAAATTATACAATTCATAAAATGATTATCTAATCTGTTATATTATTTGAGCAGTGGTTCTCCGACACATTCCAACTAACAATGAAATCACAAAATTTAAACCCATACCACTTTAAATTGGTCGGTTTTTTAACCAAAATCTAACAACCCTCACCCCGTAGGACATCAAAAAGTAAAACGAGGTGTATTCAAAAAAAGACGGGAATTTTAAAGTTTCCAATTGTTCAAAAGTCCAGAAGTCCCCTGAAGTACGATAAAATTTTCAGATTTTCGATAGTCAAAAGCTTGTTCGTGAATTCTTGGCGACAAACAATACTGTACATTTGTCTATTTCCAAAAATAAAGAGAACATTATCGTGTTCTAAGTATACGAAAAATCACTGAAAGAGCTATCCCTAAAATCGGATTTAAGAAGTGTTTCGACGATTGGAAGAAGCGCTGACATAAGTGTATAATATCGAATGCGGACTATTTTAAAGGCGACAATATTAATGTAGATGAATGAATTAATATTTTTTCAAAAAACGAAAATTCCAGTTATTTTTGAAACACACCTCTTACATCAGTTGGTTATAAAGAAAAAAAATTAGTCTCTGACTAGTTACTGCTATGGTTCAAATTGGTCACTAAAGTAGTTAACAACCAGTTGCATCGAGTGCAATTTACTTATAGTTCCACAAATACAGCTGCAAACGCACTTAAGTACATATTACTTAACTTAGCGGCAGGCAATCACTTTGCAAGTGTTTATTTATTGAATGAAAACTTTTGCTCCTTTCATTGGCCTATCAGCTGTTCTTATTTGCTTATTGCGCTCCAACCTACGCATATGAATGCAGGCACATATGTATATGGAATCGTATATGTACATATTTATAGAAGAATGGTGTTTATTTGTTTGTTTGCCTTCCCGTCGCGGGTGTCAATTATGCATACTTGTGTGTCAATTAAAAAAATCCATTTCACACAGAGCAGCGCTACAAATGAACTGACAAACCGCTGCCACAACACGCGAGAGTTTACTGATGCAACTAAGTCAATATTAGTGCGAAGAGTCAAGCGCGTGCTATGCCTTGCCGCCACACTGTGCTGTGGTTAGTACTCACTTAAATGCAGCATGCAACACTCATTCATATGGCAGGAAAAACACATACTCGTATGTGTAGTCACGATTGTTGGAAGAGTAGGAAGTGTTTCTGTAATAAAAGTGTTATTGCTAGCAAATTAGTTGGACGTTTGATTGTTTATGGCGAAACATTTGCCGCAGCGTAGCGATAAGCGTAAACACTGTGAGAAGGTGGCGCAAGCGAAACAATTTAGATTTCACATCGTAAAACATTTCCAAGTGGGCGAGATCGGCAAAAGTGTGTAATTAATTGACGAGCTAGGGATCGACATTTTATAGTTTTGTCTAGTTTGTATGCAATTCTAATTTTATTTCAAGCAAAATGCAGAAAAACATATGCTAAAAGCAAATCAATTATTCGCCGTATTTTTACATATTAAAGTTAGTACGCCTAAATGTAGGCAACAAATATTAATTGATTGATTATATACGCTGTTCGTTGTATACACTATATAAATCTACGAGGAGAGTTTGAAAATCTGCAATAAAATGTCATGGTATTGCAACTGAAAGTGAATCAAACGTTTTTTTTTCACGCTATTACGCCAAAAAGTATGCAATTGTCGTTTAAATTATTAGATTTTCATGAGATTTCTAAGCTTAATAAAGGTATAACAGTAAGGCAAAGTAAAAAACCAGGGTTACAAGTAAGTAATAAATAACAGAATATTCTTAAGTCCATTAACGAATGAAAGCTATTGATCAATCGCACTAACATAAGGAGTCAAGTTAACCGTAAGATGTATATTAGTTAATCCGAATAAAATGTGATTCGTGCTAACAATTACTTAGGTCTTGCAACACCAAAACTAGTCTTAATCTATCGGCTTTAGTTTCTTCATACTAATAATTCATAGAATATGTATATCGCATCGCAGTCAATTACGCAAATAAAGTGGTACTTCCGCCACTAAGTCACTCTACGCCATTCTAATTACCGTTAAATACACAAATTCTGACACTTTACATGAATGACCATAGCACCAAATGCAGTGCAATGCAATAATTCAGCAGATTCTTATTTTTTTTGTTGTTTTTGTTATAGGATCCATAAAACGTATGAAAAATGATCGCATCGCATGTGCCTGCTCTCAACCGCGAGCAGGCGCAGCATCTTTCGGTAAAAGCAACACAGTTTGTTGGCAATTATACTAAGAAAGTCCATATCTACGTGTGTTATGGTGGAAAGCGTTTGGAAAAGCATAAATCATGCTTTCTAAGCGACGTCTGGCAACTGCTTAAGTACACCAATGTATGGCTGGCAAGACAAGAACCCGATTCCTTGGATGCTCATGTAAGCTAATGTTTATGCGCACGTGCATCATCCTACAAGCGCTCACATACATTCCTTGGAAAAGATAGCAGTTGCCAGTGAATGTTTCGCTAAACGTGTGCAAGCACTTATCGGCGAGTTTAGATGATGGCAGCATGCATGCCAGGTAAGCAGCGTTGAATTTATGTGCCGACAAACTAGCTTATTGCAGTCAGCACTCTCCTCTTGCTTATTATGTATGTATGTATGTTTAAATCTGCGGATACAAATTTATGCTTGCAACACAATGTTGCATGCAAAGAAAGTCCACTTTAGACATAACTTAAGCAAAATTAACGCAAAGAACTAATGTTCACACGATTTTTAGCAGATAACAAGCCTGCATGAATTAGCTTTAGACTTCCTTTGCTGTGCTTCTTTCTTACTTTCTAGCTCAGAGGCCATAGATTTGGATTATATTATTTTAAACCAATATTCTTTATCTACAGATAGAAAGCAGAATCACAATATTTATTACCTGTATTTTAGGAATCTAGATAGGTACATAAATTATTGATGGAACGACGCCAGAATTTAATTTAACTTCTAAAGTTTCTTCCCATAATAATGGAGCAAAGGTGTATTTGTATATTTATCTGCATAACCGTATAAACAGACAAACAAAAAATGTAACTTTGTCACAGGTCAAGGGATTACACAATTGTAAATGCTACGGCCGTGTGCGAGATGGCAGCACAATTGTTGAAAGGTTAAAGGTCATAAAAAAGTGTGCAGCGTAGAAAATCAAAGCAACAACAAACAAAAAGTGGCAACTTGAGTGCGCCTACAAACACACACACATTCCGACAAGTGTGCAGTTATACGACCATAAATACAAACATACATACATCTACGAGTACTATAGAATGTCTGCACTTAGGTGAAATGAAAAAAAAAATTACCATTAGCATTTGAAACACGCCAACACAACACACATAAAAGAACAAAACGCAAGGAAAACAGAGAAAACAAAACGTGCGTGTTGGTATTTCGTCTAGAATGTGCTAAAAGAAAGAAACGTTGGAAAATGTAACCGGGCGTAACGCGGTTGTAAAAACAAAAAATATGCTGGCCATAAAATACCCACATTTTGTCAGCTATACATTAGCATATTCATACATAGTTAAGTGTATGTGTGTAGCATTGTATTGCACTCACAAATGGGCAAAAGTGTATGTATGTGTATGTATGGCAGTAGAAACCAATCAGGCAAACGTATGACTAAGGTAAATGAATTATGAATGAAAATGCAACTGGTGGACACACTTAAATGAATGTGAAAACGAAAAATACAATATTTATGCAACTACACACATAGAGATAAATTTGAAATGATAGCAGCGAACCCGAAATTAGTTGCCGGTGTTTTATGGCGAAATGCTAATTTCGTACCCATTGATAATATTATCAGGCAAATGGCTATATTTTTAAAATTATACAAATGAAGTGTAGACAAACATATATTTTGAAAAAAAAACAAGTAAGGAAGCGCTAAGTTCGGGTGTAACCGAACATTTTATACTCTCGCAAATATTGATGTATTTTTATAAAGATAACACAAGTCGACCCATATATTTGGTATAAAATTCAATAGAATAACGAAAATTATCATAAATAGTATATGGGGACTGAGGTAATTCCTAAACCGATTTCTCTCGTTTTCACCACCAAGATACAATATATCGAAGACTATACGCTCACTTAATTTAATATTACTTATAATTAGATATATGGGATCTGGGGGAAGTTATGACCCGATTTTTAGGGATTGAATTACATTAAAATATCTGAGGGATTTACTTATATTTTCGGTAAAAAATTAACCTTAGGCACTGAGTTCTTCATGTTCGATATCAGGCTTTGAAAAGTCATGGTCCGATTTTGACAATTTTTCCACAAGTGATGTCACAGCTCAAATACAGTATTTGTGTAAAGTTTTATTCCGCTAGCTTCATTGGTTCCTTATGAATGCATTATAAAGTGAACGAATCAGATGGAATTCAAAATTGAGTTATATGGGAAGTAGACGTAGTTGTGAACCGATTTCCCATATTCCACCCGTGTCATCAGGGTGTCAAGAAAATGTTATATACCGAATTTCATTGAAATCGGTCGAGTAGTTCTTGAAATATGGTTTTTGAACCATAAGTGGGCGACGCCACTCCCATTTTCCATTTTGTAAAAAAAATCTGAGTGCAGCTTCCTTTTGCCATTTCTTATGTAAAATTTGGTGTTTTTGACGTTTTTCGTTAGGGAGTTAACCCACTTTTAGTAATTTTCAACCTAACCTTTGTATGGGAGGTGGGCGTTGTTATTATCCGATTTCTTTCATTTTTGGAGTGTATAAAGAAATGGCTAAAAGAAACGACTGCAGAAAGTTTGGCTTATATAGCTTTATTGGTTTGCGAGTTATATACAAAAAACCTATTTGGAGCGGGGTCACGCCCACTTTTCCAAAAAAATTACATCCAAATGTGCCCCTCCCTAATGGGATCCTATGTTCCGAATTTCATTTTCATAACTTTATTTATGGCTAAGTTATGACACTGTATAGGTTTTCGGTTTCCACCATTTTGTGGGCGTGGCAGAGGACCGATTTTGCCCATTTTCGAAAGCAACCTCCTCAGGGTGCCAAGGAACATGTGTTCCAAGTTTCATTAAGATATCTTAATTTTTATAGATAGACAGACGGACGGACGGACAGACGGACGGGCAGACATCCGGATTTCAAATCTACTCGTCATCCTGATCATTTATGTATATATAACCCCATATTTAACACTTATATTTCTTGGTGACACAAACAACCGTTATGTGAACAAAACTATTATACTCTGTGCAACAGGTTGCGAGAGTATAAAAATAATAATATGTGTTGTCTTTTAACTAATAACCAGTTCTGGGAATTTCATACAGGTTTCACAACTGTTCGGATAACCCAAACACTCCACTAACAGGAGATCAAAAAATATTTTATGTAATATCCGTCAAAATATCGTGTTTTTATGAGTTTGACGATTTTCATTTGTTAAAAGCTCAAACTTCGATGCTTGTTCATGAATTATTGTACAAAACACCTTAGCCTGCCCCAGCCTCCATATTCGCTAGACTTGGCTCCGTGTATAAATAGCTGAAAGAGCCAAAGCCTTGGGCAAAAATCGAGTTTGAGAAGTGTTTCGACGATTGGAAGAATTGCTGGCTTAAGGGGGTATTTGAACTAGGATTTTGAAAAAAATCGATTTTTTTTGCATATTTTGAAAGTTTAGACTTTCAAAAATATGACCTTGGAAGGATTTTTAAAATTCGACTAATTTTCGGAGATACAGCCGATTTTGTGACGTAGCGTCCGAGCCGGCCGAGCGGTCTCCTAAACTTTAAACGCGTTTTTCTCGAAACTACTTTTTTAACGTGGTTGACATGATATCTCAAGTTCTACTGAACCGATTCCTTTGAAATTTTGTATATATTTTCTTTATACAATGCTCTATCGTGTATGCCTTGGATTTTGATTTGAAGTATTTTTAAAAAATTCGAAAAGGTCGAAAAAATCGGGTTCAAGTCGACGCCATTTTGTTATTTTTATTTTATTTTATTTTTTTAAATGGTCAACCCGATAACCACATCCTTACTAATGAAGAATCTTCTTGTTTTTTGTGTTTTAGATCTCTACAAGGGTTGAAATCACGTCAACCAGGACGCACCGTTTTTTTTTAAGCCTCCGCTTCACCGGCCCGTATCTCGACGAATTTTGGTTTTTTTCTTGCATTTATTTTTTTATATTATTAAAATGTCAATAAAAAACATATCGAGCCTTTACCGCCATTTTAGCGTAAGCGACAAAAACCAAACTTTACAGGAGAAGGTTTTTTTAAATACTTTTAACCATTAATGGGAAGTAATTTACAATTTTTTTTTTCAATTATATATGTAAATGTCTGAAAAGCATTAATTTATGAGAAATTTTAAATTACTACCACATTAATGGTTAAAAGTATTTAAAAAAAAACTTCTCCTGTAAAGTTTGGTTTTTGTCGCTTACGCTAAAATGGCGGTAAAGGCTCGATATATGTACAAAAATGGATAGTAAAAATGTTTTTCATTTTTTTATCTAAGCTTAAAAAATGCATAAAATTCATGCGTCTAGACCAAAATACCCCCTTAAGTGTATAATATCGATTGAGTACTATTTTGAAGGCGACATAATTAATATAGGACAAAATTAGTATTAGATATAAAAAATCACGTTCTTACTTGAAAACACCTCGTATTGCAATTCTTTCTTGATTATATGTAGCCCTTATCGGCATAAAAAGTGACTCAGAAAGTATGGTACCTTGTTTCATAAAATACATATGAAAATGATTTTATACGCTTTCATCAAATTTTCTGTGACACAGTCATTTTTACTCTACTATTAAAACTTATCAGGGTGGTACGTAATTGTTAGACTTCTGAAATTTAGACTTCAATTATCGCTTACGATTTGAGCTATTTGTGTCACGTTTTGTTTTTGCAGCCAAGTATTATGTGTTTTCTGTACAAATGCGTCATTGCGGAAATCTTAAAGAAACAATGCTATTACACCTGATAAATTATTAAATTGCTATATTGTTGCAATGAAGCCCAAAGAAATTTATTTGACAAAGTAATTTGATTATTGATAAACATATTTGTCAAGAATTGTATCTTATAAAATTTAATACGTTCTTAATCACCTAAGTTATTTTTTTTTCTTGTTGTTTCATATCTTCATATTACTTGACATATGAACGTAGCCTTATACCTGGGAACCAGCATCAACAACACGAACAATGTCAGCCTCGAAATCCAGCGCAGAATAACTCTTGCCAACAGGTGCTACTTTGGACTGAGTAGGCAATTGAACAGTAAAGTCCTCTCTCGACGAACCAAAATCAAGCTCTACAAGTCGCTTATCATTCCCGTCCTGCTTTACGGGGCAGAAGCTTGGACGATGTCAACATCAGATGAGACGACACTAGGAGTTTTCGAGAGGAAAATTTTGCGCAAGATTTATGGTCCTCAGAACATTGGCAACGGCGAATACCGCAGACGATGGAACGATGAGCTGTACGAGTTATACGACGACATTGACATAGTTCAGCGAATAAAAAGACAGCGGCTACGCTGGCTAGGTCATGTTGTCCGAATGGACGAAAACACTCCAGCCCTGAAAGTGTTCGATGCAGTACCCGCCGGAGGAAGCCGAGGAAGGGGAAGGCCTCCACTCCGTTGGAGGGACCAGGTGGAGAGCGACCTGGTTAAACTTGGGATCTCCAACTGGCGCCGAACTGCGAAGGAGAGAGAGAGGTGGCGCACTATCGTCGATTCGGCTATAACCGGCTAAACGGTTGCACCGCCAATCACATACATACAAGAACGTAGCCTTTCATTGTTCGTTAAGCGAAAAATATATGCAAGTATATTATGACCAAATGAATTTTAACGCCTTGCAGCGACAGTAGACGCTATATTTAACATTATTACTGCACATAACTATATTCGTTGCAAAATTATGCACTTAAACCTGAGCCAAAGTGTCGAGCGCATTAAATTGCACACTTTATGGCCTAGTTGGCAAGTATTTATTTAAATAGTTATAAACCACAAAAACATTACCAATACAGTGTGGTGTTGTCAGATATTTATAATGGCGCAATATTTGGTATGGTATGGTATGTGTCATTGTTTACGTTAAATTTTTGACAAACCAGCTATGAATGAAATTTTCTACTCTGCATACTACTGCATACGTAAATATGTAAATATATTGGTGAATATGCGTGTAAATGGCACAAAACCAACATATGCCAAAACATAGTCAACAAACTGTCACGTGATATGTGTACACACACCAAATATCAATTATGACATATCAACAACCTTTAATCAAAGAGCACCTCACCTGGATGTCATGGTCAAGTGAACGAAGTTGGCCACAAAAACATATAAACGAACGGCATAGTAAAAATCGTAAAATTTTATTTAAAAACCGAACAACAGCTTGTGTGCGATACGAGTAGAATTTAAACAATCTAATAAACATACACACAATACTACTACTGTGTAAGTATATATTAAAGTATGAAAGAGGGATTGCTAGACAAGGCGCTAGGGATCTCAAACTATTGCCGCATTGGTGGAAAACTTCTAAGTTTCCCTCCAATATAATATGTACAGTATATCATTAGTAACTAAATATATGTAAATGTATTTTAAATACAAACAAGTAAGGAAAGGCTAAGTTCGGGTGCAACCGAACATTTTATACTCTCGCAATTTATTGAAGAAATTTTATTAAGATAACGCACAAATAAAATCGGCATACAATTTAATAGAATAACGAAAATCGTGTATCGTAGTGTATGAGGGTTGCGGAAATTCCTGAACCGATTTCATTCATTTTCACCAGCAAGGTACACTATATCCAAGACTATACACTCACTTAATTTCGCTAAGATATCTCACATATTAATCAATACATATATGCAGATTGGAGCCCAACGAATTTTTGAAAAACCTATAATTAGGTATATGTTGTGATGTTGTGACCCGATTTTAATAGTTTTTGGAACAGAGACACACTATTGGAAGAAAACAATTTCCTCTGAATTACATTAAATTAGCTGAGAGATTTACCCATATGTTCCGTTCAAATTTAACCTTAGACGCTGAGTTCAACATGTTCGATATCTGGGGCCTTGAAAAGTTATAGTCCGTTTTCGACAATTTTTTCACAAGATCATATACTGTATTTGTGTAAAGTTTTATTTCGTTATCATCATTGGTTCCTAATGTATACATGATAAAGTGAAGGAATCAGATGGAATTCAAATTTGAGTTATAAGGAAAGTAGTTGTGGTTGTGAACCGATTTCGCCCATTTTATATCCGTGTTATCAGGGTGTAAAGAAAATATTATATACCGAATTCCATTGAAATCTGTCGAGTAGTTCCTGAGATATGGTTTTGGACCCATAAGTGGGCGATGCCACGCCCATTTTCCATTTTGTAAAAAAATCTCAGTGCAGCTTCCTTCTGCCATTTCTTATATAAAATTTGGTGTTTCTGACGTTTCTCGTTAGTGAGTTAACGCACTTTTAGTAATTTTCAACCTAACCTTTGTATGGGAGGTGGGCGTGGTTATTATCCTATTTCTTTCATTTTTGGACTGTATAAGGAAACGGGTAAAAGAAACGACTGCAGAAAGTTTGGTTTATATAGCTTTATTAGTTTGCAAGATATATACAAAAAACATATTTGGGGGCATGGTCACGCCCACTTTTCCAAAAAAATTACATTCAAATGTGCCCCTCCCTAATGCGATCCTATGTTCCAAATTTTATTTTCATAACTTTATTTATGGCTTAGTTATAGCTCTTTATGTGTTTTTGGTTATCGCCATTTTGTGGGCTTGGCAGTGGTCCGATTCCGCCCATCTTCGAACTTAACCTTCTTATGGTGCCAAGGAACACGTGTTCCAAGTTTCATTAAGATATCTCAATTTTTACTCAAGTTACAGCTTGCACGGACGGACAGACGGACAGACGGACGGACGGACAGACGGACAGACAGACATCCGGATTTGAACTCCACTCTTCACCCTGATCACTTTGGTATATATAACCCTATATCTAACTCGTTTAGTTTTAGGACTTACAAACAACCGTTATGTGGACAAAACTATAATACTCTCTTTAGCAACTTTTGTTGCGAGAGTATAAAAATAAAATGCGATAAAACAATAAACCACTGCAGAAGCTATAAAGGGATAATAAAAGTTTATAGCTGCTAACCAGAATGTGAATTGTCATAAAATAAATGTTATTGTAGGCGGATTTCAGGATTTTAAGTACACTACGTGGTCATTGAGTAAATTAAAATAAAGCAACTTTATGTGATTCTATGCACGATTATTTTAGAAATATATCGTATTTTTCACTTTTTATATGCACACTTAAAGTTAATGTCACTTTAATGTGCTTAAAAATTAATAACAACGAACGTACTTGGAAGAAACAACGGTCGCCTTGGGAGCACTTCAATAAATATTGTTAAATTGACTGACAGAGAGTACGCAAAATACTAGAGGCAAGAATTGGTGAGTTCTATAATTTCTAATTTGTAAAGAAAATGTAAATACGAAATCAAATCTTATAAAATCTTATCTTAGATCATGTGTATGGACTTTTTTAGAAAACTTTTTGGGAAGAAACATCAGCCAGTGATCTATATTAATAAACCAGCTCTGGTTGACAATTTTTCTGTGGATATGCTAGGCAAATTTGTTGTAAAAATTTTACCGAAAAGGATGATCTTTAAAATATTGATGAAGCCTTACTCAAAAAAACAAGTACAGTGGAACTTGAATAACTCGAACTTCTATAACTCGAAGTTCTCCATAACTCGAACTCTTGATTTGACAATAGATGTAAAATTTCATACAAATCTCCTTCCATAAATAGAATTTTTCGACTAGGACATAATACAAAATTTAAAATCTTACTATCGAGGCACACTTTTAAAAGAATCCCTCTATATCGTATGGAGGAGAACAAAAAATATGATATTACTCTAATGGATTTCATAAATCATGTAACAAAAGCATGGGATACAGACGTCGAGAGCCAAACAAAATTAAAGAATACATGTTTTAAAGTATTTAAATAAAAGGTAATGCTAAGTAAATATTTAAAACTGTGTATAAATCTGTATTTTACAGTTTTTTTTGAAAAATGTATGTTATAATGAAAATTTCTATAACTCGAAGTCTCTCTAATTCGAAGTTTTTTTGTGGATTATGGTGATTCGAGTTAGAAAAGTTCCACTGTAATTTGCAAAAAATATTTTTTAACTCATTTTTTTTTTAACTTGAATACTTCACTGACTCAGTTATTCCTTAAATTTAATTTATAAATCAACTCAAGTTATCCAGAAGACTCTTAATTGTTAGCTAACGATAATGATTAATAAAACGGTAAGCATCTGATTAATGGAAACGCCTACTTGTTCCAACCAACCTACCGGCGAATAACGTTAGATTCAGTAATTCGCTAAACTTGTTTAGGTTGGTGGTAACTTCCACCGGTGAATTAATTTCGACATTACTCAACAAATGCGGTGAAAAGCCAACTTATGCAATGTGAATAGCTCCGGTATGGCGGTTAGTCATAGACAAAGTAAGTTGCGGTTTCAATAATTAATGCACACTGGAGCAAAAAGGTAATAATGAACATACCTACACAAATACATACATACACACATACATATCTACATATGTGTCTGTATAAAGCCAAATGTATAACAAGTAAGGAAGGGCTAAGTTCGGGTGTAACCGAACATTTTATACTCTCGCAATTTATTTATTTAACTTAATTAATATTATATAATACACAATTTGACCTACATATTCGGCGATTTTTAGAAATGGGCTGCCACACTATAAATACAGTATTTGTGCAAAGTTTTGCACCGATATCTTTACTAGTGCTTACTTTATATATTGTAAAGTAACCGATTCAGATCGTCTTCAAAGTTCTGGTATATAGGAAGTAGGCGTGGTTGTGAAGCGATTTGGCCTATTTTCACAACATATCATTGGGATGTAAGGAAACTATTACAAACCAAGTTTCATTGAAATCGGTCGAGTAGTTCCTGAGATATGGTTTTTGACACATAAGTGGGCGACGCCACGCCCATTTTCCATTTTGTAAAAAAATCTGAGTGCAGCTTCCATCTGCCATTTCTTATGTGAAATTTAGTGTTTCTGACGTTTTTCGTTAGTGAGTTAACCCACTTTTAGTAATTTTCAACCTAACTTTTGTATGGGAGGTGGGCGTGGTTATTATCCGATTTCTTTCATTTTTGGACTGTATTAGGAAGTGGCTAAAAAAAACGACTGCAGAAAGTTTGATTTATATAGCTTCATTGGTTTGCGAGATATATATAAATAACCGATTTGGGGGCGGGACCACGCCCACTTCCCCAAAAAAATTACATCCAAATATGCCCCTTCCTGGTGCGATCCTTTATTCCAAATTTTACTATTATAACTTTATTTACGGCTTAGTTATGACACTTTATGTGTTTTTCGTTTTCGCCATTTTGTGGGCGTGGCAGTGGATCGATTTTGCCCATTTTCGAAAGCAACCCTCTCACGGTCCCAAGGAACATGTGTTCCAAGTTTCATTAAGATATCTAAATTTTTACTGAAGTTGCAGCTTGCACGGACGGACGGACGGACAGACGGACAGACGGACAGACGGACAGACGGACAGACGGACGGACAGACATCCGGATTTCAACTAAACTCGTCATCCTGATCATTTATATATATATAACCCCATATCTAACTCTTTTATTTCTTGGTGACACAAACAACCGTTATGTGAACAAAACTATGATACTCTGTGCAACAGGTTGCGAGAGTATAAAAACTATGCAAAATAACCTCAAATTGCTTACAGTGTGAGTAAATGCAAATAATTGCTGACTGACCAAAAAAGCAAGAGATACAACTCGTAAAAAAATAAATCACAATAAATTTCATATCATAATACATGTAATTGGCAATGTTGCTGGATTTCCAAAACTACATGTTAATTCATTATGATTATATAATTGTAGGTCGGTACATAAGATAACCCGTGTCGCAGTTAATATGTTAACATATGTATGGTAGCGATATAGATTTGCTGATAAAATACTATTATGCAGGCAATTTTTATCAGCAGTGAAATCGTGAAGAGCGCAATTTTTGAACCAAGTCACTGATATTTAATGTTAACTGCTGATAAAATCGTCATTTATATAAATACATATGGCCGCAAATACATTTCCATAAATGCTCGATATAATATAATATATTGTATATGTATGTACGTCATATCTTTACAAAAATGCAATATTAGATAATACACATACATATATATATTACCCTACATACACACATACATACATATGTGTCTACGACATTCATGTGTTTCCAACTGATTATGGCCCCTTAAAATTTGTTTTGTTTGTTTTGTTTATCGCAAAGTTGTGGTTGCAAGGGGTTTGTTTCAACGCGGCAAGACAACGCCTAACGTTCGCTTCTTAACAACCTTAACGATGTCTTATCAACTTTAAAAAAGTATTTGTAGACATAAAATAAAAATAAAAAACATATTTAGGCATACTCTTATTGTCAATTTGTATTGCGTACAAGCAATTCGGGGCTAACGAAATTGTTCAAAAAATTTACTGTTATGCTTTGAACAAATCCAAAGAACTGTCATTTGCACAAAAGCAATGCACAAATGCACTTTGAATTTTTAGATTTTATCCCACTTAAAAATACACATTGACAAATACAAATATGTAGCAGTTGTATGGGAAAAGCAATTTAAGAGCTTTGGAGTGTGGTGAATCGAACAAGCAACTACCGTAATATAATAAAAACAAGAAAAAACGTTAACTTCGGCTGTACCGAAGCTAATATACCCTTCACAGGTGCATTTCTTTTAGTAACTATGTGTTTAAGCAAATCTAAAGACGTAAGAAAAAGTAAGTAAAAAAAAGAAAACATTTTACTAATTCTTTTTAGCCGGGTTGTTTGCTAGATACATTAAGGTTATTTAATAAAGAAAATAGATCCATGTCATGTATTCCATGTAAAATTTCGTGAAGATACCACGTCGAATGCGAAAATTTTCCATACAAGCCATTCATTCCGATCGTTCAGTTTGTATGGCAGCTATATGCTATAGTGAACCGATCTGAACAATTTTTTCGGAGATTAAATTATTTCTATGAACAATAACTCACATCAAATTTCGTGAAGATATGTAGTAAAATGCGGAAGTTTTCCATACAAGCCCTTGATTCCGATCGTTCAGTTTGTATGGCAGCTATATGATATAGTGGTCCGATATCGGCAGTTCCGATAAATGAGCAGCTTCTTGAAGAGAAAATAACATCTACAAAATTTCAAAACGATATCTTAAAAACTGAAGGACTACTTCGCATATATACAGATGGACAGACAGACGGACATGGCTAAATCGACTCAGCTCAACATTCTGGTCATTTATATATGTACATATATACTTTGTAGGGTCTCCGACGCTTCCTTCTGGATGTTACAAACATCGTGACAAACTTAATACACCCTGTCTGTTCAGGGTATAAATATTGGGATCAAACCACTTCCATACTCTCCCGCATTGAATCCAAGTAGACAATATAAATGGTTTGGAACACTTTAGCGAGTAGAGAAATGGCGAAACGAACAGTGCATACAAAATTTAATCACAAATCCTGAAGTTGTATAAATATATTAAAACAGATATTGCTACCATTTTTGCTATTATTCTTATTGTTTTCTTAATTATGAAAATATATTTTCCCTTGCAATCTCACTTTTATCATACAAATAATGTTTTATGACAATTAATAAAAATAAGCAAAGCGGTCTAACGACTATGACCCTATCTGTGTCGGAAGACTTTAACCGGCGCTAAGAAAACGAAAAAGAACACATTTCATATTAGATAAATATGCTTTGAATATTATGCATATCTCTCACGACTAGCATAATAGTCTTTGCCTTTGTTGGCGCTCGGCCAATCCACAATTTATTATTCTTTTTTTCATTTTTTTAGTGTATTGTGTTTATTCCAATGCACATATAAATAAGTATACATATGTTTTTGTTTTCACACACTCATTTTTTTATATTATAATATATATTTTTTAATCCATTTTGTTGTTGTTGCTACTGCGCTATGATTACCAAGTAGCTTTAAAGACCTTTTTTTTTTGGTTTCTGCTAAGTGGCGATCTCCCAGCCGACACAAATCAATTCCGTACAATCTGTAGCGAATCGCGCAAAGCGTAAACAAGTCCTCCACAAGCGAAATTTATTTGAAGTAGCGAATGAAAAAAAAAGTTGAATGCTTGTGCTTTTATCGTTCATTCATTCTGATTTCAATTTAGTATTTTTCTTCCTCATCGTCTGAGCATACATATGTTATCGCTTCTATAGTAACATATCAAATATGCTCATATATTTTTTTCTTCATTTAATTTCTGATTATTTATCACAAAGGCACATTGCATTCATAAGGCAGTTTGGATTTTAAGGCATTTTACAGTTTAACTTGCCGTATAGTTTCCTTACTGATGATAGTGGAACCTTTATCTCATTCCGGTTCACTGGAATTCGGTGTTCTTCGAACACTTCTGGCATTTACATATGAAGAGGAGAGTGTCCGTTGGCTTTCGAATTATTGAGATTACAGAAGAAAGTTGAATATATGATTGTGCGGAAATATGTAAAGGTCCAAAGTACTACAAAAATATAAATAATCTACAATATTCGATAACTTTTTTGATATAAAATTAGAAAAAAATTTTTATTAATTATTGAAGAATCAAAGAAAGTAGTTTTGAAACAGAGAAGAAATCTAGGAGTATGGATCACGTATTTTAGTTTTATTGCCAAAGAAAACATCTCAAACTAAGCTTAAGGGGTTATATACAGTTAGACGGCCGAAAAAAAGTGAATTTTCCAGAATTTTTTCTGAGAAAACTTTTTAATTTATTGATCCAAAAATTTATACACATATTATGGTATCTTTTAACTGTATTTTAAGACTTAGTACTAGTAAAAATATTTATTTGAAAAAGAGCTACAGCTGATCTCCAGGAGCTCCTCTCAAAAAAGACGTTTTGCGGTGACCACTATATCTCGGAACTGGATCATCCGAAATTAAAAAACCAAACAGATTTCGTTAAAATAATGTTAAATCTAGTAATTAATCGAAGGAATAAGCAAAATAAAATTTTTTGACAAAATGGCGGTTTCTCAAAAAAAAAAAATCGGTTTCACCGAAATTTCGGCCTTAAATTGTTTATAAAAAAAAAATATTTATCGGAGAGAAAAAATCTACGATTAATTACTAAAAAATATATTTAAGAAGGTCGTGTTAAAATTTGAGACTAATCGGTCTAGCCGTTTTCGAGTAATGTTGGTCACCGACTTTGAAAACATCATTTTGAGAAAAACGCGTTTAAAGTTTGGACCTTGTACTTCCAAGCACTCTGAAACGCCTTTTCAAATTTTTCATTTGCTTGTATCTTTGAAAATATTTACCGGAACGATATGAAATTTTCTGTGTGTATTCTTAAATATACATATGTACATTAAGAAAATGAAATAAAAAAAAATTCGATTTTTTGAAAATTCTAACTGTATATAACCCCTTAAATCTCGAAACTCGAATAGTGTGGAATCGAAGACACAACTGACATAACAATATATGAATTCATATATAAAGTCTATTACAAGGTTATCGCGTTTCGTTGAAGTAGTCATTGTATTGTCGTGTGAGCACATCTCAAATAAATTTGCAGAAATATGACGAATGGTATAGAAATGGCAATGTTTAACATTAATAATGGACATAATATTTAAAAGCCGGCCTAAGGCATATATGTAAATATTGTACTGATAATATTTAAATACTTATAAAATTTATATTTCTAAACAAAAAACTAAATTTGAGTAAATATTTATGCATATTATTTCGACATACAGCATCCATAATGTACGCAAGTAAAATCTCAAAATTTTTTATTTAAAAATAATTGCAAAAACAAATTGAAATATTGAATTTATTTATTAAGATTGCAAGCGCTCCATATACATACACACACACGTATAAACGCTATTTTCCGCGATTATTTGTGACTTAGTAATAAAAATATGTGAGTATGTATGCAAAAACCTCTTAAAGCATTTATAAAAATAGTAAAAATTTTAACTTTTGCAAAATAAATGAAAAAGTAATTGAAAAAATATTTGCAAAAAATCACACAAAATTGATTGCTATAGGCTTTGGCCGTGCATATAATATACATATATGCAAAATATATATCGAGAAGATATTTGTACTCATATATGTGCAACTGGGCATTTGAGTATGCCTGAAGTATGAGCCAAATGAGATCATCTCTGTTTGACAGCGCATTGAAGTGTATATGTGTGTGTGTGTGTGTTCTTAACTAAGTGTAAAAACAAACAAATACAACAACAATGCAAATAAATGCGAATTTATATGTATGGTGATATTTAAATATCTACAAATGTGTAAAATTGTTAAGAGTGTAGCAAAATTACATTTGCATTTAGCGAATTCCAAGCCAAAAGCAACAAGCAGTTGATAAAATTGAGCAAAATGCGTCAAGAACGCACGATTAATGTGTTACTTAAATGCTACAACATTTTGTTTGTGCAATTATTTTTTCATATTTTCAAATATATTAACAACAGCTGTACATATGTATGTGCATATGTATTTGATCCTCAAAATGACTTTACCAAAAGCGTAAATATGTGCACACAGATCAATCATAAATGTTGTTTGTACTCATGACAATGGGTGAAAGCATACTAGGAGTTAGTAACTAACTCTAATAGCGCATGTTAAACATGTTTGTTGGCTATTTAGAGTTTTGATAAGCATATGGCTTGAACTGTTCTTGCAGATTGACGTCACTTTTTATATGAAAAATATATATTATAATAGAATTTATTTGTGTTGCTATAAGTACTAGTGCGTTGTGTGTGCTGAGGATTTTCAAATAAAATCTAGCTAATTAATAACACAAAAAACAAGCTGAGAGGTTGTGATACTTATATGTATGTTAAATTTAATTAAAAGAATTAAGAAAGTGTATTTTTATTGTTAAAAATTATAATATAAAAAAAAATTTTAAAAATATAAAAATTTAAAAATATAAAAATTTAAAAAATATAAAAATT
Organism: Zeugodacus tau; assembly: GCA_031772095.1. Taxonomy (NCBI): domain Eukaryota; kingdom Metazoa; phylum Arthropoda; class Insecta; order Diptera; family Tephritidae; genus Zeugodacus; species Zeugodacus tau. Next base: position 73,382,090 of record CM062651.1, on the reverse strand, counting down.
TAAAAATATAAAAACTAAAAATTAAAAATATAAATTTTACAATATTTTATAAATTAATTACATAAACATTTAACTAAAAACTCTTTTTTTTGTACTTACCAATACAAACAGTATGGAAATGACTGTCAGTAACCGTGAAAAAGCTCCTCAAAAATTGGTGACTCGCCAGCGGTCAATAATACACAAACGCGCTTATAAACACGTTCTATAGCACAAAAGAAGCTCTAAATTTTTATATACATATGTAAGTATGTATGTATGTATGTACATATGTAAATTATACACCTTGAGGTGTTTTTAACTTTTCGAAAGCAGGTAATGATAATATAAACACAGTTTTCTTTCATTTCATTCACTACATTACACGACATCGCGCGTTTTTATAATTCTCTTTTACGCTCATTGTATGTAAACTCATTTGACCAAAATTTAAAGAGTTAACATTAACGTGTGTACGTATGGCAAAGCAAAAGAAAGAATATTTGATGATTAACTTATTACATGTTTTGTTTTCAATTCATTTTCTTATGACTTTGAATACTTTTTGTTTTGTGTTTTTTGTCTTATTAAAATTGTATACGTATTATTAACTTGTTTTGCTTTGTTTGTTTCAGTTTTGTTATTTAACTCGAGGTAAAATGAGACAGTTCACAAAATGAAATGCAATAAAATGTTAAATATACATCTATATGCTCGTATACAACTTACAAGCGCAACGGAAACGGCCAACTGACTGAATTGACTTTGACTGCTACCACTGAGTGTATGCAACACACACACACATATATAAACGATTGGAGTCGATGAATCATGCGCAAATAAAGTTAAGCGAAAAAGGTAGAATTGAGAACGGGAAAAAAAAGGTGCAAAAACGTACTTGACCAAAGTCTAGAAATGTATGTTTGTTGCTTGTCAGCGTGTGTGTGTTAACAAAATTAGTCGGATTAGCCGCTTAAGAAGTTGATAAAGTATTGAAAATAATATAAAGTATATGCAATATACGACATAACCATAAATAATAACTAAAAAACAATTTTCATTAAAAAAAAAATTTATGAACTTTTTTTATTTATTTATTAATGATTTTTTTTTTAATTTTTTGAATGAAATTTTTTTGTGTCTTATTTTATTTCTCATAAAAATATTTTTTTTTTCATAAAATATATTTTTGATTCATAAAAAATTTATCCTTTTTCCGCTAACAAAATTGGTTTTATGAAGTTTTTTTTTTAATTTTTTGAATGACATTTTTTTTGTCATATTTTTTTCTGATAACAATATTTTTTTTTCATAAAATATATTTTTGATTCATAAAAAAATTATTATTTTTTTCGCTAACCAATTGGTTTTATCGCTAATGTTTGATTTTGTTTGTTTATGGTCAACATGTCTTAAGTAAACACACATAAGCACATTTGTTGTTCTTCCGTTATCATTAGCTGCCGAGTGACATTCCGTCAATCATACTACCAATCAGCAATAGCAGCGTCATCAAACAGCTTATTGCTGACGCATGCATGACACAGTTACATACAGGTATATGTATGTACATATGTATGTAATCAAATATCTAAAGTATATTATTACATTGTTGTATTTGTATTAGTATTTCTACATAATTTTTGTTATTAATGCGCTCTAGAAGCACGTATTCGATGAGTGAAATATTTATTTATTGAAATTCTATAAGTGCGGCAAACTACTGCTTATTATCTAACACACACGTCACTGCGACGTATGTATATTAAAAGGCAAAACAGTTAAATAAAGTGGAACAATAAAAATTACTAACACTCAAGTATGAAGGAAATTGATAGTAATCAGCAAAAGCGCTTAAATGAAAAAACAAATGTCACACATACAAACAAGCAAATATACTTATATATGTATCTGAATGCTGACATGTAGCGTACTTAATAGCAAAACCACCTGTGGATACAATTTTATCGTATTGTAAGTATAAGCAAATTTTTATTGTCATTTCCATTTGATATAGCATGATGTCTAATCATATGCATATGTTTCTTTAAGCACTCAATTATGCACATATATACACATACTGACACAAGTTCAAGTTTATTCTAATATGCAACACAATAGCAACAAAATTATTGCAATTTTCAAAATAAGAAAGAGCACAATTGCTAATAAGTATGCATAGAATAGCCAACAAAACAACTCAGACAAATTGCAGCTGTCAAATTTTGCGCCAAATCGCCAAACACACAATTCTCCACTACTGGCGTTTTCGCAAATTTCACAAGTGCACACACAATTTATTTCACACTTTTCTAAACCGCAATGTCTTTGTATATATAATATAGTTTTGCATTAATTTTCACCGTAAAACAAATAGAAATTATTACCACTTTGTATTGACAGTTTAATAAACGCGTTAATTTTTGTATATTTCACTCTGCTATGAATTGTACCGTCGCTTTGCGCGAGTCCGCTTCCGTAATAAACACTTTGAATTCCGCTACTCAACTGTTCATCGCATTCACAACAAACTCTTTCGCAACCAAAATGCCCCCAAATCGCTCACTAACACAAACTTATATACATAGCATGTGTGCGTATGTGTTTTTAAATGTCTTTTGTTATCGCCGTCGTTTAAGTTCGTGTCTCGGCTGCAAGTAAACTGCGCGAGGAACGGTTTCCATTGGTTCGTGTACTCGCTGCATGTGTGGAACGAATGCTATGTTTTTTTTGCATCCGGTGCAATTTTACAAATGCAATCCGCTCACGGAAAAACATATTTCCATACGTGTGTGTGTTGCTTAAGGGGTTATATACAGTTAGAATTTTCAAAAAATCGATTTTTTTATTTCATTTTCTTAATGTACATATATTTAAGAATACACAGAAAATTTCATATCGTTCCGGTGAATATTTTCAGAGTTACAAGCAAATTTGAAAAGGCGTTTCAGAGTGCTTGGAAGTACAAGGTCCGAGCGGCAGCGCGTTGCCTTTTTCACAAATTGGTGTTTTCAAAGTCGGTGACCAACATTACTCGAAAACGGCTAGACCGATTAGTCTCAAATTTTAACACGACCTTCTTAAATACATTTTTAGTAATTAATCGAAGAGTTTTTCTCTCCGATAAATATTTTTTTTTTTATATATACAATTTAAGGCCGAAATTTCGGTGAAGAATCGATTTTTTTTTTGAAAAACCGCCATTTTGTCAAAAAATTTTATTTTGCTTATTCCTTCGATTAATTACTAGATTTAACATTATTTCAACGAAATCTGTTTGGTTTTTATACTCTCGCAACCTGTTGCACAGAGTATAATAGTTTTGTTCACCTAACGGTTGTTTGTGTCACCAAGAAATATAAGAGTTAGATATGGGGTTATATATACATAAATGATCAGGATGACGAGTGGATTTGAAATCCGGATGTCTGTCCGTCCGTCTGTCCGTCTGTCCGTCTGTCCGTCCGTCTGTCCGTGCAAGCGATAACTTGAGTAAAAATTAAGATATCTTAATGAAACTTGGAACATATGTTCCTTGGCACCCTGAGGAGGTTGCTTTCGAAAATGGGCAAAATCGGTCCACTGCCACGCCCACAAAATGGCGGAAACCGAAAACCTATACAGTGTCATAACTAAGCCATAAATAAAGTTATGAAAATGAAATTTGAAACATAGGATCCCATTAGGGAGGGGCACATTTGGATGTAATTTTTTCGGAAAAGTGGGCGTGACCCCACCCTCAAATAAGTTTTTTGTATATAACTCGCAAACCAATAAAGCTATATAAACCAAACTTTCTGCAGTCGTTTATTTTAGCCATTTCCTTATACAGTCCAAAAATGAAAGAAATCTGATAATAACCACGCCCACCTCCCATACAAAGGTTAGGTTGAAAATTACTAAAAGTGCGTTAACTCACTAACTAAAATTGTCAGAAACACCAAATTTTACATAAGAAACGGCAGAAGGAAGCTGCACTGAGATTTTTTTACAAAATGGAAAATGGGCGTGGCGTCGCCCACTTATGGGTCAAAAACCATATCTCAGGAACTACTCGACAGATTTCAATGAAATTCGGTATATAATATTTTCTTGACACCCTGATGACACGTGTGAAAAATGGACGAAATTGGTTCACAACCACGACAACTTCCCATATAACTCATTTTTGAATTCCATCTTATTCCTTCACTTTATAAAATATACATTAGGAACCAATGAAGATAGCGAAATAAAACTTTACACAAACACTGTATATGATCTGTTGCATCACTTGTGAAAAAATTGTAAAAATCGAACCATGACTTTTCAAGGCCCCTGATATCGAACATAAAGAACTCAGTGTCTAAGGGTAATTTTTCCCCGAAAATATACTTAGGTAAATCCCTCAGATATTTTAATGTAATTCATTCCCTCTGAATTTTTTTTATAACAGTTTCTCTCTGTACCTGAAATGGTAAAAATCGGGTCATAACTTCCCCCAGATCCCATATACCTAATTATAAGTAATATTAAATTAAGTGAGCGTATAGTCTTCGATACATTGTATCTTGGTGGTGAAAACGAGTGAAATCGGTTTAGGAAATACCTCAGTCCCCATATACTATTTATGATGATTTTCGTTATTCTATTGAACTTTATACGCAATATATGGGTCGAATTGTGTTATCTTTATAAAATTACATCAATAAATTGCGAGAGTATAAAATGTTCGGTTACACCCGAACTTAGCCCTTCCTTACTTGTTTAATTTCATATGATCCAGTTCCGAGATATAGTGGTCACCGCAAAACGTCTTTTTTGAGAGGAGCTCCTGGAGATCAGCTGTAGCTCTTTTTCAAATAAATATTTTTACTAGTACTAAGTCTTAAAATACAGTTAAAAGATACCATAATATGTGTATAAATTTTTTGATCAATAAATTAAAAAGTTTTCTCAGAAAAAATTCTGGAAAATTCACTTTTTTTCGGCCGTCTAACTGTATATAACCCCTTAGTGATTTTTACAGTACTGTTCATATTAATAGCAGTGTCACATGCCTTAATTCGCAAACCTGATTAATTTGCTATAGAAATCACATCCAAAATTGTGTTTTAAGATTTACGTAACGGTATATAAAATTTCTTGGGTAAAAAAATAATATATAATTCTGTCTTAAAGTCTTATTAGTGATAAGACAATTTAATTAAGACAATAAAAATAAATTTAAATAAAATATTAGGGATAAGTCCTACCCCAAAGGAATTATAAATTTAATAAATAACTTAAAAGTTATAAAAATAAATCAGCAAAGATCAAAATATCAAGTTGCTTAAAAATAAAAAATATACTGAAGTTATTTTGCTTGAAACGTTAGAAAGACGTAAAAACTAGAGAGTCGTTGAATTAAATGAAGGCACCCGAATATAAACTCTCAGAAGGTTTGGGGTGGCCTTAATGAAAAAATGAGTACCTATAGGGACAATCAGAACACATTTGTGAGGTTCAATTTTGACAGCCAGAAATCCACAAAAAATTACCAACCTTAAATATGACACACTTGAAAAACAGAATTCGGTTTGCGGATAACCACATGAAATGGTCTAAGTGAAAATGAGGAAATTTTTTTCAATGAAAAAATTAGATCTTTTAGTTGAGAAAAAAGCTGAGAACTTAGTTTAATGAAACGTATTACAAGTCTTCTTCCATGTTTTCACCCCACCTTCGAACAATCTATGGTTATTACTATTTGATTTTGACTTAACTAAATTTGTATCGCGATCTACTGCATGTTAACCAATCTCTCCCTCAACCTTTAACATTTTACTTTCGAACTAAAGCATTAGATAGTCCTATCAGTCAGCCCTTTAAGCGAAACAGAAAACATTCCACAAACGAATTTAAATAGCTAAATGGGTTCAAAGTGTTTTATAGATAGACGGATGAACTTGCAGATGTATACTTTTTGTGCTATATTATATATAATATTACATAAATCAAGCCTCTTTATGTCAGGCACTTATTTGGTTTTCGATCATTGCTATGGAGTCAATTGAAGAAACAGTTCAAATGAAATTGTAAACCAATTTCGAGTTCTGACGGAACCTTGTTCCAGAGTTTTGTTATCGAAATTTGAAGATTTTTGTTTTTTTGAAGTTACCTTGACAAAAACTTGATTGTGGAATTTTATTGAATTCTTAAAGGCTTTATTTCAACGCAAGTTGCTTGAGAGGTTTTAATTAGCTTCTTTTTTTTGAAATATGAAATGCAATTTTAAATGCATGTATGTATGTAAATATATAATATGTTTAGTAATTTAGCAATGATGATATTTAAACCAGCATTTAATTGCCATAACTAAAGTCCAAAGTGATGCCTTCCAATTGAACACCCATTAATTGCAAATGCTATTGTTTTGAACACAATTGCACCAAATTTGAATTGTTGATCTTTCGACCGATTCTAAGCACAATAATTGCGGCGCTCAACGAAATTCTATGAGATCCTCATTTAAAAATATATAGAAATGTGAATGTTTAACAGGTAATTAAAAAAACAGTATATATTTATGTAATCAGCATATTTTTGAAATTTTTGTAAAGTGGCACCTGTGCCAGCCATAAAAGAGAGCCTATCTCAAAAGGTCTAAAAGCAAATCTCGAAACTTTGTTAACACATTTAAACAAATGTATGTGTGTATGTGTATACCTCGTTTAGAAGCAAGTTATTCGTAACGCTCATTTAATAGTGGCTAGCGTGTGGACAATCTCAAATAATGCAACATTATCGGCAATATGGATCACTCTAACCGTCGAGTTGGTTGTTTTTTAAGTAATTTGCATTTGCTAGCAACTTTATAAAAATATATATGAAAATGAATTTAAAAGCTCATAAAAGAGTTGGTGGACGACTGATGAATTTCATTTTGGCTGCGCCCCACCAATGTAATCATTATCAGTGTGCACAATTAAGCTGAACGATCAGCGATTGCGAACATTTAAGTGCCGAATAATTTTGAAATAATTACAAACCATTTGTTGGATGGTTAATGCTTTCCGAATTACGTCGCTACGCAACCGTATAAATATTGCTGCGCGAGCTGTATATTTAGCTTACTCATTTTTATAATTCTACATTATTGTTCGGAAGGAGAAGTGCTTAAGGATTTACAACATGGCTGCAACTAATTCTTTGATTTTATTGATTTTCGCCATTGCAATTGAAGTCTCTTTAGCCTGCGTAAGTTAAATTGATTTAATAACAAAAAAAATCATTTATATTTTCCTTTTTGAAACTGCCGCAGAACGGTTACAAGGCTAGAATTGTAAAGTTGGAAAATTGCGGTGGTCCCGATGCCGTTATTACTTTGGACGAGGCTTTCTCTGTGAAGCTTAATAAGAAGTGTGAAATTGTACCGTCCGGTTGCGTAACAAACAAAGCCTTCAGCACAGCTGTTTCGAAGTTTAAATTGCAAAAGGATGGCATCGTATTGAAAGAGGGTAAATTCGACCTCTGCGCAGCCGCCGAACATGTTTCGAATGAAGCAAAGGATATGCTGAAACTATTTGGTGCACCAGCCAGTTGCCCCGTGCCAGCCGTGAGTAGCCATGGAAATTTAAGTCTAAATAAGGTATATTGATCATAATTGTAAATTTCTTGAAAATGTAGGAGAAAATATGCGCAAACGATCATCGTGTAGACTTGTCCAAATACAAGGCAATGTTGAGTATGGCCAAAGGCAATATTATTCTCGATTCGGATATTACACACGACACTGTAAGATTTTTTAAATTAATTTTTATTTTTTAATTAACCTGTGTAATTGACTGTTATTTATTTTTAGGGTAAATCATGTTTCCACATTGAACTGGAGATTTCAAAAAGCTAAATCAGTTACTATAGTGTAATCCAATAAGCAAATATTTTATGCTTTATTGATGTTAATTTAAATGAAATATTTTAATAAATTCAAGCAATTCATCAAATATGAATTTTTTTATAAACTAGGGACCGATAGGAAGTGTAAAAGTAATGTTAATTTTTTTCCATTAATTTCTGCGTTTCAGTTCGTTATTTTTCTTAGGTTAGATATGTACCGAGCCAGAATGCGGGTGAGTACATAACTAAAGTTAAAAGGCAATGCAGTTGCTATTACAAAAGATTGAGGTTAAACACTCCGTTTGCATTGCGGAAATGAAAAGTTTGATCGAAATACAAGCATTCATAAACTATTAATCTATATACGTACATATGTAGATGCAAATGAATTCATCTATGCTTAATTCAAGTATTTACCACTTTGATAAGCCTGGTGCATCTTTTAATAAAATTAACAAAAGGCAGAAGCTGAGTTCGGTTCATTGATGATAGTACTCGTTGGTATTCAAGCAGCGTCAATTCCATGAATTAGTATTAATACTGCACTTTATTTATCGTAATCACAATATGAAGAAACACATTCACATTCAATCGTTAATAAACTTAATAATTTGCAGAAACTAAACTAAACTAGAATTAAGAGAGGTTAATGTTCAGTTGCATTGTGAAATTAGTTCAATAATAGTGAACACAAATTAAAACCAACACAAACACAATGTTGCCTTGAAATTTTGGCATTATTTATAATATTTGCTAAGCTCTATTATGTTTTAATTTACTGTTAACTAATAGTGCAAAATTATAAAACTGAATATGCGAAAACGGAAGTTTCAACTGAAGCAAATGTCAAACTTCGGAACGCTTCAAAAAAAGAAACTATTATATTGTGATATAACAGTATAAAGTTAAGAGTCGGCTTCAAAACATTTGCACGATCAATTACATAATTTTCAAAACGATTTTCTTCATTTTAATATAAATTATTGTTTATTAAAGATTATTCACAGCAAACTTAAGTGTAATTTATAATTTATCTCAAATGATATTATTAAAGTGCCAAGTCTGCAGTAACATTACTGTTATAAAATATTGCACAGAAATCGAAATACATCCCTGCTGTTTTATTCTCCGGCTGTCAGAAGAATAGAAAACATGGCGCTACAAATCTTACTAGTTTTGTGAATTAAGGAATATAATTTCTTGTTTTTCCCACATTTAAAGTGCAATTTATTAAAAGAAATTCCATGAAAAACACCTATAAGATTAAGGAGAATACAAAATCATTTCGTGAAATAGTGCGTGTGTTCCGTAAATAAACAAAAAATAAGCGTGAAAAGCGCGTCGTTGCGAAAGGAGGAAGGAAAAATATATACAATAGTTTGAAGTGAAGAGTGAAAGGGTGCTATTGCAAATTAAAAAAAAAAAAACAAGAAAAGTGTTATCGGGTCTAGTGCGCTCCTGGCACATTGCTTACTCGTTGCTGTGGCCTATGCAAAAGCAAAAATATCGACGAGAATAATGTCAACAATAACGCGAAAATAAGTAAAGTCGTATTGTGAAGTAATAGGAAAACGCGCGTAAATTGCTGCAAGAGTTTTCTTTTATTTATTTGCTGTTGCTTGAAAATTTCACATTAAATAGTTGTTGATATAAACCAATGTCCTAAAAATGAGTGCAGACACTTTCGATGAAGACTTCTTCGAGACACGCCTGGAGGCGCTTAAGGACACACAGGAGGGCATACAGCAAATGTCAGCATGGTGTCTACAACAACGTACTCACCACAAAAAGATTGTTGCCTGCTGGTTGAATGTTTTAAAAAGAGGTTTGTTTATTTACACCTAAAATATTATTTGTGTGAAATATGAGTTTGGTGAACCCAAAATCTTGAAACGAACACAGAAACACAGTTTTGAACTAGATAAACAAATTGTAAGCTAATTCGCTATCCATTTGAAACAATAAAGGTGTGAGATTCTTGCAAAATATTTACAATATTTTATATACATAGATACGTAAAAGGATTTTCTGCACACCGTATCAAAATCCTCGAACTGAGATATTTTTATTTCTTTCATTAAAGTACGTGTGGAACACAGACTTACGCTATTCTATCTGGCAAACGATGTCATACAAAATAGTAAACGGAAACGGTATGAATTTGTTGAAAGTTGGGCTACTGCTTTGCAGAGAGCAACAACAATGGTCAGGTATGTATATATGAAATGCAATGTTAATAATTTTAAACAATAATATTTTTTTTGAAGAGATGAAAAGGTTAAAGGCAAAGTTCTACGCATACTCAGTATTTGGGAGCAGCGGGACATATACAGTGAGGAATATCTGAGCGATTTAAGCGGCTTATTGAATATAAATCCACCAAAGAAAGCACAATCAGTTACTGTAGAATCCTCAGATGATTATACGGTTTGTTTTTGCAAAATAAAATATACCTAATATAATTTCAAATAGAAACTAATTACCTAACTTTTTCATAAAACAGAATGGTCCACTCATAGCCAATGTACGCGAATGTGTTGAACTCTCTTTGGCGACAGACAATAGTTTTAAAAAACTACCGAAAGCTCCTAATTGTGATATCGAATTGATAAAGCAACAAATAAAGGACAAAAGCCATTCAGATGATATTGAAAAAGAAATCGAACGGTACACAACATATGCGGAAGCCTATAGTAAGCATTTACAAGCCGAAATTCGTAGCCGCAAAGCAGTGTTAAGCAATCTCGATACAGCCATCAAATTCTATGCCAATCAACGTGGAGAAGTAAAAGTGGTCGTTAGTGTAAGTGTAAATTGTGGATACAGTACTTGGTCAAAATTATATTTATTAATTATTATTATTTTTCTATTATTTATATTCTATATATTTTGAATTTGGAAATGTATTTTCCCTTTTTAGGCTTATAAAAACTTTGGTAGTCGCATAAAACTTGTGAAGAAGAAACTGGATGAAATCACACCCAACTTGCCTAGCCCTATACCATCACCGGACATAAATGCGCCGTCACCGGAACCCGATGCAGATCTACAACTGCCGGATGACCAAACACCGATCTCAATTGTAATTTGAACGCATTTTCTTCCATATAATTTTCTATATTATATTGTTTAAATATATTTTCAGAATTTATTCAAAAATTCAATCAATGGTTATTCGAGTTATTTAGATGGAAAATTACCCTTTGACATCAATGATTTTAAGCGAGACGACACATCAAACAAATCAAGTAAAGTATAACACACAGTATGTTAGAGCACATTTCATATTAACGTTCTCCGCAACCACTCTAGGTCATCCAATTGAGGTAATAGGTTCTCGTTCAGACGATGAGAGCTATAGCTCCAGTACGGAATATTATAAACCTGAGCCGATAACCGCTTTTTCCAGCAGCACTAACATTTCCATACCAGGCTTAAATCCTCTGCCAGTGCCTCCTGTTGAATCGGGATACACATCACTCGCGCGCTCTGCACAACAATATGGTGGTTTACTGCCGCCACCCGCGACAACACTCTTTGGTGGCAATAATGGTCTACATCACGATTACAACACGAGTTACACACCCGATAGTGGTTATCATGGAAGCGGTAGTGCGGTTGGTGCCGTTAGCAGTAATTCGATCATGGGTGGACAACCACTAATGCCACCGCCACCAATGCCAAATCTATTAGACAATGCTAGTGGTGGCAATGGTATCAGCGGTGTGTCACGTACATCTAATAACGGCAGTGAGGATTTCAATTCTACATGGAATATGAATTTGTCGTGGACCTCAGTGGACAATTCTAATTTGTCAAACTCTTCATATACGCGTGATAGCATAGATACACCGGTCTCACCACCACATTTCGAACGAGAAGCTAGTAGTGGTGGTGGCGCGACCATTGAGTACAGCGAGCATCACACCAGCAATGTTTTGGTATCGCAACAAGATGTTGACCATCGACGATTAGCATTCGATGTGCCGAGTGCAGATTTGGGTGTAAAATTGGGACTGAGCAAAGGTTTGTCGCATTTGTTTGGTTTTTACTTGCATTTTCGAAAGTAGTATTCGAAATGATTAACATAACATTGCGATGCCGCTCCTTTATAATACAAATAAATTTTTGCTTGCAGAAAAATCACGTCAATTGGATATAGATCACAGGAATTTGATTTCGCTCACCGGCTCGCCAGGTGGCAATGATGACAAAAAATCTTGGCTATCACAGGATCCGGTAAATATACAAGTTTTAATTTTGAAACTGTAAAAACGCTTAATATAACGGGTTATTTAATTATCACATTCGTAGAATTTTTTGGAAAATGCATCCGGCGACGTTGATTACCGTGCTTTGCCAGTGATGGCTTTGGATTCGGCAGATTTATCGTCTAAACATGGTGTAAGCATTTTACATTCATAATTTAATTAACAATTTTATTTAATTAATATAAATGTAAAAAATAAAATAATATTATTATTATATATGTTATAACTGCAGTTAATGGCGCCACCACCACCGAGTCTACAGAAAAAGACAAATTCTCCACAAAAAAGCAATGCCAGTAAGTTTATATTTACAACGAAATCAGTACAGCCACCCTATTTTCTACCTTTTGTATAATTCCAGGTTCATCCTCAGACAAAGACGATGCTGGTAGTGCACGTTATGATCCCTCCGATATGGTTATCGATATGGACATGTCCGATGAAGATCTCGATGATATATTGAGAGGTTTGTTTTCCTTTATACTTTCTATTCTTTCCAATTTTTTTTTCAATTTAATCTATATATTTTACCGCCAACAGAAGTGAATGAGCAGCAAAGCGATCAGCTTGATAGTTCGCAACAATCAATTGCTAGTGGTGACGGCTTACAAATCGATCTTTCTAAAGATCATATCGACGACGAAGCATTAGGTGCGGCTGCTGGCGGAAGACCAGCGCTATTGGAAACACCGCCGGAGTATATACCGCAACCGGTCTGGAACAGCAGCCAGATGGGGCAAGCGCCCATGCCTAGCTACGAACCGCAAAATATAGGCATGAACATGGAGATGCAACAGCAGGAAATGTGGAATCAAAACAACTGGCATAACGACAACAATGGACGTGGTTGTAACAATGCTGGTGTGCCGCCACCGCCACGCCCACCCTTTCCATTACCTTTTAATAATTTCCCAATGAATTCGAACATGCGTGGTGGTCGTGGTGGCGGTGCTCCAGGCTGGGGAAATTCGCCGCAGCAAAATCAATTTCGCAACGACAGATTTCCACGGCCGCCACGTGGTGGTGGACATGCCGGCAGCCCGTATTACAATCGTGGTGGCAGAGGCGGCGGCGGCGGCGGTGGTGGTGGTATGCGTGGTGGATTTCGTGGTAAATTTCGCGGCAATCCAGCGTGGATTTAATTTAGATGTGACACTTTGAAATAAATATATACGATGTATAGCGATGCAAAAGCAGTTATATCGTTTATGTACATACATAACTGAAATTCTATATGAAATTTGAAAGAAAAAAAACTAAATAATCTTAGATATAACAATTTGCGTTTAATGAATACTTTTAGTGTGAACATAAATTATATTATGCATATGAGTTCATGATTATTTGAAGTTATTAAAGTTTGTCTGGATAATTGATGTGTTGTAAGCGTCGGGTTTAACTTGTCCAGTCAAGCTATCTAAATATAACTCGTATATTTATTACTACTTAATTTTAGTAATTAAATTTGCACAACCTCATTATCATATGTATGCGTGTATATATATATATATATACATTATGTACGTAATTTTAAATGCTTAAACATTTACCCCATATGAGCTTAGTGTTATGTTATTATATTACGATATTCGATATGCAGTCAGAATCTCTTTACCAGCAAATAGTTGGAGAAGTTAAAAACAATTTGATGTTTTTTTTTTTCATTTTTTCATGCAGATGGTAATGCGCCATTTGTGTTTTGCTTTAATTAGCATCTTCAATGTGTGACTGAGTCGAAAGCTTTACAACTTTTTCATTTCGCTGGTAAAGAAATCAATTAACTATATTATTTAGTTTATTATATAACCGTTAAACTGGTTGACCTAAGTGTGGTGAATTTCTCATTTAATTGAAGCAATATGAGTTACATAATTTACCATATGAAATTTAACGAAAGCAAATAAGCTGAAGTGTTACTCGAAATCAGAACAGTTCATCTTTAAAATGATCGAATTTCACTAAAGAAAACAAAATAAAATAAATAATAAATAGTTCTATGAACCAAACATGAGTACACATAATGCACACAACAGACACCTAGTATTTGAATCCCATTACAACCACACATTTTTTTCTTTTTATAATTTCCGATGACCTCGCCTACCCCTTCAACAATCCACAAGTACATAGAGTTAACAATTATAAATGTTTATCAAATAAAAATTAACAATAAAGTGTTTGCATTACTTTAAGGCGTTGCATTTATTCAAAACAAAAAGCAAAAACGAAACAACGGATAAGCTAACTGAACTGAAATGGTTGAGACTTCGTTACTCCAACACCGAACTTGTTACTATCACTTCGTATATATGTATATGCATATGTAAGCGAAATTGTGGGATTTGACAAATTGTTTGCCTTTGTTAGCATTATGCTGGCCTTTACAACGTTCACTACACAGCAAAGCTAATTGTGGAAGATGGACGATAAAACATCGCCTATGCGATTGCTTATTTTTCAAAAAAGTCAAAATTCACAGGAAAAACTAGAGTTATAATTCAACAGTGTATTGAAAAGCTAACGGTATTAACTTGACTTCAAAAATATGAATTAGTGTGCGCTGAGTCTTGCTTTCTGCGTGGTAGAATTCTTGCAGGCTGTCAACAGGTCAATTAATATATTAATTATAATAATTTGCTTAAAAATAAAATATTCCGTATAATCATTGAAAAAAAAATACATTTATTAATTCTGATATTATTTTAAAACTTTTAATCTCATCAAAAATTAATTGTTAAAACAAAAGTTTTTTTGGCGTTAAGTTTTTAATTTTTTAATCAAGAACTGATGTAAAGACTGAGTCCTTCCAATGGAAGCTTAAGTAGTTTTTCATTACTATGACATGAAAAGCGTTTTGAAACAAAAAATCTATTAAAAAAGATTGTGTAATTGTATAGTATAGGACATTTATATTTTTTTAAAGAAAATTTAGCTAACGTTAGTGTTCCGAAGTTAAGTTCGCTACTATATTTTAAAGCAGCTGAGCAGTACTTTTTGCTGCAAGTGAATACTAATTTAGCAGTAGGAAATAATTTATTCCAAAAACCTTCGAAAGAAATATTTTACGTTTGAAATTAATTAATGTATGCAAGCCAAGCTTGTCAAAAACAATACTTTTTGTTTTTTTTATTTTATTTTTAATATTTTTTTATTTTAAAATTTAATTTTTTTTATTTTAAAATTTAATTTTTTTTTTTAATTTTTTTACTTTAAAATTTTATAATCTTTTTTAATTTTTTTTATTTTAAAATTTAATTTTTTTACTTTAAAATTTTATTTTTTTTTTATTTTAAAATTTTATTTTTTTTTAATTTTTTTTATTTTACAATTTTGTTTTTTTTTTTAATTTTTTTACTTTAAAATTTTATTTTCTTTTTTAATTCTTTTTATTTAAAAATTTTTTTTTTTTAATTTAAAATTTTATTTTTATTTTAAAATTTAAATTTTTTAACTACTTCTTTGGTTTTTACATAGGAACTTTTACACATCTATATTCTGCTGATCTCGAGTGTCTCTCTTTTATTACAATTATAAATCGTTTAAATATTTATTATTTTCTTCAACCAGTTGAGCTAATGCCGGCGAGTAACAATTTTTAAAATATTGATTTCAAAATTATACTTTCTAATTTTGAGTTGTTACCCTACTACATTAAAAATTCAAATTCATTAAATTTAGTTTTTCGTTTTTTTTAGAAAAAAAATTGTTAATTTTTAACAATATATAAAAAAGCCTTAGTACGTCGAACTTGTTGACAAAACTTAAAAAAAAAACGAAAATTAACACAGAATAATTACCGAAATTTTTGTTCCAAATTAAAATTACAAATTTCATAAAAAAAATGCTGGACCTAGACTGTTATATAGTTTAAATTATTATTATATTGTTTTTTATTATTATAAACCCGAACGATTACCCTCCTCCCGTCCAACCGACACGTAAAATTTATCATTATTTATTTTAAATATTTTCTTACTTGCCATAAACAATTTCTCAATGTGCCTGATGTAATGTCTATACCAAACGCATATTCATTTAATATTTATTAAATATATTTTTTTTACATTAAAAATTGTTAAAATTTTTTTATAAGTTGTACACATAAAATACAAGTGAAATGCATTTACATTTGCATTTAATATATTTTAAATTTAATATTTAACTTTAATATTTGAACTAAAAGTGTTTTATTAACTTTAAAGAAGAAGTAATAGTAAAAATATTTAATTTTTAAAACGAAATTACATTTTTTAAGGATAAAATACCCGCCCAAATCAAAATCTTTGTTAAAAACAACAAAAATAAAAGAAGAGATATCGAATATCGTAAGAAAGTATGTAATATATTTTTTTAATTATTAAATATTTCATACAACAGAAATTACGCACATTTTTAACTTTATTTGTGTTAACATTTAAAATTCTAGAATAACTCTAATGTTTAGCATTGTAAATGTATATGTTTGTATATAGCTGAAATAACTAGCACATAGTGTCATAAATAATATAAGGAATGTACATATGTAAGAAATATTTAGATTTTAATTAAAAATAATTAATATAAAAACCAATTTAGATATTAATAAGAAAAACAAAAAACTGCTTAAAAGTAAATAATAGAACTACGATGCTATTGTATGCTCTTTGATTTAAGTATTATTTACATACTCTCATTTAGGTATTTATGTATATGCTTTATTTTGTATGACCGAATGTACAAAAAAGAACAATTGTAATGAAAATTAACTTGAAAATAGAAAACATTGTGATATTAAAACTATGCAACAGCACATGTACTTACTATACCTTTAACTACTGTTCATATACATTTGTTGAACATAACCCTCACTTTGTATATATTTGTTGCGCTCTATTTATCTACGACAACAAAAACGCCTACATCATCATTTCAGGTTCGCTGTGGTTTAGAATCAATTTTCATATCCCTCAAGAACGCCCACGAGCGCTAAACCAAATCCAAATATGTACGTTTCGGCATATCTAAAATATTGGTATGTATGTATATGTATGGTATAGTCACTTAACTAACAAGTATTGCGAGCAAAAACAAAGCTAAAGGTATGATCCCTTTCTACCCGGCCGCAAGTACTTACTAATTTGTTATATTACGCACGTCGGAAGTCGGAACTTGCTACTTATTCATCTTTTTGTGTGTTTTCATTTCTTTCCTTTTAGATTTTTACCGCTGAGTGACCTTAGATTGCGGGGATATGGATGTTATTTGGATTTCTGCCACAGCGTTTACGCCCACGCACTCACTCAACCGTCATTTAGCAGAGTGGAGTTGGAAGACACTTGCTAAATCTGAAATATCCTCGTTGTGCATACATACACACATACAACGGATTTTTGATTTTTATCCTTGAAAATTAGTCTAACTGGAGCGCATATCCGTGTGCAGCAACATGTTTTTGGCGTAAAACAGTGGTGAGTAGTTTTTTAAGTGTATGTATGTCAAAATTGTAATGTCATTCCATATAGAATTTCTCAAAGTCGGCTAAGATTTTTGAAATAGCGGTAATTTTTAAATATTTACTTCTAATGCCCTAAGAGGTAATCCAAAGAACATTCATACGGTGCTCATTCCATTATATACCACACTCTTTCTCCGTTGCCGAATAAGCAACCGCAGACAATTTTTAACCGATAATAGTTATCTAGCTAAATTTACACGATAAGTTTGTCTACCAAAGGATAGTTAAAGGAGTTAGCTTAAAACGCTAGATCAACCTTTTTAAAATATTTGAAATATGCCGATTTTTTTAACACGTTTTTAGAAATCTTCAATGTAGGTGCCTACACCACCTTTTTGTCGATTTTTAAGCTGCTTTCGATAGCACGAAAAGGAGCTGCCTTTATGCCGCGATGTCTGAATTTGGTATCCCCGCAAAACTAATACGGCTGTGTAAGTTGACGTTGAGCAATACCAAAAGTTCCGTCATGATTGGGAAGGACCTCTCCGAGCCGTTCGATACCAAACGAGGTTTTAGACAAGGTGACTCACTATCGTGCGACTTCTTTAACCTGATGCTGGAAAAAATTATAAGAGCTGCAGAGTTAAATAGAGAAGGTACAATCTTCTACAAGAGTGCACAGCTCCTGGCGTACGCCGATGATATTGATATCATCGGAAGCAACAACCGCGCCGTTTGTTCTGCTTTTTCCCGCATGGATAAGGAGGCGAAGCGAATGGGTCTGGAGGTGAATGAGGACAAGACGAAATATCTCCTGTCATCAAGCAAACAGTCGGCGCATTCGCGTCTTGGCTCCCACGTCACTGTTGACAGTCATAACTTCGAGGTCGTAGATAATTTCGTATACCTGGGCACCAGCATCAACAACACGAACAATGTCAGCCTCGAAATCCAGCGCAGAATAACTCTTGCCAACAGGTGCTACTTTGAACTGACTGGGCAATTGTAAAATCCTCTCTCGACGAACCAAAATCAAGTTCTACAAGTCGCTTATCATTCCCGTCCTGCCTTACGGTGCAGAAGCTTGGACGATGTCAACATCAGATGAGACGACACTAGGAGTTTTCGAGAGGAAAATTTTGCGCAAGATTTATGGTCCTCAGAATATTGGCAACGGCGAATACCGCAGACGATGGAACGATGAGCTGTATGAGTTATACGACGACATTGACATAGTTCAGCGAATAAAAAGACAGCGGCTACGCTGGCAAGGTCATGTTGTCCGAATGGACGAAAACACTCCAGCCCTGAAAGTGTTCGATGCAGTACCCGCCGGAGGAAGCCGAGGAAGGGGTAGGCCTCCACTCTGTTGGAGGGACCAGGTGGAGAGCGACCTGGTTACACTTGGGATCTCCTACTGGCGCCGAACTGCGAAGGAGAGAGAGAGGCGCACTATCGTCGATTCGGCTATAACCGGCTGGACGGTTGCAACGCCAATCACATACAATGTCGGTGCGTTTTTCCTCAGCCAAATGTGTAACTTTTGTGCTTTTCGATATCGAATCGCCAAAATAATTCGGCAAAGTAGAGCACTGTAACCGTTGCCAGCTTCTGCTGCAGGTAGTCGATATAGATCACATCTTGTAAATTCCCAAAATAAGGTGGGTGATACTTTACCGGTCGATAGAACAATCTTAGCTTTTTGGAATCAAGTTCGCCGAGTGAAAACCACATCTTCGGCTGTTCCTTTGTCTCTGGTGTATACCAAGAGATCCATTTGCGTCCACGGTCACGAAAGTACACATGTATTCCTTTGGATTGCGCTTAAAGAGCCTCAAATATTGATGTGGACTGGTCTCAAGGTTGGGCTTACTGTCCGACTCCCACAGCTTTCTCATGTCCAACATTTCTTATAATATATGATCCACGCCATATTTTGAGATATTAGCAGTCTGCGCGTTTAATTGGCGACAATACGAGATTCTGGCATCCTGCCACTCTATTCTCCGCAAATCACTGATCTTTAAAAATTTAAATTATTTTTGGTAAATAATTTAGGGAATCTGATAAATGTTTTATGACTAAACGGTGCCATAATCAGACTAAATATGTTGAGTATATTCATAAGACAGTTGAGAGGTACGATACCTTACGACTCTCACCGAAAATTAAAAAAAAACAAGTAAGGAAGGGCTAAGTTCGGGTGTAACCGAACATTTTATACTCTCGCAATTTATTTATTTAACTTAATTAATATTATATAATACACAATTTGACCTACATATTCGTCATATATATTGTATAAAGTCCATTGAAAGTTGGAAACCCTAACATTAGGTTAGAAACACCGAGGTCCTCATGTTCGATATATGGGGCCTTGAAAACCTATGGTCCGATTTCGGCGATTTTTAGAAATGGGCTGCCACACTATAAATACAGTATTTGTGCAAAGTTTTGCACCGATATCTTCACTAGTGCTTACTTTATATATTGTAAAGTAAACGATTTAGATCGTCTTCAAAGTTCTGGTATATAGGAAGTAGGCGTGGTTGTGAAGCGATTTGGCCAATTTTCACAACATATTATTGGGAGGTAAGGAAACTATTACAAACCAAGTTTCATTGAAATCGGTCGAGTAGTTCCTGAGATATGGTTTTTGACCCATAAGTAGGCGACGCCACGCCCATTTTCCATTTTGTAAAAAATCTGAGTGAAGCTTCTATCTGCCATTTCTTATGTGAAATTTGGTGTTTCTGACGTTTTTCGTTAGTGAGTTAACCCACTTTTAGTAATTTTCAACCTAACCTTTGTATGGGAGGTGGGCGTGGTTATTATCCGATTTCTTTCATTTTTGGACTGTATTAAGAAGTGGCTAAAAAAAATGACTGCAGAAAGTTTGGTTTATATAGCTTCATTGGTTTGCGAGATATATATAAATAACCGATTTGGGGGCGGGACCACGCCCACTTCCCCAAAACAATTACATCCAAATATGCCCCTTCCTGGTGCGATCCTTTATTTCAAATTTTACTATTATAACTTTATTTATGGCTTAGTTATGACACTTTATGTGTTTTTGGTTTTCGCCATTTTGTGGGCGTGGCAGTGGACCGATTTTGCCCATTTTCGAAAGCAACCCTCTCACGGTCCCAAGGAACATGTGTTCCAAGTTTCATTAAGATATCTCAATTTTTACTCAAGTTACAGCTTGCACGGACGGACGGACGGACAGACGGACAGACGGACAGACGGACGGACAGACATCCGGATTTCAACTCCACTCGTCATCCTGATCATTTATATATATATAACCCCATATCTAACTCTTTTATTTCTTGGTGACACAAACAACCGTTATGTGAACAAAACTATGATACTCTGTGCAACAGGTTGCGAGAGTATAAAAACAATAATGCGTTCACTACACCTACGTAGTTAAATATTTCGTAGATTCCACGGAATAAAATAAAGTAAAATAATAGACAAATGTTTCCCAATAAATTATTTTTAATTGCGGTTTTATATGAAAATTCGTCTTAAGAAAATTTTCCAATTCAAAAACAAATAACACACTAACTTAACTAATATCTTATTATAATTTAATTTAGATGGTAGTAGCTAAAATAAGTTATCTTAAACAACAAAAAAATTTAATAATCGCGCGTCAGCAACTTAACCAAATCACCAATATAGGCTTGTGCCATTTGCAGTGTTTCGTACTTCGAGAGTCGACGATCATTTCCCAGCGATGGTACAACATCTCGCAGTTTATCGAAAGCGTCATTCAAACTATTCATGCGTCGGCGTTCACGTGCATTGGCGGCTAGGCGACGTTTCTTTACAATATCCTGTGGACCACAATCGGTAGACCGCGTTGAAAAGCCGGACAGCGTATTAAAACGATGCTGAGTGGACGGCGCAGGTTTTAGGGCACCAATTCGATGCGTTGATTTATAATGAGCTTTCATATTTTTCGAACTTTCGACAGTTGCAGCTGTGCAGGAATCGCTGGTGTAAAACTGTGGATTGGATAGTGAAGACCAGCGTTTAGGATCGGCGCTGAGGCAAGTGACTTGGCGTGTGTTCTCAACTGTATAACCAAAATCGAAGTTATTCACAAAACTTTCATCGGCTTGAAAACCAACAATTTCCGGTTGACTTTCCAACGATGACGAAGATGTTGACGGACTGTTGCTACTACTGAATTCCACACTGTACAAAGCGGTAAGCTCTTCGAAATTATCACTAAGTATTTTTGTGTAATTATCACTTTCCTCCAATTCACTCGATTGCAATCGCCGCAATGAGGAGTAAAACGAAAGATCGTTGTCACAATATTCTCCAGCTAGCATTTTTTAACTTGAATTTAGCGTACTAGTGCTCCACTTCAGCTTCAGATTGGAACTGTGTGATTCACAGCAATTGTGCGTGTATTTATACAAGTCAGCCTTGAGGATACCACAAGTGTAAGGATGCGTCAAGCAGCAATCATCTGATTGGCTGACACTCCAACTCTTCTCACATACCTGTCCTCACCTGATCACGCAAGACTGCTACGCATGCCTACTTCTGATTCGTTGCTTGCTTCTTGACCTTTTCCTTTTATCTCTCTCGATTGCCGTGCACCTCAACGAGCGTTTCTTCTACACACTTCTTTGATCATGAAATTGTTGTTGCAGCTACTGGCCCAAATTGGCTTGCGGTCAAAACGTTTAATTATTTCAATGCAACCAAAGAAATTTTTTTTTACACGTATGCTATTATTGTTGTAATGGGGTCTTCGCAAATCCATTGTATGACTCCTTTGTAAACCCATATATGCAAGTATGTACAATTTGTGATAGGCCTTTAAGTGCTACCGCTTCGCAATTGTGTCGATCATTTCGATTTCTTTGCCACTAGGTAATTTGCGGCCGACGAAAGTATATATTTACATACATATATATTTATCTGTATGTCAATACACAACCATCCATGTAAATTTCGAATAGGACCTCAAACTTTCAATTTCTTTTGAATTTTTGTGGCTTTTGTGTTTGCAAATTATAGTGTCAAAATCGTATTATGTGTAGCATTTTAAATGTCAAACATTTGCTTTGTCCCATATATATTATACTTCGCATGCGCAAAGGTTTATACGAACATGGTATATATTTATATATAATATGTAAATATATCATAGTAACCGACAAGGTCAACGGGTCAATCCGTCTGCAAAAAAATAAAATAGCTATGCTTATCCTTCAACATCAATTTCAAAGCAAAATTTATAACGATTTGGACAGTTCAGCACTTTGTTTCAGACATGAATATATATACATATATGCGCCTACTATCCGTTTTGACCGCAACACCTTACAATCTTAAAAACGACTGTCCTTCTTCTTAAATTACAGTATATTCCGATTACATTCTTTCTTGACACTAGTTTGGTTATGTCCACTTAGTTTCACTACGTAATCTCATATATTGACCGTCTTCCGGAGGGCCAAAAATCAATATATTGGGTGTATTGGAGCTAGAGATTGGGATGGATTAGTTTCATTTACCATTGACATTAAGGGGGGGGGGGGGGTTAAGGTTTGACAACTTTTATTTTTTCATTATTTTTTTAATTTTTTTCTGAACCATCAACATCTCAAGAATATTGTGTGAAAGTTTTAGGTCATTCGGAGAAAAACTAACGAAGTTACATCAGGTTGAATAACGGTACCTCCAGCTACCTGCGCTGAGTGTACAAAACTTTGAATCGATTTTCCCAAATATGTCAATTTTAAAGTCGGTGACCAGCCTACAGAAAAAACGACTGCGTCGTAATTACTAACAATTTTACAATAACAAATAGGTCAATTTTTTCGTCTAAAATCGTCATTTTGGCTTGAATATGGTACCAAAAATTTAAAAATTAAAAAAAACTCGACGTCAATTGAAAGATAAACTAATAAACTAAAGAAAGCATTTTGATTTTTTGGTTTCGGATGATCCAGTGCTGTAGACTGGTCACCGCAAAACAACTTCTTTTCGAGGTGCCTGCAGAGATCGACGATAAATCCGTTATTCCTCGCTATTTTTCGATAAAAACTTTTTTTTAAGTATCCTTCAAATGTTGTACTTTCATATAATAATAAGTAAAATAAACCTACAGCAATAATTTTTTCTAAAAAAATTCATGAAAAAAGGTCTTTTTTCGACGAAACAAACCTTACCCCCTTTACAACTAAAGTATATACAATTAGTACCAACACATCATTATATTAGCTATATTTTAACAAGTATTGGACTAGTTTTATCAAATTTTAGTACCTGATCACATTATTATCAGAAATATATTGTCACGTATATTTACTGATATTATTGGTATAAAGTCTGCCATAGGTATCCGGTATAGTTGCCATCGATGACGGCACTATCGGTTCAGCCATTGTTTAGTAGGATCTCATCCTATGTGTGTTGCACCACGGTTAGTATATCGGCCAATTTTTGAACCGATTCACATGTAAGACAAGAGGAGATGAAGATGAAGGAAATTTATAATAACTAGATGTGTGCTAAAAATCAAAATTAGTTATTAGAAGTATCGCTCCATTCCTCCGCCTATTTATCAATTTTATCTTATGTTGAAAACAATACGGATATTTAGTATTTTTTCAAAGATATCTATTTTAAAATAGACAGTCATTAAAAGAAACCCGAGAAAGGTATAAGACGATTTTATATGGACGTGTATAATTTGAAGACGGAGATCAGGAAATCAACTTGTCAACGTGCTGATTATTTTCGGCACGCGTCTTGACAAAAAACCTTGATGGCCTATCCATTAGGTGTTGGAGTGGGGATAAGCACGGCCAAGCATCTAGTTAATACAATCAAAAATACTTAAAATATTATAAATGTTTTTAAAGCATAGAACTTGGTCAATTTAGAGCTTTTACAACATAATTGGTGTGTTCAAAAAAATAACGGGAATTATATAAAATTTCACGGTTTTGGAGCTTACAATTGTCAGAGACCCTGAAACTCATAATTCGTTGCTTGTTCGTGAATTCTTGGCCAAAAACAATATTCTAACGATGCTCCAGCCTCCATATTCGGCTGGCATAGCTTCCTGTGTCTTTTTTCTGTTTCCATAAATAAAGAGAACCCTAAAGAAAGAGCCAAATGCTAATATTAAAAAATATCCCGTTATTTTTTTAACATAACTCGTAGTACTGTCTAATCTCTTATTTAATTTGCTATCGAACTAGCAGATAGGAGATATTTATGAAGCAACTTCTCTTCTTGACTGGCGTAGACACCGCTTACGCGGTTATAGCCGAGTCCAAAACAGCGCGCCACGTATCCCTCCTTCTGGCAGTTTGGCGCCAATTGGTTATACCATGACCTAGCCAGCGTAGCCGCTGTTTTTTTATTCGCTGGACTATGTCTATGTCGTCGAATAACACATACAGCTCATCGTTCCATCGTCTGCGGTATGCAATTCTTAAGGGACTATAAATCTTCCGCAAAACCTTTCTCTCGAAAACTCCTAGTGCCGTCTCATCGGATGTTGACATCGTCCACGCTTCTGCACCGTAAAGTAGGACGGGAATGATGAGAGACTTGTAGAGTTTGGTTTTTGTTCGTCGAGAGAGGACTTTACTTTTCAATTGCCTACTTAGTCCATAGTAGCACCTGTTGGTAAGAATGATTCTGCGTTGGATTTCCAGGCTGACATTGTTGCTGTTAATGCTGGTTCCCAGGTAGACGAAACTATCTACAACTTCAAAGTTATGACTGTCAACAGTGATGTGGGAGCCAAGACGCGAATGCGCTGACTGTTTATTTGATGACAGGAGATATTTCGTCTTGCCCTCGTTCACCACCAGACGCTTCGCTTCCTTATCCAGTCTGGAAAAAGCAGAACTAACGGCGCGGGTGTTGTTTCCAATGATATCGATATCATCGGCGTACGCCAGCAGCTGTACACTCTGGTAGAAGATTGTACCTTCTCTATTTAGCTCTGCAGCTCGTATTATTTTCTCCAGCAACAGGTTAAAGAAATCACACGAGAGTGAGTCACCTTGTCTGAAACCTCGTCTGGTATCGAACGGCTCAGAGAGGTCCTTCCCGATCCTGACGGAGCTTTTGGTGTTGCTCAACGTCAGCTTACACAGCCGTATTAGTTTTGCGGGGATACCAAATTCAGACATCGTGGAGGATGGAGTCATATGTAGAAGTTCACGTAAGCAAAGAAAGTTTCTGACTGTCATTCACTTGGGAGTGGCCAGGAACGATTTTTTTACATGTGGCTCAAGCAGCTCACGACTTCCGGTCTTAGACCAAGTATCCTCTGGGTAGCCAACAGACATCCATTTGGAGGCGAGATAAAGTGAGAAGGCGAAAACCGCTTATGCGGTTGTGCGTAGGGTTTGGGACCCACCACATAAAAACACCCCTCCAATGAAAAGAAGCAACTATATAGACAAATATCTACATAAAGTTGGAGCTTCTAGTAGAGCCATCTGTAGAGAGCTCGGTCCACCATCTACCAAATTTATCGCTTTCTCCGATCTTTCAGTAAATGATTAGATTATAGTACCTCCCTCATCTTTTTCCCGTCAAAACATTCTCGCTTCCTGGAATATAGATACCACACGGAATCAAAAAAAAAAGAAAATTGCGCAAATGTGCGAAATCCTAGACAGAATGTCTACAAAGTGTGCATGCAAAAAAGTACCACACCTGTTGGTGCAAATATCCGGGACACCTCACAAAACACCATGTATGCATAATAATTGCGCATAATGGCATAGTATTACATAGTAAATTAGCTTAACAGCAATTCCCATAGATTTGCTAATTACTAATCTCTTGCTGAGGCTGAGAAAAAGGCTAAACTCAAATCGTGTAAGTAATTCTGTGAAAAGTATTAGCCACAACAAGTGCGGTGCAATGATGAAACAATGAATGTCAAAAACTAAGTCATTTCATTGTTTTAAACAAAAGGGACTTACATGATTTCGCATTGTACTAGAATTCAACGCCAAACAAAAGTAAATTGCGCTCAACCAACAGAGGATTATAATCAAGAGATGGCTCAACAATTGAAGTTTCTTTTGTAGAACGCTCGGTTCTAACATTCAACGCAATGGCTATACACTCGACTCCCGCCCTCAAGGAGGCAGAGGTGCATTTGGTCATGCCAACATCACTTGACTTGACTAACCAACCAGTCTGATTGTCTGCCCATTGTTGCTATTGTGACATGGAAGATTTTTCACATAATCAGCTGTGTAACACGCATGCGCAAAAACAGCAAAACAACAAAAAGAGAGGCTACTGCCACAAAACACTTTCTACACGGGCGAACAACAACAACAGCGCAGCACCAACAACAACTGTATTGAGTGAGTGGAAAACGAGAGGCGTAGGTGTGTCGGCGATCTCGTGTAAACCCTATAATTAGCCGTAGGTAAGTCTTTGATGTAAGCCACTCAACTGACAGTCGCTCACACCTACCCACACATACATGAGTATACATACCTCAATCACACTTTTGTAGCCAAATTTCAAGGGAATTTTTCGCACAAGTGTTGCACAATAGCCACACTCGCACACAAACACTTGTATAAATGCGAGCATTTAATTAGATCAATCGGCATGCGGTTGCCTTGCAAAGGACTTGCGGTCGCGTGGCATTTTTGACATCTACAATCGATCAAGGATCAAAGCCAGCCAGCATACAACTCGGCTTTATATGTTTGTTATTGTGTCGATGTGCACTCACGAATACGAATATATGCTCTATTGTCAAATAAAACCGTGTGAAACATGGCATCATTTGTTCATTTTAGTTCTGGTCTACTTATTTCAATTTAAATTGAAAAGCCGATGCAATTGGTTTGAAGTTAGCGGTGGGGGGAGTGTACATACAAATGTATGTATGCTTGTATTTAACATATGTGAATTTTTAAAATATATACATGTTCTATATGCATCACGCGCCTTTTAAAATCACGTTAAACAACGAAACGAACTTGGACAACATTGGAAATAGCCTCTTCAAGAGATGTCGGATTGCGAAGTTCTCAGCTGAATGATACCGATGCAATCGGGATAAACAAGTATGCCATTATTTCGACTATATCTAGCTTGACTATGTTTGAGATTTCATAGAATTAGTGGTAATCTTTGCATTAATGGACCGGCTCTTATAAATCTTAAAGAAGTTACTTCATGGCAGAAATTCGATCGGAAGTTTTTCTTTTAAAACATGGTTTCATGTTAGTCGGAAACTTGGGTGAAACTCAAGCTTATAGGGCCTTTTTATTATGCCGTTGCACAACGCGTCCAAATTAGGCTCAACCCACACCGGATTAGTCAAAAACGTCTTCGACTAATAAGATACAAAAACGTATTTTGCTCTAGCCCAAACCAAGCGAACATGCGTTTTTATCTCGTCTTGTTCGGTGTGGGTTGTCACATATGAAGCTATGGGATGTTGTCGTATCAGACAAGAAAATATGTCTTGACTAATCCGGTGTGAGTTGAGCCTTAGACAACATCGCAAATAACTTCTACGATAGGTGTCGGACGAATACTATGTATGGCATCTCATGGCATTGGCAACATGACAGAAATTCGATCGGAGGATTGTCTATTAGAAGAAAACAAGGAAAGCTTGGTCCCAACTCAAGTTTGGTGTAATGGTAGAGCGCACTTTGGACTGTATAAAAGAGTGTGGGTTTAAAAACACATTTTTAGAAATGATTTATGATTACTTTGTATGTTGAAACCGAGAGTTTTTTCAGGCAAAAATAAGTATTCACAAAAGTTTATCGGGTCTATAATTGGGGTCTCGTGAGAAGTCTGAGCCACCGCGTTAGAGCCACACAGGATATCTGAATAGCGTAATCATGTAAATAAACTAACAGCTTATGGCAAACGGGGTCATACATATTTTCATTGAGGCTTCATTGCGCCAATTTAGAAAGAAACTTAAGTTTTGAATTGCTGTGAATTTCAATGACAGCGAATATACAGATATTAAATCCTTTCTCCAGATCTAAATCAATAACAACTTAGTGATTTTTTTATAAAAATATTCTCTTTTTTTGGTTCTTTTTTGTGATTAGAAATAAAACGGGAGCAGAATAACCATTCTCTACTTTATTTACATTAAGAATTACTCGAACTAGGGCACTCATTAATGTGAACACACTTTCCAAGAATTCGTCCCTCTATTTGACGCTGCAGTACTCAGATAACTTTCAACTAAAAATCACATATCAAGCGCCAACAACACGAACAGTTGGACCTTTTTACGGCACAAGACAGTACAAATATTTTAGCGCACTCCAAAATCAAAATTATACCAGTTATGGTAGCAACAAAAACAATTTACAGCACATCCGTTAGGTGTCTGCTCGCAATCAATGGGTAACTGTCGCCTATTGTCATTGCTGTGATAAACTCATTATGGCACCTAATTGTCACATTTACGTGAATTTATTGACACATTTGATATTGGAAGGATCAAGAGCGGCAAGGACAATCAGATGAACAAGCCGTCACATTTGAACTGCTTTTGCAGGTAAACCCACGCACTAACATAAATTCTGAACTCGAACTCGGAAAAGGTAGCATTCGGTAACTGATGCGTATCATAATTACTTAGTCTGTTTGTACATGCCTACCTACACACACACACGAACCTATGTACTTTGCAGTAGTCACACACACTCATATTATTGTCAAATCAGTACAAAAGGATATGGTACGTTGGTTGACATTTATGACTTTTGGCTTATCTTAATAAGCGTTTAATCGCAGTAAATGAGAACGTGTTAAAAGGATGTTGGTTACAGTAAATATTTATAGTAAACTTATCTATCTCTCACGCAGCGGGCACTGCAGTTAGGTAAGTATATCTAAACAAACATTTTTTTCTTTTTAACTTTTTAAAACCATTTCGTAAAAGAATGTCAAGTCCTACATTGAAGAATAAAGTAAATATTTTTGTAAAAAAAACTGTTCTTTAACTCTGCGGCAGAGGTACCGATGAAATTCATCCTCAAATGCAACGGTTAACGGAAAAACTAAACTATTTTACAGTGAAGTACTGCCATTGCAGCACTTTAATCCTATTTCAATCGTTAATCTCTTCTTGATGGTGAGTTACTTAATATTTTCCGATCAAATTTATATAAATTGTTAAACAATTTGCGTTTCTGTAAATTTTAATTTAGTTAAAAATCATTATTTTTAGTTTTATTAATTAATTTACTTTTATTAAAAACATTTTCTTACAAATACTAATTTTAAGCGAATTTATGACTCGCATTTTATATGTATATTTGTATACTTTTATTATAATACGCAATACGTGTTAGGTCTGTATATTTACCATATATGTATGTATGTATGTACGTCTTCTAAAAAATGTAAAATTTCAATAAACAAAAAGAGTTTTATATTTTGCATCAATAAAAAATAATAAAAATGTTTAATAGCCTTTAGCAGTTTGCATATGTTTACGTATAAATCACATTTAATAATATTAGTTGCTCATACATCTAAACATATAAGTATATTTAGTTACATTATAGCTTAATACACGTAAGGTTATTTGTAGATTTTAATGTTAGATGAAATTATTTGAGAAATTTTTAGGTTATCAAATAAATAAGGACACAAATACATTTGAGTATATTGCAACACAACTCTTTGAGTTATATACAGTTGAACTTCCATAACTCGAATCATTATAATCCACAAAAAAACTTCGAGTTGGATAAACTTCGAATTATGGAAGGAAATTTGTATGAAATTTGATTTCTATTGCCAATTCAAGAGTAAGAGTTATGGAGAACTTCGAATTATAGAAGTTCGAGTTATTGCAGTTCAACTGTAGTTAGTTAGTGTATAATAATATTTTTTTTTTTTTTAATCTAAGATGTCCTTATTCGTGTGGAAAATTAATTTGTTTAAGTGAATCAATCTAATTTTGTATATTTTTTATTATATGTTGAAAAGTGTTAGGAAGTTAGCTATATTGTTATATTGATGCTTGGAGATGTCAGTTTGTTCAATTATTAAAACATTTAAAATTTTATATGGAATGACTTCTTGGTAAAAAATACACACTTTGGAAAAATGTTTGCAGAACAATTTTTTTTTAATATTTTAACCATCTATACTCAGCTAGGTTGTGAATGCAGCTGCAATAATAACGAAAGCTGTAGAATAAGGACACCACTAAAAGTATGCTTTTATACTCTGTATAGTTATTCATATGTATGTGTATGCATTGGTTTTTGAACTAAACTGATATGCTGCTTTCTTTTACGAACAGATGGGCATTTTTGACAAAAAAAAATATGTCACTACTATAAATATTGTAAATTAAAACATTTTTCATTCGTGCCTATGAGTTTTAATTTACTTAAGTCAAGTGTAAATCTTGATAATTTGATTTAAAAAAAGTGATTTTATGTTTGTCTACAATTTTTTACTTAACTTCGTCTATAAAAAATAGTACGCTTAACGTTTTGTCACTCCTACTCTGCTGTAGTTGTTCTTTGGAAATAGTTTAATATTTTTTCAATACACATCATAATAGATTAATTATCGCCAGTTAAACAGCTAGTCTCTTAATATTTATAAAATTGTTCATATTTGTTGTTTAAAATGCAAAGTGTGACAAATAAAATAATCAAATCAAAATGGTAAAAAAAAATAGAATCTGTATGTAGACGCGCAGATTTTTAGGGTGAACCACACAAATGTTTAGACACACTAAGATATTTATAGATTTAAAGCGTGGTTGATGTAACGGTGCTTATGCCATGCACCAGAATGGTCGGTGGCAATTCAGCAGTCAATTCTGTAAGCAACTCAATATAGCGGGCACTGCGCTCTTTGAAGTCTGGTGTGGCAATTTGTGGCGGTGCAGCCAAATATATGAAGGAAACTGCAGTCTGATCGGAACGCTCACGTATAATTTGATTGGCTCTGAAATGAATAGAAATATTGTTTCAAACTTTAATATACATATATGTACATATACTAATATAATAACCTATAAATAAGTATATAAATTAGAATTTTTTGTGTTATTGTTTCAAGAACATAAATTAACAAAAATAATTTGTTTACAAAAGTTACGCACCTTTGCATATAAAGTAGTGAACGATTGATATTTTCCTCAGTGATAACTTCATGATCTTCGTCGGCATGACTTGTAAATTGTTTTAGTATACGTGAATGGCTTGTAAATTCCGATTCGCTGTTCCATTCTTGAATCTAAAATAGCAAAATAAGTTTAAGTTATTGAATGAGTTGTGTTTTTGCACGCAACACTTCCGCACCTCAATTATATCCGCTTCAATACGTAAACTCTTCAGTGATTGTTCCAGCTTCATTCTGGAGAAAGTATCCAATTGTGGCATTTGTGTATCAAACGAGCTATAGTGGTCAAAAATTAAAATATGTTAGCTAAAAACAAAAAGCACAAAGTAAACTGTGCATACCTGATATTCGAGTTTGCATTATTCGATTCGCAGAGAAAAACGCGCAAACGTAAATGTTTCCATTTCGCCAGCATATTGATTATCACGGCTAATTGCATCATGAATAGTGATACCACATCGAAAGGATTATTTGAATTCGGATTAAAAACGTTGATGGGCCAAACGTCTATGTATCGCAAGTGTTTGCTTCTATTAAGTGAGGAAAAGGATTTGCCTTACAGTGAAACTTACGGTGAGCGGCATATTTTTGGTGTACTTACTTGGCAATGAAGTTTTTGTCCAAACGATGGAAGTGTCGACACAAGCACAGATTTTTGTTCATACGCAACACGTCGCTCATAATCGCAACATATTCAGCGACATCAATATGTTTCTCTTCACCATCACGACGAATGGGGAAGTTTTGAATTTCACCATGATTAAATCCGTCGGTTTTGTAAGGTGAAGTGCCACTGTAAAAATAGTTTTTAATAAAAATTTATTTGAAAAATAATAATATTTAGCACTTACGCCTCGAAGAAATCTCTTGGCGTTTCACTGTCATAGAAACCCAAGATTATTGTATTCGGTT
Organism: Zeugodacus tau; assembly: GCA_031772095.1. Classification (NCBI taxonomy): domain Eukaryota; kingdom Metazoa; phylum Arthropoda; class Insecta; order Diptera; family Tephritidae; genus Zeugodacus; species Zeugodacus tau. The sequence goes on along the minus strand of CM062651.1, from coordinate 73,349,468 downwards.
TCATTGCACCAATACCAGATAAACGTATTAAGTGTTGGACACCTTCACGTATCGATTTGGCTAATGTCACTTCGGCAAATGCCTTCACTTTCATATGATCCAGAAAAGAAAGCCAATATTTGTTCTCTTCGATCGTTGGATCTACGACGGCTGAGTAGTCACCAACTTTTACGTGTCCGATCACATAGAGACCACCCTTCTTCATGTCATTTACAAAATCGACAAGCGGACAACATGAACGCGGCGACGATACAAGTAACAACATTTGAGGGCGCCAAAATTTAACATGGTCCTTGCGTGAATCTAACATCAGCAAGTACTTGCGTACCTAAGACCGAAACAATTTTACAATGTAAATATATTTTACTTTTATTTCTTATCTCGATACTCACCTGATGGAACATGAGCGCTTGCGAAATTGATCCCCACTGTGCACCTTGCGAAGCTGGCGAGAATAAATGCAGCGCTATGACCAAAATTAAGCACAGAATAATACTGGACGACGCATATATTGGATTTATCACAAACATCATAATCAATGTACCAAGCAGACCAATCAGGCATGTGTGCCATGTGAAGTACTTGAAAAGTGGACGGAAGTTTGGTGCACCAGTCAACTCGATGCCCAAACAGGCCAAATTGGTTGCCAAATAAGAGAGCATAAATAATACTGAATTCACCTGAGCAATTGCATTCAATGAACCGATTAGCAATATGCATTCGACAAGCAACCAGCTTGTGAACACCGCTGCAACAGGATTGCCCTTCCATGTGCCACGTAAAACGAAATTCAAAAGTGAACCAAACACTTGATCCTTGGACAACGCTTCCAATATACGACTGGAACCAATTAGATTACTCAGACCAGTTGAAAATGTCGCTGTAAGTATACCAATGGCTGTAAAAGGTGGCCAAAAGTTTACCGGCATTAGGAAGAGATAGTTATTTTGCATGGTCTCGGCTGGTGTGGTAAATGCCATCAGGAATGACAGTAAAATGTAAGAAACGAATGTGAAAGACACAGCCGATAATGTGCCGGTTGGTATACTTCTTGAAGGACTTTTCAATTCTCCCGACATATTTGCGCCGGCCATGATGCCAGTAACACCAGCAAACAACACACCAAATGTTGTGGCGAAATCAACCATTTTACCATTCGAGGTGTAATCTTGCACATAATGTGGATAAAGATTGTTCATTAAAGTAGTACTGTTCAGACCAGTATACGGCAAATACGTCATATTATTAGGTAGAAGATTTTCCTTAGGACGGTCAATCTGAAAAAAAAAAATATAATTACATATATATTAGATATGTATACATATATAGCAATATACCAAAAATAAACATTTGTATCTAAATCCGTACTTACTTCCTTTGGACCTTCAGCCAGAAAACTTATATACGTAGCCAATAAACATACTGTCACAATGCCCAGAATTAACACCGATGTCTTAGCAAAGAGTGCCGCACCAATCAAACACACCACCAACATAGCTGTATTGATTAATGTTGAAATAAGAAAACGCCACCAAGTGCCATCCGGTAATAAGCCCTTATTATCATGCGTGAAATATCCACCATCGCCAAAGTTTTCCATCATGCCCTCAGTACAACCAGATATAGCCATGGCGCAACCAACCACATTTGCCAGAAAGAAAAGCGTACCAATCGAGCCGCCAAACTCTAGGCCTAAGGTACGACTTATCATAACTAAAAGTGAGATAAAATATAGTTACAATGTTGTAATGTTTAAAACTAATCAATTACTCACAGTAGACACCACCGCCTTCCACGGCACCGTTAGTGGAGATTGCACATACGGAAGCGACGGTAAACAACAGAATTAAATATGCGATAACGAATTGTAATAGCGTCACATAAAGACCAGCATTGCCGACAATAAAGCCTAAAATTACAAATAAAAATAGCCATGAGTATTATTTTTTCAAACGTCCAAAGAAGTTTTGTAATTTTGAATAGATAGTATTAACTATAATCATACAACATAACTGGACGCAAAAAAATTACTCAGAAAATAGAAATATATACTCACAGCTGTATGTACATACTTATATACATATTTTAAAGTATTTAGTGAAAGGCCGCTTTTGGAAAGGTTTTTGGTAAATTAATACAAAGACCAAAATTATAATTAGTTTCAGCAAAGCTGCAATATTTGTCTAATTGATTGGCTGGCATATTCTACCAACAATTTAGCTTTACTAGAACTTTTAACAACATCTTGGTTTCATATATAGCTTCGATGCAGCAGAGCCGGAAGTTACGTATGTTTTGAAGTTATATAAATATACATTCTTAAAAAAAAAATTTCTAACAACTGTTGCCCCTCGAAAAGTAAGTTTTATAGCGTTTTCTTTTCTCGATAAAAATATTGCCTTTTTATAATTCAACATTATACAAATTCTGCATTACCTATTTGAATGTGTTCCATTTATTAAATAATAAAAAACAAAAAAAAAGTTTCTCTGCCGGTAAACTCTCACTCACAATTTGAAAATCCGAGTACAGGGCAGAATAAATGTTACATTTTTTGAGAAAAGAAACCCCTATACGCCTCATAATCTACATTAGCTAAAAAAAGTTATATCCCCACCAGAACTTATAGGTAGCTACATACATTTCAATGTGTTATTTCTCAACTATTGGCTAAAATATTATTTCCCTTTTATACTATTATTCACATGGAGGCGTGTTAATATGCATATGAATGTTTGTGAAATATGAGCTCATATCTCTTTACAAATATTTTTTTTTTGTTTTTGTTTTTTTTGCAAACAATAGCAATAATGCTATCAACTACTGTTCAAAAGGTTTTTTACATTTATTTTCACATATTAGTGTTCACTGATCTGAATTACCCATATATGCATATTTGTTTTGTTATATTAAGCTGATAATAAACACTTACCCACACGTATGAAGACTAAGGCGCTGAACATTGACAATGCCACTGGACTAAATACGCCTGCAAAAGTACCCAATGTGCGACCGCTTCGATCCGGATCTTGCATGCCAAACTCTACGTACCCATGACCGTCCGCATTCGTAGGGGAGTGCATACCTCTGCTCCCAACATTATTACTGTTTGCTCCAAACAATGAACCGAAAGAACGAAACATGGAGGAAGCCCCACCACTACGATGTGAGGTTATTGGTGCCGTCTCATCGCTTGCAGCGGTCTCCCCGCCACCATTTCGCCTCTCAACTGGTTGCTGGCTCATCTCAATTGTGCCAGCTACAGGTACGTCAGCAGCTGAACGGAACAATTTGTGTGTTTCGCAGAGACGAACGCCCACAAAAAATTACCCAATTTTGGTTAATAACTTACTGAACACGATTTATTACACGGTCTATCAGAAAACAATTATATTATATTATTATTTTTTTACAATGGACGACACGAATACAATTAAACAACGTCTCACTCGCAAGAGCACACAATCAATATCAATTCCAGTTTACTTGTTTCTTAACTGTATAACTAATACACGATTTTCTCCAATATTTTTACATTATTTCTATTGTATTGAAGCCACTATGAATAGAAAAAAACAACAGAGTATATTCAAGTTGAAAACCGTACTGAATCATCAGCTGTCAGCAATGGAGCTAGTTGGGGATATTGAGAATGATGTGTGAAGTAGAAAAAAAATAAAAGAAAGAAAAAAAATAGACGAAAAAGAAATATAAACAAATTAAAATATCAAAACTGACATTAGATTTGTTATTATCGTTAAATCATTTTCCAACACTCCATATCCGATTTTATATTCATAAATATATAAATTCTTACAAAAAAAAAACATCATAAAAAATAAGTAAGTAAGTAATTAATGTTTTAAAATAATTTAATTAATACAATTTACATATGGTCAAACACCATAATTTATTTAATTTCTGCTTAATACGAAAGTTTTAATAAAAACCACATTTAGAGTAGGATTTCTTTTTATTAACGCTACAGATACATGTTAGGTATATAAATTACATCTAATTTACTAAGGTTAATCCCTTTGGGGAAATTTGGAAATGTAGGAAAGGCATTGTGAACGTAATTGGTAGTCAATGCAAGACTTGTAACGGTACATTTAGTATAAAATTATTTACTTAAACTCGATGACGTTGTTTACGTCAAGCTTTTCGGAAAATATCACTAGATCCATATGAGTATCTACGTTCCTTGGGATGCGCTACCAATACTTCCTCATCATATTGTGAAATTCGTTGCATTTTGGGTCGCATAATGCTGCGCACATCATTCAAAGAAATATCCATATCCTTAAATGCATTCAATATGAAAACAGCTAATATTACTACGAAGAATCCGCACACATCGCCCAATATATCTTCAAAACGCATATGTGTAAATTCTTTAAAAAGTATTGCCGAAGCTGTTATCACGAGAGACGTGAACATTACATAATACACAGGTGTTACGATGCCCGTATTGAAGACATCCAAAGCTTTGTTCAAATAATTCATTTGTATAGCAATGAATGTAACTGTGACACATATGAGGAACCAAGGCATCCAAGTGGCGAAATCATTGCTAGTGCCATTTATCGTATCTCGAATAGCCAGACCAAGCGCTTTGCAGGACATTACGGTTAGAGAACCGATGCCGGAGCATAGGTAAATATACACCGCAACATTTGAATGTCCATATCGAGGCGCAATAAAAAGCGCTACGTACACTGTTGAGCCAAGTATACAGAGCACATAGAAAAGGAAACCTGGATCTTGTAGTTTTTCAAATAATGCCTCCAAGTTTTCAACCTCTTTTTCTTTTGGCGAATGTATTACGATAATGGTGGAACCCAAGATACATAGAACGCAGCCAATTTTTCCCAGAAGATTAAGTTTTTCATTTAAAAATTTTGATGCCATTACTGCTGATATAATCACACTTAAGGCACCTAATGGTGTTACAAGCGAAGCAGGTGCAAAAGCGTAAGCTGCGAAATTTGCGCCCTCACCCAGTGCCACTATAAATAAAAGTATCAAAATATTTGTTTATATTTATCAAGACATTTCAATAATTACTTGTTAGTAGGCCTGCCCACCAAATCCACTCTTTTAAGTATCCATATCCGCCAGCAGCAGCTCGCATCTCACCCTGTCTACTTAAACGCATTAGGGCTTTCTTCTTTATGATAAAACTAGATCCAATAAAAAAGCAAGAACTAATTGCTAACCCCACTCCAATGTAGAAGTCAACCTGGGAGTATAACTCAGATAACGACGGCACAGGGCTCGATGAAGCTAGATTATTATGGCTGTCCATTCTGGCCGCAGGTGCAATCGAATCGCTACTCATCGTAATAAACTTTCTATAACTATTACTAAATAATTTTGCTTAAATTTACTAGAAATCTCAAAAAGAAAAATCTCAAGATATCACTTAACAATGCACTTAGTTCAAGAATAATCGTAATAACTAAATAATGATAGGGGATGACTCAGATAAAGCAAAACACGAAAAACATAGATAAAACGAAAACGATGAAGTGGGGTGAATGTTTTTATCACAGTACAAAAACGTTACCAGAAGTTAAAATTTCTTAAACCACAACGTTTTAACTCTTTTTATAAAATTTACATTCAAGTCAATGTTGGTTTATTTTTTAGATGTTTTAATAATTGCGCTATGTTTTCAATATGTTTGATAATCTATAATAGATATTAAACTATAATTTAGAACAACGTATTGAGTGTACTGTGTTACATTTCAAAATTCTGGCTACTCTTTTGAAAATATTCAGCTGTGTTCTCCTGGTCTACGTTGTAAATTTTGTTTCGCGTCAGACAAAATATTTTATTTGAAAATTAATTGAGAAAGCTATGAATTTTCAGACAAGTTGCTGTCGAATTTGTTTAAAAAGTGAGTTATTAATGTCTATATACCTTTACAGTCCTACTTTTCCACTAAGGCCGATTGAAATAGTAGAGAAATTGAATATATTTAAGGTTTGTGGTTTTCGTACAACTTTACGCAAGAACTGTAATAGACCAAATTGGAATACACATTTGTTCAATTTCCTTTGCAGTATGATGAAACATTACCCACGCTCTTGTGTCAATCATGTTTGTACCGGTTATTGGACGCGTATAACTTACAACAGCTAGCTGAAGCTTCTGAACGCCGTTTACGTGATTATATCGGGAATGGTACTGCTGGTGGCAGCTTGGGTCTATGTGGAATAAGCACAAATACAATGTGAGATTAAATTGATTCACTATCATATATAACGCTTGATAAATTCAATTTAATTTCAAAAGAAATCAAGATTCGTCATGCTTTTCATCCACTGCGCCCATTGGCGATACCTGTAAGGATGCCGGTGTTACTTCGACCATTTATACCAATATATGCGACATGTTCGAACGTACTAGTAATATGCAAACGAATAATGAAGTAGTTAATGATAAAGTGTGCACAGTGGCGGGCGAAGACATGTTAAATGATATCGAAATTGACGTCAGCAGTTTGACGCGATCAGAAGCCAATGAGGATACATTGAATGAAGTTTTTGCAATCAAAAGTACACACCTAAGTTTAAACCGCGAAAACAATATGAAAACAGCAATTTCTTCAGACTTAGCTATTTCGGTAATTTTAAGTGATTTAGAATATGTGCACAATAATGTGCTTAATATTATTTAGCCTCTGGTCGAAGCAAATATCGATGTGTCATTGAACGAAAAGTGCTCGGAAACCGGAAAACATTTTAACTCCAATTGCGTTGAAATACCCAAATTGATACATACAAAGGAAAGGACATTCCATTGCAAGGTATGTGATGAATTTTTAAATTATTAGTACAATATGTTGTTTAGAACTTTAATTTTTTTAATAGTTTAATGATGTGTGTCATAAAATAATTCGCTGTATAATATTCCATAACAAAATCTTAACAAATCTTTAAATATTTTCACCCCTTAATTGTATACAATTATTAATATTCGATCTAAATTTATTATAAACAATAAGTACAAAGTGTTTGGCCGCCATAATAATTTTTCAATTGTACTAACAACGCCATGATTTTTTAAACAAAAGTCGCAAGAATACAGCGCAAAAGTACATAATTGCTACCGCAATAAAATAACAGCCATAAATGAAAAATTGTTCACGTGGTTTTAAACCGTAACCCGTATCAGTCACAACTACTAGTGTCAGTATTGTCTGCAGCACAAGTGCCGCTAGTGTGTTAATACCAAAAATCAAACCAAAACTATCGTCCGACAAATTCTCTGCCACAATCGCACTGGCTGTGGTTATAACAAAGAAATATGAAATACCAAAAAGAATATACATAACATATGCAATCCAAACAGCATTTGTCAGCGACGAGATGATTGTGAAAGCGCCCATGAATAGCGAACAAACTGTCAATATCCACATATGCCACTTTTTATGGTGACTGGTGTTGGCGATTCCAGCCAACATAGCGCTTCCAGCACCGAGTAGCGTTACAATTGCTTCAACCGCACCATTGTAAAAACTCTCGTGATTTGGATCTATTTCCTTCCACAGAAATTGCACATAAGAAATCACCTGCACTTGTCCGCATGTGGCCAGAGCCCACCAGAAGCTCCAACGAATCACTGTTCGATTGGTATAAGCACTAACTATGTGTTTCACAAGTAAATCATAAGCGTTGGACCATGAAAATTTCGGTGATACGGTAGATGTGTCGCTTGAACTGGGTGTGGGTGTGGGGCCTGTGACCATGCCGTTTTTAGGTACAACTATAGTTATTAAATGTATATTATTCATAGTGATCAATGCATAAAAGTCGTATTGTTGCGCTTACCTTCTGTTTGTATGCCCTGCGGCACCGAATTCTGCCTTGCGCCAACGTCTGTTAGTTCAGTGCTGTCATTTGTATAAAAGTACAAACTTTTACGTACCGGTGGCAAAAGTAAAGCAATGGCTAGTGAGACAATTTGTGAACCGAATGACAAGTAATTGAGGCCTTTGTAATCCATGGTTTCGGTAGAAACCAAAATTTGCGCAAAAACGCCAGCTAAGAATTTGCCACATAAAATCGCCGAACGCGTATGACCGGTGACAATCTGATATCGCTCCTTATCCACTTTCGCATAAATATATGTGTAGTAGGCAACCTCTGTTGCCATAAAAGTGCCATAAAACAGCTGTCCCACTTGCAGCTCCCATATTTCATCGGTCCACAAGAGAATTGCGAAGAGTATGATGCCCGAACAAGCGGACAAAATAATGATCGGTTTGTAGCGTAGTATGTCCGTTATGAGGAAAACAATGGCGAGTTGTGCCAGTACAGCATAGGTGCCAAATGGATAAATCTCCTTATTAACCTGTTCGGCGGTGATATTATGCCACGGTCCGCTCAGATATTCAGTAACAAACGGTTCGGATGGACGGAATTCACGAAAAAATCCAAAAACCCATAATAACAATGAAATACGTAACCACGCTTGCATCTTAATTGTGAACAGACCGCCAAATATTGCTCAGCAACTGCATACAAATAAATGACAACCAAATACGCTAATACCTGCGGCAACAACACGCTTCGCTCAACTAATGTGCGCAAACATCTCGAAACGCTCTCAACGCCAAGACGTCAATTAACATTACTTTATCAGAGCTATCAAAGCAATTAAAATCAGAAAATTGTTGATTAAAAAAGTGATTACAACACACTCGGCATCACCCAGCTGATACGTGGCGTAATGAAAATACAAAACCGATACGAAATGATAGTATTCTTTTATTTATATAAAAGCTAAGCTAAAAAATGTTTAATAACCTTGCACGCACACATACATACATATGCATAATTAAGTGAGAATAAATGATTCAACTGAACAAAGTGACGCTTAGTTATTATTGTCTCGCCAATGGTTTTTGATCTTTCCGCGAAAAACCGTCAATTTCACAACATAAAACATATTCCAATAGTAAAAATGCCTTTGTGAATTTATTATATCATCAGTTAGCTGAGGTTAACAATAAAAATTCAGTGCACTACACCGAGAACTTCGCACACATAAGCATAAAAAATATTTGAATTTTTTTGTTTTGTCTTTTTTAATATTTTACAGCAATGCCCGCGTCAATTTAAGCAATCCAGCAATTTACTTATACATCAACGCACACACACCGGCGAAAAGCGTTTTCAATGTGAAATTTGTGCTAATTTCTTTACCACATCGAGCAATTTGAAGGCGCACAAGTCAACGCATTTAGAGCAACGCGAATACCTTTGTGGCCAATGCAAACGCGGCTTTAAGACACTACGAGAATTACGCCGCCATGAGCCAGTACATAAAACCGTTAAGGACAATGTGTGCGGCAAGTGTCACAAAGCGTTCACGAAACGCAGTTACTTAATGGAGCACATTGCGGCGATGCATCGCGACATGCGACGACACAAATGTGCAGATTGTGGCAAATTATTTGGCAGACGTTCAAATTTGGTCTCTCACATACGGTAATTTTTTGTTAAATTTAAAATTTTGTTATAATGTTTTTAATATTTTTTTTTAGCATTCACTCAGGTGAAAAGCCTTTTCAATGTAAATTTTGCGAATGGAAATTTAATCAAACTTCCGCACTGGCACGCCATATGAAAAAACACACAAAAAGGTATTAAAGCAATATTCCTTCTGTTTGGCATAATAAAACGATATTTATATACTTATATATTATATATACTTATATATTATATATACATATATTTATATATACAATTTTATTTTAATTTGTATTTGTTTTCCCCCAGTGAAAATGTCAACTTTAATTTTAAAACTACACAGTTAAAGGATTCAACATTATTGAACATTTTGCGAACGCCCGAAGTGATTGAAACGCCCGATGCGGCCATAAGTGATATAGGCATAACCACGCAGAGTAACTTTAACGTACTCAATAATTTATCCAGTTTGGGGGATATACATTGCATGAGCAACGACGGCTTAAATGCCGGCATTGAAAACGCAACAATTGCAGAATCCGCTGACGAAAAGGTGGCATTACAAAATAATGGAACTTATGATTTCACAAAAAACGATATTTTGGATTTCTCCACAAATCATGTAGTTTGTTAGAATCACTGGGTGCGTAGGCATCAGCTTTGTTTATTATACTCATCGTAGAGACGCAAGAGTTCTGGACTTGTACGTGGCTGTACCGCATTTAAGGCATATTCAAAATGCAACCAACTGACATTTTCAGCGTCGAAACTATCTTCTAAACATTTCAAAGCTGCTTCTTGGCATACAGCTTGTATTTCGGCACCCGAATAACCTTCAGTGCGTTGCACTAGTAAATTGATGTCTACATCAGCTGCCAGCGGCATGGGTAATAATTTAATGCGGAATATTTCTTGGCGTGCTTCTGCATTGGGTAGTCCGACGTAGACAATGCGATCGAAGCGTCCTGGACGCAAAAGTGCCTTGTCAATCATGTCAGGCCGATTAGTCGCGGCGACTATGGTAACATTCTCCAAAGCCTCCACGCCATCTATTTCGGTGAGTAATTGTGTAAGTACGCGTTCTTTAACGGATGTACCCGAACTGGAGCCGCCATCTGACCGCTCACCACCGATAGCGTCGATTTCATCGAAGAACACAATGGACGGTGATACCTGGCGCGCTTTCCGAAAGACTTCACGTACCGCACGCTCGGATTCGCCTACCCACATGGAGAAAAGTTCTGGCCCTTTTATGGAGAGAAAATTCAATTGACTTTCGGTAGCAAGTGCTTTAGCGATCATCGTTTTCGAACAACCAGGTGGACCGAACATCAAAATACCACGTGGTGGTTTCAAGCCTAAACGTTCAAACTTCTCCGGATGCAACAGCGGCCATTCTATTGCTTGCTTAAGCTTCAATTTCAAATCCGCCTGTCCGCCTATATCGGCCCAATGCACATTCGGGTTTTCTATTAAGACTTCACGCATCGCCGATGGTTTGATGTGTGTCAGCGACGCAAGCACGTCATTTACATTCAAATCACGGTTATCGTCTTTCAATGCACGCAAGGCTGCCGCATATATTAGATTGGCTATATCAGCGCCGACAAAACCATGTAATACTTGGGCCACAGCATTGATGTCGTCTGGTGAGAGTGTATGCACAATTTTACGTATTAGACAGTGTATAATGGCAGCGCGTTGTTTGGGTGTTGGCACACCAATTTCAATTTCACTATCTAAGCGTCCACAGCGTCGTGCATTCGGATTGAGCGTGTCGATTTGTGATGTGGTAGCTAGTAGAAAAGTGCGTTGTGCCTCGCTCTTGCGCGTATTTAGCATATCTAGTATGTTCAGAAATGCGGCTCCAACACGTTTGCTCATTTCATTGGTTTCATATTTGGGACACAAATTGTGCACATCTTCGATGATTATAAGTGTGGGACGTGGATAGTTTTCGAAGGCCTTATCGAAATTAGCTCTTAGATTTTTCTCGGTTTCACCAAGGAATTTACTAAACAGTTCACTGGTATTAATCCGTATAATATCTGCTTTGTCTGATTTAGCAGTCTTCTCCTGTATAGCTGAGCACATAGCTTCGCAGATTAGACTTTTGCCACAGCCTGTCGGGCCATGCAAGAGAAAGCCGCGAGAAACTTTAACACCTGAAATGAAAACGTTAAATTTCTTAACCCAAATTCTGAAATATAATGTTATTTATATGAAAATTAAAATAGTGTTGCATGTTTTATTTCCTACCGGCAGGCACATTTTTCATTCCCAATGCGATATCCATAGCTTCTTCAATGATTTCAATTTGTTTATCCAGTCCTCCGATATCTGTTTTCTTTGTGCTATTAATTTGTGAGGTGCTCTCTTCAATTTCTGTAGATTTTGCACGTTCTATATTAATTTTCGTAGCTAATGTTATTTCGAAGAACTTTGGCGTTGCGTCACACTTCAACGTTAAGTTTTCAAATGTTTCTGTTAAAGACATTTCATCCGTTTTAGCACCGGGTTCTTCCAAAAAACTACGCCAAGAAACCACTTGTAAAGTTAGTTGTTTATTAAAAAAGTCCATGAATACACGACTGCCATTCGTAAAGTGCAACTTCTTTAACTCGAATTTCAACAAACGCTCCACATCTTTCAACTGTGACTCGACCAGCTCTGTTGTTTCGCCCGACACATGTGTTAAACGAAGAAAAACAGATTTTGCAACTGATACGCAACCAACAGGAAGTGCAGTTATTTTAAGTATTTTTTCTCTAAACTCTGACCAATAATAGCTATAGTCTGTAAAAGAATGCAAATAAATATCATAAAAACACAAATAAATCTGAACATTTTCATTTACCTTCTTCACTGACAAAGATTGTTGTTAAAAACCTTTCGGGTATGGGCCAAACCAATCTCACCAATCCCTCGGATTCTGTTGCGTCCACCGGTCTTATTAGTACTCTTTGACCGATGTATAAATTTGTCAGTTTCATAGCTCCTTCCGAAATGAAAACTAAATTGTTCACATATTTTGTCGATACATCTTGTAACTGTTCTATATTAAAAGTACGCTTTTCTACACCAACTGTATATAATTTGTTCTGATGGATATATTCCAATGGTTCAGTAGAGTCCACTTTGATGGGACAGTACTTTTCGTGTGTTTCACGATCTTTTGCAGTAATATGTACATCGCATACCTCGCAATGGTACCACGTTGCTGCCTTGGCAGTCGATTTCTTATTTGAACTTTTTGGAGGCATTTGTTTAAACTCTAAAGTAAATTTGTTTACAAATAAGGCCAGTAAGTCGGCACGTGCAACTGCAGCGTTTGTGGGACAGGTGATCTATAGTGTTGCCGTACTGTGTAAATAGGCTAAACGAAAGCTGACAGTGCAATTTATTCTTCGTAATTGTACATTCGTTTTCTTAGTTATTATTGTGTATAAATAATAAAGAATTACAAATGAATGAAAATATTATTCAGAAATTTACAATAATTTAATTAGTTTATTGTTAATTATTTATAAATATGGTAACTACTTTTGCACAAGTTTCTATGGTTTTGTGAATCACTAATTTTATTATTTTCCTTTGCCGATCGTAAACAAACAACTGTTGCTTAGCAACAAAGAAATACAACATTTAAGAGCAAAACATAAACATTTATTTTTTCAATCATATTACCTTTAACGGTAACTAAAGTTAACAATTTCAATGATGGATTGGGCGGAAGAATTAAAATTATCTATACGAAAGGTAGTGTAACAAAATACTTTCTTCAATAAATTTTCACTTAAATACGTATGCACAATTGTGTTTTCTCATTAGAAAACTGCACGTAAAGGACGGCGCTCGAAGAGCCGTGATCCAATTGGCGGTGCCTCAACCAGTATCAACGTAACAAATGCCAATCAAAATGAAAAAGAAATAACTATCGATATAACATTAGATTTGCAAAAGAACTCCAGTACTGCGGCCAGTGAAGAAACCGATGGCGGCTCTAAAAAGCCACCGCCACGACGCATATCGGGTGGTTGGGCTGATGTTGGCTTATTGAAAAGTTCAAAGTAATTAGCGACACTTAATGCGTACATAATAAGTACTTTAATTATTCTTTTTTTATACAAACATCGTTTAGAACTAAAAAGGGCGCTTCATTTGATGAGTGAGTGTGGATGGGAACTACGTACATTTTACATAAAAACCTACATATTTGAGAAATAATTGTAAATTTATTGCTATTTTAATACTTCCTTTTTAAGTGAACGTTTCCAGAATGTGTCGCTCGCAAGGTCTCCTGTTGGCTCACCGCCGCGAGATGAAATACCGACTATACCGGATATGGATGATTTGAAAGATGAGATTTTACTTAATGAAATCGTTGAACCACCTATGTGCGTATATCAACTAAAATTACAAAAATATATAGTATATATTCATAAGATGTCCTTTCCAGTTCTAACACCAAACGTTTAAATACTTTGAGCGAAATCAATTCGGATTTACTGAATCAAAGTGCATTTGCTTCATTAGAAAATGTTGATCTTACGATATTGACACGCTGTCTAAAATTACCTGACACTTTGGACGAACCGGACGAAGTATGGGAATGGGATAAATTATTTACGGAAGTAATTGCCGAAATTCATTCGGATCAGCAAAGTTTTGCCGGTGGACACAAAAAAGAAATTGGTCCAGATGAAATTCCACCGCCCATGTACTCTTAATTTTACATTCGCACAAAATCGAATATTATATGGTATATATATTTTTAAAATTAAATTTATTAAGCTATAATGGTGAAAATCGTTTTACATATCACGCTCAAGAATGTAGTACAACATATATTACATATTAAACTTTACATTTCATGCAAGTACATCTTGTGGTATTATTGCGTCATTTATGTTATTTACCTCTATGACTTCAGCTTCATTTGTACGCTTAGTTGGTGTTGTTGTTGTTGACTCCTTTGTGTTTGCTTCATTTGACAATGTATTCTTCTGTAGTAATTCTTGTAAATTTTCTTCCTGCACTAAACCGTATTCATCGGCTAATTTCATCAGATCGCAGATAATTGGCGACTCCACTACAAGTATATATTGACACATCTTTGGTTCCAACAAATATATAGATACCGAACTGGCACTACTACTGATCGGCGTACACATTAATTTGACATCTACCTCACGCGGTAAACCTGTGCGATCGCAATGTGTACCGCGGTCGTAGTGATGCCATAGCGCTGTGGAATATCCAACGCGTTTGGGCATCTTGTCTAAATTTTTTGCCAACCATTGACGATGTGAGTTCTCAGAAAAGTAACCTAAAAAGAGTTCCGATTCCAATTTTTTATCCTTGTGAAATTGGCGTACATGCCGTCCGTAACAGAATTCATATTTCCACCAACCAGTACCCTAAAAAAAAATATATTTTAGTACATTCCCAAATATTTTAAATTTTTTTATATAATTGTGTGTGTATACTAACCCCAGTCAAACAATTGCTACCCGAAATGAACTCTTTTATTGGTGTCAGATCTGTGATGGGTGCTTTTGGTATATTTGGCAAAACTTCATTGTCCGCTGCTGGCGGTGTAGGTACATCAACACCAGCACCAATCATTAATTCATGTACAAGCTTATCCACATCTGGTCCAACTTTATTGAAGAAGGACAAACGTTCAGTTGCTGCTGCCGAACGCGCTAAAGCCATTGCAGCAGCACTCGCATCATTCGAAATGCGTAGTTCATCATCTCCAGATAGCATTTCACTGAGCTCTTGCCGTAGCATACTCAATGGTTTATGTACATCGGTGGGCTCATTGAAACATTTAATAGAAACCTCTTTCGATTCTTCGGGGTGGAAAGCAGGATTCATACAAAGCATATATGTTAGTATAATTGCTTCATAATTACATGAAGATGTTTCTTTAAATGAATATATCTCGTTTTTCCCGTGAGGATAACAAACGTAGCGTACACGTGTCGTACGTGGCGAATCAATAATATCGCACATAGTTCCATCGGACATTTCTAATTCAAAGTATGGATATCTAGTGTTTTCAATTTTGGTGGTTTTATATTTAATGCCTGCCTTGCGATCACTTTCCCATAATTTTGTAAGTTCTTCCATCTTCTCCGCCGACCATTTGCCCAAGTAATATTCTTGTAATTTTACGCTTTTCCCTGAAATTAAAACAGCATGTTTTTGCCTTTATTTTATAAAAAGTTAATTGAATCAAACCTTCTCGTTCCTCGTGCGATTGTCGTACATGTTGTCCATGACAGATTTCATACGACCAATAAGCTTCAATTCTATATGAACAACTTTGTGTTGAGAACAGAGGTTGCAGTAGTGTTAAGGGTGCTAAAATAAAGATATGTAAATCAAAATAAAAACTGGTTATTTTATCAAACTGCCTTTACATACAGAGTTCCGGTTCCTCAGATGTCGGTTGCTCTTTGGTATCCTGTACCACTGGTATAACGCAATCATACTTTTCTTGATCATGTGTGTAAAAGGTACGCAGTTGATTGTTCAAATCCTATGATAGTAGATATATAAACACTCGACACCAAAACAAAGATATTTACACTTACTGGGTCCTTCTCAAAATCCGGTACCTCGAAATCAATTTTATAAAGCACGGAATCATCGAAATCCTTTGCCTCATGGCTCATTAAGGAACTCGCACTTAATATAATTAGGAAAATACATTTAGAGACTATATATTTAAAAATTGTCATCTTAATTCCAATTATTATTTATTTGCCATGTAATTACTGTATTATTTCCGAAAAACTGAGTGATGTGTCTTTGCAACGCACTATCAGCTGTGAGTAGGACTGATATCTGTCCCTTTCGATACAATATGTCAAATTTCATTGATATTGCTATCGATATACAAGACCAAGAAAGAAGTTTGTGCAAATCTAAATGCAGCAGCTAATAATGATATCATAATTTAATGTTGAGGAAAGAGGTCATTCAAATATTTATGTATTTACAACGTCATGGATTTATATAAAAATCCCAGACAAAGGAGCGATAGATCTTTTTTATTGTAAAAATTGATTTGAACATTTTATAACAATTGACAGCATTATCAAAACTCCACCACGAAACAAAATGGAATGTGGAATTACAACATTCCCCCTGCAGCTGCAGCAACGAATAAAACGAATGCATACGAACGAATTTAACGAAACAAAACGAATGAATAGTGGAGAAGAATAGCCGAGCGTCATTTTTTTAGCGTTGCCAGTTAGAATCAAAGTAAACCAAGTCTGCTAGCTTCGCGTGTATAAATTATTTAGCATAGAATTTAAATTGATTCGTGCTCCTGACTGGTCGGTACTTCTAATAATTTGTGGCATATAGGTGGCAACTGTTTCACTAATATCTTGTAAATGCAGTTATTTTATCCTATTGGCCAACCTCGGTGTAATTGACTGGCAGCACTGGTTAAAGCGAAGTGATGAACGAACGCTGTCTACAATTTTATTAATAAAAATGTTGTAAATTCAGAGGAATATTTAACTATTAGACTGAAAAAGAATAAAGTGTAGTTGCGCCAGTGAATTGGGTGAAAAATATAATTTAAGCTGCATAAAAATTGTGAACCGAGTGAAGAAACACATCGTAAGGCAGAGCAAAACGTTTGGGTTTGGTTTTTATAGTCGTTGCTTTCACGAATTGTGTGTGAGTTGATGCATTTCTGTGAAATTTGTTTTCTGAATTGAAATTGTTGGATAATTTTGTAATGCTTAATGTTGTAGAAACGCGAGTTGGCGAACGTTGCTATATAATGGCCGCTTAAAATCAAGATGAAAAGTGTTAACGTTGGAACCTTCTAAATGTATGTATGAAGGTGTACCTTGTAAAAATATAGCGAAAGTGAAGAGTAAAGTATAAAACAGAGAGAAACAAGGGAAGAGCAATTTGAAACAGTTAAACAAAACGAAATTCAATAACTATAGACAACAAAAAGTTAAACGCTACAGACCAAGTGAGCCAAGTGAAATAATACCATTTCATCGAAATTTATTCACACGTTGACGACTTCAGCCGTAGTGGAGGGTCTCCGATGTTTTTATTGCTGTCGCTATTGGGAAAATGTCTCATTTGCCATTGGATGCACGCGCCATTTTGGACTATTTAAATGAATTGGGTTACAGAAACATATCTGCCGAACAGCTCAAGGAATTCATGAAAGGTAAACAATACTGATAATAAAAATTACTTACATATATGTACATATATATATGCTATCGAAATATATGACTAACATACAATCTAATGTACGCGGCATATATTTTAAAACTTAACTTATTATCGCAATATATTGCCGACTTTTGAATATTGCGTTTTTTATACTGTACATCGCGTTTAATTAAAAGTATCAAACGTGTTATTGGCAAATACCCACTACATATTGCTTTGTTATTGTTCATCGTTGAAGTATTGACTACATATTTCAACCGTTTATAGCATTGAAACCCACATACATATACAATATTATAGGGTCAAATAAAATAGTTAAGTTTCCAACACATTTTAAAAGATTAAATAAGAATTTACGCATATGTAATTGCTAGGTAAAAGGCGTATATCATGCGACAACGAAACAAGTATTCGCCATCAGAAATTGTGCATAACAGTGAACGAATAGAAAATACAGCAAATAAGTACATCAAAAACATAAAACAAACATGAATACTATGTGCCATTCGACTGGGCAACAGACCAGACATCGAACGCAGTAGTAGTGTTTGCCGGGAGTGCTGGCAAAGGCATAAGCGGCAGCAGCAACAACAACACATACAACAAACCAAATGTAGCCGCGATTATTTGTAGTATAGTGCTAGTTATGTGTTATGAGTCTGATCTTAGTGTTGGAAAGGTAATGGCGGCGACCAAAGCAGAGATATCTGCACCACTGCTAAAAACAAAGTGCGCTGAGGCTATGAAAACCTCCACCAAAGTAAAATCTACTCGTTGCTTTATAGTTAAAATCGCCAGTATTTTTGTATAAATGTAGTATCAACGTTATTATTATATATTTAATATATTTTATTCCAATTCGATAAGGTTATTACAAATAATTTTTGGGTTCCGTTTTGTTCCTCTTCACAACTGTTTTGACAATGTTGGGTTTCCACTTTGTTTAGTATCGTTATGTTTATGTTGATGTGTGTTGTTATCGTTTTGCAGTGGTGTATTTCTAATTAAAAAAAAATTATATTTTATTTTTTCTTTTAGTATATTTTGCAAATACAAACTTTAAATATTTATGGTACCATATTTATTTGTAAATAATAACTAGTAATAAATACTTCACTCTATGTACAAATAAATATTTTATACCTTCTAGAAGACCATTATATGTTTGTTGTTCAGGAAGTTGGTTAACAAAACCGAACAAAAGAAAAGGGACTGGATTGCGCACGACAGCTGCAATAATGAATTCTTTGAGTCACATATAGTTTATCCCAGAATCAAAATAAAAAAAAAACTGCTCCTCTGACAACGACTGTTACTAGGCGCACCACTTTGTTACCTGAGTCAAATACCATACTATCAACCCTCTTGGCGCAATGTTTTATAAGACTTTACTGCTACTGTTAGTTCTTTTGTTTTATATGTATGTATATTCGTGTTTAAAAGTATTTTTAAATATTGATATTATTCAAAAATCTAATTTCTTTAATTTTTGAGGTTTCTATACATACATACATTTATGGTAGATTTTTAAATTACCTTAGTAAAATGATTTAAACTCAAACTACCAATTCGTCGAAAGCAGTGTCATGCATACAGCTTCGTTTGTTGAGCCATTCCATGATCATTTAGTAAATATTTGTAACTATATATTTGTCTCATATCAGCATTCAAAACTTTAATGTTCACATTAAAGGATATTACTCGGGTGTGTTATTTTGCTTTCAATATATCCGTATGAATGTAGATGTTGCGCTCGTATGTTCTATATATGTTTGTATATATGTAGGTATTACAATTGCATACAAATGTTTAACTCTTTTTCAAATTAACTATTCACTATTGGTTTAAGGTATACACATTTCACTTTCTTTTTTTTTTAGAGAAAAATTTTGTCAATGACCTTAGTGGTCATTTTACATTCTGCCGTCTAGTCATAAGTAAAGCATACAAACAAACTATTTTAAATATATACACGTATTGCTTTAATTTTTCTACTGACAAAGATTATTTTTATAAAATGAAAACAATTTTGTTTATCTATTTTATTCTTCTACTTCTTGGTGTGTGCGCCAATCAATCAATTGCTTAACCTGCACCGCTGCAACAACGATAACAAATCCACTGAATCACAACAAAAACATATGCTAACAATTGTGTATGAACGAGAACAGTTAATCTGCACCTAAAGGTATGCAATCACAATCGGAAATTTACAAAAGCAAATTCAAAGAAAAAATTAGCAACAGTCAAGTTCAGCAAGAGCAATCGCAAGAACGAGAGCAGTATCGTCAGCAGCAGCAGCAACAACAACAACAGCAGCCACTACAATCGATCACTGGTGTATCTACAAAATCAACTACAGCAGAAGGTTCTGAAGCAGTCGTTGTCGGTGCCGGCAAGAATACGCCTTTGCCGCAACGTCGCGCTACTGTCAAAGTAATTAAATGTAAAAAACCTTTGTGCCATTTCAAGTTCTATCTGGACATTTGCGATCATCAGCTAACTAAACGCATTGAAGAACAAATTCGTACACTTGGAGGGACGCTAGAATTCTTTCTTACGTCCAGTGTTACACATTTCATTACCGACAAAGCGATATTGCCACCAATTGTTGGCAACAACAACAGTAATAATAACAACAATAATAATTCGTTAAGCAGTCGTCCCGGTACACCTCAAACACCAGGAACACCAACCACACCACAAACTCCATATAATTTCGAAACACAGGATGGTAAAAATAATGCTAGTGGCGGTATTAGTACACCAACTGGATCTGCCAGAAAAGCCAACAATCGTCAATCACGAGCCAACGCAATTCTAAATCGTGTACGTCGTCCTAGCACAACCACCAACACTATCAATGTTAATGCTGTCAGTGTCGGCGTTACCGAACCGCAAAATTCACCAACGCCCTTAAACGTTAAAGACGTTGCCAAACAGTCGTCGATTGTTGCAACGCAGAGTCCTTATATTGTTTGGCAAACTGAATACGCTTTGCATTTCTTCAAGAAGGTACACCACGAACTGAAGGATTACTTGGGTGTCAATTCCAGACACGATCAACACAAACTTTTGAGTAAAGGTCGTAACACTGTCGATCCCATAGATCTCAAAGGTGGCGGATTTATAAAAATCGAAGCGATCAAACATAATTATAGACCTTACTATCAACTATTTCGCAAATCATCCGGCACTGAGTGGCCAAAAATCGAACTTACACGTGAGGACGGCGCTTTTCGGTTATCACCGAAGAAGAAAATTACACCAAACGTAGAGGTGCGTGAAAAAGAAAAGGATAAAACGAACGTAACTAAAGCTAACGAAGAACGAAACATGACGCGTAAATCCCGTTCAAGATCTTCACAACATCAAAGACCATTACATGCGGCTGTACAGACCTTGAAAAAAGGTACTGGCGGCGGCGCTGCAGATTCTGCTACAACAGTGAAGAGTAGTCCGCGTAATTCACAAGCTGGTGGAGCGGCTGGAGCTATAGCGACTGGCTGCCGACAAGTGAAAGAATCCAGCGACAAACAATGCGGCGTTTGTGAGATTTGTAAAATCGAATATGATACGCTAACCATACATTTGAAGACTAAAGATCACGAATACTTTGCCAAGAACTCGCAGAATTTTATAGCTTTGGACTCGCTAATACATACATCAGCGGACGTGAATAAATTTTTAAACGAGGATAAAAAAGTGGTTTTAGAAGAAATGGAAGTGGAAAATATAGAAGTAGTAGGTGATGTAAATGAACCTGATCCATTAGAAGGATCAGAGCCATTGATGGTAATGCCAGTGTTGGAGCTTACAGATGATACACGTCGTGGTGTCCTGCACCAAACACCTTCGCCGACATTACGCGAGAAATCGAAGCGCAGCACTAAAGGGAAACATTCATCAGAGAAATTTCAAAATTTACGTTCCACTAAGTCTCCTAAGGCTACTGCAACAACTGTTAAGTCACAAACTAGCCCGCTAAAACAACAAATGGCGCTCACCACTGCCACTTCCAGCATGTTGGAGCTCCAACGTATTGAAACGTGCGCAACTGTCAACGTAAATAACACCAAGCCCGTCTCTCTCCAACCGGTTACGCCTGCAGCATCAACGCGACGAAAGCAAACATCAGCGGCGGCGGTGTCTCCACCTATACGTGCTATGCTGCCTCCCTCCTCGTTGTATAAAGTAGTCGGCACACCGGAAACCGTAGGTACACCCCTACGCAGAACACGAGGTGACTTTCCCTCTGTTGGCGAGCAAGCAGTCACAGCATCACCTTCACTAATTGTGAAATTTAAAAAAGTTCGTGCTACCGAGTTAAACCGGCTGAACGGTGAAGCTGAAAGTTTTATGTTTCCTAAACAGCGTACATCAAGTGAGTTGCCCACCGATATCGATCGGCAAACTACTTCCGACAATGCACGTGCCAGCTATTCATCAACAAGTTTAGATAGCACTAGCGACGGCCCAATGGAAGTAGAGCTAGCCATAACAACAGAGCATAGCGAAAAGTCTGCCTTAGTAGGTAAGGAGGTGGGAAAACGTGCAATCGCCAATGCAAAGCGTCGAAAAAGCCAAACGTCGACGTCGACAAAGCAGCGCTTTCCAACCGCCCCCATCCAGCCAGAGTTACAACTGAAGAATAAGCCCAGTTCAGGGAAGTCTGTGTCTACAAAGTCGGTAGTGATACCGGCAGTAGGCAGTCATGTTACTGAAACAGCAAAATCTGCCATATCAGCGGCAGCTGCCAAAGCGAATGCCGCCGCAGCTGCTTTAGCGGCAATTACACTGCCAGAAGCAACACGTAAAAGCAGCCGCACCGCCACCGCTATCGTAACGGCGGCAACTACTAGTAGCCGCTTACTACGTGCAGCCGTGGAAGCAGCAAAGCATAACTATCGACAAATGGCGGCGGCCAATGAATTGGTCGGAACCGGACACAAAAAGTCGAATGCCAGCGAAACGACGCTCAAGTCCTTGATGGCAGCGACGGCGACGAAGACTAGTCAAAGTGTGTCAGTTGTAAAAATGGAGGATCGGATGGGGGATGTTGAAAATATTAAGAAGGAAGATGAAAGCGTAAGCGACAGTGAGTCCGATAACACAAGTAGCTATGAAGACGAAGAGGAAAATTGCGCTGATGCTTGCAAAGTGTTTGCAGGTGGATATTTTGGTGAAGATTTAGACGAGGATGATGATGACGATATTGATAATGATGACGAAAACGATGAAGACTATGTACATTATAAAAGCAGGCGGCATAAATCAATTTCATTTGACAATTCGTCTGACATTTGGCAGAGTGGTTGTAGTGGTACTACATCCAGAAGACAACGGGCTATGAAGCGAGAAGCGCAGAAAACCAAAAGCGAGTTTTCACAAGTTGACACAAAAGATTGCGCCACTACGAAGATTATACGCGAAGTACGTAGAGGCGGCAAGCGGAAAAAGTGTAGTGAAGAGCCATCCAAAACTAAGGTCCCGAATATAACCACATTCGCTAAAAGTAATAAAAACTCGTCTGTTGAGATGGACTCGCCATCTTCTTCACCGTCGAAGCAGAAATCTCCTGAATCATACTTCGATTATACGGCCAGCGAGCGCCTTAATCAAATGCGATACTCCTTTGAGCGTATACCTGCAGCTGATCTTTGGTACCGAGTATTCACACGTCAAGATAACTGCGCCGAACGCTTTTACGAATATTACGGTTTAACAAATTATCGTAAGCTGCCTTATGAACTTGGCCCAATACCATTCGCACGAACGTCGGATTCCAGCGCATGCTGTAAACTCTGCGAGACGCAAAGGAACATTGGTTTAGGCTCAAATGAAGCGAGTAAAGGATTTCCAACTTCAGAAAAAGTGTCCAAAGTAAAATCAGAACCATTAGAGGATTCGGAAGCGGGTGCCACCAAATCCAGAGATTCGAGCAGTTGCAATTCGCATGACATCGGCAATATAAACAACATAGGTAGCGATGGAAATGTCAATAACGTGCAGCCCGAGCCATCTACAACACAGTACAAGCATAAACATAAAAAATTACAAATTCTACAACGTTATCGGCAGGAGCAACAGGAACTCCAGAAACGACAAGCCGAACTGGTCTCTGAACTACAGGTGAATAACTCTAGCCAGTCGCAATGTGATACCAAAGCCACTAGTACATCAGTTCCGGAGCGGGCGCGCGATCGCCAACGAGCCGGCTCCACACACAGCACAACGAGTAGTACGAGTTGTGCCAGCAGTACGGCCACTACCAAAACAAGCAAAAACAGATACCTCAACAAGCATCTGAATAAAGCGGCGGCCGCCTTTCTGAACTTAGAATTACCACCAAGAAAATCTCCGCGCGAACACGCTTCAACGCTTGCATTGGTGAGCTGCATTATAAAGCAGCGGCAAGATTCACAGAGTAAACCGAATTCAGAAACCGACGAGCCGTCCACCACGCCTACACCAGTTTCAGTTACCGATGCAACAACCGTTACCACACCTGGATCAGCGCTTGCTTTAGCTGTAAATTCAGCAATAAAAACGAAAGCGCAGAAAGTAGCGACAACATCATTATACACCGATTCAGCGTGTAGTGCTAAACCTTCACCATCCGTAAATGATTTACCTGTGCTCCGCTCTCCACGCCACACACGTTCCGCTGCGGCAACACCCGTCGAAGAGTTACGTTTCACTACCGAAATATCCGAAAATGTGAAACGCATGCGCCGTGGTCAAAATAAATACGATCACTCGCCGCCAATAGCGCTTAATCAATCACGGAAAAGTACACGTGGCGGTCGGCAGATACTAAAGTCGCCACATGGTAGACCATCACGCACCTATAATAGCGTACAAAAATTCCTGCAATCCACTTGCCGCACCTCTAACCGTACGAGTCAAACACCGAATTCGATGGTGGCGGCCACAACAGCGACAGGCAAACGACGCAGACGCGGATATACGGCCAGGCGACATAACTGCTACAGTGGTCTGCTCGGACAGGGTTCTGCGCTGCCATCCATTCGTAAGACAGGTTCCAAAAAGGGCGTATTAGAGTTCGAGGTGGATACGGCTGCGTTAAAGGCACTCGACGCTGCGACGAAACATACAAATATTCGTCAACTAGAGTGGCAGATTGATAAATACCTACAGTTACACGGTAGCGAATACGATTTAGAGGAGGATTTATCTTTAGGCTGTGAAGGTGGAGAAGCGATGCCGCTTGCAATGATAAGCGCACCCTCCAAGAAGAATAGTATAACACCTGCAACGAACACTGCGTCTACGAGTAAGACGCTTCGAGCAGGTTGCTCAACAAATACAGATGTCAAACCTAATACAAGCGCAGCGAGATCTTCCGCAACCTTCGACTCAAATACACCGCCACCCACCGACTGCTTTTCTAGCGACTTCGATCTGTATGACTTGTTTACGAATGCAACGGGCAGTCCGTCCGATGACGAGCAAACGGTAAATGTTGGCGGAAAACGTAGAAGCACCGGCCTTTGTTTATACAACTCGCTATCGATGCAGAACTATTTCCGCAAAAGGAAATGTCTGAAGTCCAACCGCACGGGCTGGCCAAAAGTACAAAAGAAGAAAACTTCCGCGCGCCAACAACAAAAGCTTGCACAAAAAATACGTTTCCTGCAAGATATAGGTGAGTTGACAGGAAATGTGATGAAAGAAGAGACGGATTTGACTGCGGATAAAGGTGGCAATGAATGTGACGATGAAAATGAAAATGATGAGTCCATTCTATGTAGAGGTACGCAACGGCGGCGGCGAAACGGTGTTATTACGCCACCACAAAGTGAAGGCGATGTCAACCAAAAATTGCAGAATGATGTCGAAGAAGAGGAGGAAGATGCAGGCGCGGACGATGAAACGGAGTTAGATGCTGGCGAGAGTATACCTGAGGAGGAAGAAGATGAGGATGATGGAGACGACCTGGAGGACGATGGCGACACAATAATGGATTCCATTGATGAGGAAGGTGTACACACGGAGCCCGACGCTGATGCTGCTGCTGAAGCTGATGAAGAGGACATAGAAGATGCTGAATTGTATACAGAAGCAGTTGTGACCGCAGGCGAAGATGAAGACGATAGTAACTTCCTGCCTGTGCGTAAAAACATACGACGCCGAGCAAATGCTAGCCCGCACGAGGATAAACTCGTTACTGCAAACTCGTTTATAGCGAATGGTACTGCCACCAATAATAACAGCGGTGCCACATCTACACCCACGACACAAATGCTACGTGGATGTTCGAGGCGTACACCTCAATTGCTCAACGGCAGCCTAGGCAGCTGCATTAGCCCCAGCGAGAAGGCGGGCGATAATTCGGATATTTTCACCGTATCTTCAGATGGACTAGACACGGATTTGGATATGAGCAACTCGCAACATAAATGTGATGACGAACATCTACACCACCACAATCATCATCATCATCATCATCATCAGGAGCAATGTGTGAGTCACCAGACGCCGAAACGTAAATTCGACTTGTCAAAATATGCGCCAAATAATAGTACAGCCAGTAGCTGTGCAGCGGAAGCCGCAACTGCTGCCGTCAAATCCTTAGCAATATCACAGTTTCTCAAAAAAGAGGTCCGAGTGACATGTAGACGACTGCGTGCACCATTCCGTCGCTACCGTTATCGCAGATAAGAACATTGATGTTGTTCAACTAATGTGCCTGCTACTGTAGTCAGTCACAGCAAGTAACAACCACACACTGGCGAGTTGCAGGTTGTAATAGTGGAGGCACAAAACCCGAGCGCCAACAGCAAGGTGGAAATATGGAAAGAAAGAATCTGAAAGAAATCAATCCCGCAATTAGTTGTATATTGTTACGTCATCAATGTGTTTATGAAGGAGCCTAAAAGAACACTACATTACTACGGTTGATGAAGAGCTTTGAAGAGTAGCGTATATATATATAAAGGAAATGTATGTAGTTTAGTAATTGTCTGAGTTAAAGTACATAAATGTATACATACACACACACACACACACATACATATAATTTTTGTAATTAAAATAAAGTTAAAAGGAATAAAACGAAAATTAATACTAAGTACCACCACAAACTTTGGCTGCCCCATGCACTAGCCTCAATTTCCACTATGTACAGTATATGATGTAGTAGAGTTAGTGTTCATTTTGTGAATAATGTTATCCTAAATAGAATTTTGTAAAACCTCAGCTAATACAGTATATATGAATGTTTAATTTTTACCGTAAAGAAATGCGCGCTGAAATAAAGAATTTTGTTGATTTTATTTTATTTTATTTTTTTCTACACATAAAGAATGTAATGTAAAGTTTAGCGTTTAAGTAGCATATTGTAATCGTATACGTTTAAACAAATTTAAAGTAAAATGCTAAATGCATTTGTATGTATGTATGTGTTGAAACGAATTCAAGCGAAACTAAAATAATTTTCATATGTTCTGTAAAACAACAACCAAGATATGAACTTAACTTTAAATACAAAAAGCAAATAAAAAGATAATTATTAAAACAAATATTACTGCGATTTGCAATTAAAAAAAATTGTTTTCTTCTTTTATTTTGAATCAAAATAGTGCTTTATAATTCGTAGGTTGAAAAAAGCAAAATTTTTAAAATTTATGATTTCATTTCACAAAAAATATTAACAAATTATCGAAAGTGGTGTGCTTTAGTTTTAACTAAAAGCTAATAACACTATGAGGATGTAATATACAGCGATTTCAGAAGTTTTTTCTTAAATAACTGAGATTGAAGTTCAAACGGCAGCATTCTTCCAAAATTATTTGGGAATATTTTGTGCCGCTACAACAACAACATCAACCAAAAGCATAGAGTAAGTCAGTCGACCATAAAAAACAAGTAACTGCTAAATGACCTAAAAACTCTGCAATTCTTCGAAACAAGTTCCACTCACTTAATATATATGTATGTATAGCAACCGCATAGAGTTTCTAGTAGTAAAGAAAAATCAAAATTCTCATTAGACAGTAGCCAAAATTAATTTGTATCGAATAATTATAACGATGTTCATCATTTCATAGATCTTCGGAAACTCATTAAATACGAGGAGACACTAGGCATTAATGCTCATCAAGATAACTACTTTGAGAAGCTCTTTAAGCGTACAACTGCCAGTTTTCGCGCCAAACTTGGAAAGGAGAATGCGCATGGTCAACATGCTATAGAAGTAAAGTCAAAGCGTGATCGGGGTGAGCATGTCTTGCGATCGCTGAATCAGAAAGAGCCACAACAACAAGCGGAGTCAAGAGCGGGAATGGCAAAGAAAGGTAATCAGCCACATTCTACACGCACCTATACAACAACGCAGTGTGGTCCAACTTTCGACGGTGTTGGTACCCCGAGTAAACAGAATGCCAAACAAAAGCCCCAACAACCGCAAAAACAAGTAGAGTCAGCAAAAAAGATCGCCGAACAACGTCCACGGTCGCACACCTCCACATACGGTACGGAAAATCTATCACGTGAGCAAGCTTGGCAAAGCAAAAATCGTGTACCTTTCGGCGAATGCAATGAATTGAGAGGTCCACAATCCGAGCCGACTGAACGTGCCTCCTCGCGTCCAACAGAGCGTAGCGAGGCGAATCAGAAGCGTGGTCAAATAGTAACCACTACAATTGGTGGCAAAGAAGTCAAATCTAAAACAAATGGAGCAGTGACAAATTCAAAGGTGGAATCGCGAGATAATGATCGTGGACGTGCACGTATTAGATATCCATCTCACGAACGTGGCGCACCAAGACGTAGTCCGAGTGGCGGTAGCTACACCACAGCCAGATCTTTAGGTGTACTGAGTAAGTAATATAGATAAATCGTAGTAAGGCAGAGGTAATTAATGAATTCCATTTCTTCTGGTTTAGTACCACGTCAGTGCACAGCGACACGTCGACGCCGACCACTAAGCAAAGATCCGGTCGCCTTGTATCACTACTACCAAAGTGAATGGAATCACTTTCGTGAGCAAATACCCGGCGAAAGTTCACATGCGGAGCTGCGTTGGATGATACGTGAACGTCTGATGGACCCTAACTAAAAAATATGAGTTTTGAACTGAAAACCCTACAACAAATCAGAATTTCACTGCCATTTTCTAAGTACATATATAAAATCAGTATTCTTCATTTCTTTGTATGCATTTGCATGTATATATACATACATACATACATATATAAAAATCACTACTTGACAATGGATACAATGTAAATTTGATTTCTTTAACAAATTTAATATTATATTATTTTATGGATTTTGAATTAAAATAAAGTCAATTACATTACACGAAATTAGAGACAGTTTTGCATTTTTTATATAATTTTCCTAAATATCGCAAAATTCTTCTGCCACTAGAACAGCATTAAAATAAATACAATAAAAAATAAAACGGAACGAATTTGTTGGTCTTGACTGTGGTATATGTCAATCAATTGAAATTAAAATTTTTAAAAATAATTTAAAAAAATTGTATTGACAAAACGCAAATGTCATTGAAACTCAATAATGATAAACAATAAATATTAAGTAAAATCAAAAAATACGTTTCCATATTTTTATGTAAAATTCGTCTTTTGCAACTTATCGTTTCGGTAATATATTTTGTCAAAATTCTTTTAGTTATTTCGGAACATTATTTATGTAAGATTTCTTCGAAAAAAAATTTTAAATGACTTTGTGAATAATAATAGTAATTAGGAAGAAAGCCACTCCTCTCGATTTCTTAAAGCGTGTGAACAAAGAAATGTCAGCATTTAAAAAAATGTTCAATGTTTTACGTTCAAACAAAGCAGAGGATAGCATATTGGATATGCGGGCAATGAGGGATAAAAGTTTAGATTCCCACTACACGCGTAACAACAGACCGAGTGTGTACTCATTTCAAAATAATTTCGGTGTCTCATGTCGAACATCGACGATGTCCACAACATCCGAAGTGTCGCACATTAACTACGCTAATGAATTGACAAATTGGCGTCAGTTGGAGCCCAACACGTCAATACCTTTTCCTGGAAGTTCAATGTTACCAGCGTATTATGGTCAATTTGGATATCCCGAAACATATCCGACAAATATGCGTAAGTACCGAAGCGAAGAAATATTGAAATTTTTATAAAAAAATTCCATTTAATGTGTGTAGCATATCAAAATTCAAATTTTGGTTATCCACTATTAACCGAAAATCAAATGATGTTACCGGAGAATCCATTGTATACAGAAAATAGATTAATTAGTGCTGATAGTCCTCTGCCAACATTGCCCAATATGACAACTTTGTCCGAACCTAGAAATCAATTTGCAAACTCACGTCCTGATGCATTCAGATCTAGTATGGTACCCGTACCACTAGATAAGTTAAAAAGAATGCGCGCAGCGAAAGGCAAGTTAATTATTTCTAACATTTTCATTTGTTTATTCTATGCATAAATGCTTTTCGGTTATTTTGCATTTGAATATTTTAGATTTATACAACGTTTTGAATTACTTGGATAGCGATGAGGCTTTCTTAAAGAAAACAAATAAATCCAGCAAGACCAAGAAAAATAGCAAACAAATGTTTTAAACTTGATCCAATTTGAATTTGGCTTCTTTCTTCGTTGCATCGGTTCGATGAAGTTGATACAGCAAACGTTCCTCGATATGTTTCACCGCATTAACAGTTAGTACTAAAGTGTCGTGTTTAAGCATGGAGTATGTATTGAGACCATACGACGGCATTAAATTCACATAGCCCAGCGCATCAGTGGCATAACAAATATTCTCCGGAAAAATATCATCTCTGCATGGAAGAAAACATAAATTATTTAGAATTTTTTAAAATATGTGTAAATAAAAAATAAATACCTGTCCACAATTAGCACAGATGGTCCCCAATTGCGTTCTTTTATCAAATCTTTAATAAACTGTGGATCGCGTGTGGGCACATCAACGCTATCAATGACATGTAGATCATCTTGTGCAAGCTTTACACTGAGCGTTGCAGTTAAACCCATTACACGCTTGTAAAAGGGTAGCATGTAGAAATGTGTGGTGGGTGAACGTGGTCCGTGCGCAATGCCACCACCACGAAATAGCGGCGATCTTATAGAGCCATGCCGCGCACGACCCATTCCCTTTTGTGGCCAAGGTTTTCTTCCACCGCCGCGCACTTCCGCGCGTGTTTTGGTATGAGCAAAACTTACATAACGATATTTACGCTGCCATTCTATATTTTCTTGTATGACATCAACGCGAGGCTGTGTTGCAAACACGTCCGGGTGCAATTCGATAATACCTACTTTACTTTCCGGCACTGCATTAATATTTTCGATCCAAACTTGTCGCGCTACCGCACGATTCATTGGTTCATATTGCGACCAGTCCTGCGGCAGTATAAGTGGTGGTGCCGCCGCAGTTGTTGGCACTATAACTTCTGTTGACTCCTTGACCGCATCGTGGGTGGCACGCGTCAGAGTGTTTCGTAAATTTGGTATTAAAATACTCTTGGTTTTATTTAAAAAATTTAACATTTTCCACCTATGTTTATAATTTCTTAAAAGCCGAATCCGTCAAACGAAAAGCGTGATAAAAACACAATTCTTTTATTTTGACATTTATCAACTACCCTCAGAGAACTTATAATATAGAGAAGGTCCAATTGCGGACCAGCGTGTGAATTGTCAAAACCTAACAAAACACGATGAGCGTGTTTCACCTCAGCCAGCTCGGAAGGAGAAATTTTAACAGCGTCACGTTAACATTGCTGAGCATTAAATGAAAAATATGCTCAGAGATTTACATTTCTATTATATCGGAATGTTAGCCCGTTTGCTTATATATTGATACATTTATATGCAATCATATGTGCTAATATGATATTTATTTATGACTGCATGCAAAATTTATTCAATTGAAATAAATTATGAGATTTCAGAGGCATGTTTGTCGTCAAAATGTTTAAACGGATCTACATATGTAATGTTTTAAAATAATATACCTACTTATTGTTTATATTTTTATATTAAATGCATTTCTTACAATACTAAAATTAACTACATATTTCATTATGTGAGTCTTGTATATATCTACATATAAACAAAAGCGCTTACGTACATACATATGTAGATGCATATGTATAGACATCTTCCAAAATTCGAATTGTCTCGTTATCACTTATCAGTGAAGGACATACGCACGCATTGCTACAAATGCATATCCACAAATATGTTTGTATGCCATTGACGAACAAGTAATGCATACACAAACTTACATTCGCATATGCGTACGCGTAAGTTTGTCAACCATCACAAAAAATCAAAAGCATTTTCTACAAAAACAACAAGGGCCTCAAACGCATAAGCAGCATCACAAGTCAATATGGCAGCCAATCAACGAAGCCAAATATTGTAGTAAATGCAACAAAAACATTTTCATTCATGAACGCAAGCGCATATTCACTTGGCAAAGTTGCTCCATTCATAAAAGCAACGCCATACACACCTCCCTGCGCATGTCATGTCTACAAACGGCTTTTCACGACGATGACAAAAATCATAAATTGAAGATTTTTCTAATGTTCCCTCCAGAAGGAACATTTGCAACATCGCAAAAACCTAGGTACAAAAATGGCAACATAGCCCTTGAGTCGATTTTAAATATTTTTCAGCACAAATTCTGATTTGAGGCTCGCAAAAATTTATGTCGATATGTTTGCATACTCATACATATTCATACATATTTACGACAAGCCGATTTTCTACCAACAAAACAATGTTGCGTCGCTTTGGTGTCGCGCAGGCGGCCATCAATCTTTCGACACATCGAACTTTACAGAGCCATTTCAAGTGATCCCTCCTAATTATAAATGCGTTAATTATGTATTGTATAGTATTGACCTAGAATTAGCAAATACAAATAATTAAATGTATTTAAATATTCCACCAATATAAAATGCCCTATTTCAATGTACTACGACTGATTTCTGTAAGAATCAACACATAAAAATTTAAACGATAACATGAGTTGGGGACCTGGACCACTTCCCTTCGAACGTGCGACACTGCTTTGACTTGAGAACAAAAAATCACAATTTGCGGCCATTTGTTGTCCGTGGCAACGAAGATTTTACAACAAACCATGAGGCTCATATTTACGCACATATGCGTGTAAACAAATTTACAAACATTATGCGTATGGTTCTTTCGATTTTGTTTACATGCACACATAATTACAAATTATGCGCCAACTTTTATTCTTTTGGTATATTATCGAAACTTTTAATAACCAAAGAAAATAAATATTCATATGTATGCAGTATATAATTATATTATATTTTAACATACATATGTATATAAAATAATTATTTCATTATATACTTCAAAGCATTTTATGGAATAAATCATAAAATTTTGCATATATACGTATGTATTTTGATATTAAATGTAAATGAAATTATATACCGAGTCGTTTGCGCATTGTATATAGGCGAAACTGTAAGCGTACAGTTACTAACATTCAAATTAACACAATTTTTCTCATTTAACACTGAAACCGCTCAATTCTGCTATTTTCGAGTGCGCTGATGTTAAACCAGTGGTGAAACACGCTAATAATTTTCTGTGGTGAAACACGCTCATCTTGGCGAGTACCCCTGCGAAAAGAGGACCACTTTGACAATCGGCACACCATGAACCTTCTCTATATTTAACGTTCTCTGCTACCCTATAAACATTAATGTGGTACAAATCAAACTAAAAGTGTGCATAGCACGCTGTTAAAAACTTTTTGATAAATATTTTTTACATTTGTACAACTAAAATTGAAAAACATGAGTCACTCTGTATTGTTGTGACAACGAAATCATTGTGAATGTGTCTTTGTCATCGCTGAGAAGTATGCAATAATTTTGTGTGCGTTCTATTCTAATCAGATAACCAAAACCGGAAGAAAATTAAATAATTTAAACATTAAATACTGTTAAATAATATTTGGAACAATGCTAACGGACACCGACGATGATTACTTCTTTGAAGAGGATAAAATGTAAGTTAAATAGCATGATGGCCAAACAAAATATCATTACATATTTTCACACATATGTTTAACTGTTCTTGAACAACTGTGGTCTGAGTAATAATCAATATCATTGCATTTGTGATGTCTTTTTAAGTATCTTCTAAACTAAAATTGTTTCTCTAAATTTGTGTTCAATTAAAATCAAACTTTATGTACATAGTAAAAGCATTTTAACGGACTCCGCCGTCGTTGCACCTTTATTACACAACGAGAAGTAAGTACTAGCTCTGTGACATACATATAAATGGTGGTACACTTGCGCTGAAACTGCATGTATGTACTTATGTATTCCCAAAGTGCTACGCTTTTGGAAACACAACAACAACAGCTACAACAGGAAACACAAAGTGCGCTGAATTTAAAAACTGGCAATTGCGATTTCGAAGTAGAATTAGTGATTGACACCGAACAGAAGCCAACACCCGCAAAAGCTGATGTCGCCGAGACTAACATTATTGTGCCGTTTTTAAGCGAACGTTTAAATGAGTTCGATAGGCAAAAATTTGAAATAGAACGCCTGTAAGTTGTGCCTAGTAATGCGCGGTTTATGAACATTTGTGTATAAATATGCCACCCTGCTCGAAGGCAGCATTATAATTGCTGTGCGCCAACAATAAATAACCATCGTATTTGGTATACAGTTTAGCTGGAAATATTAGCTAGCATTAATGTAGACGATCGTATTGTCCAATAAGGAGGGAACGAAGCAATCCTTGTAGTTTCGCTTGCCAATCTATACATATATGGTCTCCCTAGTAATTTTGATTTGTGCAAAATGACAGTAGGACCAATATTAACGTAGCTTTTTCACATTAAAAATATTATTACTTTTTTATAGAAGAAATATATTATATAAATTTACTTTTATCGGTTATTTAAGGCATAAAAAAAGACACACCGCGAAACCGCGGCGCCACATGTAGACATTTGACTTTTGCGACCATATTTTTCGCAATTCTACGAATTACTATAGTTTTTATATATTTCCACGAATTACTGTATTATTAATATACTCACATATACATACATACATGTACATTTATATGCATATCTCGATTTTAGTTTTGGAATAAAAATATTTAAGCAGTAGGTTATGTGTTAGATCCATATATGTACGTATGTATGTATGTACATAATATATTCAATGCATGTATTCTTTACTTATTGTTTAGTGCTCACTCACGCTCTCCACTCTACCAGTAACCTACATCACTGCTTATTACTTAACATTTGCATAGTCTAATGCATCTTCAAACATACTAACATCTATATATGTATGCCATAATTAGCATCTGTAGACTAATGGTAGCCTTGCTACATCAACTCCGAATTCCCGAAAAAAAATTAAAAATTTTTCCATAAAATTCATACTTGAACACAGGGGCATGACGGTGACCGTAAGTTCGGTGGTGATTACGAAGGATCAGAGCAATTTGATAGGCATCAGCATTGGCGGCGGCGCGCCACTGTGTCCCTGTCTTTATATAGTACAGGTGAGTAGAAATTATTTTATATAATAAATATTGACTAATTTCTGACTCCCCGTAGGTCTTCGATGGCACACCGGCAGCGCGCGAGGGCTCACTTCAAAGCGGCGATGAACTGTTGGCTGTCAACTCGGTGAGTGTGAAGGGGAAAACCAAAGTGGAAGTCGCCAAAATGATACAGGCCGCCACCACAACGGTTACAATACACTACAACAAATTGCATGCGGATCCGGAGCAGGGCAAATCGTTGGATATCATCTTGAAAAAATTAAAACATCGCATAGTGGATAATATGTCCAGTAATACGGCCGACACCTTGGGTCTTTCACGTGCCATACTCTGCAATGATTCCTTGGTCAAGCGACTGGAGGAACTTGAGGGCACCGAATTGATGTACAAAGGTTTGGTGGAGCATGCGCGTCGTATGCTGAAAGCCTATTACGATTTGCTGCAGACATATAAGGCATTTGGCGATTGCTTTACGCAGATAAGCGCGCGTGAACCGCAACAGCGCGCATCCGAAGCGTTTCGCATGTTTGGCGAATTCCATCGCAATTTGGAAAAGGATGGTTTGAATATTATCAAGCAAATTAAACCGGTGCTCTCCGATTTGGGTACATATCTGAACAAGGCGATACCGGATACGAAATTAACGGTACGCCGTTATGCCGACGCCAAATTCACATATCTCTCCTACTGCTTAAAGGTCAAAGAGATGGACGACGAAGAGCACAGTTTCGCCGCATTGCAGGATCCACTCTATCGCGTCGAGACGGGCAACTACGAGTACAGACTCATTTTGCGTTGTCGCCAGGACGCGCGTAATAAATTCGCCAAATTGCGTACGGATGTTCTGGAAAAAATGGAATTGCTCGAGTGCAAGCATGCAATGGATTTGAATAAACAATTACGCAGTTTGCTCGATAGTTTGGCACAGCTCAACCGTTCGGTAGTCGAGCGCATAGAAGCGCTGCCGCCACTCTTTCCCATTGAAGTTGATTTCAAAGAAACTGACTTCCAATACAAGTCCACAACGCTGAAACCACAAGATCTGGATGATGAAGAGGAGGAGGAACAGACGATCGTGCGCAACGAGTCGCACAGTTTACGCACGGCGAGCACAGAAGTCGTTTGTGGCTTAGAAGCTGTAGAAACGCCAGCACCCGTGGTGAATATACAACAAAAAGGCAATTTGCTGGATGAGCTTGATGCGGCACCGCAACAAAATGTCGATAGCAATGAGACACTACTCAAAGAGTTGGGACTGTACGGTGTCGATCTCATGTCAAATCCGCAAACATTAACGAATCAAAAGGACTCGGTGGCTGCGCAGAATGGTGCTTACGACTTCGATTTATTTCTCAATCAAACGGCAGCAACGACAACGCAATTGGAACAGGATTTAATGGCTGCGAATGCGCTCGAAACAGATTTGTTGTTGCAGTAAATGTGCTATGCATGTAATTTTTAAATGAAACTGTATTGGTTGAGTGAGTGTATCACGTGTGGTGTACACTGAGAAATATATTTATTATAAATAAACTAGCTAATATAATAAATGGAATAATTAAAATATATACATACACATGTGGGCTAAATTTACTTTCTTTTGCCAGCTCCTGGAAATATGGATATATACAGGCCATATTTCCAATGAAAAAACTCGAATTTCGAACGCTGGACTCTTTCGAACTCTGTTAAATAACGAACTTGTACAAATATTGAAACTTTTATTTGGTGTTGTTGTTGTTGTAGCGGCAGAAAACATTCCCCAAATAATTTTAAGAATGGTGCCGATTTGACAGACCTTGGCCGGAACCGTTCTGTCTACGTAGACCCTCTTCTTCTTCTTGACTGGCGTAGACACCGCTTACACGGTTAAAGCCGAGTACACAACAGCGCGCCACGCATCTCTTCTTTTGGCAGTTTGGCACCAATTGGTTATACCAAGCGAAGCCAGGTCCCTCTCCACCTGGTGCTTTCATCGGAGTGGAGGTCTCCCTCTTCCTCGGCTACCACCAGCGGGTACTGCATCGAAAACTTTCAGAGCTGGGCCACTTTCGTCCATTCGAACAACAGCGTAGCCGCTGTTTTTTTATTCGCTGGTCTATGTCTATGTCGTCGAACAACACATACAGCTCATCATCTACGTAGACCCGTCTAACCTTAAAATGTATTCCTATTGGTGTTAAACACCTCTTGACCTTACAAACATACCAAAAAGAAACCGCTCAAGCAGTAGGAAATAATTTGAAGAATGTTGCTATTTTGAAGTCCTTAGCCGTATAAAAATCTGGGTCCGTTCTGTTCCTATTGGTGTTAACCACTTCTTGAACTTAGCAACATCCGCTCCATATTTTAAATAATAAACCAAGTTTGAGTTTACTGCTATTTTAGTTGTATTTTATATATACATAAATATTTTTTTCAAAACGAGTTTAAACAATTGTATTTATAATAAATTCAGTTTTACAGTCATGGATATGTAAGTACAGCTGAACACTGTGACTGCAAATTGTATATTGTACTTTCTCTGCGATTTCTTTGTATTTGCCGACATTAACAATAATTACATATATTTATATTAAACTTCCAGCAACAAAAAAGTAACAGCTACAGGGGCAATGTTATTAACAATAATTTGTTCACATATTTACAATCAATTGATTTATAAGTTTTTTTTTATTGAATATAACAAAGAAAAAATAAATAAATAAATCATTAAGGATTCGAAGAAAGGTGTTATGCCTTAGCTGGCTACATGAATAGGCATGATGTAATGATATATGTATAGAGAGAGAGTAGAGAGCTCATAGATGCACGAATGTCGGAATTGTTATAAATAGAACTACATACATTTATGGGCAAAATAAATAATGAAATTAGCTATAATCATAAAACTAGCGCTTTGTTTTTACATTTAAATGAACTAAACGAAAATTCTATGAATTAATATAGTAACAAGCGTATAACATAGCTACATATACAGATACATATATGCACATTTTATATTACGTACAATTTTAATAGATTTATATTCAACATTAAACTAAGCTACCAGTTAACTAGCATAAATACTATTTTCGCAAATGCATTTTGTGTGCACACAACCAGTGGGCCAATTGCTGCGCTTAAGTGTGTAGACTCGGGCTTTGAGCATGGATTTACACTTAAGCGCCGCTTTGCCGACTGGCTACAACAAAATATCACCGTAACACATAACTGCTGCGCTGCTTAATACTATTTTGATACCTCATCATCATTTACAATATAAATTAAAAACAAAAAAAAGAGTGTAAGCTTTTCTCGCTTGATACTGCTGCTTTGTGCATTACGCCCGCCTCACACCATTTGGAGTTTTCGTTTGTTGCTATTTTGATTCTCGTATTCACTGGGATTGTCTTATATGTATGTATATATTTATTTATGTAGTAAATTTGTTTAGCTTAGTTTTGTTGGTTTTGCGTTGGCATGCTTTCGGTTTGACGGTGCCTACGGTGACGCTGCATATTGTTGTAACAGTTCAAATTCGCTGTTACACGGCTTAGTAATTCTGTCATGCGATTCGGTATTTTCAGCAGTTGTTGACGTCGTTGACGCTTCGTGCATGCGTCGTTGCTGGCACAACTACTGCTTTGCGTGTTCAATTGTTCCACTACAGTCGAGTGTTGTACATATGTAACGAATGTGTTTGCATGCTGCAGATCTTCGAGATCGACAAGGTCGTGCAACGCCTCCACCGATACCACACGCATATTCACCAAGCCATCAACAAAATTACTCCCCACACCACTGCCATCGCCAACATTTACGCCAAACGTAGTTGCATGCAACATGATGCGACCAGCATCACTGGCGCCAGTGGTGGCACTCACTGCATTAGTGCCGGTCACAATGGCGGCCCGATAATTGGCCGCATTTAGCGGACACTAGGTATATGTGAGTAGTCTTTCGTCGAGTAGTTTCACGCGCAATTTCTGTTTGTAGTGGTACTCTTTAAGGTAGGATTTTAGGCACACTGGCAGCTCCAGTCCGGTTACACCGTCGTAGGTGGTGTTCGATACAATGGCGGCGCGTGCCAACTGCTGCAGGGAGAATACTTTTTTGCGGTGGAATGGTACGGTCAGCATTGGCTCGAAGAACATAACACTGCCGGGATCTTTGTAATGCTCCAACAAACCGGTCACTGTGGATGTGCTGAATACGGCTGGGTCATGACTGTCGAAACTAAAGGGATAAATTGAAAATCGTGTTAATATAAAAATCACTAATTTCGTTCGAGATATAATAATGACTTACCTAAATTTGTGGCCACTCTGTTCGATGCGCGCATGTAATGAACGTCCGTACTTGCGGAATGTTACCGAGAACAGGTACTCCTCTTGCGCAGAATCGCGTAGCAGAAATGTGCCCTCAGGCTTGCCCTCCAGCAAGCGTTCGGCCTCATAGCGATCCATTTTGCCCCAGTAGAAACTCGAGTTGAAAATACGCTCCAAATCTGGCACGAGGTAGTGTACAAAATCGATTTGTGAATGTACAATGGGCGATGTCGCTGTGGATAAGACACGTGCGGCTTTCTTCATCGCTGAAGTTTGTGGCATATTTGTGTGCTCGCGAACTTCACCATCTCTTTGCAGATTACTGCTGCATTTTTCTTCGCCCATTGTGGCGTTTTCGTTTCTAATACCGCTTCGATTCTCCGTTGTCGGTAGACGGTCTGCAGACTTGCTTGTCGTCGCCGTCACAGTCACCGCCGGTGTTGCTGGTGTTGGACAAACCACTACATTTATGGAAGAGATTATCAAATCTTTGTTGGACGCCCAAAAGGCTAGTTGTTCATTTGTTGGTGGCTGCGCTGTGTTTGAGGTAGTTATCGATACTGGAGTAGGAGTATGTGAGGTGGAAGTTGTCATAGAATTAACGTTACTAACAGCACTATCACGTTGAAAGCTGGAAGAGCTGGGTGTGGGTAGTGACATTCTGACATCGCTGCTGGTCGGCCGGAATTGCTTCTGACGTAAATGTTCTTCAGCTGAGACTGGCAGCATTTGTGTAGTGTTTCGGGAATGATTAGAGCTGCTATCGGTGCTATGATTATTGTTGTTGCTATTTGATAGTCGCGTCTTACTACTGCTTGAGGATGAGGATTCCAGCATGCTCTTGAAATTCATGAAAGCCGACTTGGCCTTTTGACGACGACTGCTTGTCGTTGTCCTGCTTTGAGTTGCAGCAGTGTTGTCTTCCACTACCTCGTAGTACTCAACATTGCCAGCACCATCCGCTTCCTGCTCCGCCAAAGGTTCCGTAATGCGTAACAAATTTAAATTATTCGGTAGTGACGTTCTACTGTTGTTGGTGTTGTTATTGTTCAACATTGAATTAATGGAGCTGCCAGCAGCTTCCACAACACCAGCACTATCTGTAGTATGCGTTAACTTATTGGAATTTGTATCCACCATGTTCTGTTGTGCATTATCCATCTCTGACGGTGAATGTGTTTTGAAATGTATTTTTATAATAATCTGACCGGATGAACTGCTGGTCACTGATGACAGATTTGAACTCTCGGCTATTGAATCGCTATCTAAACGCAAAATCGGTAAGAACTTATCACCGTAGACAGCAGCAACGTTATTGCTGGTTAGTGATGCTACTGAGTTTCTATAGATCTTGTTAGATTGTTCACTATTGGCAGATGAAGACGATTTGGGAAAACGTGAAGAATGACGACGAGACGAATGTTTGGATAATTTGGACGATGTTGTTGTTTCTTTAATTGAGCTCTTGTTACCGTTGGTGAGGCCAGCAGATAATTTGCTGGAACGGTGCCCCATCGGAAGATATTTATACAAGTTGATAATTTTTATCTATATACATGCATACGTGTGTGTATATTAATGCGACGCAACAGAATCAGAAGACAACTGCAATATAAAGAGAATTTATTGAATATATAGTATAGAAAAGAATTATATAAATAAACATTAAATGAAGTTATAAAAAAATGTTTAAATTCGTATCTTTAAGTTTTTTAGAAAACCATCACTTGTATAATTTATTGTATAATTCATATTTTATTTACATTAACGTTTACGTTGTCTGCATACACGATGTGTTAGGTGAGCGCGCACACTTTTTTATTTCGTTTTATTAAATTTTATTTAGCAATGCAAATTGTTTAACACACCCCAGAGAGATCAGCACACTTGTGCGGCGAAAGCAAAAGCGCGAATGCCTTTATAGCAGTTTCAGCACTGCTACGTGTTTCTAAATAATTAAAATCAATTCTCCCATAAACTTATATTTGTTATCAATTTTCAGCGAATTTCACACTCTTCACCATAAACACAAGCGCACACAAGTTTGAAATTAGATTTACTTTTCACTTTCCAAGTACGCTGCTCACATGCATATTCATCACATATTGTTGGCGCTTTTGTGGCGCTCATTCATGAAAATGCGAGGAATTAATGTGGTATTAAAGTGCACACACATACACACATGAACAACCACAATAGATAGAAAAACTACAGAATAGTACAATAACAATAATTTGTA
Source organism: Zeugodacus tau (assembly GCA_031772095.1). NCBI lineage: Eukaryota > Metazoa > Arthropoda > Insecta > Diptera > Tephritidae > Zeugodacus > Zeugodacus tau. The sequence continues at coordinate 73,307,614 of CM062651.1, read as the reverse complement.
TAATTATTTCATTATTTCAAGAAATATATGTACACATATTATTCAATACTAAATTTAAATGCTTTCTTGCAATTATTTTGTGAGCAAATTAATTTTTACGAAACTCAATCTTTCGGTGATTTACAAACATACGTAAGCACACAATTATAACTAACTGTACTATAACAGCTGCTTGTTTTTAAAAGAATACCCGCCGTTAGAATGACCTTTGTACATACATACATATATACAAATTATATATTGAGTATGTGTGCATATTATTTCAAATGCCTCCAGATACTACATTTCCTTTCAGATACTCATGATCACAATGACTGTTTGAAATGCTTATTGTTGTTGTTGGCTTACCAACACAAAACAAAAAAAAAACGACAATGAGTCTGCAATACGCAGAATTTCAGCGAAAATTTCAAAAGGCTGATCCCTCGAATTTCTTGTTCTTCGATTAATCTTTTTTTTTTATTGCGAATATGTGAGTGAGTCCAACGAACAATGCGACAGTTGGTTCAGCAGTTAATAATTTCAATTTCGTAGAATAATATTGTGATGTGGTGCATGCTGCTGACACCAGCCAACCAACCAACCAACCAACCAACCAACTAAGCAACCGTCATCAGTACAGCAGGCCCAACAACAATATGCCGTGACTCACACTCAATGGTTACCATCTGCTGTTGGACGACGGTTGGTTGGCGTTTACCATTAAGTGTCTGCTGCTGCTTGCTATGCTAACAATACATGAATATAATACTGCAAGCACATACAAACAAACATACATATGAGTTTATCAAAGAAGCGCACCCAGCAGGGAAAATGTTTAATAATAACTCGTGGTGTTGGACTTTTGGACGATTTCTGTTTGCATCTGTCGTTGGTACACACTTCGGAGAACAACATAATTATTGTAAATTGATTGTTGTTTGAGCATCTGGAAACATGTCTCAAATAATTTGAGGAATGCAGCCTGGATGACAGTTCTTGAGATGCACATTCGTGCCGGTTATGTAGAACCGATTGTTATGAAGATGATTGAAGGTACTTTGAAGTATGGAGTTAGAATAGATAGATTCCTTTCGATTAGAGTTAGATCTAAGGTCGGTTAGACTAAAGCAGTTAATATATCAATTGTATTTATTCACTCCAGATATCAAAATTAGTCAGTAAGTCTAAGATCTTCCTTCGCTCTTTTTAAAAAAACCTTATCTCCTTATACAATTCAACTTGGTTAACGAATTTAAATTTCCTACACGTAAATACTGTACGCTTGTTTGTAAATATTTTTAAGTTGCAGAAAGCCATCAAGTATTTCATCATATGTTATAATATAATTGGTCTATTGAAAGGGCGGTGTCAAATCGCAATATCAACATGCATACATACATACATACATACATACATACGATATGTACAATAATATGTTATGTTATCTTATGTTTAATATGCATCTATGATATACAGACATTTTACAGTTATCGTTCTTGTCGTAAGTACAATATTTATGCACATGATGTCGTTTACCCGTGCTCACTCACTCACCACTTTCAACCAGAAATACTTCCGCAGAAATGTATTTAATGGATTTTTCCGTTAATGCTTCCTACAATTTCCTTGTAAAATTCTGGTCACTTAACGCTTTCACACAAAACAAAATTCGACTTCAAACAGTGGTCGGTCGGTATGTATGTATGTATGCATGTGTGTGCGTGTATCTGTGTGTGTGCATATCTGCATTTTGTTTGTATGCCGCTTTGCAGCTACGAGGAATTCATATGAAATTTCAAACCCACTTCATTTTCTGTTTCTGGAATACGAATGTATTCTATAGAAAAGTAAATGATGTGTTGTTATTGTGTGTGTGTGTGTACTTTTGAAGGCAGAATGTGTGAGTAAAAGAAAATTTCTTGGGAACACAATCAAGCGTCATTGCACAATTTTCGGAAACGAATTCAAATATACACATACATACATACACACATTTACACTTAAAACCATATTTGAGGAAAAAAAAATATATATAAATACAATTTAATAAAAATAAGTTCTTCCACGATCACAAAAACAAAAATAACACAAAAATGTTTTCATGAAACCACTTCTTTTCAATTCTTTGGATTTAACGATTCATTGAATAAAGCCCCGTATTATCCAGTTGAAAAAATCGGTCAATGTGTCGGTCGAGTTATCGCGAAAATTTGGTTTGCAATTTTTTTCGTTTTAAAATATAAACGGAATTGATCATTTTATACACCATTTTACTCATGTTGTTAAGCGACAAAAATTCGAATGTGTCATTCTGCTGTTAGAGTAACTACTCATTTAGCACACTGCATTAATCAGTTATTATCACTAAACATTCCACATCTACATGAACAAATGGGTTCAACAGATGTAAATAAACACACAGTGACAACAACAATCACTAGAATTTACAGCAATAATTGACCGTATGCCTCGTGCTGCGTTTTAACTGTAAAAGACCTTGACAAACATACCGGAAAATCGCTTTGATATCCTTTCCGTGAATGACTGCATGACACACTATACTTGTGTGTTTGTGTGTACGTTTGTTTGTCAGTAATAAATGAAAAAAAAAAACTACGACCTAGTTTGGAGTTAGTAACTTACGTTGATTTGTACACAAAGTATATAATACAAATATACATAAGAATCCAAACATTTTGTAAGTAAGCCAAATATTTATTCACCAGCATGTGATTATTTCATACAGAACATCGGATACAATGTGCAAAGTATGTAAATATCAATATTTCGCTCAATTCAACTGTTGAACTGTTCCAAAAAAAAAAAAATTGATACAATAAAATTCGTCAGTCGACAAATACAAATATTTATCACCAGCTACATACGCACATACAGATGATACATAAGCGTGGCATTCAGTTAATTAGTTTTAACTGGAAATTAAAATTACTTCTGTATCTCATAAGTATACATATGTACATACTTTGGTATATCTATCAGTACACATGCACTTACAACAACAACAACGACAACAATCTATTTTGTAGCAGTGATTTCGCAAAATAATTTAAATTGACATACGCCTGCGGAGGGCAGGTGGTTACAGCGAAAATGTCGTTTGTGTTGTTTGGGTATTCCAGGAAACTCTCATCCAATTATGTGTGAGTTTGTATGTATGTATGTAGGTCGTCGGTGAGTGCGTGTTGGCGCAAAATTCAAGCGAATCGTTAACAGTATTGCACGGATTCTTCTTGGAACTTGTTATAATGATAAATAGGAAATGGTGTTGAGTATACCAGTGTGCAGCTTTGTGTTGTGGAAACATTTGATATAGCTCTAAGTACATTCGTACGGAAAATATTGGAATATTGAAAACAAATCTTTATGAATATATGCAAGTTATAATTTATGTTGATGCAGTTATGTAACGGAAAATAGTCTTAGTTTTATATTAAAAGAATCCGTCTTCATAAAGTTCAATTCTTTCAAATCTACATACTTCCATAACTCGAACTTCTATAACTCGAAGATCTCCATAACTTGAACTTCTTCCGAGTTGGCAATAGTGTTTAGAAACCAAGTTTCAAACAAATTTCCTTCCATAACTGGAACTTCTATAACTCGAAGTTCTCCAGAACTAGAACTCTTGAATTGGCAATAGAAGTCAAATTTCTTACAAATTTCCTTCCATAAATCGAACTTTTCGACCAGGGCTTAATACAAAATTTAAAATTTTACTATCGAAGCAGAATAATATAACTCGAAGTTTTTCTATGGATTATGGGGATTCGAGTTAGAGAAGTTCCACTGTATAACGCTGTCATCTCTCTGTATTCAATAAATAGTGCTGTCTTATAGAATTGCTAAACTTTTGCATGTTAAAAGATAGCATGCGAAAAATTTATAGGCATATACCATAGTAAAGACGGACACACTTAATTGTAGGTATTTTAAATGCAAACAAAACCCCCAAATCCGTCGATGCATCTGAAATTAAAACTAAGCTGTCTTTCTTTGGAATCTGTTATCAAAAGCACTTTGTCGTTTTTCTTGGAATCTTGCCTATTAGATGCAAAATGTATATACACACATTCTACGTAGTATGTACATAAATATTTGTATACATTTCTTACTTAAGCACTTTGTCGATTTCTAGGAAGCAATATCTATTCGATCGCATAACCTTAATATTGTAGATTAAATGCATAATAAATTGACAAAGGCCATTCATCGTACGTACATAGATAGTACACGTTTCACTTATTAATGAAAATGATAGAAACACGGGTATGTACATATGCTTTCGTAATAAACACTTATCAATCAAGTTACACTACTGCACGTACTATTTATGAATACACTTCGGCATAATTTGTGCCAAGAATTAAAATAACATATACACACTTAAATTTAATTATCTGGTGAAAAACAAGTTAGTTTGTAATCTGTATCCAAAGAAGTATAATATGTACACCAGAAGAGAAACCTTGCGGTTCAACGTTTTCGTTTAAATATTATGGTTTGCAAAATTTCAATTATTAATACAATTCTGAATAACAATGTATGCAAATTTTTCCATTTAATTTGTGGTAATTATATTTGAATTCCAATTTTATTTTGATATATTTTCCAATAGAACAACTTCATAGTAATATTGTTATGTACGCATATGTAGGTACTATTGTCAATTATAATTTCTGATTAAACAGATTTCGTAGAACGATTTGCGTATAATACAATTTACTCATAATAATTCTCTATGCGATAACAAGTTGTTTTTCTAGGAAATAATTTATCTAAGTATGAAACAATGTAGCCATGAACGCTTGACATACATAGTATCTACAAACAGTAAACATACCAATACGTCTTATCAGTGAAGTAGGCGGGTTAATAAACTACAAGCACTTTACCCTATTACATATAAAGTTATTACTCATAAAAATATATATGTACCTCATATTTTCGTAGAATGAAATTTACAGGTTTTGTACGAAGAAATAATTAATAAATGAATTTAATAGGAATTCCCTAACAAGCTTGGCGACTATCCGGGACTTTTATGAATGTATTTTATTTTTAAAATACCTGCATGGACTTAAGCGGTGTGGTAATAGAAAATTGCTCATTACGTGGGACTTCCTAATAATTAGCGCGCACGAGTCACGAGTATTGTACCTATTAATAGTATGATGTCACAACCGATGACAAGCCTCCACCGTTTTGAATATTGTTAACGTGTTCGAACAATCCACATTCTTGCAAATACTAACAAAGTTATTTTAAGAAAATGTTTTTTGTGGTTGAGTAATAAACGTTTACAATTGCAAATATATTTACCTATACGACGTTTATGCAGATACACATACAAACAGATGTATATTCAAGAAATATATATTTATATAGGAAGCTAATGTATGATTGCATTTAAATACACCTGAATTAATGTAGTAAGCCACAATTCGTGGAAAGCGAAACAAATATTTGCTGATCTAAGTAGCGACAAATAAAATTACCGCGAAAATTTATTTTCTTTATTTTTTCAATTTGACATTCACTAATTTCGCTTCCATTATAAATTCACAGAAACAATTAAAAATTTCCCACGAATCGAAATAAAACAACATGAAGTGTCTGGTTTTGTATTTTTTCTCTGCCGCACGCTGATACTCATATAATACAATACATACAACAATAAACACACTCGCACACCTTTTTCAAGAGTTGGCAACCGTGAGTCAATTCTCAGCTGCTCTTGGGCTCTCATTTTTTCGATTTGTTTCATTTGTATGTTTATACACAGTCACACACACACGTACACACAATACGCTTGCCGTACATTGCCATTGAATAAGTGGCGCTCAGCTCTATCCGTTGGCCACACGGCACCCCGCGTATTTTGCTCCCATCATTCACACTTTACCAAGTATTTATTTTTCGTACTGTATTGTTGTTTGTGTTGCCTTCGCCGTAATACCATGCCGTACTCACACAACGCTGTGTAATTTGTTGTTGCCTCTGGCTGTTTTTGCTGTTGTCTTGTCTGTCACTTCTGAGAATTCGGTCTAAATTAGAAATGCGCTTCTCGGAAATTGGTATCTGAATGCGTCAATAATTTTTGCTTCTTTTTTGGCCGTTTTCTGCCTTTTGATTAAAATTTCTTGGAATATTTCTATTCAAATAATATTCGATATTTAGTGTACACAATTTTTAATCATACCACAAATTCATTTCGCGATTTTCACTACACAAATATGTACTTGTAATGTTTCCATTTACAGCACATTCGTAGAAATCATACCACAATTTATCACAATATAAATACAACAATGTTGCTCAAAGCGAATTTCACGATTTCTCAGTATTTACCTGTATGAATTATGAATTGCACTCAGCTTCTCTTACAACAATGACCCCTTTCACACGGGCAATTTTTGTCGCGGCAATTCTTAGTTTTATAGGAGAGGGGGCGACGAGGAGAGGAGAATCGCGCCGAGTCTGCTGTGTTCAGGCAACACGCTTTGTGTTCTTATTCGTAACAGTTCGCTGCTACATAACAGTGTTGCATTTGCACACATTTTAAAATTAATGTTTACAACATATTTGAAAATTTGAATTTAATCATTTAATTTTGTATGTAATTTGCAAATACATATAGAAATATGCATAATATAATTAAAATGTGCTAGAAAATTGAGAATAACGATAAAAATTACTTAATGAAATATATTTTTTTGCTTGGAAACGATGCGTACAATAAGTTGAGAAAATTATATGAAAGAGAATGACAGAAAAACACGAACAGAGTTGTCGAACAAGAATTGCTCGTGTGAACGCAAGGGGCGACAGCAAAAGAGAATCGCCCGAGAATTAGCAACAAAAGTTGCCCGTGTGAAAGTGGACAATAAGTATATTTTTTGAAATTGGATTTTATTTCGTATACACGCACAAAAAACGATTTTATTCAATTCACTTGAAATTGGTTTATGTTTTAATTAGCACCTTATATTCGTGTTACTTAGACAAATGACAATATTTAACTAAATGCAATTTCCTGCTTTCACAATATTTCAATATTTATCACTGCTGTGAATTTAACCAAACGCCATACTTGCTGGCACTGAAAACTGGTACTAAATTTGGGAAAAGGGAGACCGATTACACTCAGGGTTGCATTTAAAGAAAATACCCCGAGTTGATAGCGTTGCCAGTTGTATGAAATTGTACGGTCAACAGTGTTGGCCAATGCCGAAAAATAGTGCTTGCGAATGTATTTGACTTTTAAATGTCAAATAGTTTTGTTGTACTGTAAAACCGTTAATTTAAACATAACATAACTGGTTTATGAATAATAGATGACATTTAATTGATTTTAATATTGTAAATTATGAAAAATTTGTGATTTTCGTTGATAGATTAAAAATCAATAATTATAATCTAACTTTTTGATTTAACAAAGTAATGACTCCACCGAGGTGTTAGGGTGATAGCTTAATTTGCACAATAGTCGGTTCTACGTTAGTGAAATTTTATTCGGTCAAGAACTATCCTTTCGCCAATCTAAACTATTTGTTTCGTAAGTAATAGTAAGAAATAGCTTAATCTCTATGATTGGTTCTTCCAAAACATTTTCGGAAAGGAGGAGGTGTAAAACGGAAGCAAATATATAGATTAGAAATAAAAACAAAACTACATACACAAGAATACTTTTATTTAAAACAGCTCAAATGAATTTACACACAAGACACGATCCAAGACACAGTCTTTCACATGCGTAAATCGCTTTTAGTTTTCTACATATGTATGTATTGTTGTTTCTAGATAATACTATTTGCCTAGTACAATAATCTGGTTATCAACAAATGTACAAAATGTATGTCTTGAAGACGACTATAATCTTGTCAGACCTTAGTTTGCGTTTGTAATTTCGACAACAAACAACGCCAAGCAGCAGCCACAGCAAGACAAGTGCTGACCGTGCGTCTTTGTAGCTGATTTAATTTAATTGCCTTCAATTGGATTTGCAGCTTTATCACAGCCTGAGTGGGGGTGGACAATTAAACAGACAGTTTGTTATATAAACAGCTGAAGCAACCGAAAGCATGGAACAAGCCGATAATCCACAAATACGTCGCTCCATATCGATGCCGGTTAAACCGCGTCCGATTGAACCCAAATCACTGAAGCGCTCAGAGGAAAAGGAGCGCATCAACGATTCCGGCGATTATTATCCAGAAAGTCCAATTGTGCAGCGGCGCAAGAAAAGCGATTTGGATGGTCACATAAGCCGAAGTGCAAACAAGTGAGTATGACTTAATTAATATAAAACAATTTTAGTTAAACCAATGACATACATACATATGAACATAATTAGTATACACGAGTTTAAAATATATGTATGTACATATGTACTCTAACTAAATTAATGTCTCATTTTTGAATTTAAATCATGGTGTTTAATCAGTTTATCTGCCAGTGAGTCATGCATGCTAAGTTTTAAAGCGCAGATAAAGTGGGCATCAACATCAGCAACCGAAAATTTCACATTTTATCGCTTAGTTCCACTAAGTTAATGTTTACTTAGATAATAGAGTATAAGTGATAAATTACATAGTCCAACCACAACGTGTATGGTTTTCTGCATTATTTTTTATTAATACTGATTTTGCAGTATAGCGCGCTAGCGATTTTAGTGTTGCAGGACGCGAGTAGCAAACATGACTCCACGGTCACTGACATGCAACTGTAACTAAGTCATGTTTTATCTAAGTACTTGTGTGCATATGCAACAAGTCAACATATGCACATTTATACAAATTTATGGTATAAAAAACATTTCACATTTTCTGACAAGTTTGGCAAATATTAGTTTGTGGACTTTGGCGCGATGTGTTTTGAATTTCATACTCAACACAACGTATTAGACGTATGACATTTTTTAAGTGATTTATATGTACAAATATGTACACTTATATGCATGTATGCACCGTTATTTTGTGCAGATTACCGCTTACATCGATGCTCTAATAAATTGTTAATCTTTGCAGTGTGCCTTGTGCAAGCGATTGGGTTGGTAGTACGATTGAATTGAATCGCGATTGCCGTTATAGTGGTAAGTTGCAAGATTTTTTCTTAAACTAACGTACTGAAATTTGAAAATTAATACTTCGCTTTATGCATGCAGATCCCATGTGTTCGCGTCATCGTCATCATCGTGTCATTGAGAAGAGTGGCCATGAGAATGTCAGTTTTCGCCGTATACCACAGAAATCCTGGCGTTATGTGCGTGATTTGGTTACAACAATGGTAAGCGCGTTAACACGTTTAATCCCAAAGAAATGTCTTACAACAGCACCATCAAATATGAACAACACCATAACACCAGCATCAACTAAATTAAGTTTTGAACAATCGGATTTAGAGTCATGCGCGGATGAGGATGCATACAGTGATTCGGACACAAAGCAAAATAACACAAGTGGAAATTTTCGCATTTAAACGTTGTATGCCATAACAAATTGCATAAATTGAAATTTAAAAAACGTATAGTAATAACTAAACTAAATAACATAAGTCACCATTGTACAAATATATGTATGTATGTATATTGTACATAAGTATGTCCTGAATTTTATGTGCATGCATTTTTTGTATATACATATGTATATAATTATAATTTTCAATAATTTAATTTTTATCCAAATACTAGCCAAGTTATATACGCACAAATACTCAAACAATATGTATACCGTTATTTGCACTAACGTTAAGTTATATCATTTGTTGAAATAAATCACCATTAATACACTAATTCATAGTTTTTTTTTCTTCTTATTACTAAAACTGCAGCATAACAGCAAATATATGCTATCAAAAGTAGTTTAAAAGGCACCGTATTATTTAAAGGTTATGTGTATATATGTAATATACAACAATTTGGCCCAAACCATTCACGGATTAGTGCATTGCTCGTGTATATAGTACATATCTTACAAAGTTGATATATTCACTAGCACCAATTTCAAATTTAACAGCATTTTTTAAATCAAAATTCAACTGACGATTGGCCAGTAGCAACCACTATTGATTTGACACTAACTAATTCATTATACAAATATAAATATATGTGTGTGCACATGCTTAGATTGAACTAGATTGGAAGTATATGCTGACGATTTTTGTTGGAACCTACTTCTTCACATGGTTCTTCTTCGCCTTGCTCAATTATATGGTTGCCTACTCGCATGGCGATCTCATGTTTGACGAAGTCACCGGCGAACGTTTGGGCGAGGGCAAGGAACCATGTATTAAGGGTGTTTATAATTTCGTCTCGATGATCATCTATTCGGTGGAAACGCAAACGACAATTGGTTTTGGCGAGAAATACGCGACCGATGAGTGTCCGGAAGCCATATTTCTGTTCGTTATGCAAATGATATTGGCCATTGGCATTGAAGGGATGCTTGTCAGCATGGTTTATGCGAAGACAGCAAGGCCGGTAAAGCAAATAACGAAATTGAAATTTAGCGACAAAGCGGTGGTGAGTTAAGAATGCAATTAATGGTGTTTTTTGATTAAATTTGGCAGAATTTTTGACATATTCCACACAAACATTCCTTTTCACAAGCAACAATGCATTTTCATTATTTTTTATTATTTTTCAGATTTGTTATCGTGATGAAAAACTTTGTCTGTTGTTTCGTGTTTGCGATCCACGCAAGCAGCAAGTGATTGAGTCGAAAATACGCGTATATCTCATAAAGAACAAAACGTAAGATGCGCTCGGTTCTTCTGAATGTCATATAGTCCTTAAATTTTTCCAATAACTTTTTTTTAGTACACGCGAAGGTGAGTTCGTGCAAACACGCACTGAACTGAAATTGGATGGCTATGGCCAGCAAATTATTGTTTGGCCAGAAATTGTCTGCCACTGCATAGATGAATCTAGCCCTTTGCACTATTTGAAGTCGGCTAAAGATTTGAATGAAGCACAATTTGAATTGTATGTGTCGATTGTGGGTTGTTCCGCGGCAACTGCAATGGTGACGGAGGCACGCACCTCCTATGTGCCATGTGAGGATATTTTCTGGGGACAACGCTTTGTCAACATTATCAGCTACGATCCACGCAATGAACGCTATGTCGTTGATTATAGTAATTTTAATACAACCATATCGGTAAATTTACAAGTTGCATACAAATGTTAGGTTAGGTGAAAAATTAATAGCATTTTCTGTATACAGGTTGACATGAAATGTATTGAGAAGCCTTGCTTGGAGAACGAGGAATAAACACAATTTGTGTTGTTTATATATTCATAATTATTAAATATCCATACGTAGATGTAGATGGAATAATATTTCTTTACATTTTTCAAATTCAATTTATTAACTGGCAAAACTTTGAATTTGCACTAATAAAGTATATAATTAACATAATCATTTAATTATTAAATAGTAAATTTTTATTTATATATATGTATGATTTTCGTTTGGCAGCATAAAGTCTTTTTCGTGGAATTATGCAATAAATGAAATACAATTTCTATTCAATAAGTTTCTACTCAGTGCGTTTTCTTAATTCACTACAATAGTTTATGAGAAAAAAAAATTATTACTACGGATCTTCCAGATCAAAAAATATTTTAAATAAATTACTTTTAAACAAATAACGACATTACCTACTTCTTCTCCATGATCTGCTGTAATTGTGCTTTCAGTAATTCATTTTCATCTTTCAAACGCAAAAATTCGTTGACAAAGGGATCGGTCTGTAGCAGATAGCCGAGTGCATCACGTATATCTTCGGTTGTGTTCATTTGACGTGCCCAAATGTCAGCCATTTGCGTGAAAATTTGCCACTTATTTTGTTCGGCGTTAAATTTTATTTCCGATTCCAGTTTTTGTATGCGTGTATTCATTTCCGAGCGCAGCTCTGTTATGTGTTGTAAAATATCCACTTGTGTGCCACTAATGTTCAGTGCTTGTATATTATTATTTTCGTTGATTATTTCTGTTTTTTGTTGTATTTCGAGTTTCTTAATTTTTGCGATATCTATCGGTGTATGATTCGGTGTGCTATTATAAGCATTAATCGGTTTACGCAGTGGTCCCTCTACCTCAAAATCCATTTCCACGTTTGAGGGATTTTCTTTGTCGCTTTCACAGCTCACATTGTTTTGCTGTGGTATGTGTGAGGATTCCTCTTCTTCAATTTGTTTCAAACTAGTAACGATTTTAGAAATGCTATTGCGGTCGCGTAGTGGAGCTGTCGGTATTACTAAGAGTGCATAAGAGAATATATAGTTTGCATTAGAAAAAAAAATACTTAAAGTATAATGTGTACTTACCCATAAATGGTTTTTTGCCGTCCTCAACATTTTTCCTGCGCGTATTTACATTATCAAAACTCAGATTTAATTTCCCATTCGACATATTTTCACTAGATTTTTCATTCGATTCATCAAGGTTCTCATTGCTAGCGTTGAACTTCGATAGCGTTGAACGCGTATCCTCGGCTTTTGGCTTTGATTTGTGTCCCAATGAATCCCAATCGAAACTGTCGCGTCGCATTGTGAAGCGTGCCGACATGCGATCCAATTTATTCGCCTGGAAATCTAAGAAATCGCAAAACGAGTCGCGTGGGCGCATGGCTGCTGTTGTTTTTTGTTGTTCACCAAGGCTTTCCGTTATACTATCGGTATTATTAGCTATTGTGCCGCTGAAACTTGAGGTAGTGCTCCCGTCATCTTCCGGCAGCGGCACAAATGAAAGTCTCGTAATAGAGCAATCATGTACTTTTTTAGTGGCCAAGCATTTTTTCACACTCCGTATATCATATGAGATCAGTTCACCTTTTAAATTTCCCACACAGAAGTATGTGCCGCAACCACTCATTGCTACCGTAGACAAGGGATGCGGATGATTCAGTTTTATTTGTGCTGTTCTGCGACGCGTGTCGAAAACATTTACAATACAATCATAGCCGACACTTATTAGAGAATCGGGTGTTGCAGCGGACATGCATAAATCGCGACAAGGTGAAGCATGTGCATCATTTAAATTGAATATTTTGCGTTTAGTTTGCAAATCATAAACTGTAACAGCGCCTTTGAATGAGGCTATTGATAGCTGAAAACGCTTGGTAGGATGAAAACGTGCCAGCGTTGAACTAATGAGAATAAATGTTAGTAGAGAGTAAAATCAAGTACGTTTGCAATTACTTACTTGCCATCTATATTTACGCTATCAACTTTTGTCTTTGTTTTGGTGCCGTAGATGTTGATTTGACCACTTTCAAATACAGAAGATATATACTCATCCGTACCGTTGTAATCCAAATACAAAACGCTATTACGATTATTCTCTATATAGATATTAAACAGACATTAACGATAAATTTGGTGCATATAGTTTATGTACTAACCGGCTTTGAAACGGTGTATCAGTTCAGTGTTTTTATAGTTGTATATGCTAACTTGACCATTTACCCCGCCAAAAGCCATTTCTTCCAGCGATTGTTTTGCACAGGCGACACTGTAGACATTTCCTATATTTAACTTGCGCACTCGTTGTATATCTAAATCTATGTATAAAACATTACTTATTTGTAAATAATGTAGGAAACATTAATATCGCATACTTACTCTGGTTGCCTTTATCCTTGATTCGCATAATTTCTAGTCCCGACTTTTTGTTCACCTCTAGGAAAATACGCTGGCGGGCGTAGAATTGAAAATCGGTTGTTTCCCCATTTGCATGCTGATAAACCGACTTTGTATCCAAATTACTAAAATCCGAGAGCACGGTAGTTTTTCCCGTCGAAATTAAATACATTTCTAATGTTTATTTATGCGTGAATCTTAAAATAAATATTTTGAATACAGCAGCACACCAATTAAATTTCAATTTTAAACATAAATGTCGATTTCGGTGGTACTCGTAACGCAGCGACAACTAGTGGCAATTTTGTTGCACAGAAAGGGAAACACTGGCAGTATGCGGTGATGCCATTTATGCGAATGTAAAATTTATTTCAATTAATAATTCTAATTAGAATATCTTATATATTTTATTGCAACTTTACTTAAATAAAGAGAACATTTTTTTGCAATAATACATGTTTTATAAAATCGGTATAAAATATCAATTTACGAAGTTGTGTATACACCTGTTTTGATGTAGGCGTTAATGTTTTCCAATTGTCACAGCTGTTGTGGACAGGTTTTTATTTATGAATTGGCATTACTGGCACAAAAAAAAAATATCTGTCGTGGAAAGCAAATGTCAAAAATTAGAGGAGGAAAAAAATTTACGACGAAAATTATTTTTTCCTCTATCGAATCGTAAATATCGGTAAAAAAATCGTATTATTGTGTTTTTCTGCAAAGTATATAGCAAATTTATATTCAATGTATAAAAATAAAGAAGTTTAAATTGCACAAAATAAAAATTAAATAGATAAAACTTGTTACAGTGAAGTGAAGTGACACAAAAGCAACATAGAAACGGAAGGAACAGTAATAACAGCAACAAAGAAAAGGTGTAAAGCGAAACGTAGCGGAGCGCCACTTCAGCAATTACTTACGGATGAAGTGACAAATGAAATTTGCGTATATTTCTATGAAAAATATTAAGTAAACAGCGACATATATAAAAATTAATTGAACTCTTCTTTGCAACAAATAATATATAACATATAAAATGAATCGGAGTGATGGTTTGGTGAGACGAGCCGTTAAAACACGGGATAATGGAGCTGAAGGTGGTGCCGCTGGCCTAAATGCAAACACACCGGACGACGATAACGATTTGAATAATAGCAATAAAGATCAAGAGGACAATATAGATGATGGTGATTCCAAACAGACACGTCTAACACTCATGGAAGAAGTGTTACTGTTGGGCTTAAAAGACAAAGAGGTAAATGGTTGTGTTGTGGCATTAGCGGAATTCTTGTGATTTTGGATACAACTGATAATTCTATAAATTGCGCATGCTGTTAAATTTTTCTTAATTTTCCAGCATTATACAAATGACTGTAGACTTGTGGTGTTATCTGAATAACACTAGCGCTTAACAATAACAATTGCGCTAAAGCTAAAGCTCAATACTTCGTTTATGTGCCAAGAACACGTTCTTCACTTAGATTTGCCGTCTTTTTATCTATCTACATTTAACTTTTCAAACTGTTATGGCAATGACGAGCTACTGCTACTACTTTCATTAACATTTGATGCGGTGGCGGAACAGTTTTGTATTTGTAGTTACCTCTCTGTTTATTAAGCGTGCTAACATTCAACGTAGGCACATATTGTGTCTTTGTTTTTATTTTCGCAGCCTTTTGTTGGTTTTTTTTTTGTATGAACTTCACTGTGATGGAATGTACCTATCTATGCACTTTGGCACGTTAATAATAATGAAACGTATAGCTTCTTACAATATTAATTTAAAGAAATGATTATTGTAGTGAAATTAATCTATAAATGTCCATATGTTTATTTTTAGAATTTTTACTAATATACTTGATTAGAACCATTTTCTGACTAATCGGCGTTCGACCTCAATAACGCACATAAATTATTGTTTAATCACAATAAAACAAGATTAAAAAATTATCAAGTATAAATCATTTTTCAAACTAGAAATAAATTGAAAAATCAAAATTCTTTTAAGCCAGACAGAATGCTAAATGCTACATGCATATATAATTTATTAGTTTAATATCTACATATGTACATATTTGGTGCCCAAAGAATTTGCAATTATTCATCAAAAGACGTGAACAGTAAAGGTTATATGCACAAAAAAAAAAAAGAATGAGTTGCGCTCTTTCTTATCATAGTATACGTATTTCGTGTTATCAGCAAACGTACACAACTAGGCGGATATGCTTCCCAAAAATTAAATTTTTAAAATAATGATTGATGGACTGCCTCTTACAATTTCGTCAAGTTACTTATTTCTTTAGATAAAGAGTGGAAGTTGCCATGTTAAGACATTAAATATTGCTTGGAAAATATCTATTGCTATTATTATTTATTGTTGTTATTTGCATATGTATGCAGTAATATATATTCCTATTATTCTATTTCCACTTGTGTTCGGTAACATAGTTTAATTAATTTAAGTAGTTCCTATTGTTTAAACTAGCATTGTGATTATAACAATGCTTTCGGTTCTTATCACCAACATTCCACTTCCGCATTTCTTTAACGCTCACTTTGAGATCTAAACATGAATTTACACATGGGAACGAGCGTAATTTGGCGTTTGCGAATATAAAAAAAAATATATCTATAGTATAGGGAAGATTTAAAATTTGCATTTGAAAGTATTTTTGCGGCCTCTAAATTTTTCATTAATTAATATATGCTTGCTTCATTTATAGGGTTACACATCTTTTTGGAATGATTGCATATCGAGCGGCCTACGTGGCTGCATTCTCATTGAACTTGGTTTGCGTGGACGTGTGATGATGGAGAAGACGGGTATGCGTCGTCGCAGTTTGTGTTCCAGGTAAAACAATAAAACCACACAAAGAAAAACAAAATTAAAAAATAAATAAAAAAATTAAAAATAAATTAAAAAAGTTATTTAAAAAAATTAAAAATAAAAAAATTAAAATATAAATAAAAAATAATTAATTTATAAAAAAATTAAAAAAAAAATAATTATAAAATATATATTAAAAAAATTTTAAATAAAAAAAAAATTAAAAAAATTTTAAATAAAAAAAAATTAAAAAAATAAAACAAAATTAAAAAAAAAATAAAAAAAAAATAAAAAAATTAATCAAAAGAATTAAAAATAAAAAAATTAAAAAATAAATAAAAAATAATTAATTTAATTAAAAAAATGAAAAAAAAAAAAAATAATTATAAAATATATATAAAAAATAATAATAACTAATAATAGCAACTAAAAAATTAATATTACTAATTTCGATTTGCAGAAAACTCATATTGAAATCAGATCAGCCGACCGGTGATGTGTTGCTTGACGAAGCGTTAAAACATATTAAAGAAACAGATCCACCAGAGACTGTGCAAAGTTGGATAGAGTATTTGAGTGGTAAGAGCATAGAGATACACAAGCAGCCAAAAATATTTTTTAATAAAAATTTTAATTAATTCCAGGCGAAACATGGAATCCCTTAAAATTGCGTTATCAATTGAAAAATGTGCGTGAACGCTTGGCAAAGAATTTGGTTGAGAAGGGCGTGCTGACGACAGAGAAACAAAATTTTCTACTTTTCGATATGACGACACATCCGCTATGCGACAATGTGGTCAAATGCCGTTTGGTGAAAAAGGTGCATATTACCAGCATTTAATAATTAAATCACCTTTTCACACCATTTGCTTATATTTTAAATTATTCTACAACACAGATACAAGACGCCGTACTTTCCAAATGGATCAATGATCCGCAACGCATGGATCGACGCATTTTGGCCTTAATATTTTTGGCGCATGCTAGTGACGTCATCGAGAATGCATTTGCGCCGCTAAATGATGACGATTACGAATTGGCCATGAAACGTGTGCGCGAATTGTTGGACTTGGATTTTGAAGCGGAGGCGGCCAAACCGAATGCAAACGAAATACTTTGGGCAGCATTTATGGCTTTCAGTAAATAAGATCCTGTTAATTATTATGGGATTGAATGATGCGCCAAACACGCTATCTGCCAATGCCACTTTTATATATATACATACATACAAGAAGCATACATACACAATATAGTTTACACAACCAAGTAGACAAAAAAACCAACAAATGGATTTTTCTAACATATGAAAATAATTACTATCATAAATTTATATTATAAATATGATGTATTTTATTTAATTTTTTTTTCTTGCGTAATGCTGCATATACATACTTTTCCATTATTTACAATTGTTGTGAAAGATAAAAATTTAAATTTAAATAATAATAAATATACAGCTATACATAGACACATATAATAAATGAAAAAAAAAAACCAATAACAATTTTGAAATAATGGAAAAATAAGAAAATTAGCAAGGTAAAACATGCATAATACATAGTATTTTAAAATGTGGTCAATAATATTAGCATTGGTAATAAATGACATATAAATATTTGAAAACACACAAACAAATCAGCGACGATAAATGCAAGTGTACTAAAACGTTAGCTAAAAAAAACAATAGACATTTTATATAGCTAATAACGTAAAGTAAAGTAAAGAGAGTGAATTTCACAAAAATAAACATTAAAACATTAAATTAGTAACATTTGGTGGACTTGTGCGCACGTCATCTATTTTTGTTTTTGTAAAAAAAAATCTTTATTAAATTTGTACCATTTGTTGCGGTCTAACAAGAAAAAAGATTTGGTGCGTTTTGAGGGTTTGGAAATACAAAAGCAAAACGTTTGTGGATTTTAACTCAATATCTCTGTGTAGTAAGTCACCAAAAATGTTAAGCATAGTTAATGCAAAGTCTACATATAAATGTGTATATTAAAAAAAATTACAAAAAAACAAAAACGAAAAAATTAGCATATTATGTAAGAGCTGAATAACGAACGAAAACACTGCAATGTTATTAGTAAGTCCAACATTGCACAATAATTTGCTGTTTACTAAAGCTAATATTGAAACTATGCCGTTTAACGTTTTTTTTGTTGTAAACACTTGACTTGTGGTTTTGTATTAAAAAATATTGTTTTTTTTAACTATTATTTTGCAGAATTAATTGAAAACAACTGATTGCCGAATTTCAAATTGGCTGTACTTTGTTTTTGGAAATTCACTATATGCACTTTAAGTTATAAAGAAATACAAAGAAAAAAAATTGTTCCATTTTTGAAAACTAATTACATTTAAGCGTATATACAATTTATTTTCGAAATAAATTCATATTTTAACTTGAAATATATTATGTAATTGCTATTGAGTACTTTTATGGGTAAATGCAAACAAAAAAACAAAACAAAGTGAAAACATTTATGTGCACTTTGTAAAAGCTAACACTAACACTAACACAACAACAACAACAATAGCCAAACACATACACTCACAAACAAACGAATGAACGAGAGACTTGCAACGCAGCCACGCAGTTGTTTTGAAAACTTGTTTATATAGCTAAATATATATATAACTTTACTTATATGCAAGTACATATATATATATGTATATACATATACATATATATATATGTATATACATATACATATATGTATGTATGTAAAACTGAAAATGCAGCCACACAGTGCATTCACAAATACAGTAACAGACCAGATATAAACGATTGAGTTGAAATTTGAAATATAGCAATAAACTTGTCTTGTCTCTGCATTAACGAATATATGATTTATGTAATAAAATTTCATTTGAATGGGACGCATACAGTTTATACACACTGTATGGAAAATATTTAATTTATTTAATTTTGTTACGATTTTGTTGTTGTTGTAACGATTAACAGCCCTGCCGAGAACGGAAAGCACAAGTCTAGTTGTCAAGTAACGGGTGGTCCGGGAAACATGCTGTTTCGGTGGGGTTGGACCAAAGGGAAAGGGGTGTTAGATGAGTTAGGTTTTAGGGTTCTATGTTACCAAGGACTGCTTTTCTAACCCTGTTTGGATCGATAAGATTACTTTGCTCTGCTGTCCTTTGCAACGCTTACGGAGTAAATTTTAGCAGTTTATTTGAATATCCATTTGATTTGTGCAACATTTTAATGGCCGGCAACTAGCGCAAGCCGCCCGATTTTTGAATGAAAATGCACTGTAAGTTACCGACAACTTCAGGTGCCTATTTTTAAAGTCTCGTGGTATTCATTTATTGTTTAAACAGCTGCTGCTGTGCTGACTTTTTCTTACTATAAAATATTAAAATTTTATTTTCAACCAAAATATGTTTTTCACAGCGTTCGTTACTCCGCAGCGAAATGTTTATGCAAGTGTTTTCATTTGCTCAGGGAAGAAGTGGAAAAAATGTAAGCAAATCGTCAACAAAGTGTTGGTTAATTGCTGTAAGTGTTAAATAATTTGTTGTTGTACATTTCAAAATTAATAGTTGTACTTAAAATAGCAAACAATGAGGTTAGTGATTGAGCGCTTACTTTTTGGTACGACTTTTCTTGAAATGTTGAAATGGTCTGGCTTGAGAATTTGAGTACGCTACAAAAACTAATTGAAAAGACGTTTGTTGTTGTTGTTTACACCGACAATGTTTAATGGCAAAGTTTAGAAATACCGTTATATACAAAAAAATATATAAATTTATTTCAACTTCCCTTATTAAGTTAGAGAGACTTTGAGTTTTGGAAGGTAATTTGCCTGAATTTTGACTTCTATTGCCAAATGAAGAGTTCGCGTTATGGAGAACTATAATTTATATAAGTTCGAGTTATGGAAGTTCAACTGTATATCGAAGATAAACTTATTCAGCTCTTAAAAAACTGTTGAAATTTTTGTCCGAAGATTTTTTGTTGTTAATGTGATCGAAATGTCTACAATTTCCGCGACATCATCATAATTTGGCTCTACAGCTCTCTGTGAACTTTGGCCTGTTGAATAGTACCCTTCCAAGCTACTCTGTCTTTTGCGGTCTCTATCCAATTTTCCAATCGGAGCTTCATCAGTTCTTCGTTTAATTCCTCCTTCCATTTTGATCTTGGCCTTCCTCTTGCTCTGTCGAAAAAAGAGTTTTATAAGAGATGCGAACAATCTATTTGCAATTTCCGCATACTAAAGAGTAATAGGATCCTTTATAGTATGACCGGTTACTGTTACCACGACATTCGATTCTATTGCTTTAACTGTACAGGATCCAACAAAGCATTTTTCAAATAATTTTTGTTACAACAACAATTGCTCTCTTCGTCTTGACTGGCGAAGACACCGCTTACGCGATTATAGCCGAGTCCACAACAGCGCGCCACGCAAATCTCCTTTTGGCAGTTTGGCACCAATTGGTAATACCAAGTGATGACAGATCCTTCTTCACCTGGTCCTTCCATCGAAGTGGAGGTCTCCCTCTTCCTCGGCTTCCACCAGCGGGTACTGCATCGAAAACTTTCAGAGCTGGGACAACAACAATAGCAAGCCTCTTAAATATCCACAAACCGCTTTGGATGAAACGATACAAATCACATAAGAGCCGGTTCGACGCCATCGGAATTGACTCGAATTTTATCCTACAATCGGACCGTTTTTTCGACGATCTAAGCCTGACGATCGAAGGTGCGATCTTCATAAACGACTGTCTTTCATAGTCTACGTGTGTTTCCCCTATGAGGAACAGCTATACAACCTAACCTAACGTAAGCCTGATTGGATCAGTAAGTTTCTGTATGAATTCACAATTTTTTAACCATTTTAAGTTGAGAAAACTACATTTCCAAACACTCGCATTAAATTGCAACAAATCAGTACTAAATTATTTGCAAAACCAATTTTGTTGGAAAACTAATATTGAGTTGTAAAATTAGTTCGACATGTGTTACGTTTTCAATTTATATTTATTGGTTATTTTATGAAATTTATAGGTTTCCTTTAAGGGCAACAATGTCATAACGTTTTAAATTTAATTTAAATGGAAAAATGTTGTTTTTAACTTTAACGTCTAATTAAGTTTCGGAAGCAAATAAATTTGATAATTAGTTTTTACATTATACCAATTTTCTAATACCGACTACCATTATTAGTGTTCATTATTTTACTTCGAACTTGAACACTGCTATTTTGCGTATATAAAACAATTGAAATTTAAACAATGGAAATTTTGCATTTAATAATTTCAAATATAACTGTCATTATGCCTTTAGACCAGTTCTAAACATAGAATACAATAAACTACATAGTTAATTGGATATTTTCGTATATATTTTGCAAATATGATAAT
Organism: Zeugodacus tau; assembly: GCA_031772095.1. Lineage (NCBI taxonomy): Eukaryota > Metazoa > Arthropoda > Insecta > Diptera > Tephritidae > Zeugodacus > Zeugodacus tau. The sequence goes on along the minus strand of CM062651.1, from coordinate 73,285,748 downwards.
CTTCTCTTGCTTAACATTTTAAAAATAATAATAATAAAAATTTGCACAATATAATGTATGTATGTATATATGTATACCTAAATTACACGGATAAGAAATCATAGACCACAAGCAAAGGTTCGTTTGGACATTGCAAAAAATAATTAAATGCAAAAAACAAACAAACAATAATGCGCAAATTCCAAATCAATATGTTGTTATTTAAGCATTCCAAATGACAAAAACAAAAAATTACACTAAATTAGTTTTGCGGTTATTAATTATATATATATGTATGTATGCATGTACGTAGATGTTGTGTGGAAATTGCAATCAGTATTTGTATGGAACTGTCTATTGTATGCGTATGCGTTCAAGTTGAATTGTTTGTATGTACGGGTAATTATACATAATCTACCAACGTCTACGGGAGAGCCGATGCAAACGTGCACGATTCTGGGAATAGCTGCGACACATTAGCTGGCTGGTTGTTGTTGTACGCGCAAGCGTATCCCCACTACTTTGCGACATGTTGCAACTGCCACTTTTGCCAACACCCACAAGCTAACTCAACAAATCCTTAATCTCCTTATGCATATGACACAAGAAGTCCACATAGCTGGGCGAGCCATCTGTGCCGCGATCCTCGATCAGGAAATGACGGAACACAGATTCCAGTTTGTCATTTTGTCGCACGCATGTCACCTGTTGCATAAGATTCAGATAAGATTGAGTAACGTCACGCAATGAAGACGCTTGCTCATATGTATGCTACTCACCCGCATATTTCTGGTGCGCTCGTTCATGATTGTATCGATGATATTGCGCACGCGTTGTGCTAACGGTGCATCGCCAATGATGGCAAAGCGTTCCGCATTCACTTGCTGTGTACATTGCACCCCAAACAGTGGTTGTATGAAGCTTTGCGGCAACGATTGACCCAACCAGACGAAGAGATGCACACCGTTCTCCAGTATGTAGGCGCCATCTTCGCTCATCTTTTCGTGTGTGCAACGTATGGACATCGGCAAATCGTTGTCATCCACATCGACGTTGTGTATTGGAATGAAACGTGGATACAAATAGCTGACAGACATATTCAAATCCATGGTCTGTACGAATTGCATGACGTACGAGCGATCGTCGAGCGTCATATCCGAACCACCGGAGATGGCATCGTTTTTCAGCAGACACGACACGTAGAGCGGCAACAGTTTCAAACACTCGGGCAGTATTAGCTGGCCAGCCGATGTGGGCGAAGTGCAATGCTTGCGATAGCAAGCCAATATCTGTGCCGAGCGATTGACCAAATTGTCCTTGACCTGTTTCGGTGTGTGCTCCAGCAATTTGCTGCAAGCCTGTTTGGCAAAGAACAACATCATGGCGTCCAAGTCGCAACATTTGAAAACGTCCGCTATGGTTGTGGTGGCGCGTAGTGCCAAATTCAAAACGCGTAAACGACGCTGTCCACTAACCGATGTGTAGAGTAGTGCGATTTGTAAGTAGATATTCTCCTCAGGTGGCAATTTGTCGTCATGTTTAATTTCGATGGCAACGGACTTGTTGCAGTCTGTTGCGGTATAACGGTAAATAAATGAAATTTATTTTTTCTTAAATTTTCAGTAAAATTTGTAAATAAACTCACCTATGCTAGCCAGTTCCACATCGGTTGTGTTTGTCATGTAGAAGTGTCCGTAGAAATCTGTTGGGCGTATGCCAGCCGAAGTGCGCACGCGCATCACGGCATCGAAAGCAATTGGGCGCGATACATTTTTAATGATGTCCTCAATCAAGCGATTGCCATCTAGGTCAGCCTATTATGCACACATTTGTAGTTGTGAGTTAAGAAAAGTTTCAACAAATGACTTACTTGGAAGTATGTATATTTGTAGACTTCACCGCCACTTAGACGCGCTACTTGCCCCAGCGTGGCAATGTCTATGTACGAATTATTGAATAAGAATAAATCGACCGATACACCATTCTGCACACAATCCTGTCCCAAGCTATTGTAGGACACGCATTGTGGCGTGAGCACTGTCTTCTCTTTCTCAGTGCCGAGCAATTTACGATCATCGCGATTCTTCAACTTGCCACGTCCTTCTGCGATAGGTAGTGTTGAATTGAATACCAACAATTTGCCAGCACAGTTCGATGCTTTCAATGCTTCGAGACCGGCTTGTATAGCTGGATAGAGTACGGTCTCCGTCTCCTTGGTATCCACAAACATTTTCGGTATTTGTTCCATCAGCGCGTCAATCAGTGCCTCTGACTCTTCGGGATTGCAGAGGAAGCCATCGAGCAGCGGCATAAACATATCCTGCAGAATAACGGATTTTAAATTAAACTGTTTTTATTGCTGTTGTTTGTAGGCGACTCACCTGCACATCGCCGACAACCATCATTTGCGGCTGTGCCAAGCTACTTTTAATATTATAGAAATGTACAGTGCTGTTATAGGTTATGAAACCAACACGCATTTTCGATTTGTCCTGTCCCTGATCCACAGGCAGATGCTTCAACACCTCCTTGATTTGTGAGCACAACAGATGTACCAAACCCGATTTGATGGTGTTGTAAGAGACGTCAATTACGAATATAAATGCCGGTATCTCGGGGGGTGTGTTATTCTGTGAAAAAAAAAGAATAATATTTAATTATATTTTCCTTGCTGGAAAGATATTAGAGCTAGCTTACGCGACAGTAGTCCTTGGTGGCCAAAAACTCATATGTGCCCAAAACCAATTCGGGACGCTCATACTTGTCGACACGTTGACCAGTGTGATCCAAATGTTGGAAATATTCGGTTGGCACTACGCAATTTCATTACATAATATTACAGTTATATATAGATCTATATACAGTATACTCTCGAAAAGTAAATCGATTGGTATTTTGGGTAATTTCCTTTTTCGAATAATTTACTTTTCCAAATATATACATAAATTATCTGTTTTTACAATATTAAATGCATTTTTAAACTTAAAAAATTCATTCATTTATTTGCTTCAATAAAACATATGGATTTACATGAAAAACATATTTACATTTACATACATACATATGTATTTACTATGAAGAGAAAAAATCTTGAATATTCTTTTGTTTATTTCTTTTGCAATATATTTTCCGACCATTTTTGTACGACAATTCAAAAAGTCTGACACCTGATTTGCATCGTTTTCATTTTTAAACCAGTGGATCAAGTAGGAGAGTTTATTTACTAAAAAGAGAGTGTTTTTGCAACATCGTAAAAAACGCTGCTTGCTTCGTTTCGAATTTTTTATCACACTCTCTGAAAAGTAAATTAAAAAATTTACTTTTTCGAGGTGCATGTGTAATCTTAAAGGTGATTAACTTTTCCGCGATTATTTACTATCTGAGAATTTACTTTTCGAGAGTATACTGTATTATATTACCTTCCGTGGTCACTTTGCACATCAGACATTGGAAACGTCGACCGGCATCCACGAATTGCATGTTCGGCGACATGTACGCCTTGCAACGATTGCACCTAATGGGTCCCAATTCACCGAAGTTTACAATTGGCGGCTCATATTCACCTTCAACGGTGCGCGCCATGGGCGAAACGAGCAGTGTGAAGGGCAACGCAGTTGTCTTCAATAAATCAGCAGTTGCTGGTATGCAATACAAAGAGGATCTGATTTAGAAGAATTAGATTTGATTTAGCTTTAATAGAAATAACTATAATAATGTATAGCGTTTACGTACCTGACATAACGTGGCGATGAGTTGCCTTGATCCTGTACAACATATTTTGTGGTGACCAATGGCGGCAGCAGACCAGGCTGATTGGTGACGAAAGGACCACCGGCATTACGTTGATTTTCGATAATAACACTAATTGGATTTGGCATCTGATCGGGATCGAGACGGCGTTGAGCCTGTGGATACTGTTGTGGCTGTTGGTACATACCGCCAGGGGCTGGTGGTTGCTAAAAAGGAAAATTAAACAATAAACAAAAACAACAAATATTCAAAGATCAATACAACATACGTTATAGCCAGGACGTCCGGGCATTGGTGGTTGGCCAGGTTGTGTTGGCGGCATCATTTGACCAGGGAAACCGGGTTGTAATGGTTGTTGCGGTGGATAACCGGGTTGTGGCGGATAGCCAGGCTGTGCGGCTTGCGATGGATAGCCAGGGTGCTGTGGTTGTGGTGGAAAACCGGGTTGTTGTTGATTTTGCGGCATTTGTGGATGTGGTGGATATCCTTGTGGTTGTGGTTGCTGTTGTGGTGGGTAGCCTGGCATTGGTGGCATACCCGGTTGGGGTGGCAATGTTGCTGCTGCAGATGTAGGCGGCATGCCAGGATGACCGGGCAACATTGTTTGCTGTTGTTGTTGTTGTTGTGGAGCTTGTGGTCCAAGCGGCTGCGACATGGGTTGTGGTGGAATTTGACCTGGACGTGGTGGTAATTGTTGTGCGCCAGGTTGTTGATACTGTGGCATGCCACCAGCTAAAGAAGTTGGTGGCGTAGCTGCAACTGGTGGTTGTCCGGGTAATGGCATAGCAGCCTATAATTGCAAACATGTAATGATTATTATTTTGAAATTATAATTATATAATTTATTAATTACACATACCGGTTTTGGCGGCATATGTGGCAATCCAGGTATGTTTGCGCTGTTTACTGTCATCTGATTTGGTCCACCCGGTACGGATTGCATTGGCGGCGTTGCAGTGTTTGGCGCCGGTGGATACATGGAAGTGGGTGCCTGTGGTGGTTGAGCCTGTGGTGGATTTGCAGCCTGCCCGTTTGTGTATGGACCCGAAATGAAATTGTTGTTAGCGCTTGATAGTTGCTGTTGTTGTTGGGATGGCGCGTTAGTTGGTGGTCCATTTGACAAGGGTGGTGCGTCTGAGCCACCGGCATGCGGGTTTGGTGCAGATAGTGGAGCGTTTGCTATGTTTGCGTTCGAATATGGAGTATTGGCTTGGGGAGGTACGGGTGTAGGCTGCTGCTTCGCTGCATTCATGGATAAACCGCTCATTGAATTAGTTAACTGTAAGTATATAAAAAAAAATTAATAATAAAATATAGTGCAACTAAATACACGGAAATGACAATAACACTACTGCACAAGTTGTGTGGCCTTATCACTTTTGATTTCGTTGACCCTAAAGTACGCTTTGTTGCGCCTTGTCGTTATTCTTATCACTTAAACCTACTTTAATACATATTTCAACATTGTTATAAGCTCTTTCACACGAACCTGTTGTTGGTAGTTGCCGTTGAGTACGCCTGGTTGCTGTCCTTGGCCGTAGTTTTGCTGTGGTGGCAGCGTTCCTAGCGACCCAGCTGGCGTTGGTGCTGCTGAAGTGGGTGGATAACTAGCACCTGGTGGCCCCATTTGTGGAGGTGCCCCACTTGGCTGTAACGGCTGTTGTGTTGCCGGTGGCCAGCCTGGTGCATATTGTGGTTGTTGCGGTGGCGCTCCGTACATGTTCGGATTCATATTTTCTCGTTTCTTCGCGTTTTATTTTTTTCAATTATCTCAATCTAATGTTGATGAAGTAATGGAAGTGTGTGGATAGTGAATTGGTGATCGCTACAGAAAAACTGAACTTTCTCACTGTAATCACTTCACTTTGTTGGTAAATGTAATAGTGATTCGTAGCCAATTAAGCCACGATAGTTCTTAGATAATAATAAAATAATGTTAGTACCCTCAAGTACTCTTATTTAACTCACACACTAGTTAGCAATTTTAATTAATAATTAACAATAAGTATGTTTAAATTTCTTTTAAACCCGATAAAGAAATTGAGAAAAAATGTCACTTCCACGTCAGAGCAGTTCCAATTTGCTTTACATTTTACATACGGATTTTGACGTTTGCCACGTAAACAGTGCTGCCGGTCTGCTGCATACCTTTAGTTCAGTGATAATATGTGATTTTTCTCACTTTTATACTCATTTAAAATGTAAATTGGAGATTTATTTTTAAAATAAATGTGAATAGATTTTTTCCAATTAGAATTTCAATTGTACATACGAAATTTCAACAGTCATAACGTTTAAGTATTTCTTTTATAATAGAAATCAGCTGGCAATGCTGTTAAACACGAAAATTCAAGGTGTGTTCAGTGAGAAAGTAGGAAGTGTGTGAAAGGAACTGAATTATTCGAAACTGAGCAATTGATATTAATTAGTATGGATATTCTAATTTAAAATATAATATTTTGTTTTATTTTTATTCAAGTAGAAGGTGTTACGCTGAAAGCATCCTTGTGTAGTTAATGGAAACTTAAATTAGCAGTTTGACTTAATTCTTTCTTTTATATGCATTTGTGTTATTTGTCGTTTCCTTTTGCAATATTCCGCTTCCTTCGCGCTTGTTTTTGACAGTTGGCTACAGCGTCTACATTTTTCGTGTGCGGTGATTTTAATATGTTTAACAAAAGTTGCGAATATTATCAATTAAATAATGCTAAACGTGAAAAATATGAAATACAACAAAGAAACAGTGTCGGTAAACTCTAATATTGTAGTGTATATAATTTTAGTTGAAGTGCGCGGTATTTAACAAGTGTTTTAATTTCACAGCTAACACACACGGACAGCTCTGACCATTAGTTAGTTGCAGTTAAGTTAAAACGTACATTTATTATAATATTCATCAAATATAATTAATAATATCTTTCCACTACAGATTATTCACTGAAAATTGTTATAAATTTCCGGAGTTGTAGTGTAGTTAGTGCCAAAGAAGAAACTTCGCCGCAAGCCATTAAAGAATTGCAGCCCAGCAATATGCTCAATTTCTCTGATGTCAGCAAGGAAATTTCGTATATTTGTATTCGTGCTAATGGGTGCATTTGGCATTATGTATGCCTCCATATATGGTTGTCCGCCCGGTAATTTCGATTCCACAGTGATTACTTTGAAAAAATGCGTTGGCACAGCGACTGTATTTTCACCAATAACCTCATATTCGACACACCACTTTCCCTTTGTCGTACTGCTATTCTCCACCTCTGTAACAGCAGGCATTTGCCGTTTTGGCTTATAAAGTGGTCCTGTACAAACATACACAGAACCGTAGCGCTCAGTTAACTCGCGTACATAAATTTCCAAATTATTCCAAACATCACGATTGAAACCCTTACCAACTTGTGGCGCAATATTAGTCAGAAAGAATGTCTCATTGCAATGTGTCTGATGACACTTATGATTGCCTGCCGCAGCTAGATGACCACGATCGAAACCAGAATTTTTATAATCAGTTAAAACAGAACGAAAGTTGGACGGTACACTCATATCTGGTTGATAAACAGCTTCATTGCGATTTACACCGCTACCATTAGATTTGACGCAGGGCGCACGTAAATGTTCGTAAACCCAATGTGCAACGCGATTGCGTCGATCATAGGAGAGCACAAAATCTGAATAGACACGTACATCGTCTAACCCCGGGAAACCGTATTTCATAATCTCTGACATACGCGAACCAGCACCGACTGACTGCTCCAGACAGTTCATATTGAATAGTTGTAGCTGAAGTGAAAGTTTTTGTGAATTTTTTAAAACAAATGAAAACGTGTGTGCGCGTGTAAAGCAGTGACCAACCGTATCGTATAATTTCGTGCGTATATAGAACGCGTATGGATCCTCTTGTATGAGCTGTTGCAGTTTATGCAGGAAATCATTGTGCTGATAGTAGGTGCCCAATACGAAAAAGCTGCCGCCGGTAAGTAACAATAGCGTTACACCAACACCAATGAAAGGCATGCTGCCGTTTTATTTCTATTTTACATTTATATGAAGTGCTTGTGTGTATGTATATATTTTTAATATATGTATTTTTAAATAGATTTTGATTGTGGATAGCCGAAACTCCTGATAATTTTTTTTAATTTTTTTATTGCAGAATTTATATAAAATTTTTGGAGTTTTAATTTTTTTGACAGGTGAATCAACAACTGTTGAATTGTTTACAAAAAGTGTTGCGAAAGAAAGAAAGAAAAAATATATACACACTGTTAAGTAAATATTTAAGTACACATGTGGTGAATACTTAATGAAATAGAGACTTTTTTTTGCTAAAATTTAAAATTAATTCATAATTAAAAAAAAATGGTTTAAAATGGTTAAGGTAACAGATTTGTGGAACCACGTTAATCCTTTTAAAATAATGTTCATGAAAGCTTATATTTTATAACACTTTTCTATTTCAAATATAAGTACATACATATATACTTACTGTAAAGCCTCTAATGCCTTGCGCGGAATTTATATAATATATACCTTTGCAAGCGTTCGTGTGTTTGTCAGAAACTTTTGCAAAGTTGGCCTGCAGGCATACAATAAAAGGCGGTCATAAATGCAATAACGGAGATAAACGTTAAATTCGCTGAAAAGATTTATATGCAGAGTTCTTTTAGTTAAGCGCGCTAACTGTATTTTACACGGATTTTACTTCGAAAGCAGTTTGCAAAAACACTAGATTCTAAGGCGCACAAAGCTGAAGGGAAATTAAAAAAGTAAAAGTGTTCTAAGAAGCTAAAATGAGGTTATAAGTTTTTGAGTGCGAAAAGTGGGCATTGACAAAGTGGTGTGGAAAATGTTGAGTGGTGAATATACATATATTTATTTAAGGCAGTAGTCTGCTTTAGAAGCCGAAAAAAGCGTTTTTTAGCAATTTTTTTTTTTAAGGGAAGGAAATGATTGCGGTGAACGGAATTTTTAGACGATAGTGTACTATATTTAAGGCTTAAAAAACAAAATTTTTTTATTTATAAATATTGACATTTTTTCAAAGTTGTAAGTATTTTTCTGGAGCGCCTGGAGTCTGCACTTGTAAATCGGTGCCAGTAATGGAGTTCGTGCGATGCATCTGAAACAGTTTTTATAAGTTTCTTTTCTTTATGAACTAAAAAAATACCAAAGAAGTTATAAAATTCCAATTTTTTTCGAAGTTTGAAAAAAAAAATTCACTTTTCTAAGAAAAAAAATTGACTTTAAGTTGCAAAACAAGTAATTTAAATAATACTTTTGTCCAACTTTTTTAGTTCAAATAGAAGATAATTTAATACTGAAGCTAGATCACTTTGGTTGTTTTCGATCGGACATATATTATTTTTGCTATTGCCGACACCGTTTTCTAACACTTGTGAAAATGAAAACTCGAGAAAACGCGCTTTAAAGGTCTGCCTGGGCATTCAAACCTGCTCGACGCTCGGCCACTAAAACTGCTCTAGCTTCGAAAATATGTCGAATTGGCCTCTGGAATTTTAAAGACATATTCTTGGATAGTTTTGGAAGAGATTTAAAAAAAACAAAAAAATCGATTTTTTGAAGCCCCTAAAGCAGACTACTTACTGTCTTAACATGTTATATATTAATTTAATGCAGTTTGCACTAAACGATATTTTATAGAAGAGCGATCGCAACCAAAAAATTGTTAACTCTAAGTGCTTTAATAAAGGAAACATATTTTACAAATGGGAGACGGACTTTTACGAGAGGTGGTGGACCGAATTGAAACTTACCTGTCGTACTGGCATTTAGTCAGATATTAAAAATTTTATTAATATCTCCTTCAATGTCTTCTGAGCGTGCTCAAAGCATAAAGAATGGTTTGAACTTATTGCCATTACCGACGAAATACTTAACGGTGTTACTGAACGCTAATTTTTGAGCATATTCCTCACTTACAGCCGATTACTACGCTTGAAATATTAATGAGTATTAGTGAAAATCATTTTCAATTCACATAACCTAACAAAAAGGGAAGCTTTAAGCAAATTGCAAAGTGCCAGCAAAATTTGTCACCTGAAAATCAGCGCGTAACTCGAACTCGCGCGCATTTTTAATGAAACCAAACCCATTGACACCCAGCAAATGTTTCAAGTACTCGTACTCGTACACCAACGCGAATCGTTGAAAAGTTAACGGTTTCATTTTAACCTTAATTGGTGGTTTTGCTCATTAGCATTTGTTTGCGCATCGATTGGAGATGCGATGAAGGCCTGAAACCTGAAAAGCAGCAGCCAACACGCCAAAAACCAATCTGCACACGCTGGCAGTGGAGGTGGTCGCACTAACGCCGTGCGCTGAGCTGTTGTGTGTGTGTCGCTGGGTGAGGCAGGTGTTTTGGTCGCCAAATTTTCAGCGCCTCGTCCTCACCAAAGTGTTGACGTGTGGAATTCGGCGAAATAAGCTGACATCAGCACACATACATATCTGTACTTACGGTACATAGCAACATGTAAATTATGTGAACGTAGGTGTTCAAGTATAAGAGTTATTGTAACTGCGCGTGAGCGCGTGTGTGTGTTGAAAATTTGCATAATTGAAAAATGTATGCACTAATACTGTGTCATCATCATCATTGGAGTTCGTGGCTGCAAAGTATGTGTGAACATTTGTGGGCCGCCACCGACCAGGTTGTTTATGCATGGTAGTAAGTGTGAGTACACACACGCGCTCACCTGTGCGCCGTAGCGCTGCTAATGTGTGCACACATATGTATGTGTGTATGTAAATATCGCGTTGTGGTTAGCAGTTAAGTGCAGCTTATAAATTTTTAAATAAATTTGTCTTTGCTTTGGCGTTTGCTTTTGCTTAGGTTGACAGTTTGAAACACTTAGTGACGTATTTAATGACACGAAGTGGAAGCTTGAGCGACAGCGCCAACGTTTGAGGGTCAATTTTGTTATGAGTGCAATTAAACGTGTGACAGGTGCGATTTTGAAGGGCTTTAAGTTGAAATTAAGTGATAGGGGGTTTATGTATTTATATTTGATTAATTTTATTTTTTTTTCAACTAACCAAGTTTAAGTTTGAGTTTTATCACAAGGCAGACATTGACCTTACGAAAAAAAAAATAAATATTCATTCATAATTTTGTTTAGAAATCAAAGAAAATTGATTTTGCAATGTGTAACCACTATAATATAATTTTCTTAAAACTTAATAAGAGCAATTTTATCGTAAAAATTAGCTAAATTTATTAAAAAATCTTACTATAGTCTCCAATTTTCATACATAATGATTTCTGGTTGCTTTAAGTTCTGTATATATATTTTTTCGTATCAGAAAAACCGTAAAATCCCCTCATCTACAGTATCCTTTGAAGAAAATCCGATTTTACTTTATGAATTTCAAATTTATGAAAGTTGGGTCATTGCTTTCGTCTCCAGGAGTCGATTCTTTTCCAGAAGTATGTGATATTTACACGTCCCATTTTGGAATTGAGACAATACTAGCATAGAAATCGATGCTTAGAAGAAACGTCGACATCGGAAAGGGAGCGGGTTGGCAGTCTACGGTCCACTTGCGCAAGAGCGTTCGACATGCAGACATCGCATGAGCTCAACAAGCGCTGGTCACCAATCAGTACCTATGCAATTGCGAGGATCTTTTGGCCCGCTGTGCTGCGTAAAATGTTCCTTGAACTGCCTTCTCTTAGAGAGGTCCATCTCAGCGCGATCTTTGGTGTGCTTACTGGACATTGTCCAATGGACACCCATGCGTTGAGACTTTGGATCCTGGCAGATGCAAGTTGCCAAAACTGTTTGGAGGAAGGGGAGATGTAATCATTAAAGCATTTCGTTCTCCACGGTCCAGCTTTTGCCAGACTGAGGTTGAAAACTTTGAAAGGCTCACCTTCGGCAAACCTAGCGAATTATCTGGAATTGACATTAGCCGACTAAAGAAGTTCGTAACAGATTCCAAGCGTTTTGCTGAATCTTAAGGGCCTTTGATCCATTAGGAGTTTATTGGTACCACACATGACAGCGCTCAAAACTGTCTAAGTGAGATCTTTCTGTTTATGCAGAGATCTGCCTACTAATCCATATCTAAGTCTCTCTTGAAGATCTTTTCCTTCTAGCACCAAATATAAGTCTCACTTTTCTAATCGTTATCATTTTCGATGATAATTGACTTGACAATCTCGATTTCTGCACCTCAGTTCCCTTTTTTAACGTAACCACATCACTTGATATCACATCACATCATATCAACTAAGAGAGTCGAATAAGAGTTATTTATAGTTTCTGGAAACAATATCAAATTATCATATCACTCATCAGATATTACTACAACAGCATATGGTATCGCTCAACATTTTATTACATTATCATTATCACATCAGATTATCTTGGCAAAGTTACAAAAAATTTTAACATTCAAAAGCTTTTGTTAAGCAAAAAATGAAATCATTTTTAAATAAATACTTGTATCAAATCATCAAAACTCCTAAAATCTACACATACAAATTTTCACTGATCGCATACTTCTCTTCTTCGAATGGTCCATTTGTTTCATTATCTATGGCTGCCGTGACCAAACGTTGCGGTTGAATATTCGGACCCAGTGCATATGGCGGCTTATCTGCTGTCTTAACATAGAATGTACCTCTCTTTGGCGCAGACGGCTCGCCACCCATACGAAATTCCACACCGGTTTGGGAGAATATCCACACATCATCCGATTCGCGACGACAAAGTGTGCCCCAAAAACCCAATTTGCTGGTAATCGACTCGGCAAAGTAGTGATAGGCGCGACGATGCGAGCAGCCATAAAAGTAGCACTTCTTCTGATCACGCCCATAATTGGGATAGAAGGTGGCATGACCGACAGGCTCTTCAAAACCCAAACTGCTGCTGGTCTGTATTGACTCGACATACTCAGCATCGCTGGGATCGACGCGAAACTCATCGCTGACATCGCGAAACTTCGGACCGGCCGGATCGAGCGCGTAGATCGTGTTAAAGCGGTAGGGATGTGCCTGCTTACCAGCGCTGCCGGCGATTTGTGCGCCCAACGAGTGACCAATCAAATAGACGTCGTTGTAATTGAGTCCGGTGCGCAGTTGCAGAAAGCCGACCAAATCGACAAGTAAGCGCCCCAAATCCTCTACCATATCGACAACGCTATAGTAATTCACATTCGACGAAATTACACTCCAATCACAGACGATCACATTATAGTCGCTTGGCGGTACAGTGTCATTCAGGTCGCTTCTTCGATAGCGGTCGTCAATATCGTTTTCGTAGACACTGTTGAGTGGTGGGTTGGTGGTGACGATGTCGTCTTCGGTGGAAACAGCCGATTGTGGCACGCGTTTGACTAGACTAAGATAAGCATTTTTGACGGCACGATTCAAGGCGCCTTTGCTCTGACTCATCCAACCGTGTATGATTATTCTGCAAAGAGAGACAGAGAGAGTGAGAGAAGAATAAATTGAGTATGAGCGAAAATGCAAAATATTGCCGATATTCGCCAACTTTAATATGTCGCGCTGCATTTATGTAAGTTGTGACGCAAAATTGAAAGTTTTTTATGTTAAGTTTGTGTAAATTAAATGCAGCATGTTATATGTATATGTGTTAAGGTTTAATCGTGAATGGAGTTCAACGAAACTCTTCGATAAAAATATTCAAAATAAAATGCGCTAATTTTCTACTGAGTCATACAAGTCGTTTTCAAGTGTATTGCCTGCAGCTGTATATACAATGTCTGGTTCATAACTGAAGTGTTTTTTCATTGCGTTTGAGATAGTATCGATCTCAAAAACGCCTCATGACCGTTTTACAAGAAATGTTAATTCGAAGAAATTACTTATCGACTTATGCCACGCTACCAAAATCACCGAAACCCATAAGAGTTCATATCTGAAGTGTTTTTTCATTGCGTTTGAGATAGAATCGACCTTAAAAATGGCTCATAACATTTTTAAAAGAAATGTTAATTCAAAGAAATTACTCATCGATATAAAAATCACCGAAACCTCAGAAGAGCAACACGCAACTCTCTCTTATAACGGTATTATTTGAAACTACCGACATTGTGGGCGTGGCACTGGCTAATAAGCATGGAATATATTAAAAATTTCCATGACACTCTCTTAACTTGAGCATTTATAACGGTATCGAAAAAGAACGTATTCAAAAATATCGGTTTAAACTACCCTATCCGATCTTCTATATTTTTTTTTAAATTGATAAATATATATTAGCTACCTTCATACTACTTTGTAAAAAAATGTTTTTTCAGAGCATTTGAGGTTCTTATTCTTCTTTGTTGTTGCAAATTTCCTATTCATTGACCTTTATTTGATATTTCCTATTTGCATTTGTGCGCTATCAACTCGTGAAGGTGCCTGTAACAGCATTTAAATATACGCATTTTTTCCCCACTACCGTTATAGATTAAACGGCTATATATTTGTTTGTTTAGGTAATTAAAAACGTTGCCAATTTGTATTTTGAGAAAAAAAATGAATTAATCGCTTTCATTTGACCCTACAGAATTTGACAATGCAATTTGTATATTTTTTGCTTGTTTATTAATATACTAGTAACTGTATACTAAGTAGCTGTGACATTTCTATTAAGCCAAATATCAATTAGTGATTAATTATTTACGAAAATATTACAATTGCTCACGTCTGATTGTGTGTATGTGTCATAATGACTGAGCTGCGGTGACAGAATGCGTTAATTATAAAATATGTAGTTATTAATTAATTACAACTGGATGCTGGTTTTGATTTCGGTAATTACTTGCATTAGAGTGGTACTTTGTTTTTGGGTATAACGGTTTATTATATTATTTTTTTTTATTGCTTTTTTGAAAATTATTTTCAGAATGTTATTTAAAGCGATGTTTTCAAGATTTTTGGAAACTCACCACAGTAATGTTTCAAAACTCACCACACTTTTTATTGTGTGTTTATCGAAAAAAAATTAAGTGAAATTAATTTTTATTAAATGTTATTTTTAAGATCTTCGATATTCACCACAGTAAGTTTTCAAAATTCACCACATTTTTTATGTTTTTCGAAAAAAAATTAAGTGAAATTAATTTTTATTAAATGTTCTTTTTAAGATTTTCGATATTCACCACAGTAATTTTTCAAAATTCACCACATATTTTGTGTATATCGAAAAAAAAATTTAATTCAAATTATTTTTTATTAAATGTTATTTTTAAGATTTTCGATAATCACCACAGTAATTTTTCAAAATTCACCATATTTTTTGTGTTTAAAAAAAGGAAAATTTTAGTAATCAATAAAAAAAACTTTGTCACGCATTTTTAACATAAAAAAATTAAAAAATATTTTTGAAAAAAAAAATTCTGTTAAAAAAAAAATATTAAACTTAGATTTAATTAATTAATAAAATTTTCAGTTTCTGCAGCGAAAGTAGAGCTAAAGCTTTTGAAAAATCTTAGATTTATATTAAGAAACTTTCGAAAAAAAAAAATTGCTTAATACGGTCACACCCTAATGCATTTGTTTATGAGCTAACGCACTAGTAACAAATATATATGTATGTATGTACAAAAATTTTGTTTGCGTGACATTAACGCAATTAAAAATTTATTTTCCCGGATTTATAGACACATGAAATTACCAAGTAAAAAATATTAGGTAATTTTTTTTTTGGAAAATCACGCTTTGTTTTGGCGATGCAAATTAAAAATTATAATTTTTTTAACAAATATTAGTCATTTCACAAATACAAAAAGCTTTAGTATACAGTTCACTTCTTTTCGTATTAATTCAATTCATATTAAAATTCCCCGATACCGAAAATATAATCCCGAAATTTGATTTAAGTTTGTAAAATAATATAAAATATTGCTTCCTATATAATTTAAATAGTATTCGCTGTCAATCCCGAATTCTAGGTATTTTTATGTAGAATTTCGGGATTTTAGAACATTCCGAAAAACTACAACATTTCACTCAATTAATTAATGCTCAAAGCTTTTACATACCTGGTTGGATGCTCTGGATTAAATTCAGACATTTCCAAGCTGCTATCATCATCCGTTACGATCTCACGTCCACACTCGGCAAAATCTCTTTTATACAAATAGAACTGCATTTTAACGCGCGCGGAACTGGTGAATGGTATCAGATGTTTGAAGAAATGCTTCAGAAAGGTAGAATCAAAGTGACGTCCAAAGAAACCGCTTGGTCTGCGTAGCGTGTGACCGCAGACATCACGCAATGAGCTAACAAGCGGTGCGCTGCTAGCTGAGGGAACTGCGAAAATGCATTAAATGAGCAAGGTGTAAAATAAAGAAGACACGATAATTAGTATAACGGTATTTTTTCTTATAAAGAGACTAGATTTATCACAAAATTTGTTTTTAGAAAGATATTTTTATAATTTGTCGTCGATACGCAGCATAAACATACCATTTACAATGAGTATCACTAGCGCAACAACAGCCACTAGACAAGGGAGGCGCAGTGTGTGACGGCTCGCGGCTGATTTGTGCATTTGAATTCGTAAATAAACACACTACTCGACAGCTAAGCTCAACTAATAATACTAGTGGAGAATAAAAAGACAACACTTTCACTTCATGGATTAATAAATGACAAAATACAACCGTAGTAAACAACAACACAATCGGACACGAACTATTCAATTATTAAAACCGCAAAAATGTCAACAATAGCGCTTATTACTTAAATTACTTAAACTAAGAACCGAAAACTCTTCTACACGACGCGTAAATGTCGACGTTGACAGGTTTTGGCTCGCGACTCGCCTGCCTTTGTGAATGCCGTTGAACTGAAGCTGCGATCGCCCGTGTACTCAATTCGCAATCTACGAACGCGAACACGCTTTTTATTAGTTTTATTCATAAATATGGATAAAATGAGTGCTATGAGTTCAATAAACAGCTCACAACCAGTCGGAGCGCTTGTCGACGCGCAACTGACTCCACCAAAAAGTGCTGAAGAGTATGTACTAAGTGCACAAGCAAGTTTGGCACGAGTCGCTTGATCTTGTCTCGATCAGCTGTTGAGCGTTGACAACATTGCTACCGGACGCTGACATAAATGAATGACTGTAAAGGTTGGGGCGTGAGCTAATTGAATGTTTATAAATGTAGCGTTGACTAAAACACCAAGTCATAGGTAAACGAATGGCCAGAGAGTCCGGCCCTTTTTTGTTGTGAGAGAGCTGTCCACTGTTTACTGAGTGCATTCACTTTAGGAGAGGTGTAATATAAATATCTGTGAGTATTTTCCCGCTCTTATGAGTAGATGAGTGGTGCATGAGTTCATATACATGAAAAAAGTTTTGAAACACAAAATTTACTCATTCTTCTTCAAGTTTTTTGAAAAAATGATCAAACGAGGTGTGTTCAAAAAATAACGGGAATTTTAAAATTTTAAATTTTTTGTTATTTTTTTTTGTATTTCGATTGCAAGATAATACGACTCCTGAAGTACGATTGTCTGGGTTAGATGTATTTTTATAAGCTTTGCGATTTTTGTTTGTTAAAAGTTACACTTCGTTGATTGTTCGTGAATTCTTGGCCAAAAACAATACTGTAACGATACCCGGCCTCCATAATCTTCTTGACTTTTTCCTATTTCCAAAAATAAAAGGTAGTCGTTTTACAAGCATACGAAAGAAAAATCGCTGAAAGAGCCAAAGTCTATTCCAAAAATCGTGTTTGAGAAGTTTTTCGTCGATCGAATGGGGATTATTTTGAAGGCGAGAACATTATTTTTTTACTAATATATTTTTATATTTTTAATAATATATATTTTTTTCAAAACAAGAAAATTTTTTGAACACACCTCACATTGAATTTAAAATTTTAAACGTTTTGATTCGTATATGAATACAGTTATAGAATAAGTATTTAAAAACTAAAATATTTTGAGTAACGGGAATACAAAATGTTCTGGATAAAATCCGCGGTAATAAGAGAAAGCACTTAAGGGGCACACCTGGTGTAATGGCCTAAAAAAAGGTGATTTTTGGAAAAATTTATTAAAAAAAATACTTTATTAATTATTTCAAAATTTTAAGAATATTTATACATGTTTCAAGATAAAATTTAAATTTTATTTTTTAAATTTTAGTGAAATTTTTGAAGAAAAAAATTAAATATTTTTTAAGTTATAGTCGATCTCCAACGGCGCGAAAAAAAAGTCCTTCACTGCTGCAATGATTCCGGCCTTCTCCGTGGATGAATTCTAAAAAAAAAATCTCCTTAAACTAGATAATATTGTCTGTACAATGACCTACGATAAAAATAAATAGGTCATTGTACGGAGAACTGTACTGAACTATTTCGAGAAAAACGCGTTTAAAGATAAAATGATCGTTTACACTGTTACCGAGCGGCTGCTCTTTAAATTGCTATAACTAAAAAACTATTTGAGACATCGATTTGAAATTTTAATATGTTATTTTTAAAGGTGTAATCTACCGAAATATGAAACAAAAAAAAATTGATGTTTTTGAAATTTCACACTAGGTGTGCCCCTTAAGCGTTCTTTTTTTATCAGTAGATAATAGCATTAAGAACAATTTACAACCAAATTATGGATGTTTTAAGTGCAGAACTTGGCGGCATATATACCATTTCTTACTATTTCAAAGTCATCTCAAATTTATTCCATCTCGAAAGCTGCTCTCGTGCCTCCTATACACTCACAACCATTCACAGAGCAATTTGTATTTTATTACAACGTTGAAACAATTGTATTTTAATAAAAAAAAATAAATAAATAAAACTGCATAACACACGCCTTAAGCATATTTACGTAGTGATTGTATTATTTATACATAGCATAAAGCAAATTAACAACTTTACATTTATGCACGCATGTGTTCGCAAATCCTTGTTGCTGTTGCATAGAGCAATGTAAAAACAGAAACACAAAAATATTATTTAAATACCAACTAGCAACTTGTGTTTACCACCAACATGTACAAATGAAATATTAACTGTGTTTCTGTGGTGTGTGTGTGTGTGAGCTCTGTACATACCCGGTACGAAATTTAACTAGAAACAAGAAAAAATGTTAACTTCGGCTGTACCGAAGCTAATATACCCTTCACAGCTTCATTTCTTTTAGTAACTATGTGTTTAAGCAAATCTAAAGACGTAAGAAAAAGTAAGTAAAAAAATAAAACATTTTACAAATTCTTTTTAGCCGGGTTGTTTGCTAGAAACATTAAAGTTGTATAGTTGACCGATCTGAACAATTTCTTCGGAGATTATATTATTATCTTAAGCAGTAATCCATGTCAAATTTCGTGAAGATACCACGTCAAATGCAAAAATGTTCCATATAAGCCATTGATTCCGATCGTTCAGTTTGTATGGCAGCTATATGCTATAGTGAACCGATCTGAACAATTTTTTCGGAGATTAAATTATTTCTATGAGCAATAACTCACACCAAATTTCGTGAAGATATGTAGTAAAATGCGGTAGTTTTCCATACAAGCAATTGATTCCGATCGTTCAGTTTGTATGGCAGCTATATGCTATAGTGAACCGATATGAACACTTTTTTCGGAGATTAAATTATTTCTATGAACAATAACTCACACCAAATTTCGTAAAGATATGTAGTAAAATGCGGAAGTTTTCCATACAAGCAATTGATTCCGATCGTTCAGTTTGTATGGCAGCTATATGCTATAGTGAACCGATCTGAACAATTTTCTCGGAGATTAAATTATTTCTATGAGCAATAACTCACACCAAATTTCGTGAAGATATGTAGTAAAATGCGGAAGTTTTCCATACAAGCCCTTGATTCCGATCGTTCAGATTGTATGGCAGCTATATGATATAGTGGTCCGATATCGGCAGTTTCGACAAATGAGCAGCTTCTTGAAGAGAAAATAACATCTGCAAAATTTCAAAACGATATCTTAAAAACGGAAAGACTAGTTCGTATATATACAGACAGACAGACAGGCGGACATGGCTAAATCGACTCAGTTCAACATACTGATCATTTCTATATATACTTTATAGGGCCTCCGACGCTTCTTTCTGGGTGTTACAAACTTCGTGACAAACTTAATATACCCTGTTCAGGGTATAACCAGGATTTTTGCGCAAACAAATATACATTTAAAACACCCTCAACTATTACGAATACAGTGCAGTTATGCTTGTTTCTGAATTTTTCAACAATTTTATATTTTCCTGCAGGGCATCTTCATACACATAAGCTGAGCATAACAATGCTGTACGTCCACTGTATAACATGTGTATTTGAGTATGTAATCTAGTATGAATTGATTGAAATTTATGTTAGTGCCGCTGGAGAATTCAGCGCATAAATTTATTAAAATTCAATTTGCTTAGTAAAATAACAACAACGGAAGCTTAATAAACTTATTTGGCCGCCTCAATTCGATTACAATTGTGTACGCTGCTGAGTGTACATAGTTATTCGGTGGGAAATTTATTAACTCTTCGATAGCAAATAAATTGGCGAAATAATGCTGGTCAGACTTCGTATGAATGTTTTTGGGGTCTCAGTTACCTTTGACACTCGCATTGCCTTAGCCAGATGCATATAATTCAAATCAAAGTGGTTTAGTCAAGCCATTTGGAATATATTACGAATATTATTGCTGAGGGTATTAGCCATCTTCGAATCGTAGATGCGCTGCATGTGAAACCAAGAAGAAAGTTTTTCAGTTCTAGTCTCTTTAAGATGGTATAACTGCTTTTTATTAGATATATAATGAATTTTGCCAGTTTATACGATTTATACCAGTTGTTTGTTCGATTCACCAGAATAACGTTTTTCAGTTCTAGTCTCTTTAAGACGGTATCACTGCTTTTTATTAATATATATTGAATTATGCCAGTTTATACGATTTATACCAGTTGTCTGTTCGATTCACCAGAGGAACGTTATTCAGTTCCAGTCTTTTTAAGATGATATAATTGCTTTTTATTAAATATATATTGGATTATGCCAGTTTATACGATTTATACCAGTTGTTTCTTCGATTCTCTAAGTTTTTGCGTATCAGAAACAGTAAAGTTGTGTACATACTACATCTAAATATAAAAGCTGGCTGAAGTTGTGTAACAACCGCTTGTTTTTCTATCACTTTCCAATTTATACCAGTTGTTTGTTTGATTCACCAGAAGAACGTTTTTCAGTTTCAGTCTCTTTAAGATGGTATAACTGCTTTTTATTAAATATATATTGAATTATGCCACTTTATCCTATTTATACCAGTTGTTTGTTAGATTCACAAGAAGAACGTTTTTCAGTTCTAGTTTCTTTAAGATGGTATAACTGCTTTTTATTAAATATATATTGGATTATGCCAGTTTATACGATTTATACCAGTTGTTTCTTCGATTCTCTAAGTTTTTGCGTATCAGAAACAGTAAGGGTAAGGTAAAATGTTCATGGTTTCCAAAGTGAAATTTCCGTCATCATTAAGACCCATAATTATTCATTAAAGATTTACTCAAGCTTTGGGATCTTTTACGAATATCCTTGCTGGGGGTATTAACCATCTTCAAGTAGCCAATATTCGGCCAAAAAGAAAGTTCTGAAGTTGCAGTAACTTTAAAATGCTATAACTGCTTTTTATTAAATATATATTGAGTTATACCAGTTTATTAGATTTATACCAGTTTGTTCGGTTCACTGATATTGAATTCACCAGAAACAGTTGGTTAGTGTATATATTATTGAAGTGGTACATATAACAACCGCTTATTTTTCTATCACTTTGCGATTTATACCAGTTCCTTGTTCGATTCAGACGCTGAGATTGGTTAATCAAAACGCTTACAGTATCCAAAAGAATATACCCGTCATCATTAAGTCTCTTCATTACTCTTTAACGATTGTGTGGAGGTCTCGTCCTTTTTACTATTTACCCTACATATTCTTTCAACATGCGAGCTTAACCACTGCTCTATCGCATCCTTCCACACTTCATCATACTAATTTTATGTAACTGAAAGCTCTTACGACTCAACACTTTACGGTAATCGATGTGATAAGCGCCCACACATGTATACATATGTACTTATATACATCTATATTGTAGGGAACCTTTTACAACATTACCATAACCATTATCATTACTGATATTGCATTACCCAGTGTCATTGCCGGCACTACATAGACGCTGAACAGTAGTGGTGAGTGATTTTCCCCCACACTCGTATATAAATGCGCCTAAGACTATGCAACAACCGTACACTGCCAAACACACAGCGTTAAATGCAACACACACATACACGCAAGCACCGTTGAATAACTATGCATGAATAGGTTAACCTGGAATTTACAAGTAGATTCGTTCACATATCCTCACCGGAGTATCCTACGGTTTTATTCGATTATTTAAATTTTATGTTTATTGCTTATAAATAATTTATGAACGCAAAATTGCGCTTAAGCACTCACTGGTAATCCTTGATCTCAGCCCATAGGGCATTGCGAGCGCCGAAGTTGATTAGAATTGTGGCACTGCTGAGTGATGGAGCGACGCGGCAGTTGAGGGGGGTATGCTGTGGGTTGTGGGCTGTGAGTGGCGATGTATTGGTATTTCTGCTATTTATTTTGCTATTTTCAATGTGACCGGCCACGTAGTTAGTTTAAATATTTTATGAACACTAATACATGTATGTATATGTATGAGGTTTACATATATCTATATATGGGGTCGCATACATTTACATTTATATGTGGATGTGGTGGAAAATGAAATGTATTATTTGAAGGTTGATAACTATTTCACGGTGACTAGCGTCAACTTATAGTTAAACCCTACTACTAGTACATATATACATACATTTGTGTATATAGTAAAGTATTCATCTTAAATATAAAAGTGTATACATATATTTAGGAATTAACATGTATTAAAAGAGATGCAATACTAATACCCAGATTTCTCATAGTTAATGGTATTTGGCTTTATTTAATTCTGAGGTGAGTTATGTGATTCATGCCATATCAGGTATACAAAACACATATTAAGTTAAACACAGGAACAGAAATAATTTTATTGAGTGTATGCGATAAAAGGGAAAGTATGGACCGATTTCGTCTAGAAAGTTGCAACATATTTGGTGAATTTTATTCTATGTGGTGTGTTTGGTTTCGATATCTACTTTGATAGTTATGATATTGATCTTCCATAAGATCGTATTTAAAACAAGAATTGATTAGGTGTGTTCAAAAAATAACACAATTTCGAAATTTCGTTTTTTAGTAATATTATATCTTTCGTCTACATTAATGCTATCGTCTTCAAGATAGTACCCGTTCTATATTGTGCATTTATGCCAGTGCTTCTTCCAATCGTCCAAACACTTCTGAAACTCTATTTTTCGGCCTTTTAATGGAGGCTGGGGCATCATTACAATATTGGTTTTGGCCAAGAATTCCCGAGCAAGCAACGAAGTGTGAGCTTTTAACAAACGAAATTCGGCAAGCCGTGAATCGTCGCGAATTTTACAAATCCCGTCGTTTTTTGAACATTTTGTTTTCAAACATTAAGGATGCATCTTGTGTTAGAGCTTGGTTAAAAATTATCAAAGAATTTTTGATGTATAATATAAGATTTGTAGAATTAGACCATATTACCCTCTATCGTATAACTATCTGCCCCAAATATGTGATTTTTAGCTTAATTGGCTATGAAATAATAGCCATATAGCGATAATTGAAGAACTACGTTTTAAAAATCACAATTTCTAAGAGAGTGATATACTAACGGCATCTTCCGAATCAGCTTTCAACATAAAAAAAACCTTTGGCCTCAATAGCGCTCATCTTATAAAAATATTTATCAAATTTTCCGCGTTTAACATCTCTTCTATTCTATATTATTATTACATTTAAGAGGTTACAGCTTTCCCGGAGTAAAAGCTTTTTGGGCACTACCAAAAAATAAAGGCTATTATCGATGTCATTGGTTCTCGTTATCTTTAGGCGCTAAGGGTGTGCGGATACTTTATTGAAGTTTGGTCGATTCACATTCTTCCACACTATCAAGTTTTATTTCAGAGATCTTAGACAAGTTCTACTCCTTCGGAAGATTTATTTATTGATTTTGGTCAATGGAAATTCGAATTAAATTGTTTTATAGCCCAACGCTTCCAAGCAATTGTTTCAGTGCGATTAAATATATGCAAATTTCGACAATTATTTTTCAGTGCTGCCAGTTTGTTTCAAAGAAAGTGTGGTGTGTTCGATTCGCTACTCTCTAATGCTTGGCTAGTCGAAGATAATTTATATTTATACAAAAAAACTGATTTCAAAAAAAGAAACAAGTATTTCAGGACCTCGACTAGATTTTTTTACTACCTAGCACGTCCTGAGAACCACCGAAAATGTAAAGCTCATAACTAAGCTTCATATTTAAAAACTTTTCCGCTTGATCTGTTTCGAAGCCTCGCATAACAACATCAAATCTCATAATAAAATTGAATTAGGTTAATATTTAAAACTTTGAATTAAGTTGAAATTAAAGAAAACGTGGACTTTTAGACTACACAGCATTATTTGGCTCCATCTTTGATTGCGTGAAGCGTTTCTGCTGTCAATAGAACACATACGCATTTATACGCACACTTACACTCATATGCGCGCTCTTTAATTGCAGCTGTGTGCCGAATCGAATGCCTGCCAGCACATATCAAATACTTTAAATAGCCCGTTGACAGCGGAAATGCGTTGTGCGCGCAAAAGGACATGCTTTGGCAAACGTCAATATCGTGCGAGCGGGAGCGTGAGCATGAGCGCACGTGGTCACACGCAATCGCCGCAGTGACAGCTGAAGCGGATTTGTTTGGCCAGATTGATAGCATTTATCGTCAATACTGTCAATGCTTAATGTGCGATTGCGTGCTTACGTGCTTACGTGCGCTTACGAGCTTATGCATAAGTGTGTCTTTATAAAGGGTGATTTTTTAAGAGCTTGATAACTTTTTAAAAAAAAAAAACGCATAAAATTTGCAAAATCTCATCGGTTCTTTATTTGAAACGTTAGATTGGTTCATGACATTTACTTTTTGAAGATAATTTCATTTAAATGTTGACCGCGGCTGCGTCTTAGGTGGTCCATTCGGAAAGTCCAATTTTGGGCAACTTTTTCGAGCATTTCGGCCGGAATAGCCCGAATTTCTTCGGAAATGTTGTCTTCCAAAGCTGGAATAGTTGCTGGCTTATTTCTGTAGACTTTAGACTTGACGTAGCCCCACAAAAAATAGTCTAAAGGCGTTAAATCGCATGATCTTGGTGGCCAACTTACGGGTCCATTTCTTGAGATGAATTGTTCTCCGAAGTTTTCCCTCAAAATGGCCATAGAATCGCGAGCTGTGTGGCATGTAGCGCCATCTTGTTGAAACCACATGTCAACCAAGTTCAGTTCTTCCATTTTTGGCAACAAAAAGTTTGTTAGCATCGAACGATAGCGATCGCCATTCACCGTAACGTTGCGTCCAACAGCATCTTTGAAAAAATACGGTCCAATGATTCCACCAGCGTACAAACCACACCAAACAGTGCATTTTTCGGGATGCATGGGCAGTTCTTGAACGGCTTCTGGTTGCTCTTCACCCCAAATGCGGCAATTTTGCTTATTTACGTAGCCATTCAACCAGAAATGAGCCTCATCGCTGAACAAAATTTGTCGATAAAAAAATTTCGAACCGAACACTGATTTTGGTAATAAAATTCAATGAT
This sequence comes from Zeugodacus tau, assembly GCA_031772095.1. Classification (NCBI taxonomy): domain Eukaryota; kingdom Metazoa; phylum Arthropoda; class Insecta; order Diptera; family Tephritidae; genus Zeugodacus; species Zeugodacus tau. Next base: position 73,260,265 of record CM062651.1, on the reverse strand, counting down.
TTGCAAGCGTTGCTCGTTAGTAAGTCTATTCATGATGAAATGTCAAAGCATACTGAGCATCTTTCTCTTTGACACCATGTCTGAAATCCCACGTGATCTGTCAAATACTAATGCATGAAAATCCTAACCTCAAAAAAATCTCCCGTTACATACATATACATATGTATATTAGTACGTGCGTTTGGCTATGTGATTGGTATTTATCATTTGACAGTTAAATTTTCAAAGAAATTGCTCGGGCGAAATTCACAACATCGACAACAAGTGGGTCAAACAGCCAATGGCAAAAGGTCGACGCGTTCTGTCAGTCAGTTAGTAAGTCATTGTGGTACGAGGCTGTCACATGTGCGTGAATGTGCATATCGAAACGGAAATGATAATCGCATACTTATTTATATATATATGTACATTTTGAAGTAGTCATATGTTCCTTTCAGGAATATTTAATATTTAAATATAAAACCTTTTGAAATCTTGAACTTAAAGCTGTATATTTTGAAATCGGATATTCGAGACTCTCCATCATAAAGTCACGTGCATCGAATTTGTATATTCGGATAGGATTTGGAGGACTCTATATAGTTAATTCTCCTCAATACGTCTTCCAAGTCCTTCAAGCGAAAGTCACTGAATAAGCAATATAAACTAGGTCTACGATATTGTTCGTTCGCTCTGTAGTCGTGTTTAGGTGACCTGAACGGCCTCACATTTTTATCCGGTCAAGTACTGTCAATTCGGCAGCATTCATAGGTAATTTAAAGCACTTCTTTGTTAGATCTGACGGCCAAATCCTTAGCTTTTACATGAGTTCGTTTATGAGTTCGCGAGTAGATTGTACTTTGCCCAGTCGTATGATGAATCTTAATGACGAAAGACCTACTCTTAGTTTCTTTTTTTTCGTAGCCTGTATGCTCTGGGTTCTTAAGATTTTCCGACAAGGATCACTCTTTATAAATGTTTATTCCCATGTATTTGCTGAATTTGACACAATTCTACGCTGCTTTCGGTTAGGGTATTTACGTGATGGATTTATAAATGACAGCTGAGTGATAAATGTTCACACCTCCCGCAATGCGACGTAGATTCCAAATTAAAGTTGTTGTTGTTTTATTTTGTTTTTGCCATTTCCGTCAATATTTTGGAGCCATATTCTATGTTTCGTTCTCAAACCTCAATTAAAATAGATTTGGTTCTGCTTATTGTTTATCTAAATTCTCTGTGGAGTTTATGATTGTTAGTCAAAAATTACAAATTTACAATATTTAAAGAGAACGGAGCTTATTTTAGCGTTTATGGATCGGGTCCATATCATATCTCCTCAATATTCTTTCTATTCTTCTGACTAAATACCATATAAATATAGTAATCTGTTGTTGGTGGTTCTCCATAGATTTCATTAATATTTAAAGCTCTTAATAAATTCCAGTTGCTTAGAACCGAGCTCACTTTTTCCATGCTGACACTCTAAAGCCATTAAAAGTGTCTCGTCTCATTTATAATTCACGAAAGATATCTGAAATCAATTGGTAAAGCAAATCAATCGGTGCCGAGTAACAAATTGAGTAAGCGCGTGAGTCAACTGACACCACTGAACTGATAGCAAGATGTGCCACCATCTCGACAAACTGAATTCCACTGGAGAAAAGCAAACGAAATGATGTGGAAAATTTCGCCTGTCATCTTCGGAGTATTCGCCGACCTTTGCGCTCAGAGCCAGCCGCCATGTTGATGCAAGTCTGTTTGTAGTATGTACCAAGATGCGGTTGCAAGCGATGCGGTCGATTGCAACGCAAGCGAAGAACATCGTCGGCGGTCGTCAGCTGCTGTACTAGACAGCACAGACACGCGTCGGGGTAATCGAATTGCTATGGACGTTTGGTTTGCCTCACTCGTTGGTGTCTTATTTTTTGACTGACTCACTGATTGTCTCAGTATACAGAAACAATGGTGATGAGGGGGAGCGCTGCTGAAGTTGCATTGAATCATCAGTGCAGAGAGGTGTGTGTGTGTGCGCATGGAGTTGCCTGGAGTTTTGCAGTGTGTTCATTTTACTTACCTATAACTTATCATCCGTCATACTCTATCTTCTCATCATGGACGGCATGATACTTGTAGTTGAAAGAGGTAAAAGAAAATGAAATTTCACACTTCAATTGAGTAAGTGAATTTTATAATTTGATAGAGAAAAGAAAAAACGTTTGAACCGAAAATAGTCGGTGGCACTTAAGTGGTATTAATTCAGCAGGTCCGTTGAGAGATTTATGGAATTGAATTTAGTAGAATAATGAGAGTAGTCAGATATCGAGGTGTTTTTTATATTTTTAGAGAGATCATTGCTAAACTCTGAGACATCGCAATCCCCATGTTGGGACAAATGTATAATCTCTGTCAATATGGACACCAGGGCGTTCTCACGTACCGGTTGCAATAATGAAGGGTCTCTCAGACGATACATACTAAACTACTTTGTAAACTTTCGACTCGGTATTGTCTTACCATGAAGAGATGAGATTGCTCATGAGTAGTTGTGCAAAACCGAGTACACATAACTCTTTCTGGGTTCTGTCCAACTGGCATGAAAGAAATAAATCGAGCTAAGAGTTAATAGCGCTAATTTTGGATTACTGACCGTTAAAGCTTTCAATTTTCATGGTATCGCAATGAATCTCATGGCTTAAAAGTCTAAACGTCTGGTCTCTATGAATAAGTCGTCAAATCCAAATTCGGATAACCTAGCGAATTGTCTAGAATTGACATCAGCCGCTTCAACAATTTTGTAGCAGATTTTAAGCACTTCGTTGAATCGTGAGGAAGGCGTTCAAAACTGTCCAAGTGAGGTCTTCCTGCATATGCAGAGATCCACATACTAACCTTACCTAACTTAATACAAGTGGTCTACTGGAAATTAAGTATAGAAAGCTTAAGTTTCCCTTTATATTAAATACTTGGACTTCAACAATGTTCAAAAAATTGTTACCCACAACGAAACGATTTAATCTTCTCGCTCCATACACATTCATCCAATGCAGAGTAGAAAAATGTAGAAAATTCAATTGGCACTTTACATAATTTCCTGACTTAAGCAAAAATAAAGCGGATAGCGGAAAGCGGAATGAAATGAAATATGCCCTCACGCTAAGCAAATATATAAGCATTGACCTGCGAAATACTGATTGGCTGCTTGAGTTATGGTTGTGCGATTTCATTTGTCAACAACACCGGCGGCTACGTGTCATGCAAATTCGTTATGTCAACAGCAGCAGTAGAAGTGGAAGCGGCAACAACACCCACACACAGCGTTGCATGATGATTGACTTTTCCGGTCAACGATACAAAAGCGAGTGACAATGTTGTTGTTGTTGTAGACAGTTACTTAGATGACCCCGGTAGTAACTTGAAGTCGCTCAGTTGATGACTGGGCATGTAGATATAGAAATATACTAGTAAGTATATATCATACATCTGTATGGGGTACGTGGGTATACTGTCTTTTGCTTGTCATAAATGAATTTACTCTCTGTAAACTGAGTGGATGATACCTTTGATCCCGCTGTGGGTGTATAGTATTGTTTTCAAGTTAATTTATTCTGTGCTTAAGAATATGTATTATATGTATAAATGTGTGGAACATATTTTGTATAAAAAAAGTCGGCCAGTAACATCACTTATAACTCAAGAACGACTGGACCGATTTTGATGATTTCTGTTTTGTTAAAGTCGTCTCCACTCCGAATAGTAGAATAGTTATCAGAATATTGGATATATTTGCTTAGAAAATCAGAAAAGACAACGAAGTAAATGAAAAATAATTGAAGTGAAATGTAGAATAATCATAAAGGCTGAAAATAACAACAATTATCAAAACAATTGGTCGCAATCTCAAAGAGTTCGCTGGGGCACACAGTACTTTTAATAGATAAAAAATAATTTGTCAAAAACCTAGAGTGTTCAATATAAATCCGTGAAAATGTTTTCCCTATTGCAAGAGATAACGAAACACACATTGTTATGCGTAACCCCCTGCATTTGTAACGGTATTCACCTGTTTATTTGTTTACAACTACACAGCGGTTCGATAGTAAACTAAGTTTGACGTTCAACATCCATTATTGAATTTGCATTTTCATGCTCAGTGACTTTCCAACGTTGCACTTTTACAGAGTCCTTGCTGCCGCCAGTATTCATTTCAATTCATTGCCTTCTCCAGCTCTCTACTTCACAACAGTTATTTTTGCTTTTCTATTTCCCCCACCTTAATCCCTTTGCCAAACGTTCGATTGAGCTTATCCCCACTTTGACAACTCAGCGCTTGCTTTTAATAAGCTCGCTTGCTTGGAAATTATGCGTTAGTTGCGTGGAGGCCTTGTGTAAGAGTCTTTCTTGTAAGCATACTAGAAATTTGTCGCGTTTAAGATAAGATAAGCTTGTCGCTTGGCTCACAGTTTTATCTAAAAATCAATAGTTCAGACTCCTTACATTCCTACGACTAGGCTAGTCTCTTCTAAAGCAGCAAGCTCTGCTTTATATATTAGTTATCTCTATCTTAATCTTCATTACAGGATATGTTTAATGTTTTACTATGCACTACACCATTTATGTAAGTAGCACGAAAGTACTGTTATGGAAACGGTACAATCAATTTACTATATTAAAACAATTTGCGCCCCTAGTCTGAGTGTAAGGCAAATTCATACATATACCATATGCATATATATTTATTTTGATATCTATGCGTGGCTAATTGAAATTAGATTTACAGTGGTGGACAGGAAAATGGGAACTGAAAACGATACTAAAGGTCCAAAAGTGCTTTGTGAAGCCGTAACCCCCTCTTTAAATTAGGTATTATGATTCGACAAAGCGCTCTGAACCTACTAGAAATCTGCAAGATAGAGAAATCTTTTTCCTGATCTCGCAAAGCCGAGACATTCCAAAAGAAAGTGATCAGATTACTCCACCTCCGGTAAGAATTTTAACTTTAGAAAGTGAATCCCGATGGGACAATGGACAGTTAGAACCTCTACGACTAAGAATAAGTGAACTTTACTGAGGGCGAAGAACTAGGTAGGCCTCCTGCGATTCACCTTAGGCCAGAAGGATCTGCCGACTGCGCAGGTGCTAGTGACTGTCCAGCGCTTGTCCAGCTCAGCCGAGACCCACCTGTCCAGTAGTAAATTGTAATAGGACAACGGTGCTCCTATATATTCTGAAATACCCATACACAACAACAAAAATACTTTTCGGATTTGCTAGTGATGTAAAGAACGTAAAATATTTACTACAGAATGGAAATCGAAATTTTATATTCCATCATTCTTGTAAAATCAGGCACTTTGTCATGCTTATTACAAAGATTACTGGCAAATTTTGACACCCATCACTGTAAACCGACAACATACAGATATATATGTATATACATATAATAAGGCGACTAGCGAGAATCCACAGTTGTAAAGTTATCTATTAATGTATGGCAGCTATGTATGATCAGCGGCCAGTAATGACTGTAACCACACATACATACATATGTAAATACTTGTAATGGACTTTAAGCCAACAAACTGATATTACATAGGTATACATGTTCCAGATAGTTATGTACATATGCTTTTACGTGCCATCTACTAAGGAGAAATTTATAATTATAATTTGCAACTGAATTACTTTAACAAATTGTCTGATTGCTGTAATGAATTAAATGGAATGCTTACCATTCCAAGCGTAGATATGCAGATAACTGTGTACTTAGCAATAGATTGTAGCATAGTAAATGTAAACATGCATATATTTACTAAGTAAACACACAACTCAGTAAGGTAATTTACAAGATTGGAGAAATGCAATACACATACACTTGCAACATGTTGCATGGTTTTGTATGCAACAACTAAAAATAAACGATATATATATATATATAGTATGTTTAGAATATATTTGTATATTATTATTTTAAAAAATTATTTATATTTTTAATATAATTTTAAGCATTAATGAGTTTACATTCTTTCATTACAGCTCTCACTGCGGTAGTACCACAGGTATGTTCTATTTTTATTTCGAATAACATGAACTATTAAACTCATCAAAGAGTCATTATTAGTAATTTGCTAATAATATACAAATAAACAATTATTGCCAAAATTGTTTTCCTTTGAATTACCAATATTAAATAATAATTAAAATTTTAAAATATTTACAATAATAATGCAGCTTGTGAGAGTTTAGCTTTTGGAACGTCAAGTATTTTAGTTAATCAAATACATGCTTAAATGAAAGTTAAATTCGCTTTAAATGCAACATTTTGGCTAGAGTTGAAAATAACTTTGATTTGCTAAAAGCCAGAGGCGTGTAGTTGAGAGGATAATATAGCAAAAATTTTATAATATTTACAAAAGACCGACTTCGAATTTACTTTGCTTTCTCATTTGTGTTCTTAGTATATATTAAAGAGCTACACATGTCTCATCAGTTACCAGTTCCCAAAATCCAGAAATTTATAAATTTCATTGCGCTTTAGACTAAAATGAGAATTAGCAAATAATCACTGAGACGACGGTTTCCAAGTGGTTCTTCTTAATCTTAAGCTTGATTCGTAAATTTTTAAACAGTACTTATTAGGGTCTTATAGTAATTTAAATTGCTTTCAAATTGGTGATTTTGCCAGCTTTCTCTATAGAATATATTATATATACCTTATTCTTCAATCTTTGTAAAGTATAGTAAAATTGTAAGCATGCCTCTGATTTTCACAGATGCAATACATATAGCTAAATACTATCATATGTACTTATATGAAATTCTATTTACTCCATCCATATTCATGTGTATTTAATGTTGTGCTTACTACATTCTTTAGCAAACTATTTTGTGAATGCAATTAAATCTGGCTGTACGTGTGTGTTTCTAATTTTCCAGTTTGGTTTTGACAATGACCATTATTAAATTTCTTGGAAAACCACAAATATGAATAAAATGTTTGCACATATTCTAAGTATGCATATAGTACTATATACTCATAAAGGGAATATGAGTTAATTCATATTACATAACTCATATTTATTATATACACACTTATCAATTATTATTTATGCTTGCAGAATAAATGGACATTTGATTAAAGCATAATTCAGGTGAAATTTTCAGAAAAAATCATTTTGTAGCATTGTAAAAAAATTATTCTCTGAGATAGACTGTAGCATTTTTGTAACTGTTCCAAATCACAGAAAAAAATTCAGAATGTGTTTAAAAAAATAACGGTATTTTTTGTATTTTTTTGACGTTTCAAATAGTTCCCTTCGATATCACGCACTTATTCTAGCGCTTCTTCAAATCGTTGAACTATGCTTAAACTAGATTTTTGGGATAGCTTATGCGTCTCTCATCGATTTCTTGTATGTTTATAAAATGACGGACCTTTAGGGTTCTCTTTATTTTTTGAAATAGGAAGAAGTCTATGTCCTCTTACCTTAGTGGCCTCTTACCTTAGTGGCTACTACAGTAAGCATTGAATACGGTTTAAAATATTAAAATACTGCAGGGACACGTATATTAACATTACAATTTTTTTTTTAAATTGGACTTTTGGACAATTATAAAATTCCCGTTATTTTTTGAACATACTCCCATAAAAGCAACATTAACTCATAACTCGAAAACGGCTGGACTGTATTTGATGATCTCTGGTTTGTTGCATTCATCTACACTATAAATAGAAGAACCGTTATCAAAATATAGGAAATTCAAAAATCGAGAACGATAGAAAGTAAATATATAAAATATTCGAATCGAACATAGACCAGAATGTTCTACTAAAGTGTGGACTTCTAGTAATTAATGTTCAGTACTGCATGTAGCGGTAACATTTATTACGTTAAATCGAAATAAAACTATTCCGGACCATACTTTGATCATACATGGTTGATTTTGAGCAAAGTAACTACTTTAGTCATAACATATCTGGCCTTATCACCTTAATTATCTTCTAATTTATAAAAATTAATAATATTCATAATAATCTAAGACTTCTTAGCTCCGACACCATTAGTTAACCTCATTCCACATTATTTTTTAACATAAAAGAAAAACAATACTCGCACTACATTTCACAGCCCCATCGATCGGTCACTTCCCAATGAGGTTTTCATGCCATAACGCTTCACGAGCTTTTGTTATCATTTTCTAGGTTTTCGTTTTCTTCTCGCGCTGACACTTATTTGCCATGCTTTCTAAGTCATTATTATTTGCTGTACCAAATTCTTCTTTTGCTTAACTTTCGGCCAGCGCATAATGAGCTTTGCTGGCTTCGGTGCGGCGGTCGCGTCGCAGCCGGACAGCGGGTGCAGCGTGCACTGAATTGTTTTAAAATGTGTTGAAATGCTGCTTAAAACGTTTAACATGACCGTTTAAGTTGTTATTGTATTTTATTGCGCTATTAAGGGCAACAAGAAACGAGAAAGAACCGAAAATAGGCGAAAATAACGGTTGACAGTGCGGGGTAGCGAGTGCAGTCGTGGGTGATGCAACTTGGCGTTGCCAGCAGGCGGCGACTTAATGCCATGCAGCAAAAAAAACGGTGTTAACAAGAATGAATGGCAACAACAACAATATGAAGAAAAGGCAGGCATTGGCAAGCGCAGCGGAAAAAAGTGCAACAAATGTGTGGCTGCAGGCAATTCAAAATGTGGCACAAGCGTATCTTTGCAAGCATAAACCGAAATGCGCGTCCATACACCCACCGACCCACAATCACACTCTTTAACTGTTTAATTTTTACTTATTCTATTTTTTCATCTTTTTATCACCGCCATTTGCGTCTAATTTTTTCGTGGTTTCTTCTTTGCATATTTTCGCATTGTTCTGCAGCATAAAGTGCCGTTGTTTTCGTTGTTGTTGTCGCGTGACATTAATAATGCCACATGACTGCTGTGTCCGTTGACCAACGCTTGCTTGTAATTGCGGTCAATTATTTTTTCCTGTTGTTGTTGTAGCTTGCTGCCAGTGTGTCCGACAATAGTGTTGCCACTGTTAATTGTTGGCATTTGCACTTGTTGTAGTTGTAGCAGCTAATTATTTTTGATATTTTCACCACAACCTACTATGTCGTTGTTTCTTTATACTCTCGCAACAAATGTTGCTAAAGAGAGTATTATAGTTTTGTTCACATAACGGTTGTTTGTAACACCCAAAACTAAACGAGTTAGATATAGGGTTATATATACCAAAGTGATCAGGGTGAATAGTGGAGTTCAAATCCGAATGTCTGTCTGTCCATCCGTCCGTCCGTCCGTCCGTCCGTCTGTGCAAGCTGTAACTTGAGTAAAAATTAAGATATCTTGATACTTATTTCTTGGCACCATAGGAAGGTTGCTTTCGAAAATGAGCAAAATCGGACCACTGCCACGCCCACAAAATGGCGAAAACCGAAAACACATAAAGTGCCATAACTATGCCATAAATAAAGCTATGGAAATAAAATTTGGTATGAAGGATCGTACTATGAAGGGGCATATTTGGATGTAATTCTGTTGGGGAAGTGGGCGTGGCCCCGCCCCCTACTAAGTTTTTTGTACATATCTCGCAAACCAATAGAGCTATATAAACCAAACTTTCTGCAGTCGTTTTTTTTAGCCATTTCCTTATACAGTCCAAAAATGACAGAAATCGGATAATAACCACGCCCACCTCCCATACAAAAGTTAGGTTGAAAATTACTAAAAGTGGGTTAACTCATTAACGAAAAACGTCAGAAACACTAAATTTTTTTACAAAATGGAAAATGGGCGTGGCGTCGCCCACTTATGGGTCAAAAACCATATCCCAGGAACTACTCGACCGATTTCAATGAAACTTGGTTTGTAATAGTTTCCTTACATCCCAATGATATGTTGTAAAAATAGACCAAATCGCTTCACAACCACGCCTACTTCCTATATATCACAACTTTGAAGACAATCTGAATCGTTTACTTTACAATATATAAAGTAAGTACTAGTGAAGATATCGGTGCAGAACTTTGCACAAATACTATGTTAATAGTGTGGCAGCCCCATTCTAAAAATCACCGAAATCGGACCATAGGTTGTCAAGGCCCCATATATCGAACATGAGGACCTCGGTACTTCTAACCTAATATTAGGGTTTCCAACTTTCAATGGACTTTATACAATATTGACGAATATGTGTGTCAAATTGTGTATTATATAATATTAATAAAGTTAAATAAATAAATTGCGAGAGTATAAAATGTTCGGTTGCACCCGAACTTAGCCCTTCCTTACTTGTATTATTAAACTTTATTCCGAATTTATGGGTAAATTTTGTATGTTTGTAAGTTTCTTCAATAAATTGCGTGAGTATAAAATGTTCGGTTGCACCCGAACTTAGCCTTTCCTTACTTGTTTTTTTTTTAAATGGGATTAAAATTGCTTCGTTGTTAATTTGTAGGTTTTTAGGTAAAAATTTGTATGCTAGTATGTTGTAATGCCACAACAACAACAACAACAGTCTATTTTTTAAGAATGTTCTTCAATCTCACCACCTTACCCCTTGCCATAAATAGGGTTCGCTCTTAGGTCTCTGTGATTTGGAGCAAAATTATCGAAGCAGCATATTGACGGTCAGCAAATGGACCAAAAACAGACGCGACCTTTAAACTCCTGCCATCCTCAAATACGAAAAATAATAAATTAAACAATCAATCGGTGAGTTAACATGTTGCTGTTAAAGCTAAATACTCATAAACCTCACGACCACAAAATTTTAAAATCCTTTGACCCACAACGAAAACTAACTGTGACCCAAATCGCGTTACGTGATTTCCACATCCATAGACAACGAAATTCCTACGTGATCCCTCAAATTTAAACAAACTTGACATCGCGTGACACTTCAATATATAATTTAAAACAACCTTAACCCACGTGACTCCACCAAATGTAATTTTATTGCATATCACGTGATCTCACAAAATACCTCACGTGAACCCTCGAAATTAAAATAAAACTCGATCACGTGATACCTCAAAAAAACAAACCTTACGTCACGTGACTTCAACAAAAGTCATCACGTGACATCGAAAAATGTAAACAAACCTGACGTCACATGACCTCAAAAAATGTAAACAAACATTTGTTTACCTTTTGGCCGAGGTCATTAACCTTTGGCGGGGTTTGTTTACTTTTTTGGCCGAGGTCATTGACCTTTGGCAGGGTTTGTTTACCTTTTGGCCAAGGTCATTGACCTTTGGTAGGGTTTGTTTACCTTTTTGGCCGAGGTCATTGACCTTTGGCGGGGTTTGTTTACCTTTTTGGCCGAGGTCATTGACCTTTGGCGGGGTTTGTTTACCTTTTTGGCCGAGGTCATTGACCTTTGGCAGGGTTTGTTTACCTTTTTGGCCGAGGTCATTGACCTTTGGCGGGGTTTGTTTACCTTTTTGGCCGAGGTCATTGACCTTTGGCGGAGTTTGTTTACCTTTTTCGTCGAGGTCATTGACCTTTGGCGGGGTTTGTTTACCTTTTTGGCTGAGGTCATTGACCTTTGGCGGGGTTTGTTTACCTTTTTGGTCGAGGTCATTGACCTTTGGCGGGGTTTGTTTACCTTTTTGGCCGAGTCAATTTTTTTCGGTTGGGTATGTGTATTTTTCAAGGTAAGGATCGCTTACATTTTGAGGCAAATGGGAGGATAAATTCGTATTATATATATTTCAAAAGATCACTTGGGGTGAGGTTCGTTTACATTTTTAAGAGCAGGGAAAGTTGGTTTTGTATATATTTCAAGAGACCTATTGGGGGGAGGTTCGTACATGTTTTGAGGGCCCTGGGAGGTTATATTTGTATATATTTCAAGAGAGCTCATGGGGTGACATTCGTTTACATTTTGAGGGACACGGGACGATAGGTTTGCATATATTTCAATAGCGCTCTTGGGGTGAGTTTCGTTTATGTTTTGAGGTTCATGGAAAGTTGGGTGTGTACAATTTTTAAGGGAGGTCACTGGGCTTTGCCGGGGGTTTATATTTATTTTGGCTTACGTTAGGTTTGTATATATTTTAATAGGGCTCTTGGGGTGAGGTTCGTTTACGTTTTGAGAGCCATGGGAGGTTAGATTTGTATATATTTTAAGGGAGATCTTGGGGTGAGGTTCGTTTACGTTTTGAGAGTTATGGGAGGTTAGATTTGTATATATTTTAAGGGAGATCTTGGGGTGAGGTTCGTTTACGTTTTGAGGTCCGTGGGAGGTTAGATTTGTACATATTTCATTGGAGCTCTTGAGGAGAGCTTCGTTTACTTTTTGAGGGGCATGGGAGGTTAGGTTTGTATATATTTCAAGGGAGCTTTTGGGGTGAGGTCCGTTCACGTTTGAGGACCGTGGGAGGTTAGGTTTGTATATATTTCAAGGGAGCTTTTGGGCTGAGGTTCGTTTACGTTTTGTGGGTCATGGGAGGTTAGATTTGTATATATTTTGAAGGAGCTCTTGGGGTGAGGTTCGTTTACATTTTGTGGGACACGGGACGTTAGGTTTGTATATATTTTAAGGGAGCTCTTGGGGTAAGGTTTGTAAATATTTTAAGGGATTACATTTCAAGAGATCAGTTGAGATGACGTTCGTTTACATTTTGAAGAGCAAGGTAGGTTAGGTTTGTATATGTTATAGAATAAAGTTTTTAAATTTGAAATATTAATTTTTGGCACACTATGTACATATATATAACTCTATAATATTTTCTCTTATTCTCTTCTTAAATTATACCGCACGCGGTTATTGCAGATTTACCATATCTACTCATTTCGTTGCTCAACTTTATTCATCTTACATAGACACATATGTATCTGCTTTATATGCAAAGTATTTGCATATGTGTATGTGTAAATGTAATTCGGGGCGCTGACTTTCGAGCGTGTTTCGCATTGCCTTTCCTTGAAGTTTCCGACAATTTCGCGCACGTGCTTATGCTCCGGTGCACGGAATTCATATGCAAAGCACACATGGATCAGGCATTTATACATGTGTGTGTGTGTGTGGTTTACTTGTCGGCATGGCTGTCTGTCGAGTTGTCTGCTTACAACACAATTTGCAGCAATAACGCCGAGAGCAATGGAAATCAACGGCAACAGCGAAAAAAGCAATATCAGCAGCAGCAATGATTATACCGTTATCCGCTACCAGAAGTTGGGGCATGTTACAGTTGTTGCAAAGATTCATGATTGCAGAGTTTTGGGGTGAAGATCTGTGTAGTTAGATGATTTTATGTAAAGTTTTTTTTCGGCTTAAGTTGCTTCGGAGTTTTAGGTAAGGTTGTTATAGTGGGCGATCAGTGATTTATCAGTAGTGAATTCCATTAATACTTTTTCCAGGGTCTACAAACACTATAGCCATATAAACAACCATTGTCATATAAAGTTTTGACTATACTCAAATTTATCGATTACCTTGTATAAATCACGTAAATTTATGTCATAATGGGAATCGCTGACTATATTGCCTTTTCTTAACGATGAATAAAAGGCTGCCTGTCCCTGTTCTATAAAACTTTAAAATATTTATTAAAATATTTTCTTTTGTATGAAATCAGAGTCAAGGCAATATCCTTACAGTTATTTTCTCTTTTCAATATTTGTAATTACGTTGGATTTTCATTTACATTACAACTTGACATTTGAATATGTCTGTTTGTAACCACCCTGCAGTGAAATGTTGAGCTCCTGCGTAGAAATTGCTCACTAGTTATAAAGAAACTAGTTTATAACTTGAATTCCCGACCTGAAGATTTTATTCGAAAAATACTAAAATTGTGAAATAATATATTCAAACCTTATTAATTTGATTTCATGGAATGAAAGATATATTTTTTATGAGTCCAGTCTTAAGTATTTCTATTCTATATCCGACTATAGCGCCTCCTGGTAAGATATTGGTTCTACAAACGTGGTTCTCTCGTCTTGTCAATATTTCTATTTTATATTAACTAAATCATGTCATAAAATCCTTTTTTATTAAATTTTTGACACAGGCGCCATCTAGTGGAATTTATTATTATTATTTACTACGCCTATAACTTGCTTATTTATAACCAGTTCCCAGCATAAAAAAAGATAGTCGCCTAACCAGTTGGACTCGCAGTTTGTACTAGTACTCGTAGCAAAAAATGTGACCAACCACTTCATTTCACTACAGGGTTGATTCTGCGCTCATACTCGTGCTATTTAGAATGTAATGTTCGTTTACAAATGTAAATATGTATATACATTACGTGCTAACTGCTGGTTTTATGAATGTTTGCAATATATGTACAACATATATATGTCAATCAAAACTAATGTCTGTGCGAATTGTAGACATTCGCAAGCAATAAAATCACGCTTGAGTTGGTTAATGACGACGTCGACAATCAAAGACGGGGTTAGCTGCTAGTATCGCGAAGTATTTGAAGTCTTTTTAATTGCTTTTGCACTTTTTTGGCGCATAAGTCATATTACTATAGGTTTTATGATATATTTAGATGGATGAGTAAGATTTGCAAATATTTTTTTTTATTATTGAAATTTTGTCGTAAAATTTTTTTAATAGCACAGCCTCATAAAAAATTTTGTCATGACCTGGGGGTCTTACTAGATGTGCCTTATGTTTTTGGGGTCACTGAATCCGAATCCGAACAGATCAGGGTTTTGACATAACCCAGAAAACCAATAGCGTTTTTAAAACTTCATCGGAATCGCTTAAAACTTGTTACTGGGAGATTTTCGGGGGCGCTGATTACGAATCCGAAGTCTGTTTTTTAAATTCAAAATTGTGGATCCAATATAGCAAGTGATCTTCTAGAAGCCTACTAAGTGATCACCGATCGTTAGGATCCAAAAATTGACTGGACTTAAGCTTTGATGATCTTTAATTGAAGAAAATACCGCACGACTCATGTAATTAACGATCTATTCTGGTAATCACTTTATCCGGCATTTCATTCACTCTCGGCATTCTCACTCTGTCATATCACTTTCTATCGCTGTTCGTAGTGTTATCTATACTATATTGAGTGTATAGAATACCAATAAACTATCCCTGCATTGCGATATTAAATTTTATTATTAATCACAATTTTATTACTTCAGCACACTGTGCGCTATATGCCTATCTACGAATAAGTTAGTTATTTTTAATTCTAATTATATTTTTTTTATCACCTTCGCACTGATAAGAGAAACCGGTAGCGACAATCGCCGTGTACATACGAACTAACCCACTTCCACAATCAGCTACATACAAATTTTCGTACGTTTTCAATTGTGAATCTACGTAGACGCTTCGTGACTCATTTGATAGCAGGCGTCACGTTTCCCTTGAAAATAATTTCATAATTGATAGCAGTAAAGTTGGGTGTACCCCCATTGTATATATGTAAATATGTATAATATTTCGTACGGTAAACATATATATTGTGTATTATTAAAAGTGATTGTGTTGACTAAGGTCTGTCTTTTTAGCAAGTTAGCTATCAAATGAGTTCTACTATTTACTGTAGATAAGTATTTTGGGAGAACTTTGTTGGCGTTTATTTGATAAGTCCATAGTATTTACGTTTTTCCAGTTCTTAGTACATTTGAAGTCGCTTATTTTAAGTCTTAAGTGCATTTTCTTTCTTTAGCGAGTGTTCTTTTGCTGCTCGCTTACAAGTAAAAAGCGCTATGAGAATTTTGTGTAAGAAATTGTTTTAGAAAAGCTTTTGCTGTTAATAAAAATTAAATTATTTAAAAAAATTATAAAAATATGGTAATTTAATAGAAATTTTTCATAAAAAATTGTTAAAATTAAAAAAAAAATATTTGAAAAAATTTTTTAGAAAAAAAAAAGTTAAAAAAAAATTTGGCAAACATAAATAAAATAATAATAATAGAAGTCAATTTTTTTTTAATTTTATTTAAATTATATTAAAAAATTTTTTTTTCATTCACAATGCCTTGGTAGCTTATAAAAAAAATACAGTTTCATTTGTTTTTTTTTTTATTATTATTCACTGTTGTTGCCCAAAACTACCACCTGCCCACCGTATTAGGCTGGGCACATATATCGCACATATTTGGTTGGTGTTCAATAATACATTCATTGTTTGCATATTCAATTGTTTTTACGCAAATTGCTCTACGTTAATCGTTGGCTTATGCTTTTGAACTCGACTTCGTCAATGCAACGTGTAACAACAACAATTGAGTGCAATTGCCGCTTTATGTTAAACCATAATTGATTGCTTGTAAGCCTTATCGATAGCCAATGGTTCAGTGCCAAATGCATTACAAAATATTTACAAAAGAGTAAAATAAAATAACGGCAATAATACGAAAAAATACAAAAAACACAAAAAGCAAAAACAAAAGTATTAAATGAAATAAATAAATATGAAAAGCCGAATGAATGCCGTAGCTGCGAGTTATCAGCTTTTGATGAAGCGCAAACGTTTAACGGTGACACATTAAAGCGGGTGTGTTTTTTTGTTAAATTATTAAGTGAGTTAAAAGAAATATATATAATAATAAATGTATATATTTACATATATATTTGTTTATAATGCGCAGCTGTAATTGAAAACTTCTTAACCGTTATTATACAAGTAAATATGTGACTGTGTAGAATCTAAAGCAATCTAAGAAACATTTGTGGTTAGTATGTATGATAAAATACATATGTGTAATAAATATATATATATATATATGTAAATATGTATATATACAAGTGCAAAAACAAAATTTAAAATATAAAAACAAAAATGTGTTGTGAAGAAAAATATTCCTATATACCCACTGCTATAAAAGAATGCGCCTTATCGCTAGTCATATGTAATACTATACTCATATATATATATTACATGTATAAAAAATATATATTTGCCTACTTCATATTGGGCGCTTGCACATCCGCTGATTCAGTTTCGCTCCGTTCAGTTATACACGTCGTTTCGCGAGAAGTGTTACTTAGTTGTTGGTGGCAAAATGTTTCGTTGGTGCTGGTGAGTTTGGTGATTGCTAAAGTTACTTAATTAACATGCTAAATTACAAAAAATCAAGTACTTTTAAAGATTTTATGTGAAAAAGTGATGCATAAAATTGTGAACAGAGGCTACAAGTGTACGAAAATCCAGTTAAATTTGTTAAGAATTAAAATGCAAAAAAATAAATATTATTTTTGTAAGAGACAGTGGGCGCAGAGGAGAATTTTACTAATCCTAAAATAAACCAAATGCTTCCCAACGCTACTACAAACTGTCGATCTGCTGAAGGAACATCGACATTTCTTCATGATGATAATAAATTTTCAATTTCCAAACTTCCAACCAAATTTCGGACTAACCAAAACCCGAAATGTCGATACTGACAACAGATCTTCAAACCGAAACGACTTTCAAAACCATAACATCGAAGATTGAATTCTACAATTTTGAGGACTAAAGGATCGACTGAATAAATTTTGTTCAAATATTCGAAGGTTATATGTATATACGAATTGCTGAGGATATGTTTATATTAAGCTTTGCTGCATGCTTGGAACTCAGTCATTAGTACCCGCCAACGAAGACAACTACAACAAATTGAAAAAAAAAATTATAAATGTTGTTGAGTCAGGAACTTCAGAAGTCTAAATTTCGTTCCAAATTGTCCGAAATAGAGAATTATTTGGCCTATAGCGATAGAAACAGAGATTTATATTGGATTTTGCCCAAACAGATGTCACACTTACTCTAACTCACCTATACGAAATAGGTTTCCGGTTGCAATGGTTGATTGTTAAGCTCAAGCGTCGAACGATATGAAATAAGTGTTTATAAAGGATCGATCTTGGTGGCCAATGTACCGACCGAAAACGTGAAATTATCTGCTCATCGAAGTGTTGTCTCAATAGATCCATTGATTGATGAGATGTGTGGGAAGTGACGCAGTCTTGTTGAAACCAAATGTCGTCGAGATCACGAGCCTCAATTTCAGGCATCAAATCGTCGGTTATCAGGCGCAATAATGGGCGCCATTGACGTTTACGTTCCCACATCATTTTTGAAGAAATATAAACCGATGATTCCATTGGCCTGTGCTGGACATGGACTATTCGGTCAAAATTATTCAATAATGAATGCTAGGTCTCAATATAGGTGATGGTGTTGCGAATAGTACGCGTAATAGGCCGATTATGTTGACCATAAGTCGAGCGAAGCGCGCGAAACACATTCTTTACAGAACGTAAACTTTCGTAAAACCAATACTGAACAAAAATAGCATAATACGACTATCGCGTGGTTGTCAAAAAAGGCTTTTGAAAAAAGTACCTCTACTTACATCACCCTTTCTCGAAAATAAGCGATATATCTTAGTACTGAAATATAATACAATCGTATTTGTATTATCGTAAGACACTTAAGTTTCGAACATCTTGCAACCCTGTGTTACGCAATTCTCTTTCGATGTCTTGTTTTTTCTCTGTAACTTCTTTGCACAAACCTTCAAAGCAATAAAATAGAAATTTTTTGTCAGAAAATTTATTGTTATTACTTGAGCTCAACAAAATTATGTTTCTTAAATAAATAAACGGCAATTGGACGCATATTGTTTGGAAAGGAAGTGACCAGTCGCACGTCAACGCAGTGGTCTAATGGTGTTGATCAGTTGTGTAGCGAAGCATGGGCTGTAAACCTAGTCGTCCGAATAGAAGAAGAGGTGGCAGTAGAGACACTCACTCGAATTATTCCAGCACAGAGTCTTGTGGTTGTTGTAATCCAGAATGTCAAGTAACACAACAACACGGAGGCGGAAGACGCGGCTCGCGCGCTCAAAGCCAAAATAGATATGAAGCGCCACCATTATGCCGTTCACATACCAATGTGTGTTTAAGTCCGTCCAAGTGTCATCTCATAGCGACGCGTGTGGTCATTTGTAAAAAGAGTCCCAATTAGTATGCGGTACGGTGAATACTGCGATACAAGATTCAAATGTTTTGGTTTAAAATTTGAAGTATTTTCAAAAAGGAAATGTCAAAGAAACATTTGGGATTTAAAAGAAAATTGAAAAATATGTTTCGATCAAAATTTCTGTCGTCAAAAGAGAAAAACGTAAATCGTAAACAAAATTAAATAGTGCAATTCCATCGCTTGTGGTTATAGAACGGCGGCCCGCCAAAGAAAAGGCTCTTCAGACTACGCAACGCAAGCTGAAGTGAGACTGTTAAGAAATGGGTGTTGTCGGCAGTAACAATCGTCATGATCCTTATCGTTCACCATCGCCTCAAAACTATCAGTATTACGAGCAACAACGACCACAGCGGCATAATCGTGAACACTACAATGTGTCAGGAAATGTTAGCGAAGCTAGTGCTGGTCCACACATCGTTGTGCCCGCCACTCCGTATATAGACCGACCGAGCGAATATGAGGTAAGGCAACGGCCGTCGCACAGAGTACAAAAGCAACGCCCACCGAAACCCGCTCACAGCGGCGCTGATATGTGTGTGCGCGAGTATGGCATTATGGCGCTGCCACCACAAGCACCGTTAGAAACCTCAACACCAAGAGCGCCACTGCGACCTCCACCACCACCAGCAATACAGCCACAACCGCAACAGCAAACAGTGCGCCATCCGATTGTACCGTGTAATTGCAAAGCCTGTCGCGATAGAGATGAGAAATTAGCGGCATACGCCGCTGGTCCATCAGCCGCGGCCACCACAACTTATGTGTCACCTATTGAATTCTCGCCAACTCCAGCTGTGCCGAAGCGTAATGTCTGCACCACCGACAAATCATGCAACTCATGCACGGGCGGTAGTAGCCGCTGCGCGCAGTCACCACAAACAGTGACCTACTCAGCGCCGCACAGCACAGCGTTCGACAGGAGCTTGAATGACACAAGTCGTGAAAGGAGTCGTAGAAATTTTTGTGAATATAAGGATGATACTTATGCAAATACGTCATCCAGAACACATCAGGCTGCCGTACTAAAGGAGTCCCAAACACCCCAATTCAGAGATGAAGATTATCCAATGACTTCGACACGCATACACCAGGATTCTATGCTAAATGAAACTCAAACACCTAAGTATAGGAACGAACCTTATCCAATTACTTCGACACGCATTTGTAACAATACCAGCGCAAGGGAAAGTCAAGCGCACAAATTTCAAGATGAAACTTATATAGATACCTCCACGAGAATGCATTCGAGCACCATGCAATCAGCGAAACCGGCGCAAATGTGCTGCGAGGACAGAATGACACCAAGGTAAGGTTATGGTGTGGATCTGCCGAAATTTGTACAGAGTCAGGTCTTCGAAAGGCGTGAAAGTGTTTTAAGAACATAACTTCCAAAATGTAGCGTCTTCGGGTGTCAGTATTCGCAACTTAGCTCCGAAATTAACTCGAAGAGAAACGATTTGCTTAATGATAGCTTAACGCATAATACATATATCATTGTTTGGAGCAGCGATATCGGTGGATCAAGTACTTTCGTATACCATTTTGTTTACTGAAAGCGCCATTCTTGATAGTTACCTTGGAAGAACCAAAGGGTTAAAGTAAAAATTTTAAATATATAAATCGCTTATTCTCTTTATAGTGGTGGTGCTACTTCAGATGAGGTCTCAGATTTTCATCGTGAATGCTTGGATGCACACAATAGATTTCGGGCTCGACACCAGAATTGTCCACCTCTATCACTGAACAACGAATTGTGTAAATATGCGCAACAATGGGCTAAGGTAAGTTGGGATCAAACATCTCGAGACTGATCCTCAAAAAAAAATGTCGGCTAAAATGAAAAAAAAATGTAGCATACCTTTAGGAGTGCAAATAAATATGCTTCAACGGCAACAGCTCGAGTTATTTTAACTATGCCAAATATTCCTTAAATAATCATATGTACATGTGTAATTCTGTATACTTAATTCATTCAGCATCTGGCCACTACAGGCCGTCTGGAACATCGGCAAGTGCACACATATGGAGAAAACCTGTACACGTCGCGTGGCATGGAGGTGAATGGCGCTACAGCGGTACAAAGCTGGTACGATGAGATACGCAACTATGACTTCTCGAAAGCTACCTACAAGCCGGGCACAGGACATTTCACGCAGATTGTTTGGCGTGACAGTCGACAATTGGGTGTGGGCTTGGCGACGAGGTGAGTGGGTGTCATCCCTGTTTGATATTTAATTTAATAATTTTATACTATTTTGTAGAGGTGACACCACGTACGTTGTCTGTAATTACAATCCACCTGGCAATCTTTTGGGCAGTTTTGACAGTATGGTGCCACCGTTGAAGTGAAGCATAAATTATTCCAAATAAAAAAAAATTATAATATATATAATGTGATAAAACTTAGCAACTCAGTTTGGCTGAGAAATGCAGTAAGGTGATACTGCGTTTGTACTGTTATAAGTGTTTCAATATTATTATTTATTATTATAATTTTTAAATTTATAACGGTACAATAGTTTTACCATTTTACTGCAACGCATTGTTTCAACAGTAGTACACTCTCGAACAATTTTAAGTGAAAGCGACAATAGCAGTAAATCTATATAAATAAGACATATTCTATACTACAATTGTATATAGCTCTTAAATATATGAAATCTTTTATACAATATTATGACACTAATTGGCGTATTTTATTTTGCCTTTTAACTAAGTTTAGACTTCCTTTAAAGAGATGAATAATTTGTAATTTCTAAATTTATTTGCTCACAAAGCTCAAAGTAGTGTAAAAATCAATCTACGTAATAATCCAGCTTAGTATAAATAAATGAAAAAAGAGTTATAAAGATTTTTCGTAGCTTTACAAAACCGATATTTGCACAAATTTGTGGCTGGTAATAAATTTGACACAACGGCAATTTATTGGCCATTTATTTGGTTTTGTGGTAAATATGTGCTTAAGCACTTACAAGCTATCAAGTTGTTGTTTTTTTTTCTTCTTATTGTCAGTTGCAAAATATTCAATTTGCTTCAAAATGAAAAATTACAACAAGTGACTTGTATGTCTATAAGGACAATATTTTCTGTTTTACAGCAACAAATTATATATTTTTATACTTTGAGCAACAATTTAAACTTGACTTTAATTTAAAAGATTATAAAATATTAACCCTTTTTATTCCAAAACTGGATTGTACAAACGATATAAAATATCTTAATGTTGTTGCCTACATCTAGGCTGCAAGTGAATATATAATTGTTTGTTTGTAATTTTCTTCGTTTTTAAATCAAATTTGTCTTCTTTGCATACAACTGTAATATCCAGCTCATGTGTAATTATGCCTGCTAAGGTTGTAAACATAAATTAATGAGCAATTATAGTTGGACAGTTGATAAATCGGTTGCATTCCAACATTGTATTTGTAGTTATATATGCATTAAGGGGCTACACCAGTGTGACATTTTCAAAAAATGGGGTTTTTTATTTTTTGCTTATTCGATAGTTTATACTTTCGAAAATATCCTGTGAAAGCGGTAAGGTCGTATCTTGAATAGTTTATGAATGACAGCATTCTAAAGAGCGACCGCTAGCTGGTATAAGTTGCTATAGACACTCTCGAAACGACATTTCTCGAAATTGAAATTGAAACGACAATTTTTTACCTAAAAAATTACAATTTTTTACTTAAAAAATTACAATTTTTTATCTAAAAATTTACATTTTTTTCAGAACTGGGTCATTTTGCTAATTTTTGATATTTTCAAAAATCGTACGTCTTTATATAGGAAATAACTTCAACTTTAATAAACTTTTTGAATTTTTTTTACTTTGTAACACCTAAAACTAAAATAGTTAGATAGAGAGTCATATATACCAAAGTGATCAGGGTGACGAGTAGATTTGAAATCCGGATGTCTGTCCGTCTGTCCGTCTGTGCAAGCTGTAACTTGAGTAAAAATTAAGATATCTTGACGAAACTTGGCACAAATATTCCTTGGCACCATAAGAAGATCAAGTTCGAAAATGGGCGGAATCGGACCATTGCCACGCCCACAAAATGGCGAAAACCAAAAACACATAAAGTGTCATAACTAAGCCATAAATCAAAATATAATAGTAAAATTTGGAATAAATGATCGCACTAGGAGGGGGCATATTTGGATGTAATTTTTTTGGGGAAGTGGGCGTGGCCTCGCCCACAAATCGGTTATTTGTATTTAACTCGCACACTAATAAAGCTATATAAACCAAACTTTCTGCAGTCGGTTCTCTTATAAACCCCACCACTCACCATGAAAATAGTTGAAATCGGATAATAACCACGCCTACCTCCCATACAAAGGTTAGGTTGAAAATTACTAAAAGTGGGTTAACTAACTAACGAAAAACGTCAGAAACACTAAATTTTGCAGAAGAAATAGCAGAAGGGAGCTGTACTCAGATTTTTTTTACAAAATGGAAAATGGGTGTGGCATCGCCCACTTATGGGTCAAAAACCATATCTCAGGAACTACTCGACCGATTCGAATGAAATTCGGTATATAATACTTTCTTGACACCCTGATAACACGAACCAAAAATGGGCGAAATCGGTTCACAACCACTACTACTTTCCTTATAACCCAATTTTGAAATCCATCTTATTCCTTCACTTTTATTCCTTCACTTTTAAGGAACCAATGAAGATAACTGAATAAAACTTTACACAATTAGTGCATATCATCTCTGGCTTCACTTGTGAAAGAATTGTCGAAAACGGACCATAACTTTTCAAGGCCCCAGATATCGAACATTTTGAACTCAGCGCCTAAGGATAAATTTTAACCGAAAATGTGGGTAAATCTCTCAGATATCTCAATTTAATTCAGAGGAAATTGTTTTCTTCTAATAGTGTGTCTCTGTTCCAAAAATTATTAAAATCGGGTCATAACATTTCGATATACCTCATTGTAGGTTTTTCAAAAGTATCTTCTCCTAGCTCCCATATACCAAATTATAGGTTTTTCAAAAATACGGTGAGCTTTATTCCGCATATATGTTAAATATATAAATATCTTCAATAAATTGCGAGAGTATAAAATGTTCGGTTGCACCCGAACTTAGCCTTTCCTTACTTGTTTTTTAATATTGTTATAAAGAAATCTTAAAATATTACTGAAAATATACCTTATAATGAGCAAAAAACTTCGAAACATTCAATCGAGTACTTTCTTTAAAAAAAATGTACGAAAGTCGCCTAATTCTTCAAGGGTTACAGTGGTATAGCCCCTTAATATATGAAATTAATGTACCGTTACTGGCATTTGCATATGTATTTGAAATATTATTATGCGTTTAACTGTTTCATGAAGTAATTAATCGGCGCTGATGCATTACTATCTTTCTCCCATACGAGAGCAGCCTAAATGTAGGCAACAATTTTGTTTAAAGTGTAAAATGGCTTACTCAATGCAATTATAGAGTGCTGAGTTAATGTTATTCACCAGATATATATATTTAGCAGATATAAGATTCTCCCTCTACACAGTTTAGTATTTATATTCCAGCGCACCCTAAATGTAGGCAACAATTTATGTTCTGAGTGGAAGCTGTTTACTAATTGCACTTTTATATTTTTAAGTGAATATTTTTTAATGGTGTTTAATAATGTTTCATCGGTTTTATTTCTCAAAATATATATATTTTTTACAATTATATCATGCACATAACATACTAAAAAATCTTCACCACCACGTATTTACAAACAAATACAGTTGTTATTGAATTTTCCGCGCTAAGCAAAATATATTGGTTAAATTTGCAGCTTTTGATAGCTGAAAATATTTATTATTTAATTTGTAACACTGCCAACATTTTTTGTGATTTGTTCTGCACTAAAAATAGTCAAAATACACACAAACAAAAATAATTTTTGGCATTTTTGAAAACGCTTTCAACGCTAAAAAATATTTTGTTTTGTCTCTATTTTGCAACAAAATGCATATAATTGCTAAATAAAATGTTTGCCGCCACTCATCTGCCGCTAGCCGTTATTGGAGTACAGGCATGCTTTCAAATATTCATAATATTCAATCAGCGTGCGAGCATTGCATGTTGTAATTAAATTATTGAGTGTACAAAGTGTTAATTTAATCAACACTGCAACGGTATTTCGTATTAACTGTATACACTATTTAAATAATGTAAACAATTTAATCAAAGCAAATAATCGAGAATACACTTTTAATGCGATTTTACAAAATGTTACGTATACGCAATGGGGTGCTGTGTATTCTTTTTTTATTATAAAGCAGAGAAAGAAAAGGAACAGTGCAATTTACGTTGGATTTATTTCACATTGAGAGGTATCAATTGCATAGTTAAACGGTCAAAAACTATTTCTCATAACGTTAGTAAGCGTGAGAGTATTTTTGAGTTGTTGTAAGGACTCACCACTTATAGCTGTGATTACTGCGTGAAATTGTTGCATTTAACTGTAAATTGCAGCAATTAGTTAGATAATAATCTACTTTCCAATTATTCAATTATTGCTAGAAAATGGTGGTTATTAAGACTAAAAGAGTATTCGATTAACTTTGGTTACTATATATGTACTATTCAAAAAATACTGAAAATTTTTTTTAAATTTTCGTTCAATAAAATTTTATATATTTTTATTAAAAAAAAATTGATTACAAATTTTCAAAAATATTTTAGACATTAAAAAAAGCTGCCGAGTATTAAATATTTTATTACAATATCCTTCAAAAGCATTAACAACACATTGCCTGCGTCAGCGAGACTACCATGGTAATGTTTGTAATCTCGTGAATATTACTCCACAGAAGCATTATACATGTATGTTCATAATTTTTTTCATGCTCTTTACATGTCTAGGCAGGAAATGTCTACAGCATTGAAATTCACCAACCAATTTTGCGCAAAATGGTTATTTCTATAACGACAACTACAAGTTAACGGTGAAATTGCATGCAAAATCTGCTTGCATGCTGGCAAAAATATATATTTTCACATTTAATAGAAGCGCAGCGTTGTACAGTTATTCGTCAGACAGAAAATGTTTTGTAAAATGAAAATATATTCAATTTTACGTTGCCGTCAGGCAGACATACATTAATGGACATATTTCATATATGTACATATACAACTGTATTTATATTTATTTATTGTGAATGTGTGAGCCTTAAAACATGCATTCGAACTGATTTATGCTTGTAGGTGATGTTTCCTGGTCTTCGAATAAGTTATACGCAGAGACATGTAGATATGTTTATAGAAAAATAACTGAATTGCTTTGTTGTTGTGCTAGCTGCCAGCGATGTATTTTGTGTTGAATTTTCAGCGAAATTTGATTTGCACAAATCGACTTTTCTTCATGCGTTATTCAATATATATTTATATATTTCTTAAACTATTTTTATACTCTCGCAACAAATGTTGCTAAAGAGAGTATTATAGTTTTGTTCACATAACGGTTGTTTGTAACACCCAAAACTAAACGAGTTAGATATAGGGTTATATATACCAAAGTGATCAGGGTGAAGATTGGAGTTCAAATCCGAATGTCTGTCTATCCGTCCGTCCGTCCGTCTGTGCAAGCTGTAACTTGAGTAAAAATTAAGATATCTTGATGAAACTTGGCACACTTATTTCTTGGCACCATAGGAAGGTTGCTTTCGAAAATGAGCAAAATCGGACCACTGCCACGCCCACAAAATGGCGAAAACAGAAAACACATAAAGTGCCATAACTAAGCCATAAATAAAGCTATGGAAATAAAATTTGGTATGAAGGATCGCACTAAGAAGGGTCATATTTGGATGTAATTTTTTTGGGGGAAGTGGGCGTGGCCCCGCCCCCTACTAAGTTTTTTGTACATATCTCGCAAACCAATAGAGCTATATAAACCAAACTTTCTGCAGTCATTTTTTTAGCCACTTCCTAATACAGTCCAAAAATGAAAGAAATCGGATAATAACCACACCCACCTCCCATACAAAGGTTATGTTGAAAATTACTAAAAGTGCGTTAACTCACTAACGAAAAACGTCAGAAACACTAAATTCCACATAAAAAATGGCAGATGAAAGCTGCACTCAGATTTTTTTACAAAATGGAAAATGGGCGTGGCGTCGCCCACTTATGGGTCAAAAACCACATCTCAGGAACTACTCGACCGATTTCAATGAAACTTGGTTTGTAATAGTTTCCTTACATCCCAATGATATGTTGTAAAAATAGGCCAAATCGCTTCACAACCACGCCTACTTCCTATATACCAGAACTCGTTTACTTTACAATATATAAAGTAAGCACTAGTGAAGATATCGGTGCAGAATTTTGCACAAATACGAGTACTACGTTTAAAGTGTGGCAGCCCCATTCTAAAAATCGCCGAAAGGTTTTTAAGGCCCCATATATCGAACACGAGGACCTCGGTGCTTCTAACCTAATATTAGGGTTTCCAACTTTCAATGGACTTTATACAATATATATGACGAATATGTGGGTCAAATTGTGTATTATATAATATAAATAAAGTTAAATAAATAAATTGCGAGAGTATAAAATGTTCGGTTACACCCGAACTTAGCCCTTTCTTACTTGTTTGTGTTTCTTTTATATTTTTTGTTGTTGTTATTCCGCAGTCTATATATGTATATACATACATATATTATATTGTACACTTTTCTACCGTTAAAAATGTTTGATTTTCATTTCAAAATTCGTATACCTATTTAATCATATCCATTTTCTTTGTTTCCTACACAAAGCACATGTACAACATGGCGTATACGCAACATTTGTAGTAATCGCATTAAAATTGCATTTCCAGTTATTTACAGCACTAATTACAAAAACAAAGTATAATTTGCTTTTCTGCTGCTTTCGTTAAATTCTATGAATATATCCGGTTGAATATTCTACTATAATATTTTCATATTTTCTACGAAAATTGAATAAATTGAATTTGTTTCGGCTAGAAAAGCAATAACTATTAATTTAATTAACACTTTGTACACGAAACAATTCAATTATAAAAGGCAAACGTGTGCTGAATACCTGAATATTCTCTCCACACATATGTATGTATGAATTCACATTATATATATTTACTATGTGTATTAATATAGGCATAAAAGCTGTAGCGAGCTGAGCCGAAATCATTCGGTGTTGTAAGTTAATATTGGGTTAGCATTTATTGCGGGGTTTAATTAAGAATTTAGTTGGAAAAATGATTTTTGTTTGTTATTATGCTATTGATATAATACAATTGAGCTCTGGATTACCATTGTTTGACTTTTAAAAACTCAAGCTTGCGTCTGAAGCTACATAGCAAAAACATTTTATTGAAAAAAGCGTACCATACTAAGCGAATTATAATTTGATGTTTAGTGTATTAAACTTAAAGCACGCAGTGTTCTATGCTCAAGCGCAATAGAACATAATATCAAATGCTGTGCTACAGCTTTTACTCCAATTCAAATATTTTCACAAGTTACTGCTGACTGAAGCCTTGCAACATCGAAAAGTAGGAGTATGACATGCGCAAAATGGCTTGGAAGTTCTCCAAGGTCATAGGATACAGTCCACCGGATTTAAGCTAGAAGAAAGTAAAAATTTGTTGAACTTTTTCAACACATTTTAATAATTTGTAGTACTTCCAATGGCCTTTGGCTTCTGGCAATCATAATTTGTACACATTTCCGTAGTTCCGAATTTCCCTCATACCATGGCGTATCGTAGGCGGCGTTAGCAATTTTCAAGCTCTAGGTGAAAAGAAAAATAGTGAGATATACAATAAAGGCAGATAAATTACACAAAAAATAGATATTTACCTCATTTGAGAAATTGTTTGCATAATAATAGGTTATGCCGATGACATAAAAGTTGAAGCTGATAAAGGCCAAAGCCGATAATATTTGCCGGAAATCGTGTACCTATTTAAATACATATAATGTATCTTATTTTCATGCTTAATCTCAAAACCAGTAGCAAGTCAATATCAATTTAAATCTTAATCTCAATTTTAGTCACAATCTTAAATTTTAATTTTCATCTAGATTTTTACCTCATTCTCATTCACCATCGTAATCTCAATATCAATCTTAATCATAATCTCTTTAACCATTGCAATCTAAATCTCATATCAATCTCAATATCAATATCAATATCAATATCAATATCAATGTCAATATCAATATCAATATCAATATCAATATCAATATCAATATCAATATCAATATCAATATCAATATCAATATCAATATCAATATCAATATCAATATCAATATCAATATCAATATCAATATCAATATCAATATCAATATCAATATCAATATCAATATCAATATCAATATCAATATCAATATCAATATCAATATCAATATCAATATCAATATCAATATCAATATCAATATCAATATCAATATCAATATCAATATCAATATCAATATCAATATCAATATCAATATCAATATCAATATCAATATCAATATCAATATCAATATCAATATCAATATCAATATCAATATCAATATCAATATCAATATCAATATCAATATCAATATCAATATCAATATCAATATCAATATCAATATCAATATCAATATCAATATCAATATCAAGACAATATCAATATCAATATCAATATCAATATCAATATCAATATCAATATCAATATCAATATCAATATCAATATCAATATCAATATCAATATCAATATCAATATCAATATCAATATCAATATCAATATCAATATCAATATCAATATCAATATCAATATCAATATCAATATCAATAACAATATCAATATCAATATCAATCCCAATCTCAATCTTAATTTCGATCTCAATCTCAATTTCGATCTCAATATTAATTTCAATAAATTACCAATCTCAAATTAAAATTATCGCAATCTCAATCTTACTCTCTCGTCTACTATTATTATCAACCTACCAATGAGAGAAAGAAAAGCAGCATACAAAGCATCAAACTAAAGAGCGCAACATGGAAGAATCCATCGATTGAAACCAAATACTCGAGATCATTGCGAAAACTATAAAAATAGATAGCGAAAGAGAAGAAAATATAACAAATGCATCATAATATACAAGATGTCATTTCTGTCACTTTCTTCAGTCGAAAGTTAAGTAAATTTGAAAGAGCTATTTTCCCACATCATAATTTTATCTTACGTAATAATTCTCTCGTGATACCAAATGCATTCCTTAAACTCTCGCAGCTGGGTAACCTCATCCTGATTGCTGATGTTTCTCAATTTAACGCATAGATCCATTAAAATCACCTCGCCGAACTTGAGCGATATAAGTAACAGATTCGAGAATGGCAGATAAACGAAAACAAATGTCGGCACAAATACCAACGCTTGTAGAAGAAAGAAGAATTCGTAGAACGGTGATTGTTTGGCGTCAAAGAAAAGGTAATGAATATCCAGTATGAATTCTTTGAAATAAATTGAGAACAGAGAAGGGAAATTTTCTAAACTAACAACCCATACAAATCCAAATGTCACTCACTACGTTCTTCGAATGAAAAAGGATAGATATAGGAGCATAAAGCGCCTATGGTGACGGTGTAGAAGCCAATGCGTGTCAACTTCTGAGCGTGTGTGGTGACGTCCTGCAGCATTTGGACTACTTCAGGATCGCTATTTTGCTGTTTATAGAAGAAGAAGAAGAATTACAAATTGACAGAATATATATTTTTTTACTTTCTCATAGCTTCTTTGTCTCGCACCTCAATATCTTTATACCAGCGGTCGATGCATTGCAAAAATAGCACAAATCTCTCATTGTTACGCACCACCATCAGAAATCTAACCAAGCAGTGTGTTGTTTGCGCCATCATGTAGAAATTCATGCCCGTCACACCGATATCGCCACCCGACGTCTTAAATAAATTTAGAATCTGGCCCAAATAGGTGGACACTGGCATCAAGGCCAAGAGTATCTGCCTTGTTCTGGTGGATGGTCCAATGAGTCCCAGTTGCAGAAAAATTTTCACATTCACAGAATATAACGGTAAATTCTTATATTTCTCCATTATACTGCTTTACTTTTATGGCGCTTATTTCAAGTTCGTTATTCAAATAAAAATACTGAATGACACAGTTATAGACATCCTTTTATATTAGATTGAGAGTGCTATTCGAGGTGCTGAAAGGTCGCACCTCTCGTTAGCTGTGATAATTGCATAAAATTGTTGCATTTAACTGTAAATTGCAACAATTAGGTTAAGTGCAGAAAAATGGTTGGAAATTATTTCCGTATTCTTAGCAAATAATATTTCAATAAAGGCTGTGAAGACATCAGACCTTAACTTATTTTACCTCTCATGTAAAGTTAAGTGATATACATACGTATATAAATTCGTTCAATATAATTTTTAAATTTTCTAAAAAAAAAATATTAGAATCCTCTCACTTAAATTGTGTACATTTTCTTAATCCAACGATGACTTTTTCAATTCATTGAGCGCTCTGTGGCCAGGACTGCTACAGTTCTGGCTTGACAACTGTCTGACAAAATGATTAATGTGTCATTAAGTAAGGTATAACGTTGTTGGGAAAACTGACAGCCACTTCGTGAATAAATATGTAAGGTAAGAAGATATTTTCCACAGACGCGGCGACATTTTGAGTCAAGAGATATGTAAATGAACCGATGTATTTATGTATATCAGCTATAATTAATGCGATTGCTCGGTATTTGTTGCTTTTCGAAGGAAAACATATATGAGTGGTTCAATCTGGTTTTATAGTGGATGTGAAGCGCAGGAAGAGGAAAAGTAATCTTAACATACCCACAAATTTGTGGAAACATTTCCTTATTTGCTGTGAAGTTAATTGAAACTGGAATTTAATTGATAAATAGGCATAATTTCAATATTTAACAATAATGTGACACCTGCGCCACCTATCAGAATGTAAGTAAGTCTTCACCTTCACACAAATGAAAAAAAATAAAAACTATTTGAGATCGTTTACTAAAATCGTGTTTAAGTAAGTTTTGAGAACTGCAGTGCACTAAAACTGTATTTCTGTGTGGTTACTACTTTTTGTTGACCCCTTGTAGCAGCGAAAAATATGAATATGAGAGACGCAAAATTGATTGAAAATTCGCCATAGTCATTGGGTAGATTCCACCAGCCTTGATCTAGATGAATATGATTTAGTTATTTCACTCTACATAGGAATTTATCGTACCTGTAGCGGTTTTTGAGATCTTACGATCATAATAAGGACACATTTACGCATTTCCAAATTTCCTTTATACCACGGGGTATCGTAAGCGGCATTGGCAACTTCTAGACTCTAGTTTTAAGCAACACATTAATTGTTGTAAGTTTTGGGAAATCAGACATACCTCAGTAGCAAGATTGTTTGCGTAATAATAGGAAACGCCAATCAAATAAATGCCAAAACCGATGAATGACACGGCAGTTAGAATAAGTCGCAGATCATCTATCTAGTAATATATGAAAATACAAACCTATATTATAGAATATGTTTCAATTTATTTAAAAGAATTATAATAAAGTTGGTCCAAGTAGAAAGAGAAATACCTAGAGGTACTACAAGTTGTCTGGGTCTGTCGAGTATTCAGCACATTGACAGTAATTATACTTAAATTTTGCAAATAGTTTTATGACGACACAGAAGAGAGAGATCGATAGAGAGAGGTGGAAAAATAGAGAGAGATAGAAAAATAGAGAGAGAGAAAGAGGAAGATATTGATAGTGACAGAGCACACATACCATTGAGAGGAAAAAGAGCAGCATGCATAGCATCATACCAAAGAGCGCCACGTGAAAGAATCCATCCATTGATATCAAATCTTCGAGATCATCGCACAAACTATGAAAGAACGACAAAATGAAGCGAGAACGAAAACAACACTGCAGCAACTTACGCGATAATTCTCCTGTGATATGCAGCGCACTCCTTAAACTCGCTTAACATGGTCATCTGATTTTCACTTTGTATTTTTCTTAGCTTTGAACACAAATCTTTTAAAGTCAGTGCGCTGAACATAAGAGATGTGAGGAAAATATTTGTAAATGGCAGATAAATCAACAAAAAGGTCGGCAGTAACCACATCGATTGTATGAGAAAGATCAATTCAAAGTATGGCGTTTGGAGAACATCGAAGAATGGATATTGCACGGTCACCACAAGTTCTTTCAAGAAAGAAGAGGAGTACAAAAATAGAATAGCTATTATTTGAAAGTAATGAGAGCTTACTGCGTTCATCAAATGATAATGGATATATGAAACAGCCCAACATTGTTATAACGGCAGCATAGAAGCTGAAACGTGCCAGTTTCTGAGTTTTCTTGGTGATTTCCTGTAGTTGGCTGACTATTTGTGGATCGCCATTGCGCTTTTTACGTGTGTGAAAGTAATTTGAATTAGTACATAATACTAGAACAGGTATATTTTCTAATATTTACCTCAATTTCTTTGTGCCACTGCTCGATGCATTCAAAGAATCGCTCGTATTTCTTATTCTTCCTCATCAGTACAAAATATCGCACTACACAATGCGTCATACCCGCCAGCAAGTGAAAATTCATACCCGTCTCGCCAATGTCCACATGCCATGTCCAAAACATATTTATTATTTGCCCTATATAGGTAACTATTAAAATGAAGCCGGTAAAGAAACGCTTGGTCCAGCCGCTTGAGTTGATGACTCCCAGTTTAACAAAAACTTTAATATTCTTTGAATATAACGGCAGATTTTGATAACTAGCCATTGTACTCATTGCTTTCAAATTCTTAAATGAAAGAGGCTATGTTAAAAAATAAAATATGTTTAATAAATATATGGGGTCAAAGTGAAGGTATATAATGATTCTTCCAATATTCCTCAAATACGCAATTTCGAGACATAAAAGTTTCACAATTTTAGATATTTTTTCTGATTTCGAAATTTTCGATTTATATTTTAACATCAAAATAACTTACCTCGATTTATAAATAAGTGAGCATCTGAAATAGTTTTTGTAGTTCTCTTAGCACTATGGTCTGCCCTGTTGCATGTTACGGTTGACAACTGTCTCGTAAAATGATTAATGAGCATTTATGTAGATAAAGTTTGCAAGATTTTACATATTTTTCGCTGCAATGGGAACCAGTCATATGTGTCTTCGGACTTTGGGCAGCAGAAAATGACATTTCATCAGCAGCTGTTGCCACTTAAATGTGTGTATTGGGTTGCAATAATTCTTCTCTCTAAAATTAGCGTAACAGCTGGGCGTGTCCATGCCGAACAGTATATACAATTAATTTATACTATTAGAACTTACCTCATTACACGAGGCTTATTATCGTTAATTAATGTAAAAATCAAGTTCAAAGTAATTTTTTAAAGGAAGATCACTTTTTCCATACCCTCCACCTGGTCCAAACTTTTCCTGGTTCGCAGTAAAATTACTTGAAATCGAAATATAAGCCTAAATATAATTGATAATAATGCGATTCTAGCGCTATTTATTGAAACTTTATTATATCTACAGCCTCTCACAAACAAAAAAGACAGTTTGCGGTCGTGTATTTAAATCGTGTTTAAGTAAGTTTTGAACTACAGTGCACTAAACCAGAATTTATGTGAGATTACTGCTGACTGACCCCTTGTAGCAGCGAAAAATACGAATATGAAATACGTAAAATTGCTTGAAAATTCTCCATAGTCATCGGGTAGAGTCCACCAGCCGTGATCTAGAAGAATATGATTTAGTTTATTTAATGGTACACAGCAATTTCATGTACCTGTAGAGGATTTTGAGATCTTGCGATCATAATAAGGACACATTTACGCATTTCCAAATTTCCTCTATACCAGGGGGTATCGTAAGCGGCATTGGCAACTTCTAGACTCTAGTTTTAAGCAAAAAATTAATTATTGTAAGTGTTGAGAAATCAAACTTACCTCAGTAGCAAGATTGTTTGCGTAATAATAGGAAAAGCCAATCAAATAAATGTCAAAACCCATCAATACCAGCACCGATAGAATAAGTTCAAGATCCTCTATCTGGACATATATGAAAATACAAACAAAAATAATATAAATGTACCGATATTTAAAGATTTTTGAAATGTCTGTAATTAAGTTTAATTAAGAAATATCGAGAGGTACCTTATTTAAACATAAAAAAGACGGATCGATAGAGAGATAAGCGAGAAACAGAGACAAATATATAGATACATAAAAAAAGAAAGCGGAAGATGTAGTGATTGCGAGAGCACCTACCATTGAGAGGAAGAAGAGCAGCATGCATAGCATCATACCAAAGACTGTCACGTGAAAGAATCCATCCATTGAAATCAAATCTTCGAGATCATCGCAAAACCTTCAAAGATAATAATAAAATGAAGCGAGAGTGTAAAAAAGCGCGTTAGCGACTTACTTGATAATTTTATTATGATATGCAATACACTCCTTAAACTCGTTTAACATGATCGTCTCATTTTCACTCTGTATTTTTCTTATCTTCGAGCATAAATCCTTTAAAGTCACTTCGCCGAACATAAGAGATGTGAGGAAAATATTCGTAAATGGCAGATAAACGAACAAAAAGGTCGGCAGTAACCACACCACTTGAATGAGAAAGAAGAATTCAAATAATGGTGTTTGGAGAACATCGAAGAATGGATATTGCACGGTAAGCAGCAGCCCTATTGATTTCGAAAGCGAATTGAAGAGTAAATGAAAGACACATTTTAATTGAAAGTAATGAGAACTATTTACTGCGTCCATCAGATGAAAATGAATATATGAAAGCAGCTAACGCCGCTACAGCAGAAACATAGAGGCTCAAGCGTGTCAGCTTTTGTGTTTTATCGGTGATTTCCTGCAGTGTGCTGATTATTTGTGGATCGCCATTGCGCTTTTTATGTACGGGAAAGAAATTAAAATTAGTACTATAATGCTAGACTAGGTACATCTTCTTAGACTTACCTCGATATCGGTGTACCACTGCTCGATGCATTGAAAGAATCGCTCAAATTTTTTGTCCTTCCTCACAATGACCATAAAACGAAGAAAACAATGCGTCATAAGCGCCAATACGTGGAAATTATAACCCGTCTCACCAATGTCCACATTCCATGTCCAAAACAAATTTGTTAATTGCCCGATATAGGTTACAATTAATATTAGGCCCAACAGGAAACGTCTGGTCGGATTGCTTGACTCGATGAGTCCTAGTTTAACAAAAGTTTTTACATTCACTGAATATAATGGCAGATTTTGATAGCTAGGCATGTTGCTGATTGTTTTCGAGTTCTTGAAGAAAAGAAACTGTATTAAATATACATATTTTTTTCCTTTATTTTGAGAATTCTGTTATATTTAATTTATATTTTGAAATCAACATAAAGTAAATGTGAAAAAATCAAAGAAAAACTACTTACCTCGGTTGAGTTAAATGAAGCTCTAAAAAAGTTTTTCGGTAGCGAGTTTTTATAGTTCTCCGAACCCACTGATTCGTACTGTTACGTGTTGCGATTGACAATTGTCTCGCAAAGTGCTGAATGAACCTTTAAATAGAGAATTTACGCGGAAATGCAGAATTTTGCGTATTTGCAGCGTCAGCGTATTTATCTCTGTAATGGGAACCTATCATATGTGCATTCGCAGTTTGGACATAAGAAAATCCCTTTTCAAAAGCAGCTGTTACCAGAGGCAATATACAATTAGGTTGTCATAATTCTTAAGGTTGTTTTCAATAGATTGGTCCCTCCTTTCCTAATGCAGGAGATTGCTTTCAAGCTGTTGCAATTAGCAATAATATCTGGGGGCGTGTCGACGATGATACAGTAAAAGGGACTTATATACATATAAGATCTATAATTATTATACTCTCGCAACAAAAGTTGCTAAAGAGAGTACTATAGTTTTGTTCACATAACGGTTGTTTGTAACACCCAAAACTAAACGAGTTAGATATAGGGTTATATATGAGGCATTCTCTGGAAAAAAAGCCACTTGAAAAAAAAGTTCTTTATTTTCTTTGGCAATGATATATCTTATAGTATATGTAAAACCTAAAATAAAACATATGATGTTAGGTCTGTGCAACGCGGGGTTGCCAAACTGTAAGGGGCCAAAGTTTTTTGTAAAAAAATTTTCGAACCGCCATAACTTTAAAACTAATGAACAGATTTTAAAACACCATGTGACTTTTTTGTACAGAATTTCTCAAACTTTAAAACTGTGTATCGTAAAAATTTTTAAAATTAATATTTCATAGCAAAAAATGAAAAAAATTTTTTTTTTGGAATTTTTAACCCTTAATGCCCCCTTCTATTTTTTTTCGAAAATATCTTAAAATGTTCCCCATATCTGGGGTCAAGGTGAAGGAATAGAATGATTTCTTAAATATTTTTCAAAAATGTAATATCGAGATTTTCGATTTATATGTGTCTTCGGACTTTGGAAATCAGAAAATGACATTTCATCAGCAGCTGTTGCCATTGAAATGTGTGTGGCAGAATAAGTACTGGGTTGCATTAATTCTTCTCTCTAAAATTAGCGTAACAGCTGGGCGTGTCCATGCCGAACATTATATACAATTAATTTATACTATTAGAACTTACCTCATTATACGAGGCTTATTATCATTAAATTATGTAAAAATCAAGTTCAAAGTAATTAGTTAAAGGAAGAGCACTTTTTCCATACCCTCCACCTGGTCCAAACTTGTTCTGGTTCGCAGTAAAATTACATGAAATCGAAATATAATCCTAAATATAATTGATAATAATGCGACTATAGCGCTATTTATTGCAACTTTATTATATCTAGAGCCTCTCAGAAACAAAAAATAAAGTTTGCGGCCTTGTATTTAAATCGTGTTTAAGTAAGTTTTGAACTACAGTGCACTAAACCAGCATTTATGTGGGATTACTGCTGACTGACCCCTTGTAGCAGCGAAAAATACGAATATGAAATACGTAAAATTGCTTGAAAATTTTCCATAGTCAACGGGTAAAGTCCACCAGCCGTGATCTAGAAGAATATGATTTAGTTTATTTAACTGTACTTAGCAATTTCATGTACCTGTAGAGGATTTTGAGATCTTGCAATCATAATAAGGACACATTTACGCATTTCCAAATTTCCTCTATACCAAAGTGTATCGTAAGCTGCATTGGCAACTTCTAGACTCTAGTTTTAAGCAAAAAATTAATTGTTGTAAGTGTTGAGAAATCAAACTTACCTCAGTAGCAAGTTTGTTTGCATAATAATAGGAAAAGCCAATCAAATACATGTCAAAACCCATCATTACCAGCACCGCTGGAATAAGTTCGAGATCATCTATCTAGTCATATATGAAAATACAAAATCAAATAATATAAATATACTGATAGATAAAAAAGAGAAAGAGGAAGATATAGAGATTCAGAGAGCACCTACCATTGAGAGGAAGAAGAGCAGCATGCATAGCATCATACCAAAGGACGTCACGTGAAAGAATGCATCCATTGAAATCAAATCTTCGAGATCCTCGCACAAACTATAAAAGAATAATAAAATGAAGTGAGAACGAAAAAAGCGCGTTAGCGACTTACTTGATAATTTTATTATGATATGCAATACAATCCTTAAACTCATTTAACATGGTCATCTCATTTTCACTGCGTATATTTCTTAGTTTCGAACACAAATCCTTTAAGATCAGTTCGCCGAACATCAGAGATGTGAGGAAAATATTCGTAAATGACAGATAAACCAACAAAGATGTCGGCAGTAACCACAGCACTTGTATGAGAAAGAAGAATTCAAAGAATGGTGTTTGGAGAACGTCGAAGAATGGGTATTGCACGGCCACTAGAAGTCCTATTGAGTTCGAAAGCGAATTGAAGAGTAAATGGAAAACACATATTAATTGAAAGTAATGAGTATGACTTACTGCGTTCCTCAAACGATAACGAATATATGAAAATGGCTACCGTTGCTACAGCAGAAACATAGAAGGTCAAGCGTGTCAGCCTCTGAGTCTTCTGTGTTATTTTCTGTAATATGCTGACTATATGTGGATCGCCATTGCGCTTTTTGTGCGTGTGAAAGAAATTAGAATTAGTACTCTAATGCTAGACTATGTATATTTCCGACTATTTACCTCGATATCTGTGTACCACGGCTCGATGCCTTGAAAGAATCGTTCAAATTTCTTTTCCT
Organism: Zeugodacus tau; assembly: GCA_031772095.1. Classification (NCBI taxonomy): domain Eukaryota; kingdom Metazoa; phylum Arthropoda; class Insecta; order Diptera; family Tephritidae; genus Zeugodacus; species Zeugodacus tau. Next base: position 73,221,111 of record CM062651.1, on the reverse strand, counting down.
TTCTCACAATGATTATAAAACGTAGCAAATAATGCGTCACAAGCGCCAATACGTGGAAATTCATACCCGTCTCGCCAATATCCACATGCCATGTCCTAAACATATTTGTCAATTGCCCGATATAAGTCACTATTATTACTATGCCTAACAGAAAGCGTCTGGTCGAGTTGTTTGACTCGATGAGTCCTAGTTTAACAAAAGCTTTTATATTCACTGAATATAACGGTAGATTTTGATAGCTAGCCATTGTGCTGATTGTTTTCAGGTTCTTGAAGAAAAGAAACTATATTAAACTTGCATATTTTTTGCCTTTGTTTTTTTCAGAATTCTATTATACATATTTAATTTATATTTTCAAATCAACATAAGGTAAAAGTAAAAAAGTCAAAGTAAAACGACTTACCTCGGTTCAGTTAAATGAGGCTTCGAAATAATTTTTCAGTAGAGAGTTTTTATATTATACTTCTCCAAACCTTTCTCCAGTGTGGCCTTTATGATCTGTATTGTTACGTCTTGCGGTTGACAATTGTTTCGCAAAATGTTGACTGAAACTTTAAATAGAGAATTGTCGCGAAAAGTTTGCAGGAATTTGCGTATTTATCTCCATAATGGGAACCAGTCATATGTGTATTCGCACTTTGGACATAAGAAAATCTTTTTCAAAAGCAGCTGTTACCAGAAGCAATATGCAATTAGGTTGTCATATTTCTTAGGGTTTCATCAATACATTGTAGGATTCTTTTGCGATTTTTAGAGGAGAAAGTAAAGTAAGTAAAAAACAATAAGGTATATCCATTGTAAATTCTGTGAGATTTCTTGTATTCAGAAATTATTTCATTATTATTTCTACAATTTATTGAGTGTCATTTCCAGCGGTGCTGCAGTTTCTTCGTTGACAACGGACTGACAAAATGATTAATGTGCCATTAACTGGAGCATAATGAATGCATATGAATTATAGCAAAAAATATAATACACCGTTATATGTACCTTACTGTGTTCGAACGCTTTTCCGCTTTGTGAATACTCATATGTCCCTGAGAATACGGGCATATGCGTACACATTAACTGTAAATGCATAAATCCTCTTTGGAAAAAAGTTTATAATTAATTTTTCGTACTCATTTGCGCGGCGAAATTTTAAATCAAAAGAAATGCAAGCGTTGTACACATGTATCGGTTGTAATTAATACGAATCGCCAACAGTTGTTGTTGGTGTTGTACTTTAGCAGGAAAGTCATATCTGCGTCGGTGTGTCTTTTCGTAGTTGCGAGAGTAATGCGTTGATGTTCTCTTGATGCTTTGGCTTGTAGGCTGATATCATCCACTCGTGCGTAAATATTTTTCAATGAACGTAATTAAGTTTTCGACATACTCCCACGGAGCTGTCGTGCAAGGCTTCACTTTCTGAATTTCGCTTTTACTGCTGCCCACTGCTCTCGTCGCTCCACTTACGGATTATGAAAGCTCAATTCAGCAATTATGTATTGAGTCAGGGATATTAAATAAGTTAAGGGGAATGACGAAAATTATTATACGATTCTCATAATATTCCACTTTAAACCGTTAAAATTGTAAATTTTTTTTTTTTTAAAGCAAAATAGACATTTCCACATAGGTTTAGTCGCTTCGTGTCTTCCTTGCAGTCATACGATGACATGAATAGCCCTTTACTAACTTTACTGACCATACAGTGTTGCCACTGAGTGCAACAGTAATGTATACTTTAATTGAATTAAATCGTGACTTTGTTTCGCCGTCGACCATGAGGCGAAAATTGCCTTGCCGCGATGCGAGTACTCGTGCCATGTACATAGTTCCTTTTCTCCTTGTATAACATTTATCACAGCAATGAGGCTTGCATGCCACCGATGTTATCATTAAGGCGCTTGTTAGCTGTACATTTTTCGCATTTTTTGCTGAATTTTTTCATGAAAATGTGCAAAGAGGCTAGAGAAAGGGCGCGCTAAGAAAAAATAATGTTGGGTGGCAATTTGAAATTTTTTATGCTTCTTTCTTTGCACTGCAGTTAATTATGTTTTATTATGTCTATAAAGGACTATGACTATGGTGTGTCATGTTATGAAATCACTAAAAAAATTAAAAAATAAAAATAATAAAATTGATCTAGAGGCTTCGAGGTTGTCGACTAATCCGATACTAATTTGCAATTTAAATTTCTAAACAGTTTCATATTAACATTAATATAAAAATAAAATCATAATATTGCTCTGAAATCACTGCTAAAATTACGTCACTTACGTCACTTACTTATACGCCGAGCAAACGACGTTATGAAATATTCTATACCGCGAATGAGTTAACTGCATTCAGCTGATACGCGCTGGTGCCGTTGTTCAACAAATATTTGCACAATTTAGTGCAAAAAGCAACGAAAACAAGCGGACATGGCAAAATCCGAAGAAGCTTACTCAACACTTAAGCTGTGTCCACAGTGAATTGAAGAGCACATCAACGAAGAAAGTAATGAGAAACCCTGAAAATGGTTATAGAGGAAATGAGAAAAATTTTTGCAGTTTAAAGATAATCCAAATCTCAAATGACCGAAACTAACCGAAACACATCCTTTTTAGTTATGTATGTATGTTATAGCCGAATCGATGAGAGCGCGCCACTCCTCTCTTTCCTTCGCAGTTCGGCGCCAGTTGGAGATTCCAAGCGTAACCAGTTCGCTCTCCACCTGGTCTCTCCAACGGAGTGGAGGCCTTCTCCTTCCTCGGCATCCACCTGCGGGTACTGCATCGAACACTTTCAGAGCTGGAGTATTTTCGTCCATTCGGACAACATGACCTAGCCAGCGTAGCCGCTGTCTTTTTATTCGCTGAACTATGTCAATGTCGTCGTATAGCTCGTATAGCTCGTACAGCTCATCGTTCCATCGTCTGCGGTATTCGCCGTTGCCAATGTTCTAAGGACCATAAATCTTGCGCAAATGTTTCCTCTCGAAAATTTCTAGTGTCGTCTCATCTGATGTTGACATCGTCCTAGCTTCTGCACCATAAAGCAGGACGGGAATGATAAGCGACTTGTAGAGTTTAATTTTGGTTCGTTGAGAGAGGACTTTACTTTTCAATTGCCTACTCAGTACAAAGTAGCACCTGTTGGCAAGAGTGATTCTGTGCTGGATTTCGAGGCTGACATTGTTGGAGCTGGTTCCCAGGTATACGAAATTATCTACGACTTCGAAGATATGACTGTCAACAGTGACGTGGGAGCCAAGACGCGAATGCACCGACTGTTAGTCATAGCCTTGCCAATAATAATACTATACTTGATTGAGTGATTCTAGCTAGTCGACGCAAACTCCTGTGTATTCTTGAGTCGGCTTTTAATCTTTGCAATTCTTTTAGACTTCATCAAATTAGGGTTGGTTCTATTTTTTACCTCATTCCGATCTGTTATCCATAGATTATTGTACTTTTTGTTTCACTATGCACCTAGCCTTAATGACTACAAGAGCCCCATGTAAGTGTAAGCGAGAGAGAGTGGAGGAGTTGGATTGAAATTTGTGTTGGTCTAAGGATGCGCTCAGCGCTGGCCAGTGTTGACTTGCTCACAAAATGAAGCATGAAAATGTGTATGTTTTGCAGATGCGCTGCAATTTCTACAGCAACGATGTGATGTAACTAAGATAAAGCATGGACAAAATGAAAACAATAAAAACAAGCGTAAAAGGATCGCCTTTAACTGCTGCCAAGCTTTTGTACTCTGTCACAAAGTGTCAAAAAGTGTATAATAGCTTTGTTCAAGAATTGGTTGCTTGTGATATTGTGAACTGCACTTAAAATCTCTCAGAGAACATATACAATCCAATTCATTGCAAGTATAAATAGAGTGAACTCGAGCAATTTAGCGCTGACTTCCAGGTTCACTTGCGGTACAATACTTGACTTTTTGTTACCTAGCAAATTGCAGGAGTATGAAATATTCCGTTCTATCCGTACTAAGCACCCCCTTACGAGTTCAAAGATTATTTTGCCATTTTCTTTCGCCACAGTGTGATTATATTAAAACAAATGAATTTTGTATGGGCAAACAGTGGCTGAAACTGTGATGTGCTGTGAGAAGAAGAATGAGAGGGCTACTGCTTCCCACTCTACCGAGTTATACGCTGGAAGGTTCGCAATCATTTTCCCGTTATACTTATAGTTATGCGCATTCGATATTACCTCGTTAGGGATTATTTTCTTTGCTAATGATGCGCCTTATTAAAAATTATGATTTTAGAAATGGATTTCTTTGATTTCCCAGAGAAGGTGGGTGACTATAACAGTGTCGATGTGTCAATCATAAAATAGTTGTAAGTTAGATTGATTGCTAAAGCGGTCATACAAATAGAGGATGTGAACAAAGTTAAGTTTAATTTTGCTTTTGTCTTAGAATTATATATATTGGCACTATTTTCTCAAAGAAGTTGGGGAAGTCAATTAAAAAATGAAAAATCAATGCATTGGGTACATTGGGACTAATGATATTTGTAATTAAGTTATAGGCTTATTTTTTTATTTCCAAGGCTATCTTGAAACTTAACCTTGGCAGTTTTTACAGTTGTTCATTATCACATGACTTAATTAATAAGTACGCTGCTAAGTACAAGTAATTGCTTTATTGTTTTTTAATTAGTAGATAATTTCTGCAAAGTGACATGGAAGATTATAGTAGAGACAGGAAAACAGTTCGAATAGTAAAGTAGCTAGCAATTAAAAATATTATAATATTATATATTAAGGGGGATTCTGGTCTAGACGCATGAATTTTAGGCATTTTTCAAACTAAGATAAAAAAAATTAAAAAGATTTTTACTATAAATGTTAATTTAAATTATATATATTTTTTATAGACATTTTAATAATTAAAAAAAAATTGCAAGAAAAAAAACCAAAATTCGTCGAGACTCCACCGGCTCGTGGAGTGGGGGCTGCAAAAAAAAACGGTGCGTCCTGGTTGACGTGATTTCAACACTTGTAGAGATCTAAAACACAAAAAACAAGAAGATTCTTCATTAGTAAGGATGTCGTTATCGGGTTGACCATTTAAAAAAAAAAATAGTAATAACAAAATGGCGTCGACTTGAAAAAAAAATTTTTTTTACCCGATTTTTTCGACCTTTTCGAATTTTTTAAAAATTCTTCAAATCAAAATTTTTGTCAATCCAAGTCAGACACGATAGATATATACCAGATTTCAAAGGAATCGGTTCAGTAGAACTTGAGATATCATGTCAACCACCTCAAAAAAAGTAGTTTCGAGAAAAACGCGTTTAAAGTTTAGGAGACCGCTCGGCCGGCTCGGACACCACGTCACAAAATCGGCTGTATCTCCGAAAATAAGTCGAATTTGGAAAAATCCTTCTGTTCGGAGCAGCTCCTTCCAAAATAGAACGCACTAGTTGTAACTAATTTAAGTAAATTTATATTTACATTTGTACCATACTCTGTGGTGAAAAACTGTTCTAAATCATTATTAGTAATTGTTATCTGGTCACTCTAATTTACTCGTATGCATACCTGAGCTTAACGACACTTATTATTGCACTTTATCATTACCCTTTATCCTTAATTCGTTAATAACTACATACAGACATGCAAGCAATAGTTGTGCTCTAGCTTAGCTTTAAGCAAATTATTTCGTTGAGATCGTTTCGAACATTCGCCGCCTGCAGACGTACCAGATCAACTAAATTCACCAGCCACGTAACTTTCATTTCGTTGTTTTATATATAATTAATAAATAAATAATAATTATATATTTTCGTTGTTTGATTTCGCGATTCATAGCTATCAAAAAGGCTTGGTAGCTCAACACCTTCCAAGGTCATATTTTTGAAAGTCTAAACTTTCAAAATATGTAAAAAAATCGATTTTTTTTAAATCCAAGACCAGAATACCCCCTTAAAACACAAATATATGTTTCCTTATTTTATGATATACAAACAATCGATTTCTACTTCTTCGGTTAGCATCAATCTCAACAAAGGTCTATTCAGCTTCGCCGTGATATGCCTTCCTTATTTTATCCCATCACCACCGGTTACATAGACCCGACTGTCGTGGGAATACCCAAACGTCTCCTACCTTGCCATAAAACTTTGCTTACGGCCTTTAAAAGTTTTCCTAAATGGATTATGTCGATGTATACTTGTTCTGCACTATCGTGGTCCGAATTGCATCACTTTATTTCCTGAAATATTCAATAATGAGAGTTCTCCACACACCAGAGGGACGAATTTTTATATTTAATTTTTATAATTCCCGTTATACCACAGCGCCACCTATCGATAATTTTTTAGCGGTAACTGCCTTTCTCTTGACAATATGCAGCTCAAATATGACCCCTATCGGTCAATAAATACGATAAATAAATAAAGTAATTCCTTTCTGGCGCCATCAGTCGGTATTTTATTTAACCTACTGCATGCCGCTACATGTCGAAAATAAGTTGAGTAAATTGAAAGATAATACATTACGTTGTGTACTATATTCATTTAACCACTAAAATATTTTAAAATGCAGTCGTAACTTACCATTTCAGATTTTTTCAACTTATGTATGTGGGACAGCTGTTCCGTTGCCCACATTTTCCCCGTTTAACATTCTCATCTACTCGCTCTGCTCATTTTTTCACATTTAAGTGTGCAGTATTTAAATGTGACTCATTTCGTTTTTATTTTCGCAATTTTGGTTTTTAACTCCTTTTCATAAGACTTGCGCCCGCATCGCTTGGCGGAAGGATACTCGTTAACAGGTCACATCTGTGCGTGTGTGTGTGTTTGTTTGCGGCCAAGCCAGCTCGTCCAGCTGCTCGCTTCGTATTTTCCCATTTGTTTTATTGCAAAATATGCGTGTTTATATAAAAAATATGCATATATACATATGTATGTATGTATGTATGTGATGCCTGCTTGTTGGCATATGCTACCTTTGAACTCACCACTTACAGCAAATTTGTATAAAAACGCACATAAAGGTTTAACAAATATTTAACAGCGCTGTTTTCTCTGCTTTAAAGTGCAAATTTTTGCATTTATTTTTTTTTGTCACGGAAATACAGTTATATACGACGTGTTTTACTTACATATGTATAAATATGAATGTTGTACAATTAGTATACGGGATTTCTCGCGCGCCTTTTTCCATATCCGTTTGTAATTTGCATAGTGGTCATGTTAAGATTTCAGTGCTTCATTTTTAACAAAAAAGCCTTATGCATATATTTATTTAAATATTTATAGATGTCAAAACTACACTTTTATTTTATAATTTTTTAAATAAACTGTTTTGTCATCTTATGAAAGAAAACATTATGCATTGTGATACTAGCGCCATCTATCGGAATAATAAATTGACTCTGCTCAACTTAATTTATACTAAAGGCATTATACTTACATATGTAGTTTCATTTAGAAATCTAATAAGTCGAGCTGATTAAAGAAACGACTAAGAAAGTCTTTGGTATTGAAGCATATTAAGCTAAGCCTCATCTTCCATTTATTTTCATTGTGATATCTCTCCTACCGACGCATATATACCGTATAAAACCTATCAAAAAGATGGAAAACAACATATCGAGTCCACGAAGTCTTGGACAAGTCCTACCGATTCCATTAATATTTCTCACATTGAAATAATTCAAGGTTTTCATACTTATTAAAAGACGTGGGGCGTCGAATTCCAATTTCTGACCTATGACCCTTTAACGTTCGTTTAATCATCGAATATTACCCGATAAGGAGGCTGGAGGCTTCATCGCAGGCAGAACTACCGTTTCGATAGTCGGATTCGTTCACACAATCCGCATACACCACGGATTATGTTATCGATATTGATCGTTTCGATAGTCGGGTCCGTTCCCACAATCCACATAGACCACATGGACTACGTTTCCGAGATGGACTCGGCAGAATTAGATCCAGCCAAGAACTGTCAACTCGGCAGCATTTCTCAGAATACTGGAGGCTTCATCGCAGGTAGAATTACCATTTCAATAGTCGGATTCGTTCTCACAATCCACATAGACCCCATGGATTATGTTATCGAGATAGATCGTTTCGATAGTCGGGTCCGTTCTCACAATCCACATAGACCACATGGACTATGTTTCCGATATGGACTCGCCAGAATTATATCCGGTCAAGAACTGTCTACTCGGCAGCATTCCTCAGAATACTGGAGTCTTCATCGCAGGTAGAACCACCGTTTCAATAGTCGGATCCGTTTACACAATCCGCATAGATCCCACGGACTTAGGAGATGGAATCGGCTGTATACCTTAGAATTTTAGATGCTTCATTGCAGAACTCTCGTTTCGAAAGTCGTGTCGGTTCCCACAATCAACATAGAGTCAACAGACTATGTAACTAATTCAATCGATCAATCCAAGGACTGTCAAATCGGCAGCATTCCTCAGAATATTGAAGGCTTCAACTCAGGAAAAGGCTGAACTTTTTACTGAGAGTCGGGTACGTTGCCACGTCGATCTTCTTTACGGGAATGGACTCGGAATGGACTGATACCTCAACAGCATTACTCAGAATTATTTTGGAAATCTTTTAGGAATACTGCTACAACAACAAAACCAACAAAAACTGAACTTTCTTGCTATTTTCCATTTTCGGGGTTTAAAGCACTTTCGTTTGTCCGTTGGTCGTAGGCGGTAATCTGCTTATAACAAATTTTCAACTCGTTAATGTCATCACCACTGAAGCTTCACATCCTCCTGCTTTACGCTACACATGACTCGGAAATCGCATTTCACACACGGTTGGATTAGTATAGCTCGGGGCCGGCGAATGTGGGTAACGAATCGTTATTGTAATTCGGTGTGACGATAACCACCTATAACTGAGTATTTCATTAACACCGACGAAAATCGACAGTTTTTTCTTCTACACACACACACACAGCACCCACCACGCTGTGCGCACCCTCGCATTCAGTCAGCGTCAGCCAATCTAATTAGGGCATGACAATTAAATTTCAACAACGCGCTGGTGGCAGCATTAAATGTTCACATTTCAACAATGCAATTTGCAGGTCGGCAATAATTGCATTTCAACCGAAACGGTGAGCTGGTGAGCGGTGTGTGGGTGCTGCCAACGGTACACCTAATGCGGCGCACCAACTTGCATGTCATGTGTACTGTGGTGTGTGCCGCACAAGCCAATTGGCACGTGTGACTGCAAAAATATTGCAGCGCGGCAGCGGAAAAAAAGACAGTCACCGCATAGCATAGCACAGCGCAGCATGCTTGAAAGCAGTAAATATATGAGAGCATTCACATTTCCACAGATTGCTTTCATTTGCGCGCAGGCGATGCGCATGGTGGCGGGCCGGGTCGGTGCTGTTGCATCAATACGCTGCATATGTGCGGCATGTTGCATACACCACTCGAGTTTGTGTGTGTGTGTGGGTGTGTGCAGCCAACCACAATGCAGGTCACGTATTTTTCGGCTTAGAGGCGTTTAAACGTTTTTCAATCTGCACTCCCGGCAGGCAGACGACAAACTAGGGATGACAGTGCTGCGGCAGTAGCTATGTGGTTGTTATTGTTGTTGTAAGACTGCGACTGCAAGCAATGAGGGAGTGCTGTGTTGCGGATGAAGCGCTTCGGTTGCACACATGTCTCGCTGATGCTTAACTGCATATTAGTTGCACTGCAAATGGTTGCAACAACAACATGACAACAACAATAACATTAACAATAACAATAACAACAACAACCGCTGCGATATCATCAACAGCGCGTGCGAACGTCGCGTGTGTGAAACCCTTCCATTAACAGGTGACAACACATTTGCCACAACAACACCAAATAACAACAATTGCACGCTATTTGCATGGCATATGGAAAAATCAGTGTAAGCTCACCGGAGTGCAGGTATTTGCTCGTATGTGCGCGCGTTCTTGTGCTCGCGTCTGCTCCAATGTGTGCGGCTTGATGTTTTCGGCAAACGTGCTTAGAATGCGTCGCAACTTTCGCGTACTTCAGTGTGTAAAAGTTTTTTCTTGTTGTTGGCAGCAAAGCGCTGAAATGTGTTTAAATTTACTTGCATATGAGAAAATTCATTAAAATCTTGTTTTGGAATTTAAATTATTGTTGCATTTGGTGGCTTTCACTCATGAAAGTTTCATGGAGCGTGAGCCAAAGCTTAGTGTACTGTAGAGATTATTCCATATTGGATTCCATATTTATTAGTATTAGATAACTCTTTTCACCCGTGAGAGTCCATAGATCTTTAAAAAATAGCTTTCATGAAAGCTTTAAGGCATGAAAGCTGTGGGGGAGTGTTATTGATTCTGCATTTATTAATAATTGATCACTCTTCACGCTTGTGCGAAATCATAAAAAATAAAAAAGAAGCTTTCATGAAAGCTTCTAGAGATGAAAGCTTGTAGAGAGTGTCGTCACTCTACATACATTAATATTAGATCATTCCATGTCGTGGGCGGAAGAAAGAAATCATTAAAAAACTAAACTAACTAAAACAGCTTTCATGTCGGCTTTAAAAGCTCCATGGCAAGCAAAAAAAGCTCAACTTTCTTATTATTCTGAAAATAATATTTGGATATCATGAAATCACTAAAAACTAAAAAAAACTTTTGTGTCGGCCTTAAAAGCTCCAAGGCAAGCAAAAAAGCTCGGTTTACAAAAAGCTCAATTTTTAAATATCTGCAATTTTTGTTGTGTTCGTAAATTATTTTGATAAAAAAATGCACACGATAACTCCAGTCTAAACTAGAAGTTGTAATATTCTAAAAGCTCACGCCTGACTGAGCATGCACAATTTACGATCAATTCAAAATAAATTGCATTTGACATACTGAATTCGGCATTAGAAAATACTATTTGTGCGCGTAAGCCACAAATTGCTGCAATATGAACGCGTACAAATACACAGGTGGCTGGTGTTAAACCGCAATTCAGAGTTTTAATTACTGTATCTGTGGTTATAGGCAAGCAAAACATATGCTCAGTGACAATAATATTATATAGAGAAATAGATTATGCATTTATAATAAAACATATTATATGGATTTGTGGTGAGAAAAAACCAGAGACACACAAACAAACTAACAAATGAGCTTTGCATAAAAATAATTTAGAATATTTAATTTAATGTGGACCTTTTAATTTATTAATATAAAAAATCGAATATTTTTTTATTTGACGCTATAGCTAATTTAAACGTAGCAACAACAAAAAAATGTAATTAAAATAAATTAAAATTACTAATGAAAGTCAGCGCGAGCCACGTGCGGCCAGCGCAGTCATCACAAAAAGTGCTTGCGACAAGCATGTTGTGGTGTAATTAATTATGCTGTTTTGCGGTGACGGTTTTCGGCGAAAAAAGTGCACGAGAAAAAGTTGGCGGATATAGGTTAAAAATGCTGAAAGTGATAACTAATTGTTTTTGCTAAAGCGTTGAAGTGATTTCCGTTTGCAGGTCTTTTTTTCACAATTATATAAAATAAATATTTAATTTAAGTGGAAAAAATATTAAACTAACTATAATTACAAGTAAATAAGCTTTAAATGAAAGCTGAGCTGTTTTCGCAATTATACATTGGAGTGCGCCTTGGCGTATACGCAACTTTTTGATGAAATGGTGAAAGAGCTGAACTTACATAAAAAATAAATAAATAGATTATTTAATTTAGGAGTATAGTATATGCATGTAGCTGCTATAAAATGAAAAATATTTCATCTTTACATTTATTGTATCTCATGAAAAAATGTGGGGAAATCTAAGCTTTTTCTTTTCAGTGATTGTATTTGCTTAGAAATTGTTAATGAATTGAAATTGAATACGTTTTCGTACATTTTTGTACAATTCACTTGTGGTTAACTAATGTGTGTAGAAAGTGTTGAAATAAAATAAAATTAAAATGAAAAATAAACAAATTGAAGTTTTGAAGCTCGCTAGCCAAGACAATTGATTTTTCTACTCTCGCAATAAAGTTGCTAAGAGAGTATAATAGTTTTGTTCATATAACGGTTGTTTGCGTCACTCAGAAACTTAAGAGTTAGATATGGGGTTATATACACATAAATGATCAGGATGACAAGTGAAGTTGAAATCCGGATGTCTATCTATCCGTCTGTCCGTGCAAGCAATAACTTGAGTAAAATTGAGCTATCTTAATGAAACTTGGTACATATATTCCATGGCCCGAAACCGAAAACATATTAACTACTACAGCTATATCAACCAAAATTTCTGGTTTAGTTTAGCCACTTCCTTATACAGTTCAAAAATGGAAGAAATCGGATTATAAACTCGCCCACCTCCCATACAAATGTTATGTTGAAAACTGCTAAAAATGCTTTAATTGAGTAATTGAAAACACCAGAAACCTTCAATTTCATGATTGATAGTACAGAAGAACTGCACTCCAATTGGTATACAACATTTTAAATGGGCGTGGTTCCTCCCACTTATGGGTCAAAAACCATATCTCCGAAACTACTAAACCAATTTCAATGAAATTCGATTTGTGATATTTTTCTTGCATCCCAAAGATATGTTGTGAAAGTAGGCCAAATCGGTTCACAACCACGCCTACTTCCTATATACCAGAAGTAAGCAATAGTAAAGATATCGGAACAGAACTTTGCACAAATACAGTATTTATAGTGTAGCATCGCCTTACTAAAAATCGTCGAAATCGGACCATAATGGAACAAGAGGACCTCAAAGCTTCGAAAAAAATGTTACCGAAAATATAGACCAGTCTCTCAGATATTTTGAAGAAATTCGGAGGAAATATTTTTTTTTCTAATAATATGTCTTTGTGAAATGAGTGAAATCGAGTGATAATTTCCCCTAGCTCCCATATACCTAGTATTATATTTGTGTTTCAAGCTTTCATTGGACTTTATACCATATATATCGGTTAATATGTATGATATATCAGCAAAATTTAGTGAGCATATAAGCTTGGATATAATGCAGCTGGTGACAAAAATAGTTGAAATCGGTACATGAATTATCCATCCCCCGTGTACTATATACATATACTGATCTTGGTTTTCTAATGGACTTCATGCCGAAATTGTGTGGTATATTAATAAAAATTAAATAAGTAAAAAATAAAATTGCGAGAATGTAAAATGTTCGGTTACACCCGAATTTAGTCCTTCCTTACTTGTTTTTAACAGAATTTATTTTTACAAAATAAGAGTTTTTTCTTAAAAAATAAGCAAACATTTTTTTTTAATAAAGACTTTATTATATTTCATGAAACGTAAATATATTTACTCATACATCTCAAATAAAATAAATACTAAAATTGTACACCAGTGCGTATGAGTAACCTACTTCACACACACAATCAATTGCAACAAGCAAAAGTTTACTTCATAAATTACTTTCACTTCCACCTATGAAAAAAATGTATTTATTTACAAATTTAAGCGCATAAAACGCGAAAAAGAACATACTTTATTTATATATATAGCTATAGATATAAATGTAAATTAAATAAAATATGTAAGCTTAACACGCTGCATTTAAGAGCATAACAAATGAAAAATCCCTACAATTACAAGCATACAGTGGCATGATAAACAGCTGTGCAACAACAATAACACACTTACTAACTTAACGCACAAAAAAACATACAACAACAACAACTTATCTTACAAAAAATACAGTTATCAGTGAGGTAGAGCTTAAAGAGTGGTAGCTTTTTGATATGCTTTGCTGGCAATATAATAAAACAAGGCGAAGTAAAAGAAAATAAAAGCGAAAAAACAACAAAAAAGCAAAAAAAACATACAGGAATTGGCAACATATCTGCACATTTTCAATGTTTCATTGTTTACCTGCACTTTGACATATTTTATTCCACACCTACTTGTGTGTTGCTTGCCACAGTCACGGGAGCCGCAGGTGCCCGAGAGTCAAACGCAGCGGCAAAAGAAACTGCGCAGCATACAAAACGAAACGAAAGTGTTTGTGTGCCGCAAGGTGGCCAATGCGGCGTGGCTGCCAAAAGCGGGAGTCTGTGAGTCTGTGCATGTGTCTTTAATGCTATGACGGCAATTTTAGTTCCCAGAGGCAATTGTTCTCACGCTGCTGACACGAAAGACACGCAAGCACATACTCGCACACACTGCTGAGTATACAAAATAACAAGCAAGCAAGCTGGATGTATGACTTTGAATATATGCATGAATGTTTGCGAGCACATAAACGTACGAGCCGCCACACATGCGACAAAAATAAAGATAACTCGCATACCAGGGATGTATGTGTGTGGGTTCTTGTATATATGCTCTTCATATATCTCTGCACATACTTGACTACTTTTCAACACCACAAACAACGGTGTCGTGACATTCATATTTATGAGCGCATATCCTCAGCAGTCTCGCAGAGCATTAGTCGATTGTCTTTTTAAAGTACAGCACATGCCTACACGCAGTTCGTTTACTTGTATATAAACCCTGCCGTTGAAGATTCTTGTTAAGAGCTGATTTGGTTCTATGTCATAGAAGGCCGTTACTAGTTTGCCTTTCAGACTATCTCCCGTAATGATAACAGAATTAATTATTTAGTGAACTGTGGAGGGTCAACTGCCTCTGTCAGCAAACCTCTGCTATAGACCCGAACAAATACGAAGTAGTACCTAGTCCGACATGAAAAAAGAAGACATCTATTTCGACTTGGAAATATATTTCTAGACTCTTTGCTGCATTTCTCTTTCATTAAAATATCTTAAAGTCTCTAACCAAATATTTTACCCACCACTTCAACTTCCCACAGGGTATAATACGAGTATATCTGCGTTTCTTCGCGCTTTTGTTTTCCTTCCCGCCTAGTTATGTTGTTTATGTTACGAGTTGCTTGCTCACACGCTTAACTGCAGATTATCTGCGCCAATGTTTATTTAAAAATTTTAATTTATTTCTACTTCTGCACTTGTCTACGCTCGAAATGTATTTTTTGCGTGAAATATTGCAGGCTTAACGGTGCTTAGCATACTAAAAGACATTGTTGTGCTTGAAGTTATGAAGAGAAACATTGTTTTCTAACTTTCTTCATGAGAAGATGGAGTTAAAGTAATGTACTTTCAAGGTTATATATAGACTACACGTAGTCTGCACATGCCACATTAATTGATTTTCGTGTCTTAGCTTGATTTTAAAACCAATATATATGCTAGAGTGTGAAAAATTTTATTGAAGTTGAGTAAGAATGTCTTTAAAGGTCTCTTAGCTTATTGTAAGTGTGTGTGTGAAATTCCATCGAAATTAGTTCATAGCTTCTCCTAGTATCCACTTATCATTTTTAACGAAAATAATTATTCTAACTGAGTAAAAATATACCAAGTCCATATAAGAGTACATAATTACAATTTAAAATATTAAAAAAAAATTTTAAATTTTATTTAAAAAAAAAATTTAAATACCTGAACTTATTTGCACAAATATTCCTGCCGACTAATTACCTAGAATGCCACACAATAATTATAAACACAACAATGCGACGCACGTTCACCCAAGTCAAAGTATGAAATGGCTCTTCCAAACTATTTGCATGCACTCAATAGCAACAACAATGGCAATGCCCGCGAAGTAAACAAATTAAAATTGCAAATTCTATTTGCTGTACAAATTGTAGTGATTTTCTCGCAACTTTCGAGACGGCGAATTTTGTGGCAGAATGCACTTAGTGTGCGAGGCGCATTACAAGTGCCGCATTGTTGTGGGTCGCAACTTCGACGTAGCAGCAAAAGACGGCGCAAAGTATAGTTTGGAAGTATTAAAGTGAGTGAGAATGACTATAGTGAAGTTAGTTTATCTGAATTGTAACTAGTTGTGATACTACTTACTTGAAAACTAGTGTCAATATTACTCTACGACTTCTGAACTCTGTCTCAATTTCCGCTCAAAAATACACCAGACTCAAAATATACCAAAAATTAGAAAAATATATTCAGTGAGCAGTTAGCGATCTCCTACCGAGTGGCTTTGGTACTTTTTGCTTTGTTGTGGAAAGTACAAGATGGCGCTATGTGATCACCCGAGCAATATTTTGCGTACTGAGTTCGGTAAACGTGATCATTAACGATATAAAAACCTCAGGCTGAACTATTAAACTCAACAGATTTTTTAGACCGCCACCGATTCGTATAACTCCCACTGGTATCTAATCAGAAATTAGTCCGACTATGTGATTTCCTAGTTACATTACCTTCAGTACTACCTTTGTCCATAAATATATACTTCAACAATTGTGAGAGCAAAAATACATTGAGACTACCAGGTAACAAGCAAATTGAGTGCATTGCGGCGAAAGAGCAGCCAACACTTTATGCGTCAGCCTCATTTACTGTTACCATTCTTCCAAAAGTGCTAATATAATTAGAATTATTCGGTAGGTGGACTGTTTCCTTAGACTTAGGTAGGCAGCATTCGAACAAAAGGAGAACTTCAAACTTGAGTCGAAAACTTTGAAGACACAATGCAGCAAAAAGTTTTCAAACTATGCCAAAGTAGGAAATGCTTTTTACGGGGGTGAAAAACATATTTTTTGTTGCTTTTCGTGAAAATACGCATTTTTTGTACATTTCATGGGCGCTTGAACGGATTGTTAATTATTGTAATGTAACGTAGTGGCACTGAGGAGCGTTAATTATGAGTAGCTGAAGTTGAAAGGGAGAGGTTAGGCTAAGGAGAGTTAGAAAAATTTGATTCTATATTAGATCGCGATACTACTTGAGTGATAATTAAGGTTCCAAGATGGACGAAATTATTTAAAACCTCGAACTGGCGATTGTCAACAGAATATAGGTCTTCGAATTGAGTATGAGCAACATAAAGTATGAGGTAACAAAATGGGCCTCCTAAGGCCTAGGTGCGTCGTTTGACATCCACTATACCTATCTACCTACACTAAATACGATAACGCATCATTAAATTATGATACCACATTTAATAATGAAGCAACATATTATAGAGAACAAAATGTAACAATAATTAATGGCTCCCTCTGGTATTCGGAAACAGGTGAACAAATTATCAAGCGTTTTTTACACCAGCTAAGCCTCGTTAGCCTGTTAGCTGATGTTCATAAATATTTCCATATAAATACTCTTCATAGATACATATTATATTTACACAAACAATAAACAAATAAAATAAAATTTTCACAAAAAAAAAATCAAAATCTGCCTTTGCCATCCGTGCATGAAGATGCAAGCTCAGCCAGCAATTTTGCATTAAAATAAAGCAGAAAATAAAAAAGAAAAACCAAAACAATGAAAAAACCTCCAACCAATGCAAGCATTATTCAACATTCTATTTTGGCTGGCGTCCAAATAATAATTTTTGGCCAGCGAATAGCCGTACTAAAGCCGGAGATAAAAGGCTTGCCAAGTCCAGCTGCTGCCACAGCAATGCTTTTAATTACAAACAAAAAGCAGCTAAGTGCATAATAGAAAATTCATATTTTTCGTTTTGTTGAATATTTTTGGCCGGAAAAAAGTTGTGCAAATTCCGTTTAGTTTAGCTACCGTAAAATTTGAATATAAAAGGCGCTTAAACAGCAAAAATATTCACAAATTTGCGGAAATATTTATTGGAAATAAAAGCATAAAATATTTGTTTAATTATTAATGTATATGTGACTGATTGTACACCAGACCTTTAATGACATAAAACTGTAACGATGCATAATCCATATTAGCGATTTACTTGCCTGAAACTCAATTAATTATCAATATACAATACAATATCAAAAATATATTTGTAGAATAAATGATCACAAAAATGTCGTTTCAACAAATTTCTCTTATCTTATCTTAAAAGACTAAAGCCTGACCTTTCCTGACTACCTATTTGTCATCTCTTCACCCCAGATAGATCTATCGTTAGCCCCAACTTTACTTTATGTGACTCTTCAAAATGTAAACCAAACTTTTTTCTCAACACCTCGAAAAATATAAATAAACCCTGTATCAGGTCCTCTAACAAATTTGAACAAATCTGATATCACGCGATCCCTCTAAACTCAAATAAATATTTAATCAAATGTCCTCGAAAATTAAAAAAAAATCTGACAGCACGTGACCCCTCAAAATGTAAACAAACCTAACGTCACGTGATCCCTCAAAATGTAAACAAATCTGACAGCACGTGACCCGTCAAAATGTCACGTGATCCCTCAAAATGTAAACAAACATTTGTTTACCTTTTGGCCGAGGTCATTGACCTTTGGCAGGGTTTGTTTACCTTTTTGCCCGAGGTCATTGACCTTGGGCGGGGTTTGTTTACCTTTTTGTCCGAGGTCATTGACCTTTACCAGGGTTTGTTTACCTTTTTGGCCGAGGTCATTGACCTTTGGCAGGGTTTGTTTACCTTTTTGTCCGAGGTCATTGACCTTTACCAGGGTTTGTTTACCTTTTTGGCCGAGGTCATTGACCTTTGGCAGGGTTTGTTTACCTTTTTGTCCGAGGTCATTGACCTTTACCAGGGTTTGTTTACCTTTTGGCCGAGGTCATTGACCTTTGGCAGGGTTTGTTTACCTTTTTGGCTGAGGTTATTGACCTTTGGCCGGGGTTTGTTTACGATGTCCATGAAGTTTGGCCAGGTTTGTTTGAAGTGGCAGATTTTTTTTACATATTTCGAGGTGATTGATGTAAGGTTTGTTAACATTTTGTGCGGTCAGGTTTTTTGTTTATGTTTTTTGGGATATGTGTCGTCGGGTTTGATAACATTTTGTGGGGTCACTTAAGGTAAAGTTTGTATACATTTGGGGAGTCACATGAGGTTTGGGTTGAGGGATTCCAAGAAGATAAATCAGGTGAGGTTGTGTTTGTTTATTATTTGGTTCAGGTGAGCTCAAGTTTGTATCAATTTTTAAGGGACAAATGAAGGCAAGCTGTGAGGGTATTAGTTACCTTGACCAAGCCAGAGATCAAGGGAGGCCTTGCGAGGCCAAGAAAGTTGAGGGAGGTGAGGTTAGGAATTTTGTTCAGGCAAGTTAAAGGTTGGGTGATAAGCACATTAAAAATATTGATTTATTTTGGCAAACCAATCGTACGTATCGATTCAGTAGGTAAAAGCGTAGTTTCGGGATTATTTCCACAAAATTCAAGGGTTATATAAACAAATGTAAATGTATATGTAAAAATTCGTACTAAAGGATAAATATGTGCGCTCTTGCCCTATTATTATTTATAGCCTTACATTGATGGACGAAGCCATGCTCGTAAATGTGAAAGCTTCGATGTATCGCATAAATATTTGAGTAGTATCTGTCATATTATTTGAATGCGCTGTCATTCGTTTCGGCATTTTGAGTATTAAATTTGACAGCTGATATGCTATGTGGGAATTAGTCGTTAATATTTGTGGAGTGGAATATGTACTCGTATTAATTTACTTCGCATCACATTAGGAAAATCGAAAGTTAGTGCAGTAGAGCAAAGTGTATTATATGAGAAAATCGATTTAGTTCACTAGTGATGTGATCTTGTATAGTTTTGAAGTAACAATAATATACCAGAGGCGTTAGTCCCGATATATATATTCAGTTTTCGGGATCCGGTTTTTTATTAATATTTTTTTTCTGTTAGTCCATAATTATACTGTACAGTTTGTTTAAGCTACGGATTTTAATCTTTGTAGCCATTTTTGTAATATTTCAGGGTTTATTCTGTATTTTTTCAGCATTTGATGTATGCAGATATTTCGGGATCCCGAAAATGAATCCCGAAATTTTCGGGATTACATAATATGCTCAGAAACTTTTTAATTTACCTTTAGTACGTTATAATTATGTAAATAAAAGACTGTAAAGTTTGATTAAGACACAGATATTAAAAGTATAAGCTTCTTTCTCAGCTCTGAAGCCAGTTTTGTAACATTTCTGGATTTATTTTGTACTTGTTAATATTTAATGTATTTTAATTTTTCGGGATCCCGAAAATTAGTGCCGAAAATTTCGAGATTAACTAGTTTGCTCAGAATTTTTTTTTGTACTTTTGTTAGGTTATAATTATGTAAATAAAAGGCTATAAAGTTTGATTAAGACACAGATATTAAAAGGATAAGATTCTTTCCCTATTCTTTGTAGCCAGTTTTGTAATATTTCTGGTTTTTTTTTTGGTATTTTTTCATATTTGATGTATTTTGATTTTTTGGGATCCCCCGAAAATGAGTCCCAAAAATTGCGGGAATATTAGAACAGTCATAATTTTGTACATAAAAATGTAAAAATTGATTAAGCACCAAATATGAAGTATAGAAATAGGTATTTGTAGCATTTTCTTATATTAAAGATATGTAGTTTTTTCGGATCCCGAAAGTGAATCCCGAAAATTTCGTGATTTCATAGTATACTTAGAAACTTTTTACTTTGCCTTTTTTTACGTTATAATTAAAATCCAAAACTTGATAAGCATCAAATACTAACTACTTTCTCCGCTATTGATAGCAACACCTTCCAGCAATTGCTGATATTCCAAATTTTCTGCTTAGCGACTGCAGAGCCTGCTGAGCTAATATGTTGAGTGTATCCTATTCAGTTTTCTTTACCAACTTCGCTGGCTACTTGCATAAGAATAAACAGAGAAGCTGCCAAATGTAAGCCAGTTTGCCAAATTACTACTCACAACACAGTGAATTCGAAATGGAATTTGCCTAATCAGCTTTGGATATGTAAACCTACAATTAAGCGAATGTATGACACGCCCACTAACATACTAATGCAACATACATATATAATAACTTTAATGGGCCCACATTACATTACGCAAAGATAATCATGGCAGGCGAGTTTAGGCGTAAATTACTTATGCAAATACCTAAATACATTCAGGAACTACCAGGCATGCTTTAGAGATTACAATTAGCTATAAATGTAGTCGAATTAATTATGTCCCTCTAATGTAAAGCTTTGGAGGGGAATAGATATTTTTGTAGTAATGCATTGTAGAGACATAAGTTGAGCTTTATTTTTTGCTAAAGTAATGTAAATAATTTAGTAATCACCTGTCATGCTTATATTGCCATTGACTTCTTTTTCATCTTAAATACTCATGTTTCATCCCGGTGGTATTCTTCTCTCAGTGATTTGTTCGCATTTTAATTGAAAAAATCCCAACTCCTTTATGGCTTTCGCAAGATAGATAGCATGCGCATCTCCAACATGCCCAAGATAATCAAAATATTACCATGACAATTCAATATCGTTGATGGACGTGCGTTTTTACAACCCCAAATCATTGCGGGCGCCCATAACAGCTATCGAATAGCAATCAAAACTCAATAACAGCCAAAGCCAACTGCTGATGCCACTCAAATATCATTCACAATAACATTGATTTATGCTACGTGTAAGAAAGCGCATTCCATTTTAACTGTAGGGTAAACACTGTAGGAAGAAAGGAAAAAAGAGAGAATTTAGTCAGTAGAGAAACTGGTTTTCAGCAAGAATTTTTGGAACTGAAATCGAACTAGTCGCAATGGAAGTAGTTTGGGGTTTGGAATTATAATTTCGGTACTGAGAATTAACTAATGATTAAAGTACTGGTTAAATTTGGAGCTTCGGCAAAAATTATGTGAATTTGGGGTCTGAGACTTTACTTAGTTGGAACAAAATTTTCGGGATTGTCATTGAACTAATCTCAAAGGTATTATTTTCAATTTTAATTTCGAATCTATGGATTAATTAGTCCTAACAGTACTGGTTACTTAATTTGAGGTTGATCACAAAGTATCTTGAATCTTGGGTCTGAGAATCATCTAGTCACAAAAGTACAGGTTCTAGCTGGCATCTTTTCTGCTATTTGGAATTATAATTTCTGGAGAGCATTAGTTAGTAATTAGTATTGGAAATATATAAATAAGTTTAGTTTGCAGACTAGTCCCGAAAATACTAGTTATTAGTTGATTTACAAACACCTCATTTCACTGCTGGGTATGATCATAAGAATATGAGTTTATATGTGTGGCTAAACCAATCGACATGAAGCCTGGAAGAAATAAAAATTAGAAAATGATAGCCTGACTCCAGCAAGACGCCGGTTAAGGCCAGTTAACAATAAACCCACAAATACACACACACATACTCTCGCTTAAATACAGAAGAATGAAGGAAAGCCAGAAGAGGACATATAATAAACGCACAAAGCTGCAGATGGATGGTGAAATGAAATTCGAAATGAAATATGAGACCAAAAAGGCCTGTTAGCATACACAAATGCTGAGTAAGGTTTAAGAAGTGCTACAACAACAACAAGGATAAAGAGCAAAAAGATGATAAGTGTGTCGTGAAGTATGTGTGTGGATTGGAAGTGAGCAAAAGTATGCAGGTAAGGTGCTTGGAATTTGATTTCTCTGTGTGTGATGTCCTGCGGCGCATATCACCCATAGCTTTCATTTCATTTGTACATATGTGTGTTTGTATGTATGTATTTTTGTTTGTGTTGGCAGTTTATCACTCTGCTATAATATATGCAGCAGCATTCACCAAATTTTTTAAGATAATTCTCACATGACGTCGGTTTACACAGGTCAGGGGCATGCCACAAAACACTTTTGCCTTGAAAGCAAACACGAGTAGATCAACTTTGGTATTCTTCGTTAAATATTCATCGATAAAAACACATTGTTTTCTCAGTCATCATTTTTGTAGCATTTAACCTTGAGTCATCACTGTTGATGTAGCATCAAACATAATTTGTATACCATTGTTAGCTGATGTAGAAGTGGTTTGACAGAAATTAGTGGCACATATCAGACTCTTTATCTATGACATTTGAGAATACCTTTAAACGAGTACCGTTATTGCGTTGTGATCTACAACTCTCGAATATAATTTTTAACATCTTAAGGCCTTCTGATTCTTTCAGATTAATTTGTTGTTTTTTTTTCTGAGTCCTAGCCAGAGTAGTGAATGTTTTGTGAATAATTATTTGGTCTCTCTGAACTGGGTTTGGTTTTACGAGCTTTGGAACTGTGTTTCATAGTTTTATAATCTAGTATATTAAATACTATAGCATTAAATGCTCTAGTATGTTAAATGCCACGCCCATTAAATGCTCTAGTATGTTAAATGCTAGAGTATTTAATATTCCGTTTCGTTCGTAATTTCGTTCTCCTTACTAGTTTATTAGAATTCCATGAACAGTTTGAAGTTGACAAATCATATTTTCCTCGTATTTACATATCTAAACCCTATGTGTCTGTAAAAATACATTGAAATCCGCATTAGGGTGGTTCAGAGTATATGTTGGAAGCACATTTTTTTATTAGATATTCCAAGACACCCGGGCATTTACTCCTTGACTGCCCGGCGATTTTGAGGAAAAGGAGTCACGTAATGGGATCCCTGTATCCCCAAAAGAAAAGTATCGCGTCCATCAGCCCTGTAACAGTATTCAGTTTTCTTAACGCGACGGGTTGGATGGTATTTTGTGATAACATGAGAGGGCACAATAGACCTTAGGTCGTAGTGCGTTCCTCAACTCTTAATCTAATCCAAGGCTTAACTTTTAGTATTGGTCTCAAATAGAGATGGTAGAAGAGAAGAATGTTGGGAAAGAACATGTCAGTGATGGATACAATTTGAGATATATTCTGAAGACACCGCCATCTATTGGATTTGCTTATAATTTATGAATCGAAATGTTAATTACTTATTAATTAAAACATTTTTTGGAATACTTCGAGCACAATGAAAGAGCAGTTGTGTTTGAAAAAAAAAAATTGTATGGACCACCCTAACCTTTAACAAACAATTGGATCACAAGTATAACACAAATTTTAAGACTGCCTACAATGTGTTTTTACAGTTACTATAGACACACTCATGTGGACATACATACACATATTTGCACACATGTGTCCAATACCCAAACAAGGTTAACAATGCACATTTTTTCACTTGACCACTCACATGCGCTGCTGTGCACACCCCCTTACGGTCAGCACAAGCGACGGCGAGGTAAATTGACAACCGTGACAGGTGAAATTCGATTAAGAGGGACATAACCTTTTGCTACTCAGCATCTTTTTGCTCTGCATTGAAAGCATCCGAATTCGAAGCTACTAGACACTTGCCATGCGAGAACCCTTTACTTCTCCAACTCCCCTTTGGAGAGCGTGGGTTTTGGTTCCAATTCAAGAGCCATGCAATCGGACTACACGTGCATAAGAGCTGGTCTAAAATTGCTGGTTGTTTTTGTGCGCTTACTAAATCTATTTTTGTCTATGTGT